>JAUNZM010000254.1:2574806-3218508 GCA_033459285.1 Clamator glandarius
AGAAAGCAAATAAATAGCATCTTTAAGCCACCCTAACAAAATCAAGCATATTAAACTGAAAATGCAAGGTGATGCTATATCCTTAGCTTATCCTGCAATCCACTGTTATTTTGAGAGATTAATTTAATGATGTACTGTTGCAGGAGAAGGAACAAAAGATGCAGCACTGAGAACTATAGGGAAGTCCTGGATACAAAAGACCTCCCTGATTTTGTGGCAGGCGTTTTGTGCACCAGTGCTGTATTTTGTGTCCAATGCACTCATCCTAGGGCATGCTCGAAGGAGTCTCATTGCCACAGGGGTTGGGGCTTTGGCAGAGCTGGCAAACCTCCAGGCTCCCTTAAATTGTCACCCTTGCCTGTTTCTGGTGTGGTCTTGCGGGGGGAAGAAAGAATGCCAGCCTATTAATAGTGATGGCACAGGCTTTCTCCTCTTCGTATGTTAAAAATCGCTGGAATGCTTTGAATAACAAATTACCAAAAAATCTTTTTATTAATCTCAGTGTTTGGAAGAGTGTATTTTGCTGCTTCTTTACCCCATGTGAAACCGAACAAAATTCTCTGATCTGTCTTGTCCTTGGGGGCTATGGAGAATGCTTTATGCAGCTCCCTCTGTGTGTTTTAGATGCTCACCAAGAGTTAAATTCTGGAGTGATGACAAATGAATATGGAGAAAATGTTTCAAGTCATGTGAAAGAAATGTTACTTGCTAAGTAACTTGAGTGTTAAAAGAAAGACTGAGAAAAGCTTTTCTTAACCTTTGTGGAAGTCTTATATGGCAAGAAATGAAAATCTTTAATATTGACCTAATTTTATTTGTATTTAAGATCAAAGAGCTCTTGTGAATGAGTTACTTGTCTTCTATGTCACTGGTTTCATGGTTTTCTGAATGGCTTGAGGCAGTAAATCAGACCTGAGTAATGCTACCTTTCCCTAGGTTTCCTCTGAGGTAATGGAAGAGTGCTCTCGTTTCCTCTTCAGGAGTGAAAATATATTGGCTATTGAGCAGACTTCTTTCCAGCTGAGCTGCTGATTTTGGAGGTGCCTCCTCATGGACCGAGTGTAGTGGCAGTGCTTGTTATAGGTTTTGGAAAGAGAGAAAAGACAATGAAACTGCTGTCATTGACAATACCACTTTGGTCACAGACCAAGTCCTTGCTGTGATCCGGGTTTGACTTTGGAACATTCTTTTCTTCTGCTGCTCTGCACCTCTTAGCTTGTTGATAACAAAGCATGTAGTCGGGGTGTGCTGTTGTTATGAAATATGTTTTGTATACAAGCCGTGTGGTTGCACTGAGCTGTATGGAAAAGATTTATTTTGTGTTCCCCACCAGTAGGCTTTCCTGTTGCAGAAAAGAGATGGGAAGGTGAAGCAGACAGCTCAAATGCCCTGGGTGCTATCTATTTATTTTATTCCATCAGGGAGAGGGATCCTGCTTGCTTTCATGGTCTGGCGTTGTGCTGAAAGCACCAGGTCTTGGAGATACTTTGACTTGCTGGAGAATCTACTGACCCAGTAACACCATGATGTGGGTTTTAATCTTTCTCTGTAATTCAGATAGGAAATGATGGGAAAATGGAATGTGAACAGCATTTCAAATCTGTAAAGATGGCGTCAACTTAGTTCGTAGATCCTTGGGAGTTTGTTGTGTTACTATTAGTATACATTCAGGATCTTAATAGGATCAGCATACTTAGGAGAAAAGGGAGAGCGAATTCTTTTTATGGGTGCCATTGTCTGAACTCTTGACTGATGTGAAATGTTGCATGTACATGAAAACCGACTGAAGAGAATGTGGGTCGTACATTGCCTCTGAGGTGGTAGTTGATCTGCTGAGTTTTCACTGCCTGTGGGTCTGTATTAGTAGTGGTGGATGGTGCTGACTCAGCAGAGCCTGTTCTTGCCCCCTCTGCTCAAAGCCAATGCTCGTTATGAGAGTAAGAGATGCCCAATAAATGGGAAATCTCATAAAGGCACTTGTGTTGCTGAACTTTACCAAAACCTGGCTTTTTGTCAAGGTTAGCTGAAAAGCTGGGAGCGCGTTTTCCATCCAAGAACCCTTGGTTTAAAGCTCCATTAATTGTATGTCAGTTACCATATGTGTTATCATAATAACCAAGAGTGGAAAGGACTAGATTTATTTTGGTAAACATGTCACCTAGTAAAACTTTAATAGCTTGTCCGCCCTCAAAGGCCATTCCTTTTTTTTTTCCCTATGCAGATTGTACACCCAGCAGTAGTACAGTGTTTCCCAGAGATTCGTGTTTATAACCCGACCTTGAGATGCTACTCTTCCCAAGAGACCTATGGGGCTGTTCCAAGGATGCTTAGCTGACTTTGTTTGCAAGGCACAGATTGGGTTTGCCTCTGCTGCGCTGACTTCTGTGGGTTTCTTTTAATAGTGACTATGGTAGGCTTTGAAAGATGATAAAAACAACACGCTGAAATGACTAGGGACTTGAATCTGAATCACAACTGTCAGCAAAACCACCTAGTTTCGGGAACTGTTCTGTGTGGTGGCGGAAATAGTCTTATGGGTGCCTGAGCCAAACTTCTCTTCAACAAATATGTGATTTCATTATTTGAATGTTTTGAGGGAAATGTTTTGAATGTCTTTACTTTCTTAGGCTGGCAGGAATAATATTCTTAACAGATTATACAGATCTCCTGTATATTTATAATTTAAGAGGTATAAATGTCATTTGAGAGAAGTAGTGCAGTGAAGTAAGAGCATGGTAGACGTAATCCTTCTTATTGTAGTGTTGAGGTATATACTGTTTTGGTTTACATTATTTTTCTAAAGCTAGAAGTACTTTGCCTGTTTGGGATCAGGCCCCATCTGCTGAAGTCAGTGAAGATAAACTGGCTGTACAACTTGAGGCTAGAGCCATGGGTAAAGGCTTGCACATTTTTGGTTTGTGCCAACATTCCCTTGCCAGACTTAAGAGAAAGAAGTATTCTTTCTAGAAATACCACTTTTTGCAAGTGCCTCTTATCTTAAACTTCTTTGACTTATTCTTTAATCTTTTCTCATAGGAAGATTTTTCTAATTCTGCCCTTTTTTAAATGCAGTGGCAGGTATCTTTTCTGTGATTTATTTTGTCCTTCTGGCTCTCCTCCCTCAAACTCATCTGATGTGCGTGAATTCCTCCTGCCCCTTCTTTCAAAGTGTACACTCTTCATCCTTTGCATTTCTTCCTCTAGGCTTGTTTGTGGCTTTTTTCTTTTTTTTTTGGTATAAAAGTAACTAACAAATAGAAAGGATATGGTTAAATCCGTGTGACCTTTGATATTAGCTGTAGTTCTGCCAAGATGAGTGAGGTTTGTTTGTTTTTTTCATTAATGTGTTTTCTCCACACGCTTTCTGTACCCTCTTTTGATCTTTTTTTTTTTGTGGTCTGTTTTTACCCTGGCTTTCTGAAGAAATGAGGCTCTGTCCATTTTACCCTGTCCTTAGTACTCAGCTTCAGGGCTGACTTCAGCTGTTTTTTTGTGGTTTGGGGTAGGGGTCCTTGCAAGTTTAATGAAAAATAGATGACTAGGTGGATACGAGTGAGAAAGCCTGTTTGTTCTTCTCCTGCCCACTGCTTCCCTGTGGAGAAAGCCTATTGAAGTCCATCGTCTTTGGGCATGGGGAAGATCTGTACCCAAGAGGAAGACCTAAGGTTTACCTCTGCTTGCAGTGCTGTTTGCCTGCGAAGTGGAAGCAGTTGTTACCTCTCAGCTGAGCAAGAAAGAGAAGGAAAATGAACTCAGATCTGTCTTTTGCTCCACTTGGGGTAAATTATTATTTTTTTTTTTCTCCTGTATTTTGGACAAAGCTGTGGTGCCATCTCCTGAAGTTGGGAGGTTCCTCGCTGGCAGTGGCGACAGCTGGAAGAGCTCTGTGGGGATGGTCTCTCCCCGGACTCTTCTCAGGATTGAAGGTGTGAGTTTTCAGAACACTAAAGTGCCTTGAAAGGCTCTGTCTAGACAAGACACTGCTGCCCTTGACACATGCTAAGTCCATATATTTAAAGCCTCGGGTACTTAGTCTGTGCTAACCTCGGGAGGTAAATCCAGGGCCAGACAAGCCCCTTGAGGAGGTGGTGGACGAGGTGGGGATTTCTTTGCATTAGTCTTCTCTGCAATCTCAGCTGGTGCCTGAATGCAAAACTGCTAATAAACGGTCATAAACCCTGGATGCTATTTCTCTTGTCAGCTCCTGTCTGAATAGGGGCTTTTTCATGACACATGCTTGTTTGCGCATGTTTCTCTTTTAAGGAAAGCAGTTAAACTAGGCAATAACCACCAGTAATTCAGTGCTCAGTTAAGCATGTAATAAACAACGGCCCAGATCCCTCAGTCTTGAGCCATTAAAGACTGTGGCCCTTTGTTCCTCTCTTTGGAAGGAGGAGGGAAAAAATGGGGTACAACCAACTTGTTTGGTGTGGGGAGGACAAAAGGGTGGCTGGACAGGAGAGAAGTGCAGTGGTGCAGGGCTCCCATGACTGGCATTGCCATTCTTCCCAGAAAGTGCAGGATCAAACCTTGGCCTTTGCTGTGTGCCCGCGATGGCAAACCATTGTGGAGTCTGTTGAAAATTGATTTGAAAGAAAAGGTATTGCAGCTCTTTATGGTTAGTCTAGATGAAGCACTGTGTCTCACTCTTCACTCATTCTCCTAAGAAAAGCTGATAATTCTTGTTGACTGCCAAGCTTGCTGTAGTTTTCTGCCTTCTGATCCAGGTGCAGCCCAGCTGTGGGGTGGGCAGTAGCTGGTTCAGTTCTGCAGTGTTTGATTCCATTGCTAAAATACGTCCTTCTACTGAGTTACCAAGTAGACTTTGGGATTTTTTTTTCTTTTGTTGTTTGGGACGGGATTTTCTTACAAAGCTACTTGGTGCAAACGTTCCTGCAGAGTAGAAACAAAGCAAAGACTTTAATCAGTTTATGGATAGGTGTTTAGGGCAGGTATCTTAAAGAGTTCTGGGAAACTCTTCATGTTAAAACAAAATTCAAGTGCCTTCTTATCTTTGAATTGCCCCTTTAAGCCTCAAACCCAGCCTCTGCAAATCAGTTTGCTCTTTGACAAAGGGAATGGCTCAATGCTATTTCTCTGCATGATTTTGCAAAATGCATTTCCAGAGGGGAGCTTTCTTACACATACGCAGGACAAATTTTAGCAAAATATTTCACTTTCTTCTATCTTCAGACTTATGAAAATGAACTTCGTCATGACTTTTCGAAGTGTGGGTTTAAGCAAAAGCTCTCAAGGCATTTCAGTGCTGATTCTGATGCAGCTGTTAGTTTAAGGAATCTGTTTTTAAACTGGAGGTGGCTGATAATTATATTCAGTAGAGGAAAAGGCAGTATTGAGCTGAATAAATGGTAGTTTAGCTGATATATATTTTGAGATTGGGTGTGGCAGATAAAATTTAAATCTTTCTGACATAACACTTTTTTTAATGCAAGCAATTTTTCACAAGCTTTTCTGAAACATTCTCCTTCTGCAACATATTTTATCAGCACTGGCATCCAGGAGAGCACTATTGCTCCCTGTCACCCTGCTTCAGCTGCTCTTTTTTAGACTGTTGCAAGGCTTCTGGTTTCTGAAATTTGATGTGATTTTTTCAAGTTCAGTGCAGTTCACTGTATATATGAATTTTGGTCTTGGCTCTTTCTGGTGTAAGGAAGCGCCCAGTGGTTCTGCAAACTGTGAATGGCAGCGTGTGAGACTGCAAGTGGTAGGCAGCTGGTGGAGAGATAGGAGGGGAATTGTGGGAGAAGAGCAAGTCGTCCCCATGAGTCTGACTTCAGCTTGTTGGCTTGTAGCTTGCACGTGGACCAACACCGCATCCTGTCTCTGAGTCTGTGGGTTAGCCTCTGTGATCGTCCCCCTGAGACTGTGTGGGCATCACAGCCTTAGAAAATGGTTCATTTAATTCCTCGGGATGATAATAACATTCAGTAGGGGAGCTTGAAATGTGGAGTGGCTGGGTGACCTTTGAGCCTGGAGTTTACTCACCGTTTTCCTTGCCAGTTGCGCTTCACTCCCTCCTGGCAAATCTGGCCAGGGCCATCCACTTCTTGCACAGGACGGATGCTTTCCCCTTGGAAGTTGCTTGCACCATGTCTGCTTTGATTCTGACCATACTGCCCAGGATCTGCTTTTCCTGCCCTCTCCAGGAGTGGCATGGGTGGGAGAGCAGTAGGACATGCCAAGCTTGTTATACTCCAGTCTGCCAGCCTGCCAGGTTTACCAGGTGAAGTAAAAACAGTTTTCTATTCAGATTTTTCTCACCTTCTGGATGAATTGAGGCATGCATAAGGGTGTCCATGGCCTTATGCCATGTCGTGGGCAGTGGGGGATAAAGTAGAGCCTGATGTAAACCTCCCCTCCAGTGTTATGCACACTAATTGCTGCTGTATCTTTATTCAGGCTTTTGGGTGCTGGATAATAATGCAGTGGCCCCTCTGGTAGTGACAGGCAACAAATCATAAAGATCAAAACTCTCCCACCCATGTATCTGCAATTTTGAATGTACTCACATAGCCTTTTCCACAGGAAAACCATGATCACGTCTATTGCTCAAGCTGTTTTTTAAGATTTCCTCCTCCTCTTGCCACTCCCTTGATCTGCAAGGAGGTGACAGTTGTGGGAGGACTGAGCCAAGTCTGGTTTTTAGGTATTAGGAAGTGCTTAGAGGAGTTTCTGCTGAGACCACCATCTGGACAGATTCGTTTGCTGAGGAGCTATGCCGATTCCAAGGGAAATGTTCAGATGTGCTGTGTACGTGTGCAGTACTAGCGGGCTGACAAGGCAGTAAAGGGAAGGTGTGGGCTTCTATATGGTTACTTTAGTACTATGTATTTCTTCAAGATTTAGCTGGATGAAAAACAGCAGGGAGTTCAAGCAAATGGACAGACCCGTTTCTTGTTTTGGTGCTGACCTCTGTAAAGCACTGAAGAGCCAAAGGCCGTAATTATTGTTAATTGTTTCTATAGGGCAAATTCAGTAATAATATAGGTGCCTGAGTTCTTGGAAAGTGCCTTAACTGCTTGGGAGTCACTCGCTTCCCTCCATTGGTCTGGACGAGTCCCATGCAGGAATTGCTGGAAGTGGGTTATAATTCTTGGGAAGAGTTTCAATTGCAGAATGTTTCCAGCTTGACCTCGTGAATTGCTTGCATTGCTTTAACAAACTCTGGAGAGAGAAGCTCTTGCCCTCGGATGCAGATCCTGTTTGTCCTGCTCTGCTGAATTTAACCTGCTGTGTTTCATGTTCTCTGTGCTGGGATTGACTAAAGATTAGAGCTGGGGAGACATGACACCCACATCTCACTCTGGGGGGCATTGCACTGCTGGAGCTTCACATTTAGGCACCAGAAGGATTAAAGGGCATGCTTTGAGAAGATACTCCTTCATCTCACTGATAAGCGGCACTGAGCAGGCAGAGGGAGAGGAGGTTAATGCCCTTTTTACCCAGGGTCTGTTTAAAGAAAGGCAGTCATTTAGCTAAAATATACATCCACAGCTCATTTTTTGTTTAAACTGAAATTACTGAGTAAAGAAGTGCATCCTGGGAACAGATTAAGCCATATGCTAGGAAAGGAGCACATTTCTCTCAAGCTCAGTTGACAGGAGCGTGCTTAAGGGTTTTTTGTATTAAATATTTGATAAATCTGTAGTAGACTTGAGTTCTGTGTGGTTTTAATTACTTTTGATTTTTTAAGCCTGCAGGATTCTGACATTTTTTTTCATCTTCGCTTTCTTTTGCCCCATCCCCATGATGATCCTGTTTCATCGTGAAATGAGCACTTAGGTATAATCAGCAATAGTCATGTCCTAGTGATGGACAGAGCAATCCCTGTGGAGCTGGCCATAAGGCTCCATTTCCAGCTCTGGGAGGTCTAGAAAGCTCTGGTCCTGAAATTTGTTTCTTCAGAAATATTTGATTAAATTTATCGTACTAGTATGAGGTTGATTTTATTGCGACTTCTTATACTTTATTAATCTGTTATTAAAAGTGCAAGCCGCGTGCATTTGCTTCTGATGACTCCTTTCTCTGCTGTTGATAGCAGTTTTCTATATTGTTTTTAGCAGCCAGTGCATTCAGGAACAGTAGGTGGGAAGGGAGGAGTGGTAGGAGGGCATTTATGTCTCCTATTTTCTTTTAGATTTTTGTTTTATATCAGAAAATATTTACATCTTTTAGGGGGGTTGGGACGGCTGCAGAGAGGCTGATTATCCCTGTGTACTTAAAGCAGGATTCCTCTCCCCATGAGTTAATTGGAGGATATTTGCTCATCTGTGGGCCACGAGCATGTAGATGCCACTGGCTGCGATGCCTGTTTGCTTTCTACCCCTAAGCTCCCAGCTAAGCAAAGATCAGACCTTTCACCTGCTCCCTGCTTTGCATTTTCAGTGTTTGGATAAACCTGTCTTTCCGGGGAGTCTTGGTCATAGGCAATTTCTGCTAAGCAGAGGCACCAGCTTTATCTCCCTGTGTGATTTATGTTAGGCACTGTGGTGGTGTCCCCAGAACACCAACTGGAGAGGGAGGTCAAGGAGAAAAAAATCCTAGCCATAAGCAGTTGGTTGTAGTTGTTTCGGACAGTCTATTCTTGATGCTGCTGTATCACTCCCATGCTTTCAGCCTGCAGACTCTGGGGGATAAAAAAAGTCCACCCCAGAGAGAACTTGGTTTGCTTATTCATAGTGCGGATATCTTTTCTAGCAGGAACATGTGATCTTAAGGGAAAAACAGTGATCTTACATGAGCAATTGCAGTATTTTGTTGTGAGGTATTGATGTGTTCCCATACAAAGCAGGACTGCTAAAAATACTTACACCTGGATAGAGGTGCAGGCTGGTGGTTAAGTTGACAGTTTTCCCTCATCTCTCTCCCTCTCTCTCTTTTTTTTTTTTTTTTAAACCATGTCAGTTCTTTCAGTCTTGAGAGACCCTTTCTGGAGATATTTTCTGTGATTTTATTCTTTTTCCCCTCCCCTAATGGTATTTTCTTGGTCTCTGAGTCCTTCAGAATATTCAGTACTTGGAAATTAATCTTTCTTCAGTCTGTTTTCCATAACGTTGTTGGTATTTAAGAAATGGAGAATACAGCTAAAAGTAAGACCTTCCCAGACAAACGATGTAATACAAGCCAACCGAGTAGCTTGGTCTTCACCATCCACCTGCTAGCAAGCCTCCTTTTCCCTCAGCCTCAGGGCCTCCATGAAGTCTCTCTCCTCTGGATTTACCAAGCACTCAGTTGCATGTTAATCGCCAGTAACAAAAAGCACGCTTAAGATCAGGCAAGCATGTAAAGGTACCTGTCAAGGCTAAATGTCTCCTCAGTCATTGCAGTTCTTTCCAACAGTGAGTGTGGATGGAGTGATTCATACTCATCAGCTGCCACTGAGCTGGGGGCTCATCTGTGGGCACTGGCTTGGCTATTTCCCTCTTAACTCCTGCCTTGGGTAGAGAAAGGTATGAGGCAGATCTTTGTTTCTCAGGAGGAAACAGGGAGGTTATGTATTGTTAGGTAAAGGATGTGCTTGCTGTGTGCAGAACACTTGATGGAACTCCTACTGAAGGGCTCTGGATCACCCCGGTCCTTACTCTGAGACCACATATGTTTTGAGAGGATTCTGCTACTATAGATAACCATGGTAAAGATGCTCACATAGCTGATTAGGCTATATCTGTGTCAGGGCTTATGTTGGTCAGAGATGACCCTTTGGCTGACTGTACATTTGAAAGCTTCAGCTCAGATGAGAGCCTGGTGGTGCCATCTTCCTCCATCACCTGCCTCTGCCTCTGCTTGTCAGCACCTTGGCATTGCCCAATGCCTGTTTAACTCCTTGTCAATTCATCTCTGTTATACAAGTCATCTGCTGACAAAACAAAGATCTGGGTCACTGCTCTTAAAATAGATTCGGCATTAAGCAAATTGCTCAAACAAGCTCTCCTTTTCTCTAAGAAGGCAAAGTCAACCCAACCTCATAGGGATACCCCTAACAAGCACATCATCCTTCTGCAGAGGCCCTGTCAATTTAGTGATGCTTGCCTGATATGCTTTTAAAATGCAACGTCCAGCTGTTTGCACGATGTTTGTCCTGTGGCTGAGGGAGTAAGTGGGTTTTTTTAGGTGTATGCATTAATATGAACTGTTTTTTGAGGTGTTCTTTGCAAGTCTTTTGTTTGTTTGCACTTAGGTGCCTGCAGGTGTGATTCGCACGTAAAATTTTCCATCTATAAGAGTCATGATATATGATATCCATAGAAGCTGATTGTTACCCTTGCTTACACCGAGGGTTTAGTGGTGCACTTTCATCTTGATAATATTCATCTGGTAACTGCTTTGAATATACTGTGCCAAGCCCACATATGACTGGGCAACTGGTCAAGGTTGAATTACTCATGAAATCCATTTTTTAAGGTCGCAGCTGGGCCTCTGTGGACTGTGATCCTGAATTTATGGGACTTGCTGCACCATGTGGTCTTCTGCCAAAGTCTTGTGCAAAATGTGTTGTCTGGTGTTTTCTTCTGTTTGTTCAGGGGATTTGTTCTACTCTGAAGAGGGTTACTGTCAATGGGAGTGGGGCAGGAAAACACACTAATTGAAAAAGGGGAATTGGAAAGTAGGATGTTTGTTGTTCTTGCTCATAGGAGTCCACCTCTGTCTGTGTTATTGACTTCACTGTGGACATGGAAAGTACAGTAGGCAGTAATTTGATAAACTGGGAAGTCTGTGTGGAATTTCCAGTTATAAGGTAAGTAGAGTGAAATAGAGTTTAGTGTCCCGTGAGTGAGTTCCCCATTTGACCCCATAGTAACCTGGGTTGGCAGTAGGAGAACAGTACCTGTAGGGGAGGAGGCAGTTTTCTACTCATTGTGCTGTAGAAAACACATTATGTTTTTGAGGGTGGTTGGGCAACATGAGGGCCTCATAATTATTTCACCACTCTTTTCCTAATGTTATGTTCATAATATCTGCTCTGTTTTTTGTGTTATACCCCAAGTAGACTCCAGGCAAAGTTGCGGGTAGTGCCTTGCTATCACACAAATCCATCAGCACAAATTGTGTAACGTATTGTGCACCCCTTACAAGGCTCTAGGGGAGCAGATGCCTTGAAGATGGATCTAATAGAACTGGCCTGCTGACCAGAGTCATGTATGCAGGCAAGAAAAATGTCAGTGAGAATTGTCTGACAGGGTTGTAACTGGAGTTTAAGGCTTACTATAAGCTATGGAAAATCACTCTCTGTGTGAGGACTCTCAGTGAAGTGATATGAGCGCTCCCAGAACAAAGCAAATGCCAGTGGTGCTTCTGTAGTGTGTTAGCAAGAGCATTTGGCTAACTTGGTATTAGGATACAAGCTCTTCCTCTGGGACGTGATCTTCTGCACCTCAACTGCTACTCCAGCCACTGTGCTATAGGAAAGCCGTGATAGAATTTATCCTGCTTTCTTATTGAAATTTTAATACTTGGCATGATAAATGTTGGATTAGTTTGGAAAGGACGTTGTATGATGCATATGGCTTTGTGTGATATGCCATCACATACAGTGTGGCCTAAGGAGTCTGAAATCTGCACACCTAAGAATACTGAAGTACTGTTTGGGTGAAAGAGGGGATGAAGAGTTGCTTGTTAATGGCAACTCTTCAGCCTGGAAGAGGTTGATGCTAGTACCTACTTCAGCCCCCTCCTAATGGTGTACTTAGAGGGAAGAAGAGCACTGCCAAGGGATGAGAGGGGAGGCTAAACAGAGGAGTTGCTGATGATAGGTACCAGTTTTACCCTCAACAAGAGACTGAGGAACAGAGGGAGTTGAATGTTTCTGTAGATACTGTGCTTGAAGGGGACAGAAAGCTCCCTCCTTTATCAAGCCTATATGTCTGCTGTTGTTTTGTAAGTCCAAACCATCTCTTGCCTGTCGGCTAAGAACAAACCATTTCTTTTCACAGACTAGAGGAAAAATCAAGGAACACTGCGGTAACTATAAATAATACTTCTCTGCTTTCCCATGATGAAATGTTGCTTTGTTTCTTTTTTCCTTGATAGTGAGAATACAGAAGTGCCAGCCCTAACCTTAAAAACTGCCCGCACCAAGGGAGATAGTTACTTTCGAAATTAACTCCTTCACCTTGCCGTGGTATCATTGGGGTTGAGCCTGGAGCCTAGTCTTTCCACTCCCAAATCACAAATCTAATCAACTTAAACAGAAATTAAAAATGCTGAGCTGGGAGAAGGCTTTGTAGCTGTTTTCCTAAGGAGACCGGTGCTTACCCTGGCTTAGTCTTTCAGTGATGTATTGGAAGCAGAAACCTCTGTTTGTTGTTGTTTGCCCCAAATCATTAAGTCAGGAAGATGGACTGAATTAGTATGAAAAATTGTTTCAGGTTATTGTCATTCTTTTTTGTTCAGCTGTTCTTAAGTTTTGCTGTACTGAGCCCAGTGCTGACCTAGAATGACCTGCCGCTGCTGCTGAACCGTGACTTTATACTTGAATGTTTGTTTCACAGAGGTTGAGGATTGTGAGAGAGAATGGTTTGCTGGCCCGTGGGTATGCTTATAAGATCAGGCCCAAAGTAATTCACAGGCTGGTATCAAAGTACTACAATGCATGGAGTAGGGTTTTTCAGCAGGGTGATGCTTGGTTGCTGTATGCTGAAGTTGCTTGCTGTATCTTTAAAAAACAGTTACCTATGTTCAGCATTCCTTTCAAAAATTACAGTAAATTGAACTCAAAACTGTTTCTTTCTAAGTCTTGGACTGAAATACTTACGTGGGCTAGAAATTAGCAAAAAAAAAAAAAAATTGCTGGATTGGTTTAGTTGCTTGTGCTGTGCCTTCAGCTCTTCTTTTTGCTGGAAATGTTGAGCAAAATTTTCACCAGTATTTGAATTGGGAAGTCACGTGAAGTGTTAATTTTCACTCAAACTTTGTCTCTCCACAAAAGGTAAGGCAACAAAAGGTAGACAAAAAGAGTAGAAGGGTGAACATAATGCAAAGAGATTGAATTATTATGTTGAATTAAAGCCGTGTGTGGAATATTCCTATTCAAGCATTTCATGCAGCTTCTGACTAATAGCTCTCACTGCAGTGTTGTTGCTTGGTCTCCTCTGTGTCATTACCATGAATTTTTCAGTGAATGAGAGAACTGTGTGTGTTCTGCACATCAGAATAATATAAATCATGTATGTTAACATTCTAAAGAGATAATGCTAGCTGCTCTGGCAGCCTGCTAGCTTCTTTAAAATCAGACTTCTAAACTGATGCCCTCCCCTCAATGAATGGAACTGTGACAGCTGCCCCTTGTGTATGTGTAAGTGTTTGCATTTTTATTTCCTTTATGAATCAGTAGTTTTATGCAAGGCTCGATCAGGTTGACAAAAGGCAAAATAGGATCCTGTTTAATGCAGCTTATGGTGAAAGTGGCACAGTAAGTTCCTCCTGCATGAACAGCCGTCCCCTGATGTATGAAGGAGACCTGATTATACAACAGGACTAATCAGCTCTGGATGTTGCCATGAATTATGGGTTGGCTTAAGTGCTGCGATACACATTTCTGCCTTATATTGCCGGTAGAAGCAAAACAGAAAACCAGAACAGAAAGCTCGAATGTTGACAAGGCTTATCTTCTTTAGGTCTCTATCAGGGTTAAAGAAGAGGTTTCTTAATGTAATTATAACCTGTCTCTTTTATCCAGGCTAGCAAGACTAAATCAGGTTATATTAGAACTCTACTGAATGATATTACACAACCATGCTTATTTAAGTGTGACTAGTTTTGTAATATGCAGTGTGCCTTAATGCAGGTAATAGATAGAGAGTGTTGACCCACTGAAACAGACGTGAGTATAGGGGGACAACATCTATGGAAACTACAATGAAATTTGGCAGTTTTCCAATGTGTTGCACTTAAGGCAGAAAGAAAAGTGGAAAAATAATTAATGTTGAAAAAAATATCCTATCTGCCTGGTGCGTTTGTATGCCTTTTCATCCTGTGAAGAACCGATCAGTTATTTTCCCCTTCCTTTCTCTCTTTGACTTTTACTATTTTATGTTGCTAAAGGGTGGTGTAATTTTGGCACCTTATGCACAGAGCTTCTTCACTTTAGAATTTCAGATACCTGCAATTAATTTCTAGGGCTTACCTGTTTACTCAGACTTGGTTGCATATGTGGTTGAGAGAGGACTAGGTGCTTCCAGATGATCCATCTGACCTTAGACCCTGATAAAAAGGTTTCTAGCTGAAACTAGCAGTTAGATGCCCTAAATTAGGACAGATGTGTTCCCTCCCTTCACCTCAACAACTGTCCCAGCTCAGATTGCTTTGTGAAGAGGGTAAGGAGACTGACTTTAGTCTACCCCTGGTAAATTCCAAACTAACTCCACAGCTATTCAAAGGGAAAATATGCTTAGGAGGAGGTGGTTCAGACCAAGTGGCTTTTGGAAATAGGGTACAACTTTTGACTACTTGGCTGTTTCTTACATGTGCAAATCTGCTCCCTGTGATTTGGCTGGGAGAAATGGGTGTCTGTATCTCTCCACCATGAGATTGTTCGTTTGTTCATCTGCATGGGGTTTTCAACATTATAAATTCTAAGTCTAATTATAATAATAGGTGGCATGTTTTTTTCACAAACTGTGCCCTTTTCTGTGATCAGCTACTGCATTCAAGAGCCTATGTGCCCACCCACAGCTTCCTGCCCTCTTGCCATCTTTGTATTCCAGCTGTTCCAGCTTTTCTCCACCTTGAACAAAGCAGAATTTTTCTAATTTAAAAACAAAACAAACAAAAAAGAATGTTAAGGACATGATCTAGTAAGGAGCAGATTGTATTCATGAGAAGCAGCCTTATTTTTGTGCAGGCTGGGAGCAGAGAGTGACACAGCCCCTGTGATGTGCTAGGTGCGTCTGGAGCAAAGCTGGCACTTAGCTTGCAAATAATTATAGTCTAAGCAAGCTTAGAAAAGGAGTGGAGTGCAAGGAAAAATTCAGTTTGAGAGAGGTTTATTGTACAACGAGGTCAGCTTCCCTTAAGTTCACATTTGGTTTTTTTTCTAGGGTTTTACCCTTGCAGGGTTCAAGTCACAAAGTAAGGGGATGCTGCGACTCTACACTCTTCATCAGAGGGTAATCTTGACATTTAAGCCCCAGAATTTAAATGCGGCTGTTTCTCAGGCATTTCTTTCAGCAGAAGCATTGGCTGGGAGAGCTCGGTCCTTCCTTGTTGGTATAACAGCCCTGGCTGCGAAATGAATGGCAGTCCCTGTGCAGCTGTGCAAAGCAGCACCAGCCAGAGCAGCAAGGAGGGAGGAGAGATGTTGGGCTTGGCCCTGCTTTCAAAACGAGTGCTTGAGAAACTGAGGCTAGAGACTGACATTTTGCAAAAGCTGATTTAGGGCCTTTTAATGCTGTATCAGAAGCTCTGAATCCTTGCAATTCAAACTCTGCTGATTTAAATCTGTTCACATTGTTGCGAGATTTTTTGTTAAACAGGATTATGTTCCCAGTGACAGGGGTTTATTCTGGTTTGAGTGTCCCTCTCCTCCTGCAGCAGGTAGGGAGCTGGAATCAGTGCATGCAAATACTCAAAGCCTGGCTTAAAAATATCAGGCTGGAGTGATGAGGAGAAGTCCCTCAAGTCTTGCCTTCACTGTGAAGATAAACATCTAGGTGTCTTTCCCTGAAGTATAGCTCAGCCTGAACAAATGGTTCTTAATATTCCTGATCAGGAACACCATCTCATCTCTCTTGAATGGGCTGCTGCCGCTGTGCTGACCAATGCTTTCAGCTTTGTCTTGAAACGTTTCAGTTGTATGTTACTACTTCTGAAGAAATGTCACATGGGCTGTGTCAGAATAAGGCAAAATTCTATTTAGTTAATACCTTCTCTAGCCACTGCCCCAACAAGTGGAAGGAAAATCAACCATTCTCTTCCCTCTTCCTCCTAGTCCCTGAGTCTGTGGAATAGCCGATGTGCCAATCAGTGCAATACAAAAATAGCTTTCTTTGTTGTTGTTTCTTGATGACAGATTAAAACAAAATGCAAACTTCACAACAGAAAACCAGTATATTGATTAGTTTAACCCTGAGGCTGTAGTTAGTGTGCACAACATTTTTGATAGGTCTTTCCCTGAAACTGTGTTTTAGTTGTGCAGCCCTTTTTACTTGTTTGAACCAGGGATGCTCTCTCCTTGTGTTTACTGTTTTTTTATTTCCCCTTCACAAGCCAAATATCCCTCAGGTGCGCTGCTGAGCCAGCCTCAAGTGGGTGGGATGGAAGGCAAGAGGAGGACATGCATATGCAGGAAAAGACATATTCTGGATTCCTGCTGTGGAGATGAGTAATTGCTGAAGTTTAAAGCGAACAGGAGAACGACAGATAAAAGTTTTGAAAAGATAATGTGTAGCCAAATACCAAATACTGAAATATATGTATAAACATTACACAGGATGTGAGGGTAATTGTGTACTGTTTAGGTGTGAGGATATTAAAAAAAAATCATAATTTTTGTAAGGTTAAGTTTGACTACCTAGTGCTTTGGGGAACACAAGACAGAGTTGGAGCCTACTGGCATGATCACTTAGCCTGGCAGTGGTAAAGGTTTTGTTTACAAGACCATGAACAATGGCTCTAAATGTGATGCTATTGATTTTCTTCCTCGCAGTATTTCATAAATACTGTGCAATTTAACTCGGCTTTTAACCTTGCGTGCAGGTTGAAGTGTAGGGCTTCTCACTCGGTGTAAGATGCTCACCCAGTGAAAAATAACAACCACCCTGTGGGCTGAATTCTGTGGGTACGTGAAAATATGCCCATTTTGCTGTCCGAATCGAGGCAAAAATGACTGAGCAGTGGCAGCCCTCCAGAGTGATCCATGTGAGGTCTTGCATACCTTACCCAGAGCAGCATGAGTGCTGCAGGCTCATCACTGCATGGAGCCTCAGGCTATGATCTTAGATGCTTTAGTTTCTTGCCTGGATCAGTGTAGCATCTGTTTGGACCTAACAGGGCTTTGTAGTACAGCCTGACTCTACTTGCTGAGTTTTAGACTGCCTGTGGTACTCAGTGCTCCCCTTGAAAAGGTGACCATAGAGTGCTCTGAATAGAAATCTTGCAGCAAACAGAGACTTGACTTTCATCAAATGTTTACTGTTTCACTCAATATTGCATTGCATATTCGTTAAGGACGTTTGGTGGGGGAGCTTCATGCTTTTCTCATATTTTTGTTTTGTACCCATTTTTCTGGATGCTCAAGTGTCTCATTTACATTCCTAGAAACACAGCCTTCCTGTTTTCCTTAAAGTCTAGGTTTCTGATCTCTTGTACTTAGCTTAAGGCATCCTTGGCATCGCTCGAAAACACCTTTGAGAGGGAATTGTTTCTCAATGCAGTAACTGCAGGCAGTGTTGTGGCAATAGGAGCAAAAGAAAAACAATCTCAAATATTACCCTGTGAGCTGGGTTTCTCCTGTGTGTGTCATCCATGAGTGTGTTTTCTTGTATGTTGAGTTTCTGTCACTGCTTGTCTTGATTCGTGCCAACGTGATTTACTGCACCTCTAGTACAGCCAGCCTTTTGTGCAGGTTATTGTGCAGTTTCTGCTCCCAATTGTGCAGATCTGGATTTGGTTAGTGCTACACTCCCCTATCTGACTTAGTAATTACTGTTTAATATGATGGATCAACAAGTACTGTTGAAAGATGTGCTTGGTAGCAATAGTAGAAGGAAAGTCAGTGCTGAGCTTGTCTGTAGGTGGAATGACTACCACTCGTAAGTAAGATGATTAAGACACATGCACACGCCAGAAAAAAACCCCAAGAACAAAAAATGTCTAGAAACATTCTGTTTTTCCTTTGCACATCATGCCTGACTTGTCTGGGGCAATGACCCTATGCTGTGAGTCTCAGACGGGTGACTCAGAAGGAGAACTGGAGACAAAACACCTGCATGGAGTTTCTGGTTACCAGATGAGCATCCTGGCTGCTTCTCGCCTGTGCCTTGCCTGGTTAGCCATCTGGCAGCTGGATATGGTAGCTGTGGTGCTTGTGTGTATCTGCGCTAATGAAATGCTCTGAAGTTACCCCCAAAATGGACAACATGCTATAAACAAAGTTTTTGTTTCCCAAAGAAAACTTCTTTGAATTTAGATGAAGAAGAAAGAGCAGTGGAAAAGGGACTGAGGCCTCTCACAGAGGTGCTATAGGGAAGGTTTTGCTGCAAGATCAGCTCATTGTGAAAAGGTCTGACCCATAACTGGTTGCGATGAATGTTGGCTAAAATAAATGGCTAGAGGTTTGCTTTGCTGTGTTTGTTAACAACTCTTCCCAGTGTAACATTGGAAGGGATAACATTTTTTTAAAGAAATGTTCTGTGTTGCTAAATATTGGGATAATCTATGGTTACATGTAACTTGGAATGGTGCACGTCAAAGTGTAATCCATGGGTATGTGGGGGGCCAGCTGGGATATATGGGACCCGTGTGCTCTGCAGATTGACTTGCTTAAAACAACTACAAAAACATCCAAAATGGGCAATTCTGTGTCTTTTGTGTTTTCACTTTTCTGCCTGTTTATACTTTACTTAAGCTCTGGTTATCAACAGAAGTCTCTAATTACAGCGTGTTGCTGAAGACTTTGATACTGAATGTGGCTTTTATTGTTGAACTCCTCTAGGAACCAAATTCTTTCAATTTTAGATGGGAAGATTTCAAACAAGGGCAACTGCTAGTTATCTCTGTCTCATTTTTTTTTTTTTAGGGGGCATCAGTGCTAGGATAAGTTAATTGCAGCTGTTAGGATGCTGGCAGATTGCTCCTGTGCTTCCAGACAGCATAACTGCATTCCAGCTATAGCACTTGAATGCTTCACATTTTGGCATCATTTGCAGTTTAGCTCTTGGGATCCTTCGGTGTGCAGAAATCCCTGTGGCAGGAAGGCATGCACGTGGACTCTCTGTTGAAAAATCATTTGATCAACCCCTACCTTGGAAAAGTACAGACCTGCGTGTACTTTTGATGGCTATTTATTTGCCTTGCAGAGGATTTACTGTAGAACCCTTTCTGAAGTTATGCTCCTTGAAAGCCTTCTGAAGAATGGTGGGCTCAAGCCAGAAAGGTCTTGTTTTACTGTCCCGCTGTCATAAAAGAAATCCAAGTGTAGAAAAAATACAGCTTAAATGCCTCAGATATTTATTTTGCCCTTTCATTACACAAACCTCCCCTCCTTCCTTAGGCTGGGAGGTCAGGGTGTATGTGTGTGGGGCTGTGCTTTAGGGGGAACCCTGCTGCACAGGCACTTCTGGACCTCCTCTAGGCTTTGGCCCCCTTATTGTTTTAACAATTAATCTTTCACCCGTTTATAATTTAAAACACTAATACACCCTTCTTTCTCCCCAAATTCTCAGGAATCTCTGCAGTCTCCTGCTTGATTACATATCTCTGAGCTTGCACAAATAAGTCCTCCAGTGGTATTTAGCCAAATGAAACCTTGGAGGGATGTGTTTGACCTTGGCTTGTGCTGTGACTGTACCTTACCCACTTGTTGTGAAGACAGAAGAGAATGTCGACATTCACGATGTGAAAATAAATAGTTGGAAGATAGATTTTGGTCTAGTCAGTTTGCTCTGCCAGCATAAACAGAATCCATCTCTTGTTTGCATTTTAAGGGTATGTATTGTAGCCTTTGCAATACTAACCTATATAATCCAAAAGGCTTTCATGGGAGGCATTTTAAATTGAAAGTTAACACCAGAAAGCAAATGAGAAGTGAAACTCCTGCACTGCTATTGTTACTTGTACTCCTTTCTTCCTCCATATATATTTTTTCCTTATATGTTGCATATTCCCACAATGAACAGTGTGTTTGCTGCCCACTCAGTAGCTCAGACCCATGCCCCAGCCCTTACTTTCTTGGGAAGCCTTAATTTCAAATAAAATTGGAGAATTTCTGTAGGTTGCTAAAGAAAAGTTGCATGGCTTGCTGCAAGTTAGAGCTCCCACCTTCCTTTTTAGCTGTGGAAATAAATGGCAGATTTGTTTTGGTGACCTGGTGTATTTGCCTGAATGCCTTCCTTTTTGCTGGTAGATGGAGGGACAGGCTCGTACCTCTGTGTACTGATGGGCCATGGGAACACTACTTCCCAGAGCAGGGCTTGTAATGACATGAAAGGAATAAAAGCCCAAATATTTACTTTAAATTCCCTGTGTGTGCATCCATCTTGGGAAACTTTTAAGATGAGGAAAATTTTAAGATCCAAGGATGCCTGCTTGGTGGCTTTGTTCTTGCGTGATCCTAGGTGTAGTTCAGCCTTCCTCTCCTTTCTTTCTCTGCATTGTCGAAAGAGTGTAAGCCCTTTTCTTGTACCATTCCCCGTCCATTAGGACCACATAAGAAAGTAAGGAGTGATGTGTTGAATTTGGGTTGGGCCAGGTGTAGTTTGCACTCCAAACCCTGGTCCCAGGAATCGTGTACTGTAACCTCTTGCAAAGAAAATGATTCCTTCAAGGGTGGTTCTAATTTCCCCAAAGTGCAGCTTGCATAAGTTAAGGATGTCTGTACTACTGTGATGCAGTGTCTCCCCAGCGTCCTGGGAGAGGTGTGCCTATAGGATGGGCTTCTACTGGTAGAGATGTGATGGTACTTCCCAAAACTCCCAGGCTTACATTGCAAAATTTCTTCTTGAGTTTTGCTTTAAAGGCTAAAGGGAACCAGAAACATTTGGCATTGTGTCAAAATGCTGAGCTTTTATATTTCTAAAGCCAAGGTGAGATTGGTAGCAGTCTGTGGTGCTTTCACTTATTTTGGAGATAGTTCCAGCAGTATTGTGCCTGCTAGCCCTGTTGCAGACCATCAGAATTTTCTTTTCCAGAGGAGACCATAGAAGAGCAACCAACTGTTGAACTGACTGTCACTGCATTGAGAGTTGTCTGATTGTCTGTGATGCATGCAATGACCAGATCTGATTTTAATCTGATTAGCTTGATTATTGCTTGAGGCAGAAGAGCTGAAAACTGCCCAGAAGCCACTTTACTGTCCTTTGTTTTCCCTGGCTGCTTCAAAATACTGTTGGTTTTTGTTGGATTTTTTTCTCTTTATTGGGCATCCTTTCCTACCCCATTTAAAAGCGACTGCTGGGTTTGGTGTGGTGTTTGTAGAAAATCTAGTGTTCACAGGCAGTAATATATTTAAACAACTTTCCTTGAAACCTCTTTGTCATCATTGGACTTCCTGGCAGGCTGATTATATTCTACAGAGCAGAGGCATGGAGTCAGATTTCATGTTTTGGTTAATTTGCAGGTCATTTAGAGCTGAGGTTATTGCAGAGAGAAGACAGCAGAGCTGTGTGAAAAACACGGGGTTTATCACTTGCCTGGTTTGGCTGGTGTTTTTTTTTAAAGCTTATCTGGAGAAATTAGTCTTCCTGCCTTTGCTGCTTTTACAGTTCGCGCCTTAAAAATCACTGAACTTTCAATGAAGAGGTAAACTTGAAGTCAACAGGTTGGCTCCCTTGTTTGTGTTTGTTTGTTTGAAAGAATATTTGAAGTTTTTAAGCTTTAAGAGATGGAAGTGCAACCAGCCCTCACCAATGGTACTTCTAGCTCCTCATGGGTGCTCTTTGCCTGGTGATATCCTACCTGGAAGTGGTGCCCTGATGGGACTGAGACCTTGGTGGCTATCCTTAATATTAAGGAAACTCGTTGTAGAGCTGTCCTTTAATGAATGGCTAAGGAGTTTGGAGAAAAGGAGTCTGAGGTGTGACCTCATTACTCTCTGCAGCTTCCTGAGGAGGGGAGGTGGAGGCAGAGGTGCTTAACTCTTCTCCCTGGAATCCAATGACAGGATGCGTGGGACAGGATGCGTGGGAATGGTTCAAAGTTGTGCCTAGAGAGGTTTAAACTGGACAGTAGGAAGCATTTATTTACCAAAATGGTGGTCAAATGGTGGAACAGGCTTCCTAGAGAGGTGGTTGGTGCCCCAAGCCTGTCAGTGTTTGAGGCATTTGGATGATGCCCTTAATAGCATGCTTTAAGTTTTGGTCAGACAGTTGGGTTAGATGATTGTTATAAGTCTCTTTCAACTGAAATAGTTTACTCCATTCTACTTCTGTCCTGTAGCTTTTATGGTCTCTGCTGTAGCTCTGCTTTGGCAATAGTAAATGACAGATATGATGGTGTAGGTTGCCAAAGAGGGTACCAGCTACTTTCTGTACAGATCACCTAGCTCCTGAAGCATATGCACCGTCTAAAAGGGAGCTCCGTAAACCCACATCTTGTCTTTTTTGCTTGTTCTTCTCACTCTCGAGGTGGGAGCAGGGCACAAAAAGTAAGCATTGAGTAAAGTTAGAGTCGTGATTCAGGAAAGGCTCTTTGTTCTTTCCGGTACAATATTAACCTTGTAATGGTCTTTCGGGCAAACAAGTACTGGGAATGGTTCAGGAGTCTGAAGTCTGATCGCTTTAGCCAAATCCATGGTTGGAAACAATGACAGACAAGAGGATGGAACTGGGGCTCACTAAGCTGCTTTGCTTCCCTGGAGGATGATTCCTGGTTAATCTCTCCCTGCTCTGGGGTGCCTGGGTATCCTCCAGTGGGACTGCAGACTAGATGCAGACAGTTTGCATGGATCACCAGGCAGCAGGTCTAAAGCAGGATGGGTCTGATGCAGGAAAGTCTTTGCTTGGTACAGACAGCTTGTGAAACAGTGACATCATGGTGTTGGCGCTTGGTCAGAGCCACATTGGTATCTTACAGATATGGAACATGCTCCCTTTGAGAAAGGGCGAGGGAAAGTTTATGTGACAGAGTGTTAGAGGCAGCTATTAAGTAGGAAAGACTGGCAGATTTGCCTTTAGTCAGTGGATTGGGGGCAAGGCCCTCATTAATTGACAGAGAGAGAAGTACCCTGTTCTGACCTGCGTCCATGACATAAACCTTTCTAAAGCACAGACAGTTTGGTTTGCTGGTACTGGGAGAGTGTGTCTCACTTCAGCACTGATGGGGTGCAGTCTGTCTTCCTGCTGCTTTCAGAGTTTTTCCATTTCAGTGCAACAGGCAGAATCTGGGAGAAGTTGAAAGCCAGTTCTTGGACTCTGAACTTACTGGTGCCATTTGCACTAACAGTTTTCATTTGCATGGGTTTTGGCGCTCTGATTAGACTTGGGGAAGATGAACTGAGTAGGTTTGTGCACTGCTTAAAGCAGTTTTATGTGTGGTTATAATTTGCTTTACCAGAAGAATAAGTGTTTGTCCTTTTTAGCCTGCTAATTTTTTTCCTTTAGTATAGTGGTGGCCTAAGTTTTCCAGAAATGTTCTGCTGAGAGGAAAAAAAATGGATGCGTTTAGGTAAATGAAGGCTTCAGCAGCTTAGTGCTTGTCTACATGGGGAAGTTAGTGCGCAGTAAGCTAGGGTGTGAATTTACAGCACGCTAGCTGCTCTGCATTAACTCCCCCTGTGGATGCTGAGTGTGCACTAAGAGCGCCTGTTGTGCAGGTTAATTTAGTCCGCTGAAAGAAAGCGTGCTGAAAATTCACTGTCACTTCCTTCACCCTGACTTTCCCCATGTAGACAAGCCCTTAGGAAGTCTAGGATAAAAAGTTCTTGTTCAGAAACCTGGTTTAAAATTATTCTCCTTTTCTTCCTTATTCTCCCTTTCTTTTCTCCCTCTTCTCTTCTTTCTCTCATCAGTGCAGATTAAATGTTACTAAGGCTTTGTCGTCCTCTTGAAAATTCTCTATACATTTAAATTTTGGGGCAAGGTGGGGAATGACTTCAGAGGGAGGCCTAAAAGCATATCCTATGCAAGTGTAAAATGTTTCTGAACCAGATGCAGAAAGGGGCACATCCTCCAGAGCATAAGGTGGTCTTAACTCAGCCTACAAAGAGTAATCAAAAGCTAGAAGAGTGTTGTGATTCAAAGGATTGTATTTCTAGTTGCTTAGAAGGTGAGGAGCTATTTGCAAGTGAAGCTGTAGGGTTTGTAGAAGTATTATTAAATATGCTTAGTCTTCAGCAGTTAGAGACTCCACAAAAAAAAAAATTGAAAAAGTAGAGGGATTAATTCTTTTTGTGATTC
This sequence comes from Clamator glandarius, assembly GCA_033459285.1. Classification (NCBI taxonomy): domain Eukaryota; kingdom Metazoa; phylum Chordata; class Aves; order Cuculiformes; family Cuculidae; genus Clamator; species Clamator glandarius. The sequence continues at coordinate 2,598,875 of JAUNZM010000254.1, forward strand.
TTGAGATACCAAAGTAGATTAGTGTTGTGGAAATTATGTAAACAAATTAATTTTTCTATAGCTTGTACTTACTGATAGTTATTTCCTTCATCACATCTCACTGCCTATTATCTCTGTTTATTTCCTCTTGGGAGGTAGGAAATATGAGAAGGAAAATTGTATGATCTGGTACAAAATGTAATGCCCTCAGTCATTTTGGTTTTAGACTTGGTCTAGCATGTGCAATTTTGGCTGTATCTTACTCATTTTATGATCTAGATTTTTGAGAAATAGACAGTTCTGGTGACTTCAGTGCTGGAACAAAAATTTCTGTTTCTTCGTCTTAAATGGGTGGGTGAGAAGGCATGATTACGTGCATTTGTGAAAACGAACAGCTCTTTTTCAGCTCATCTCACTGTGCTAAAATAAGCCTGCCTCAGGTACAAAATGGTGGCTCTTCTGGATGTGGATGCCTATCTTGGTTCAGGGTGGAGTTTCACAGGATGCTTTGTCAACTTGCCTGCCCCAGCCCTGATGAGGAGGGAGATAGAGACTCTTCACTCTTTTCTCTCTCCATTACGTGTGTGCTTGCATATAGTTTGTGTGCATGTGGTTATTTTGGATGCAGACAATTTCATTTACTGTTTCCAAATGTGAAGGAAGATGAGCAATTTGGAGGTGAAAGTAACTCCAGGACTGTCTTGTTACAGAGGTCTTGTTGTAAGGATGCACACAAACACTTCTGGAACTATAGAAAGCATAGGCTGGGTTCAGGGCTTGGTTGTGTGTTACAGATCCTCCCCAGAGGCCCTGTCTGTTCTATCTTAATGGTTCACCATTGTAAGGGCTTAGAGGCAGTGCCACAGGGGATGGGGGGTTTGTGTTTGTGTTGCTCATCTTCCACATTTCAGACAGTTCAGACAGTGCTTAAACTCAGAGCATCCTCCTCTTTTCAACAGTGTACTTGTGTTGCCGTTGATGTAGTTTGTCTTTAAAGCACAGAAATTATAGTGGTGTCTTTTGCTCAATGTCTTGGCCAATGCAGCAGTGAGTTTCTGAAACAGAGATCTTGGGCACTGTAGCAGAGATCATGGGCAGTAAACGTAGATATGCCATTGCTTTGGGGTGTTTTGACTTAATTCTTCCTATCGCTGTTTCTTGTCCGCTGCAGTGTACCAGCCAGTAGTTTGTCAGCCTGTGAACATGTATTTCTTTATTTTATCGAGAGTTTACAAAATATAGGAAGAAGTTCCTGTAAGGTTTGGGAGGCATAAATAAACCCCGAACCAATCTGTGTAATGGAGCAGGAGTTTTACCTTGTAATTGTAACGTTGTTGATGGATGTGTTTTATTTAAACAAGCTAAAAAAAATTGCAACCTGTTAGGTGCTCTTCTTGCAATTTCCCTTCCAAACCAAACTGATCTCTGCCCTTTTTTTCTTGCCTGGTGTAACCTTGCTTAAATTGCTTTGAACAATTTTTTTTTCCTCTGTCTGGTCATATCCTTTGTTTTCTGGCATCCATGGTGGGAATATATGTAATTTTAGGCACTCCTTCCCTCTTTTCCATTTTTGGGAGACCCTTCTATAAATGTTCCCAGTAGGGGCCTTGCTGGGCTGCTGCTCCCAGCTGTGCCAGGCAGTGAACAAAGCTGAACTTTAGCAGTCTCTTGGTTTTCCAGCTGCCTGCCAGCTTCTGAATAGCAGCTGGAGAGACTGACGAGAGGCCCTGTTCACCTCCCGTTTTGCTGCTCTTTGGCAAAGTGAAATTGGCCACTGGGACTGTGCCCTCGCAGGCTTATGAAGACATTACCTTCTTTTAGCCCAGGTTTGGGTTTGAGTGGTTCCCTTCATTGCTCGTGGGGCACAGAGATGGGATTGTGCTGCAGCTGAAAGCTTGGGCTTTGCCAATGTTGAGGTGCTTGCACTGGGGTCCTTCTCATTTTTTATGGGTGAAAAGAGTCATTCAGGGCATCATTTTTCCCCTTTATGCATCAAATGCCTGAACACAATTAAGATGGGCAAGAAAAAGGGACCCTGTGCCTTCACAGTTTTTTTCTGCATGGAGCTGGGGGATACAGGGAGACGGTGATGCAGGAGCCATGGCAAAACCTTGCTGTGTTTAGGGTGGCCAGTTCTGTTTGCCAGCCGGCTGGTGCACCTAGGAAGACTTGAAGGTGGCAGAGATAAGGCTTGGATCCTAGTAACCTGACTAATAAGAGACTTATTCCAGCCTTAATAAGCTCCTTGGACAGATGGATTCTGTTGGACAGATGGATTTAATCTGGGAAAATGATTACACAGCTTTTGTACTCATTAGTATTTTAGGTCTTGGTATTTATGCATTTATATTCTTGTGGTAGGTTGGTGAAAATAGGATTGTGTAAACCTGCACTGCTTTCTGCTTGCAGCAGTGTGGCAAGATATCTTTCCCTTCTCACCCAGTACATGGTGAACACATGTGCTTGTCTATATGAACTGTATATATTCCCAGGGTTCTTGCATGACTGAGGTGCAAACTTTTATTTTGATGCAGGTGTGAAACTGTGTCCCCTCAAGGTGCAGCTGTAAGTGATTTTCCAAGCAGGAATATTCTGCCTGCAGCTTGTGTGTGGCCACTTTTTTGAAGGAAGCTTGGCAGCTCTTCCAGATAGTAAGGGAGATCAAAGCTGGGTCTCTTAGGTTTTCCCCAGGTCCTTGCTAACAGAAAAGACAGCAGTGTGGACCAAAGGGTAGCTGATCATCTTCACAGTCTTCATAAAACAAAGGAAAGCACTTGCACTGAAGCAGGCACATAATAGGAGACGGTTTAAGAATAATTAATGTTAGGACAGAGTTTGCTGATAAACATCATCTCTCCCTAAGGTTCACTGAAAGCAGGAAGCTGTGGAAGCTCGGAGTGAGAAAGAGCAAACCAAACATTTTGTTATACAGACTTTTTATTTTCATTGACCTAAGTGAGAGTGACTCAATATTGAGCACTCAATTTTCCCACTATGGACAGGTATTGTTTGCAACTTTGGACTGGCTTGGGAAGTTTGAAATAGCTGGGACATGATGAAATTTTAAGTGAAGTCAGAAACCGAAAGTTACAGTGGAAGCTTTATTCATATATTTAATTTACTACCTCCAGAGCTGGTTGTAAAATGCTGGGGGTATGGGAAGGGGGAAGAATGATATTCATGAATTGTTCCATAAGTGTGTAAGTGTTTTAATGGAAAAAAAACCCAAACAAAAAAGTTAATTTCACAGGGTTTATAAACTGACTCTGCTATAAAGTGAAGTGGTGTTTGCCAAATATTTATTTTCTTCCTCCTTGGTGCTGTATTTTCCTTTAAGTACTTTGCAACACTACCTCTCACTCATGGAGAATAAACTCAGCAGTTGTGACCCTTGTTTCGTAGGCTTTGGAGGAATGGCCGTTCGCTGCAGGAGGCAGCGGTGCTGGGAAGGCAGTGAGTTTTGTAACCTGCCATAGAAATCCCAGCTGGATTCTAGAATCATAGAATCACCAGATTGGAAGAGACTCACCGGATCATGAGTCCAACCATTCTTATCAAACACTAAACCATGCCCCTTAGCACCTCATCCACCCATGCCTTAAACACCTCCAGAGAAGGTGACTCAACCACCTCCCTGGGCAGCCTGTTCCTGGCAGTGCAAGGATTCAGGGCTGGGTGATGCCCACTCTGTCACCTCTCTGATGCAGGGGTCCCCCATGGGATGGGCAGCCTCCTGTTTCTGGCAGTGCCCAGGAGGAACCCCCTCTGAAATATCTTTCCCTGTGGAGGCATCTGCACTTTTGGTTTTCATATGGAGAATGCTAAGGCTAAAGTATTGGTGGAATTGAATGATCTTGGGGTCCCTTCCGACCCAAACCATTCTATGATTCTATGACTTTTCGAAGTTTCTGTACTTTCTGTAGCGTGTCGCTTATCTTTTCCTGTGAGTAGACAGGAATAGGTGAACTGGCTTCTGTTTCTGCTGATGCCTGAAACCCCAAGTAGGGGTGCCAGAGGTCCCTCATCTAGCTGTTTCCTCACACTCCCTGCAAGTTATGGGGTGCGATGTGGTAAGCGACAACAGGGCTCTGATGCTCTGCGACTGAAGCACAGAGTGCAGGTTATGCTGGCCCTTGCATGGCTTCCCTGGTCCTCCTCCTCATACTAATTCAGATTAGTATTAAAATAAGACGGACTTTGAAGAGGAAGGGGAGTGTGTTTGTGTGTGTTCAATGGTCTGGGGGGTTTTTTTGGTTTTTTTTGTTTGTTTGTTTGTTTGTTTTTTTTATTTGGGTATCTCCGATGGCTTGTTCAGTACTTATATGTGTAGACTCATGATACTGGGGAAAAACAACCAAACAGAATAAACTCCAGAAATTATGTGTTTGTGTTTCAGGGACATCAGGCCTGTTGTGGTGATATGCTTGAGACCTGGTTGCTGTGAGAAGGGAGTTGGGTTGTCAAGCAAAGAGCAATTAAAGAGTTCTTCAGGGAAAAGATGATCCCAGCTGTGTGATCAAAAATAGTGGCCTGATGATGCTGTCAGTGCTGTTTGGGTTTGCACTTAGAAGCAGAGCCGAGGAGGGCAGCAGGCTGCTGCTTCTTCCAGAGTCTGGCTGCAGGATGCAAAGGCCTGTCTGCTTAGTCGTTTTTCCCTCTGGTATTCTTTTTCCCTGCTGCTTTCCAAGTACACCCTTAGGGAAGCACCCCTAGTCAGGGAAGTGAGGGCCAATGCCAATTGCCAAGCATACACTGGGATGCTTGTTTCTGTGCAGTCTTCTGCAAAGCACCAGGCATCCCTGTGCGTAGAGAAACTTGATTTTTGGTGTTTGACTGGGTGCTTCATGGGTTTTTCTGAAAAAAAGTGCTCACACAAGGCTTCAGTTACTAACAAAAAACAGCAGTAAAACAATGACTGTGGAGCAGCATCATTTATACTGGCCAGCAGTGAGTCTTAGCAATTGATTTTCCCCAGAGTTATGGAATTTCGTTTTCTTTTTTTTTTTTTTTTTTGCCTCTTTCGTACACTGCTACGGGGTTGTGTACAATGCAAGGGGTTTTCTAGTATGGTGTACTGCCTTATATATCGTAATAATAAAGTGATTCCTGGATAAATCCTTTTATTTAGGGGAACTATCCCCTTGGCTTCTCTCCTTTATCTTTTTAATGGTGGTTGCGCTCTGCTCTCTGACTGGTGCCATGAATCATGTGGGTGTTAATAGATCTCTGTCAAAGTCTCCTGGCTTACAAAAATTCAGAAACAGAACAAATGATTAGATGTCTTGTAGATGAAGAACTGCCGTAGCCATATGACAGGTTGAAAAACAGGAAAAAAACCCCAAACCTGCTAGCATGAGGTTATTTTTCTGCGAGGAAAGGTGATTGAAAAGACAATAGAAAAGCAAGTCTGGCATAATCGTGGCCCTCTAGTTCTTTTAGTTTTGTCCAAGTATATGAAGGAATGCAGATGGCATTGGCCCTTTTTGACCAACCTTTTCTTTGCTTGCCTGTTGTGATCCTTCAAGGCTTTTTGCCTCCTTTGACTGCAGCAACCCAGAATCTGCTTTTCTGGTGAGATTTGAATGATACAAAGTAATTTCTGCCATAGTTTTATTTAAATTCAAAACGCTTTCCAATTAATTGTGTGAAGAGGGATCAAGTGGCCAGTATCCTTTGTTTCAGTAGGAAAATTAACGTGCTTCCCATACTCAGCTTGCAGTTGCTGGTGTGTTGAGATGCTGGTACTCAGCTGTGATGCAGGATAAAGACCTTTGGACTCCTGACTAAATTCCTGCACTCAACTTATTGGCAAACCAACTAATCGAGCTACCTCTCAACTCGTTGGCAAAGCAACTAACTGAGCTAGCACTTGTAGCCTTTTTAATCCACTTAAAATGCGCAAGCAAACTGAAATAGGAGGGGATAGCCAAGCACCTCTCTGAATGCTTACAGATGAGCCCTGAGGGATGTTGTGGCAGCTGGGAAGAGGGGAAGGAGTGCCTGCCCCACAGGGCTCCAGTATTATGATCACATAGCTGTGGAAAGAGGCAGCTGAAGCTCAGATGCTGCTCTGATGTGGAGCAGGCAAAACATGCATGTAGATAGGTTTCAGTGAGTGAATATTCCTGCAGAGGCAGGGATGGCTGGTGGCCACCTGGGATGAGAGGGATCTTCAGGCTCTGGAGTGAGTCCAGAGAAGAGCAACAAAGCTGGTGAAGGGGCTGCAGAACAAGTCTTACAAGGAGCGACTGAGAGAGCTGGGGTTGTTTAGCCTGGAGAAGAGGAGGCTGAGGAGAGACCTTATTGCTCTCTACAACTGCCTGAAGGGAGGTTGTGGAGAGGAGGGAGCTGGCCTCTTCTCCCAAGAGAAGACAGGGGACAAGAGGGAATGGCCTCAAGCTCCGCTAGGGGAGGTTCAGGCTCAACATAAGGAAAAAATACTTCACTGGAGGGGTCATTAGGCAATGGAACGGTCTGCCCAGGGAGGTGGTTGACTCACCTTCCCTGGAGGTGTTTAAGGTGAGGGTGGATGAGTTACTGAGGGGGGCATGGTTTAGAGATTGGTGGGAATGGTTGGACTCGATGAGCTGGTGGGTCTCTTCCAACCTGCTGATTCTATGATTCTATGATTCAGCTGCTACAGTACAACCAGCCAGAGCTCATCTGTCTTGGCTCTGTTAATAAGTGTGTTTGGGTAACGTTGACAGAAATAAGAAATTGTCCTCTACCCTACAAAAGTACAGAAACCCCAAGTTAGAGTGTTGGGCTTCTTTGCTCAAAAGTTATGAATCTGTAGTTGCACGGTTACTCTTGCAACAGCTTCTTTTTTTGCATCCTTCCTTTGTGTAGTCTAAAACACGGGCAAGTGGAGTGTGACGGTACTTAATCATAATGCAAATTTGCAGGGAGACTGCATGAAAGCTTGTGGTGATAAACAAATGGTCTCAGCAGGGCCAAAATTTTGGTCTGCATATTAGATAGCTCCAGCACAAGGAAAAAGGTTTCTGATGTGGGTTTATGGCAGGGCATGGTGAGGTTTTCTAATTTTTCAGCAATTATAAATCTGTCTGGCTTTGACACTCCTCAAAAAGTAGTATTCTTTCACAGCATAGCTGTCATATACTTCTGGTTTATTCTGGTCTTTTAGAAATAATAATTCTGTAGGCTAATCTTGCTGTCAAGGGTAAGTATGTATTTGCTATCCAACTGTGTTCTGGACTGTACTGGCCAAATCCCAAATAATTCCCTGATTATTGAGATCAGAATCCCAGCCCTGGGATTCAGCAGTGGGTTACAGGTCATTTGTGGACGTGCCATATATTGGATAGGCTGGAAGCTGCTCTTTTTGCAATGCCTGTGCTTAGCATTGGTAAGCTCTTTGCCCCTGATCCTTGTTCACTGTTTCACTGATGACTGTATGTTATCTTTCTCCTTGAAGATTATTTACAATGGTTTAAGCTATGCCAGTTGCCACAAGTGGAGGCTGTCAGTGAAATATATTATTTGGGGTGCCCTTTTAGCTTGAAAAGTAAATAAAATAATTATTTTTATCCTAGCCTGTGTTGTTGGGAACTGCATGCACGCATTACCTAGTCCTTGGAAACGCCTTCTTGTGGCAGGCACTACTCTGAGTAAATGCTATAATCGCTGTTAAAAAGTGGCAGTTGTATTCTCTTATTCCTTCTCCCTTATATTTCTCCTCGTGTTTTTTCAGCGTGGTTGCTTGGAGGCTTGCCTTTAGACTGATACATAAAAGGCTGCTATAGGAAGACGTTTCTTTAGTTTTGGATGGATGTGCTAGGATGTTGATACTGAGGAAAATACAGGCATGCTCTCAAGTTTACATTCACAAATCATTTTATTGATTTCCCCTAAAGGGACAAATGACTCCAATTTATTCATTGCATTTTTGTAATACTAGATTTGAAGAGTATCCTGTTTGAATTAGATGCATCGCAAGTGGCAGAAACCTGCATCAGGCTTATTTCTAAAGAACTAGAAGTGATTGGATTTGGATTAATTAGAGCTAGCAGTAGTAAGTCATTTTACACACAGCTCACAGACTTTGTCTTGAAGAGCAGGTTCATCACCGTGATTGAATGTGACATGGCAACTGAGTCATAGACTCTTCCCCACCCAACACTTGCATACAATACATTTTAATTACTTTTAAATTTGGAATAAAAGCCCATTTCACCTTTAGTTTTATGCTAAGAGCATGTTTTGTATTTTTATAATAAGATTGCATTTTGGGTGATTGCTGCATGGTATTTTCAAGATAGTTTTTAATGAGGATTTTTGTTCTATAGAAGCTCTGATGTATATTTTTATTAAATAAAATTGAAAATCTTTATTTGTGTGACTAACCTAAGAAATATTAAACTGAAAGATAATTTACCTTGTCTTTATTATGCAGTGTTCTTATGCCCTGTCTCGATCTTGAACAATGTTAACATTGGGTACATGATGAAGTCGATGACATGTTGATGAAGTATGATGACAAAGTCAGGCTTAATTTTAGTAAATTTTATACTTGGAAAGCGCACTAAGTTCTCTTACAGTCTGATTTAAATGAGTCTGTAAGTTGCTTAACTCATGTTTGAAGTGGAAGGAGAAACTTCTCAGCAGGGCAGAACGTGTAATCATGGAAAGTGAGTAACAGCTTGTGATTATGGAATTGAAACTACTGGTGAGAATTTTTATAGTGACATGTAGTTTATGTAACTAACCGAATTAAAATTTAACCATATGTGAATATCTTTCCTTTTATGGAATATATTTACTTAAATAAAAAAAACAACAAAAAAACCAGATTCTAAAGGAGTCCACAAATTACACAGAGTACATTGCATTTGATCTCTTACCAATCTTTTGCTGACAGTATTTTAAATTTAATCTTAACACATACATAGTTCTTTCCTCTTTCCACTTGTTTGTTTTGGACTTCAAGAACAGCCCAGCAGTTAATATCTCAGTTTATGAATACCTGCTTCCATGTTGCCATCTCCCTCAGGGAGAACTTTTGCTTTCAGAGGAGAGTTTCAAAAGAACTTTGCTAAGCTCAGAGCTGAGCTTTGTTCCCAGAAGCTGTCAGGATGGCTCCTCCTGAGGAGGGTGCAGGACGGTTCTAATTTACCTGCTGTATCTTCCAGAAGACATCAGAAAAGGGAAGGGGAACAGAGGAAAAAAAAAATTTTTAAAAAAATATGTTTTCTCCATTGAACTATGCAACTCCACTTAGCCAACTTGATATTAAATCCTGATAAAGAGAAAACAAACTCTCTCCTTTGCTTAGGTGTTTTATGTCAGCATTTTATCCTCTTAGCTGTATTTAGTGCTGGGTCCTACTTTTTAGATGCTGATGAGCTGCCTCCCTTGATGTGAAAGCCTGTTTTCAAGAACTTAAGCTTTTTCTACACAAACAAAATCTAAGTATATTTGGACTAGCCGAATAACTTCCATATGGGATCAGACTGTGGATCTGTAATGCCTAGGCTGCTGTCTCTAATACTTGGCAGTGATGTAGAAAAGGATTAAATATATATATACACACAGAGAAAGAGAGAGAACTCCCATGGAATATACCAACCTTTGGCAGCTGATGGTGGGGATGTGGGGTGGGTGCTTTCTTTTTTAATTTTTTTTTTTTTTTTTTTTTTAGATCAGGGTTGCACTCAGTTAATCCTTGCTGAAAGTTGTTATGTTATAAACTATGTTTCTACCATTGGCTTTGGTGGCATCCTGTGGTAATGAGTTTGGCTGCATGAAATCATATTGGTTGATCTTTTTGCCTGGTAAACAGCCGTTGAAGCAGGGTGATGTGGCTCCTCTGGATGGATTTCTCCACCTGTGGAGGAGGACCCAAGAGCTGTCTGCAGCTGGCACAGCATCATCTTTCCTACCGTTCATTTTCCCTCTCACTTTAAGATAGCAAAAGTTATCCATACACCTCGGCAGCTTGGCTTGTATTGCTGGCGCTTGCAGCCTGCTTCTATCTGCCAGGTGTAATTAATGATACGTGTGTGTCTGTCTATTAGAGTATCAGACTAGTGTAAACAGTCCTTTTTCCCTTGGAAACGTGGCTGCTCAAAAGCATGCTATCACCAAATTGGTATTTGTTTTAATCTATGAGTTGGAAAAATATGTTTTTCTTATTTATTGGTCTGCAGTGAGGGCTCCATAAGTCAGGTCTGAAGCTTGCAGTCTCCTGTGATCTCAGCTGGGACTCCCTTCCCAGAACAGCTACGAATGCCATTTTTGCTGAAACGCTTATACGTGTTCTACAATTAGAAGAAGAGTACTTTGGATGAGAATTCGTACATTAAAAGTGAATTTGGGGCTTAAGTAAATAAATTCTTTCAGATTTAGAAATGTTCTTTTTAGCTGTGAAAGAGATCTTGTTTCTGAATTACTGCAGTTCTTTTTACACTTCTGAAAGAAGTATAGCATGAGTTTTACAATGAATCAAAGCAAGTTTTAGGCATTGCTTGACACATAGCATTTGATGAATATAGTATCTTAGCTGTAGGTTTTATCTGTTGTCCTTTGCTAATTTGACTTTTTAGCCTTTGTTCTGAGTTTGTGGATTTGCTTGTAATTCAAAATTTCATGTATGGAGTTTGGTAATGGAAGAACAAAGCAACAGTTATGCAAATAAACATTTCACAGTATATTCTTCAGTATGCAAACTCAGATGTTCCTCAGATCAGTAGGAAGTGGGACTTTTTCTAATTATGGTGTCCACCAAGAAATAGCTCAGCAAATTTGAATAGCCCAGGAAGACAAGAAGAAAAGGATGTGACTCATGCAGTGTATGCCTTCCAGGGAGACCAATGAAAATGTGAAGAAAGACTGGGAAATTTTTTGTGTGTTGGTTTTGGCATCTCTTTGGACCCGCAAAACCCTCCCATTTTTATAAGGAAAAATGCTTTTGTATATCTGCTTCTAAATATTTTCAGCAGCTTCAGAAAGCAGCATTTTGCTGAAAAAAATTTTAGTAATGATTCCTTTGCTCTTTGTTAATGAAGAGTAAGAATTATTATGGTTTATTGTAATACTTGCAGAATATAATCTGAAATGAACTATGGTACGCATTGGAGGCTTCCCCAAATATGGAATACATTTTTCATATTTTTCAGAGAGTACATAATATTACTTTTTTTCTCTCCTGAGAGTGGAGATTATTGGGAAAAAAAGCTTTTTTTCCCACACCAGCAGTTGGTGACATAGTTTGCCGAGCATGCAGTATGTAAACAGATGAAAGCTATTTTTGATGTGTCATTGTCTCAGCAAGATGTGAATTGGCAGTACTGGTGAAGTGACAAGTACTTGGCGATGTCAGCTTTACCACATGGTTGTCAGTCTAGCGATTAACAAGAGCTGGCAGGCAAGGATTCGTGTGCTTTAAGCAGAGGAGCTGGTTTTCAACTTTAGAGCCTGATTCTGCACATTTTGAAACTCACTGCAATCGTTCTGAAATCAGGTGACTTGGCTAAGGTGAGGCAGGGGTTACTTGAGCATCTTGCAGGATTGAGCTCCTCAGGACCAGGTCAGCTTCTATGCAGACTCCTCTGTGGTGCTCCTGGGCTAGCGCACGTCAATGCGTGCATGGACACACGGATGCGTGGACAGACACGCACACACCCAGTGTCAGGGTGTTGCAGTTTCAGCCAGAAGGGTTCAGGCCTTGTATCGATCCTTGTGCAAAAATCCCCCATGCACCTTTCAGCTCTGAATTCTGGGCTGAAGTTATATTTGCTTTTTCAACCAGCGTGTCTCCTTAGCATGGGACTAAGGAGAATCATAGAATAACCAGGTTGGAAGAGACCCACTGGATCATCGAGTCCAACCATTCCTATCAAACACTAAACCGTGCCCCTTAGCACCTCATCCACCCATCCCTTAAACACCTCCAGGGAAGGTGAATCAACCACCTCCCTGGGCAGCCTCTGCCAGTGCCCAATGACCCTTTCTGTAAAAATTTTTCTCCTAATGTCCAGCCTAAATCTCCCCTGGCGGAGCTTGAGGCCATTCCCTCTCATCCTGTCCCCTGTCACCTGAGAGAAGAGGCCAGCTCCCTCCTCTCCACAACCTCCCTTCAGGTAGTTGTAGAGAGTAATAAGGTCTCCCCTCAGCCTCCTCTTCTCCAGGCTAAACAACCCCAGCTCTCTCAGCCGCTCCTCATAAGGCCTGTTCTCCAGCCCCTTCACCAGCTTTGTTGCTCTTCTCTGGACTCGCTCCAGAGCCTCAACATCCTTCTTGTGGTGAGGGGCCCAGAGCTGAAAACAGGATTCGAGGTGCAAAATAAATAGTTTTTTTTTTACTGCTATTGCTTTCTCTGTAATGGGGATCTAAAGTAACTGACTGTCCTCTTCAAGGTACTGTGGAGGAGAGAATTTATCCCTTGAATTAACAAGTTAGCTGAATGCCATTTATGAAGAGCTGGATTTGTTAATTGCTACATGCCTACATTTAGGAATATTCTCTCCTGGTGGAGGGAGGAGCATGCCCCAGCCATGTAACTTTTTGTGGCATAGAGAAGGGGTAACATTGTTGCATAAAAGGTTTTATTTTATTTTGGTGTCACAATTTAAAGGCTAATTGGAAGGATACTTGTAGGCTGTGCAAAAATGCTTAAAGGGGTCCTTGTGGACAGCTCAGCAAAGGCCCTTTGTTTGCTGTGCAGGCTCTGGCTCAGCTCACGTGACGGCAGTGAAGGGATAAATAATGACAAGACATGTGCAAAGGATTTACTTTTCTTTGCAGAGCCCCTGCCCCATCTTACCCACCCTCACCCTGCCGTGGGCCCTTGGCTAATTTTTTTTTTTTTGGTCGAGTGCGATCCAGTCCTCTTTTCTGCAGTTAAATTTGGCACGGGGCAGGGGGAAATGGAGAATGGGGAAAATCTCTGTCTGAGTTAAGATGAAGTTGCCAGTGACTTAATGCTGCAGAAAGGGCAGTTCTCCAGACATCTTAAGGACTTTAATGAGCGTAGCTGATGGTTTGGTTAGGGCTTTTCTTTCCTTGTTTGACAGATTGCTGATATTCATCCAGGAAACCTAGATGCAGAAATCATTCATGGCTGCACTGTTGTCCTCTGTCTCCTTGTGTCCAGACATGCTCATTGTGGCAGCTGCCATGGATAGACTCTTGGCAGAGATTGGTGGGAGCTGGGTTTTATGTCCCAGCAAGGTCCTGGTCACAGCCCTGCTTTCTGCTGATGGGGATCTACCTCTGTCAGCAGATACCTGGGTGATTGATGCTGGATCCTGGGTTTCAGAGGAGCACGCTCCTACCAGACCTCTGCATGAGCCATCTATCTTTAATGACATTTCCAGTTGGGTTGGGTTCCCCCCTCCTAGCAGATGGGAAAATTTTCAGTATTGTGCCTGGTGATTTCACATTACAAATCCTCTCAGATGACTTCTCATTTTATTGGCCATTTTTCTGACCACCGTGTCAGAAGAAGGAGGAGGGGGTAGAGCTGCTGAGGCTTGCCTGATGTCCCTGGATTTTTAGCCTTTCCTATGCCTCCTCGTCCTTTTTAAGCTCAGTTTTAACTCTCAGTTGGCAAATACGTGAAATGAGATGGCTAGACCTAGTCAACATTAAAGACCTTACTTTAACATTTTGAACTTACCAGAACTATATTAAGGGATTTAAAGCCTCATGGCCACTTCAGAAGTGCAGAAGGTATCACTCCCTGAGCTCCATCGTTAATCTTTGTAGAGGGAGCCAGACCACTGCACATTTTTGACCTATGTTCCCTATATCTGATGAAAATAAGAGGAAGTAAAATACAACTTCAGTCTTTTAGTGCAGATCTTTGTTTGTTTTGTTTTATGGGGGAGTCAGAGAAGAATGAGGGATGGCACAGAGTTACCAGAAGCTTTTGAACTCTCTTGGAGGCTAGGAACAGTATGTCTGTGAAGGGAGCATGGATTCTTGGCATTACTACTCTCAGGATGGTGATTGGAAGATCTTGGAGCAGCTTGAAGTACATGTTTTAGGTTATGGAAGGTTTTTTTTTAACCCTTTTCCTAAGAGTTAAAACTTTGCTTTGTTTTAAGGAAAGCTGAGTAGGCATCAATGTTTAGCCTTTCCCGTGTTGCGTACTTAGCCAGATATTATGTAAAGCTCCTATTTACTGTCATTTTATTTGAAAGAAAGTCTGACTCCATCTCCCCTCCCACACTGGCTTCCAGGCATTTGGAAGGTAGCACTCTTTCAGGTACGGGATGGACTGACTTCTGTGCTCCCTCCTGGAGCACCATGGTGGTTGTACATCCATCATCTTCTCTGGGTGGCTGGGCTTCAGGGAGGCCCTGAGCTCACACAGCTCTTTAAATCCTCACAAAGGATTAGGCCTGCCATGGATTTTGAAGAAAACAGGCCTCTTTCACAGCATTTTCTATTGAAGTTTAGTTGGGACTTGCTACTTATGCTTTGAAAGTTTTTGATTCTTATGGGAAGCTTTACGTTGTGGGGAAAAAACAGGCTTCTGACCCTGGATAAGAGTGCCCATCAGAAGAAAAAAAATCACCTGTGTAATCCTTAGGGTCTGTTATAGCCAGCAAATGCAGTGTTACATGTTATTATCCCTTGGTGCCCTGTGGTTGTTACTGAAAGTCCTGCTGTTCAGTCCTTGATGCTGTGGTGGGGCTTGAAATAGCTTTTGGTGGTCCTTTTTTTCTCCCCTCTCTCTGGCTGTTGCCCCCATTGTACAGCACTGCCGAGTCTGGTAGCTGTCGGCACATGTGGTTGCCTGCGTCTGAAGCTTGGAGAGGCGTCTGTGTTCAGGGCTGAACCCCGAGGAGTAGGAGCAAGCTGCTTTTTCTCCTACTCCGGCTGCCCCAGGCTGGCACTTGGGAGACCTTGGCTTTCATTATGGGTAAATTCTATTAAACATGCTCTTTTCACCACTGCCCTCATGTTGTTTGAGGAGCACATTTATGCCAGATAGAATACCTGTTTTTTGAGGAGCCTGAAAAAGGAGGCAGAATGAAGGAAAGTTTTTTCTTATGTGTGCATGGCTTAGACAAGAAATCTTTCAGTCTACTGCTAAATTAATTCCCAGGGGCTATGGGGCTGGTGGCTAAAACTTTCAGATAAGTGTGACTTTTCATGTGCCCTTTTTTGGAAGGGCTTAAAGAAACTTGTCTTTTTGGAGTGTGCACGGTATCTGTCTTCTGAAAATTGCTGCCCATTTCTTTTTCCATTTTCTTTATTTTTTTTTAACCTTTGAAGTGACATTGAGTGTTACCATTTAATCTTCAGCAGTATTGGTGCTGCCAAAATGCCGTGGCCAATGTGATACTGTTCCCACTGCTGTACACAGAGGCAAGTAAGATTTTGAGTTGTGCTTGAGGTGAAGGCAGCATCTTGCTCTCTCAATTTTCCACTTTTCCTGTTGGGCTCTTGCTGAAGGACATGGTTTGTCGTTCTGGCTTTTATCTGTCCTGCTAAGGATAGGCCCCTTTAGTCTGGGCCCATAGGAAGATGGAGCTGTTGGAGGTTTTGAGATGCCATGAAGGATGGTGAAAGCCTGGAGGGGTGAGTGGCACAGAGCTGGTTCACTCCAAACTATGCTAGTAGTCCCAAGGCCCTGGTGTCCTGTGATGCACTGGCATTGCCTCCAGCAAGGTTGCCGATGGCACTGTGGTATTGATGCTCCCATAGCGCTCACAGTCACTACTTGGTTTTGAAAATATCAGACTTCCTCTCCTGACTTGAGCAAATGTCAGCTTTTGTTACTAATCTGTTTTCTCTTTTTTTTTTATCTTCCACTAATCTTCCTCTAAGAAGTCCTTGTGCTAGCTATAGGAAGTGGATGAACACTTGAATTTTCATCCCTGTGAGCATGGTACTCTTGTGAACTAATTTTCAAATCCCATTGAAGCTCCTTCTGCCATTGTTTGGTTTTGAAATATTTCAGATGGACTCTCCTTGTCTGTGGCAGCATGCTTATTTATTTACTTACTTATCCATGGTGCCCTTTGGCTGGCTGAAGGGCTTCAGTCATTTTTGGCTGCGCTTTGGTAGGTCTTTTAAGTGTGGTTAGTGAGCATGCTTAAGCACAGTTTAAAGTTCTTATGGCTGAGCAAAATTAGAGCGTGCCTCTGCCAGCATTATGGTGGGAGCCAGCTGGTGTTGGGGCTGTCTGAAAAAACACGCTTCGAGAGGAGGGAGAGCCACAGTGGAGACAGGGGATGCTCAGCTAGGCTGCACTGTGTTACAACCTGAGTCAACCACAGCTACGCCTGAGCCTTGCTTGAGCCTGCCAGCATTCTACATCTTCCATAGCTGTTGAGAGCTGCCCAGCTGCCCCTCAAGGAGAGGAGGCTTCGGAGATGCGATGCAAGTTGGAGCAGCTGGAGGAGAGGCAGAGGAAGGAGCAGGAGGGCTTCGACATCACAGAGCGGAGTGTAACTCACAGCGCTGGGCACAAGCTGTCTTACTTAAGCCCACTGATGAGAGGCATCTATATCTGTCTGTGCCATCCTGTGTTTTCAGTAGGCACTTTCCATGAGTTTTTTTTATAATAACAGGTTAAACTTCTTGAGGGAAAAAAAATTGCCCAGTGGTTTAAGAGTAAAATCTGGCTATTGTAAAAGGAAATATGTTTGTAGCACTAATGGGTAACTATGTCACAGAGTGTGGCCTCATCTATTCTCAAAGAGTTTGATGATACCATCTCAGTGGCATTTCCTCAGGAGCGTTTTTTAGCTCACAACCTGGAGGTCACCCTGGCCTTGCTGGGTAATGTGGGTGCTGAGCCACTGGGAAGGAAAAGGATAGGGGGAGAAAGGGAGGCAAAACAGGATTCATTACCCGCTTTGCATGCATCTTGCTCCTGAGTGCCCCACTGAGCCTATCAGGCGTAATAGGGTATAAGTAGAGGTTTGCACACACATCCTCCTTTGGCACCTTTGCTGGGCAACACGAGCTATTGTGTTCTCCTTCATGTGTATGCAGTGTGCTAATCTCCTGCATGTGATGCTGTCTCCTTTGGGTGTCTGGCCTAAGTTACTTAACAACCAGCAGATTAACTTTAGGAAGATTTACTTTGGCTTGAGGTAGAAGCTTGTTCTTTTCTCCCTGAACAAGGGTCTTAAGCATTAGGTAAGAGACCAAAGGTTTTGACCACAGTCCTTAGGTATGGGACACATAGTACTGTCTTGTGTTGATGGGCTGTTTAAAAGTATAGACCATTTGGAGGTTTTTTTGACTTTTACTTCCAAGTAAGATTGGTCAGCTGCAAACTGTATTAAGGAGATTAAGCATAACATCTCCCCTTGCCCCCACATCAAGAATTTGTGTACGTTTGTGTATATACATGACTATATATATATACACACACAAGTATACAATCTATTCATATAAATGAATCCACTCATATAAAAGTGGGACTAGAAGGAATCTCAGATCATCCAGTCCTTCCGTGACTGGATCACTTTGGTCTGTCAGGCTGTTCCTGATGGGTATTTTGTAGCTTGTGGTCCCACCAGTGCTGCATTCTCAGGCATCCAATTTCTGTGTTCCACTATCTCTCACTGTTGAGGGGTTTCCTAGTGCCAAACCTGAATCTCTCCCAGTAAGGCCTTGGTTTCTGAAGGTATCTGTTGTCAATAAATAGACCTTGTAACCTGTAGCAGCAGGTCCTCTGATTTCCAGCTTATAAATAAAAACCAGCAGGTGTTTGTGTCTTATCCTTAGAAGAGACACTGTTTTTTATAAGAATGTTGCTTTCATTCATCCCCTTTTTTTCAGAAAGCTCTGACCTTGCCTCCTTGCTTGCCTCTGAAGAAGCAATTGGAATTTTGTGCCTGAGCTTGGACGCTGGAGGTTTTGGGAGGGAAGCTGTCAAGTGGCAGCAGCTTAGGTCAGTTTTTGGCCCTGAGACAAGACTTGGGTCCTGTCTGAGAGAGATGTTAACCACTGGCGTACTGGTGGTGAAGGAAAACATGGGTATAAGCTGGGACACAGCAGTATGGTCTACCCCAGGTAGATGGACTTATTTTGACAGTGGGAGACTCACAGGGTATTGGTCCACAAATGTGGACTTCCAGTCTTCGCTGCTTCCACATCCTACTTTCTACCTACTTTGTCATGTACTTTCTTACCCTTGGCTTTTGCCCATTTTTTGCCTGTTCCCGCTTGCTTATATAGCAGCTTCCCAGCTTTGCCTCCTTTACCTCCAAACAAGGACAGGAACTGACTTCCTGCAGCTTGGCTGATAACTAAACCACCTTCTGTAAACACCCACTTTTCTTTTTGTGGGTGAGGCAGTAAACCTCTTTGAAAAGAGCATTTTCACCACTCTTGCTTTCTTCTTTGGGGATCAATAAGTTTTTTTAAATCTGCTTTTGATAATTACTCAAAGTAATGAAATCACCCATGACTTTTTGCAAGTGACCCTCTATGTTTAGAGAAGTAACTCTTGACAAACTAGACCTTTTGGTTTCCTTCTGCATTAAAAAAAAAGGTGGCTTGCTCTTCCCACAAACAGCACCACCCTTTCTATTTCCCCTACTTTAGCTAAAAGGATGAAGTCAAGCTAGGAAAAATAGTCATGCCTTGAACTGACTGATGTGAGAGAGCCTGCTTTCATAGAGGCATGTTTTGAGAAGGCTTAAGTTACTCTTATGTTGTCCTCAAAAAACAGTATTTGTTTTCATAGCTGAGGACAGAATAAATGGATTTCTTTAAGTGACGGTATTTTTAGTAAAAATGTGGGGAGTAGACTGGTAACAAAATTGTCTGCAGCTGAGATAACATTTTATTTTGTTTACTTATCTGTTGGGGTTTTTTTTTGTTGTTGTTGTTTTGTTTCGGTTTTTTTTTTTCACTGGTTGAGAGCACAAAGCCTGTTCATTGAATGAGCAGAGAGGTGAGGTGCTAAATGCTGTTCTCCAAGAAAGGGACAAGAGCTGGAGAAGCTCCATTGTGCTAGTGAGCTCCTGATCTTTATTAACAGACTGGGATCTAATCTGCTATCTCTTTTTGGTAACATGGTTTTCTTACTCCTACCCGTCTTACAAGATCAGTTGTTCAGCTAGCCATCTATTTTTGAAGTCCATAGGTGCGGTAACTGAAAGAGAAGTCATAGGAGCAGGACTTTGCTTCAGCTCTTCCAAATAACTTCTCAGTTCCTTGGCAGCTCACTGAATGCCTCCTGAGACATGCCGAGGGAAAGGTAGATATTTTTCTCCTCCTGACAGGATTCATCACAGCTTTAGTCACACAGCACAGTGGTAGTTAATTGTGAAGCCATGCTGAAAATGATGTCCTTGGCAGCAGTAAGTTTTTCTTGTTGAACTTCTTGGCATGGAAGTGGCTTTTAGCAACCCAGTACTCATGATCCTACTTCCTTAATTTATAAATATTAAATCAGGAGAATTAAATGTCTTCTGATTTAGTCTTTAAGCTAATGAAAGTGAAGTAAATCGTGGTTATGGATGAACTGCTATGTAAACTTGCTGCTGTAAAAAACCTCGCCAAATAGAATGTTATAACAAAGTAAATCCTATAAGCCCAAAGCTTGATTATTGATTTGATGTAAGCATATCCACAAATGCTACGAAAATACTATAAATTTGAGTTCAAGTGTAAGTTGTAATTCAAGTTGTAAAACAGATTCTATTATAAGCCTCAGGCTCAGACCTTTAAACTAACTGTTGGGTTTTTTTTTCTTCCCTGTTTTGTCTTCAAGTTTGCATCTGGCTGTTCATAGAGATTGCTTTGAATGTTTCAGCTCCGTGGTTTTGTCTGGGACTTGGAAATGGGGAGGGAGGGAGATGGGAGGAATTAGTACCCCATATCTGATTAATTTCTAGTCTTTCTTTTGTAATGGACTATAGCAAACATTGTAAAATGGAGAAGAAATTGGCACTAAGGAGATTTCCACTGCTCTTGAGACGTGGAAATACTCCTGTATTCATAGAGCAGTCCTTCAGTGGAAAAGTGCCCTATGAAACTGCCTCCAACAGGATCTCACAATAGTTGCTTAAAACCAGAAGTGCTGATAGTATCACAGATCCTATGTGGCAATCCAGACAAAATTATGTTTATAGGGAGAAACAGTTGATAAAGGTGGTCAAAATTTTGGGCATGGAAGACCTCCTTTGAGCCTTGAAACAGCAGCAGCAAATTTCAAGCTAAATACAAACTGAATTGTTTCAATATAAGTTTCTGCCTAAGAAGGTGGGATTTTTTTTATTTTGGTAGGGTTTTTTTGTTGAGTGAGTTGTACTGATTTTGGTTTTTTTCTTGGCTTTTTTTTTTTTAATATATTTTTAAATTGCATGGCCTCTTTTTGAATACCACTGCTGCATTTTGACTACTTTACAGAACTTTTTAGTAATTCTTAGCAGCACCTTGGCATTCACCCTTCCAGTTTACCAAATGGCTGAGAACATACAGGACCTGAGCATTGGACACAACCAGGTGAAAGAGCCAAATTTACTGCAACAGTTGTTCAGTCCAGGCCTTTTCTAGTGGCATTGCTGCATTAATTGGGGCAGAATTTAATTCTCTGAGTATTTGCTTTCCGGGGTAGCTTAGGTGCACGTGCTTTCCTGAATGACGACATCAGCTTGTAAGCTGTTGGGGCTAAGCGGTTTGCCTATGTGGGTGGCTGAACAGTATCTAACACAATGCTGCTTTGGTCATTATTTGAGGCCACTGAGTAGTACTGCAGGATAAATAAGAAATAAATTGTTGCTGAGCCGCACTCCCACACTGAGCCTAGGTCAATCTATTCAGTTCCAACAGGGTGTTGTTCCAACTTTAATTAGTATTCAGTATGAGCTTCCACCACTACCCAAACCATGTCGCTAGCTGATGAAGAGGCTGCAGTCTTATCTCTTCCCAATTCTTCTGCAAAATTAGCTTTCTGGTTCCCTTGTGCTCCTAATTGAAGAGTTCCTATTGCATTTGGTCCCTGTGCGCTCCCCACCATGTATTGGTGTCTTATCTGCCCAAGCTCTGGGGACTCGGTGAGCCTCACTTTTCTGCCTGGAGCTCAGCTTCATAAGGAAGGGTTCAGCTTCCTGTGTTTCTCTCCGAGTCAAGTCCTTGGGATGTAACTGATGGGGAAGTTGTGTGGGCTGCAGACTTCCTTCTTTCCCGATGACCGTCCTTATCTAGTTTGGCTCTTTCCCCTTAGGTGCTGGTGACGTCATTTGTATTTTCAGTGGTGCAGAAAGACTGCCTGGCAAAAACACAGCCTTGTTCATTTGTTCTTATAGATGGCTTGTACTTTGAAAATAACCTGCAGAACATCTGCACGCAGGGGTGTATTTACTCATGCTATAGACACCAGCTGTGAAGTTTCTCCCATCTGTGCCTCTCCCTAGACAGTTTAATTTCATTTCTGGCTTGTGCAGCTGTACCTATGGATGTGGGAGTTGTTAGTTCTACGCACAGACCCAGGGCAGGCTCTTGTTCAACCTCTGCTCTTTTTCCTAGCATTTTTTTGAGATTTAGGATCTTTGATCCTTGACTTGCTTAGGAAAGAGTGAACTATATAAACTTGAAGGTAAACTGGCTGTTCTACTCAACAAAAAAAAAAACAACACAATTTTTTTTTTTTTTAAGTAGCTTTATTTTTGAGATGAGTTTTCCCCTTGCTCTTCTTTAACTGTTGGTGTTTGTATGTATTAATATGAAACAGATAACCTTGGGGGGTATAAAACGGTCTTTTATAAACACTGTGTATGTGTTTATAAAGGACCATTTTATACCCCCCAAGGGTATGTCAACACTTTGACATTCTCCACAATGTCTTGCTGTAAGCCTGATCTTTTAAAATGCAGGAAACATGATAGTTTAAGAGAAATGAGATAAAGCAGGTTGTTGGTATCAAAGCCAGCTTCAGAAAGGGACAGGAAGAGGAGCGCAGGGAGGAATTGTACTTGGGACTTCACATTCGTGTGTAACGTGAGGTCAGGTTTGCATTTGCACTCGATGGTGCTTTGGTGACCTTTTGTCGTTTTTTGAATGACTAATCAAATAGATAGTTAAATGCCTTCCGGTCCAAGTTGTTAGTTCTCATTTTCCAACAAAGAGAAGAATAACACAGTTTTAGCCAACTGTGCTGCTCCCTACTGTGCTATAGTGTTGGTCTCACAGAGGGCTTTATTCGAAACTCAGAATAGGGAGAAGATAATTGGACTGTTGCTCTTTTTGGTTTTTTTTTTTTTTTTTTTTTTTACTGTTAGATTAAATTCATGATGCACTTGTGCACTTCCCTCTAACTGATGCTCATTATATGTAATCTTGTAAACTGCCCTGCTAACAGCATGATTATCTTCAATTGTACCTTAGTAATATTCTAATGAATCAGAGGTGCACAAAGCACCAGGCAGAGCGTGAGTTTAGGACCTAATTAATGATGGGATGAATGTCTGCCACTCCTAGAGGAGGAGGGTGACAAGTCCTCCATGGTGGTCCTCCATGGCAACGTTGAGTGAATCATGACCCAGACGTTAGAGGATCTTTTAGTCTGGAGAAGCTCATCTTGCCCTGCAAAAATTGTCATTTAAGAGGAGGTTTTAAATCTGTGGCAAACGCTGGGTGGGTTGCAGTGTGCAGGAGAGGGTCCCTGTGGATGGAGAGTGTTGCGTGGCCCTGGGCTACTCCTTGTATCTGGAACTTTTTTCCTTGGATTTGCAGAATTTTAAAATAATTTGGCATAGAGTGAGCCATAGGTTGAGAAGTGTGGGAGGAGTTGGCCTGCGCTAAAGGCAGTCTTTTCTCACTACCTTTGAAGCATGGAACCTTCAGAGGATCTAATGACTTTTAAATTTGGAAACCAGAACACCTTACAGGTTTGAAAGTATACCAGCAGCTCCAGCTCCAAGCTGGGCAAGATGCAGAAGTGACAGCACTGAAGCAGAACATTTCTGTTCTGGAGGACAAAATGTCTCTATAGAGATGGAATTCAGAAATTTATTTCATTTTGCTTTGCTTTCAGGCTTATAGACAAAGATCTGCATTTTCTCTACATCAGCAGATCTCAGATTTACAGTCTCTTGAAGACTTCCAAATGATGCTGTTAATGTTTATTCAACAGGTCTTTCTTTAATAAAATAGTTACTTCTTCTAGAGACTGTCTTAACCTGCTCATTCCCTTTTTGCCGTACTGAAGATCAGTGGGAGAGTTAATGATAAACCTTCCCATATTCCCTTTCTGCCTTTCCAGATTTAACATGGAAAACACTTAATATTCAGAAGTTGAAAGTTATAATGTGTACACGTTTCAAACAACTCACTCCACCTTTTCAGGAATAGGAGATGCGTATTTGTTTTTTAATGGGAGTAAGACTGAAAAATTAAAAAAGATAGAGGGATCTTATCACACATGAAGAAATAGTAAACAGTAACCTTATTGAATAGACATTCCTCTTTTTTGTTTCATCCTGTCTGGCAAATTGTGGCATTGACTTTTTATGAAAGCTGGAAAACTCTGCCTGCTGTTACACTGCTTCTGTGTGCTTTCTTCCAGCTATGTCGAAGCATTTTCTCAAAACCAGAAGATTCCTTTCACTTCTAGGGGCTGCTGCAGCCTGGCTGGTCTCCTTGCTGCCTTCAAAACCTGGGTGCATCCAGCTGGGACACTGTATTATAGCTCCTGGAGCAGGGGAGGGATGGCAATGGCACCACCCCTTGTGGGCAGCAATATGGGACCCTGTCCTGTTCCCCTCCACCCTCTGCTCCTCTTTGCTGAAGAGAGATTTGCTGGAGCCTCCTACTAGCCCTCAGTGTCTGCTCCAAAGGGACATAGATCTCTAACAGGTCTCGTGTTGTTTTCTGTCTGCCCTGGGATGTCCCACAAGGCATCAATCACACATATTTAGACAACGCAAACTGAACTGCAGGATGCTGGCTAGCAGTCCAGGCTTGGCTGCTTGCTGGAGGAAGGGGAAGTCTGACTCCGTTTCCTTGGTTTTCCCTCAGCACCCATGATCTTGTTGCTTTGCCTCTGTGGTGGCCACTCTCCATCAGATCTGTTGAGGCACTGAATGTGCATTTGCTGTAAGTGTTGGCTGCTGTTCTCAAAGGGCTGCTCAGTACTGAGGAACTGGTAATATTTAGCTATTTCTTAATATCTGATCTATCTGCAGCAACTTCTACACAGAAGCATCAAAGTGCTTGTTTTAATAAACATTAATGAATTATGCCTGACAGCACAACTGTGAAGTCAGTTAGTATTTTTATAGATTAAAAAAACCAACCAACCAAACAAAAAAACCAGAGGAAATTGAATTACATGTTCAAAATTGCATAGGAAGTCCATGGCTGGAGTGGAAATGTGTCATCTCCTTTGAGACCTCTCTTCTTGACACACATTCTCCCACCTCACTATACCTTGTGGTTACAAACAATCCAGATTTGCATGTGTTCATGCATCTCCTTCAGTTTGCTTGAAGTTGGTCAAGATAATAATCTCTTTGTGAACTTCCCTGAAGGGTTTTAAAGCTTCATGTCAAAGGTGGAAAATGGAGTTGGGGGTGGGTTGGGGAATCAACAGCTGGAGTTTCTCCTGCGAATCACCTCTCTTGGATCCTTTAAATGTTCCTGTCTTTGCATTGTCTTCCAACCCCAAACACATTGTCCACAGAGAGAACCTTTTTATGCTTGTGTTCTCTTGTAATCAGGGGGCTAGTTTTAGCAGACAAAAGAGATAGTTGGCATGTTTTATCTCTCAGAGCAAAGATAAGATGTAAGTGCATGCTCTTTGTCTACGGGATGCTAAGACACTTTCCTCTGAGGAAGTCGAAGGTGATACAAGAAAGCCATTGCCTAATTTCTATATGTTTTGCGTGTTTTGACTAATGCATTGGACAACAAATAGAGAAATTTGTTTTTTCCCCCCTGTCTTTGAACATCAGGCCTGTGTTTTGTTTTTTTTTTCCTCACTGAATTTGAGATACCTGTGTTTGAATGTTGAACTTCTAGTCACAACTGAAGTAGTGGAAAGGGTAAGCAGAGTCCAGTCCTGGAAGTGCCTGTGTCTAGCTCTGGTAGAAAGAAGTATTGTTAACTCTCATTAGTAGCATCATTAGATGGGTAAGCCTTATTTAAACCTATCTTTGAGGAACCAAATTCTCTTAATCTTGTGTTGGCAATAAGTCACTGGAACTGTTAGGGACCTTTTTTTTTTTTTTTTTCCTATTAGCAGTTTTATTTGGTGCTCTGATGGGATACTGTCCTGTGTGAAGAGCACATCTAGTGGCTCAGCAGGCATCCTTTATGAGTGTTAATGGTGCTGGAGATGATTTGCTTATCAGTCATATGGTCATTCTAGCAGAGGGAAATGAAATCCTAACAATACTTAAATTTATGAGGTATTCTCACTTGAGATTCTGTTTAGTGAGATGAATGGAGTCATCATTGTTGGAAGTGCTGATGATCTGAGGTGTAGGAAGAGATGAAAGATAAGGCTGTACTTAAAACATACATGCTGTATCTTCAGCTATCTTGCCATTGACCCATTCACCAGTAAAAATGCTCTCTCTTGTTTGCTTGCAGTTGTTACTTTCTATCTCCTAGGGCACTGCCAAAGCTGCAGCATGGCATTGTTCCCCAGGTGGCTGTGCCAAGCTGGACTTGCAGACCTCCAGCGTGGTTTCTTACTTGGTCTCATTTGTCCTCTCTGCCATGTTTCTGACCTGCTTTCTCTTGGGTCTCCTCTTTAGGGCAGCCTGGAGAAACATAGCCAGCACACCTTATTTTAAAGTGAATTTCCTTGAAGATACCAAACTTGATTTAAGCATATCATTTATCTTCTAGTTTGTTTGCTTGGAACATGTTGGCCCATACTCGCCTATGCTTTGAATGATTACTGTCTCAAGGCACAGCTAAAACTTGTCATTATTAATGTGTACTTAACATTGAGTGTGTGACATTCATGGGAGTCATAAAAGTAAAATAAATGAACTTCTGCTTGGAATGAACATGAAAATGAAGACTGGAAAGCTGGAGCGATCTGCTTTGAATTCGCATTAGCAGGTTTTGCTGATTATTTTCAGTTGCTTTTACTGAAGCTAAGGGTGATCATGTAGCAGTCAATGAAACTGTTTGCTTTTTCTCACTTGCTGCTTCTTGTTGAATTTCACCACTGATTTCTATGCAAACTATAAATGCAAGTGGCAAACAGTGTAATTAAGTAGATTAAATCTCTGTTAGCTCCAGGCCTATTCATATAATGGAGAAATGTTGGTTTTCTTCTTTTTTTTCCCCTCCTTCTACTTTGGAACAGTGTTTGCTAACATCTTAAACTCATGAGCAGACTAAATTGAAGCTGTGCATTATCTGTTTTTAAATGTGTGCAGAACATGCCTTGTAAGCTACTGAAGCATTAGTAAAAAACTGAAAATAGTAAACAGTCCTCAAAATAAATTAAAATAAAATCGGGCATATGATAACTTTTTACTAAAATGGAGTGCTAGCATTTGCTAGTAACTTGCATTTGTTTGTTTTCTCTGCCCCAGCCATTCAGTTGCATATTGAGGAACCTTTGCTCTGTGCTCCCTACAGAAACTTGGATGTTACAGCACCTCAGTGTTATTTTTTTCATATGTTGGATGAACCTCTGATAGTGTTAGTTTTGCTTCTTGGTTGCACTTAAGGTTAGTGGCAACAATCAGAAAAAGAAGCCCGTGTAGCTTTTCACCCTTGGAAGGCACAAGCTTCTTCCATTCTTTCTTCAGTACTGGGCATCTTTCATGCTTCCAGCTTTGAATTCTCATGTTTATTTGAACTCAAGCTCAGTGTAATATCAAATTAAGCTTTGGGGGGTTTCTTGATGTTTCAGGTGGAAATTAGTTGGAAACTTTGAGCCTGGTTTTGTTTGTATATTTTCTTCCCAGGCATTTCTCTTTGGCAAGTGCCGTAGCTGGATGAGGAGTAAGAGGAGCACAAGAATCCTGTTCTTTTCACTTGTTTTTGACTAAAACATCCTTACAGGCCCTGATTTAGTGAGGCTAAGACCTTTGGGACTGACCTGTGTGTTTGTGGGGACCCAGTTGCCCTCCATTAGGTTGCGTGTAACTGCAGCAAGTGCTCCTGTGGTGTCTGCCCCTGACTGCCTTTTCATTGATGTTCTGTAGTTTCTGGATTTTGGTAGTTTCCCTGAGTGATGCTGTGCCCTCACCTACTGGGCTGCCGGGTGGAATGGGCTTCTGACTTTTGTCAGAGTATTGTCACCCAGGACAGGTGATGCAGGTTGTGAGGCAGTGGTTGGTGCTCATATTCAGAACATTGTGCTATAGTCAGTCCTTAATTTTGCTATGTGTTTGATGGGGCTGCCCCACACTTGGCATATGTACACATCTGTGCAAGTGTGTGTCTTCAAACACGGTCCATAATTGACAGCCCATTGCACTAAATTTTAATCTTGCATGTGCTGCTATTGGGGTGAGGGGGTGCATTGCGGAGCATCACACGAGGAATGTCTGCTTGATGCCTTCTCCCACTGCCACGCCACAGTGATGCTGAGCCCTGGCCACAGGAATCAGCTCACAGCCACCATGGCTGAGCATATTCCACCTGGCCAAGCT
This sequence comes from Clamator glandarius, assembly GCA_033459285.1. NCBI lineage: Eukaryota > Metazoa > Chordata > Aves > Cuculiformes > Cuculidae > Clamator > Clamator glandarius. The sequence continues at coordinate 2,626,417 of JAUNZM010000254.1, forward strand.
CCATGACAATTGCTAAAGGTTGACTGCGGTCCACCAGATCATTTTTTGCTTAATTTGCATTGAGACCTGCCTGTATTTGAAGTTTTACACTGAGAACTTCTGTTGATTGATGGGAATGCAGTACCAAGCCTCCAATCCAGGGCAGTGTGACAGCAGTGCCTGCCTTTCATTGGTTCAGTGAAACTACTTTAAGTGTAAAATATTACTCTTGCTCTTGTTTTGAAAGGCAAGCTGTTGGACTTGTTATGAATTCTACTTTGACAACAGTCGCAATAGCTGTGCATTGTATAATTGAGCAATCAATTCCAGCATGCTCTATTGATGTTTGCAGTGCAGACACATGATTATAATAAACAGTAATGCTCTTTCAGTAATTGGACAAGTGGCTGTAAATTCAAAAGGCAAACTTTAAAAGCACTGGAACTTTCAGAAATCCATCTTTATTACAATTTAAGAAATAATTACTTTGGTTTAGCTCTCCTCAGAGTGCTCTTATTTGGGACAGACACAGCTGATGTACATCCACTCCCACTCCAGCATCTCAGAAATTCAGTCCTGCTGGTGATAAAAGATTCAGACTGGTGGAAAGGGTACTGTTTTCTTTCCCTGATTTGGGGAGAAGGGAGTAGAGGAAGTGGTAGGGTAGCATCATAGCTGATTTAAGTTTGGTTTTCAGTGCATGACACTTAATTGGAAGATCGCTTAATTCTAGAAACTGCTATTCTGTACTACCATACCACATAATGTATTTAGGTCATGGCTGTAACATGATTGTGTTTAACACAACTGTTTTCTGGATTCAAATGGTGATTTGTGTAAATGGTACGTAGACTTTAAGGCAATGTTGCTCAAACTTTCCTCTGTAAGTAGGCTTGCATACATCCAAGGGATGAGTGAATACCTTAAAACAAGTGGAAGACTTCTACATTAAAAAAAATTTCTTTATTTCCAGTCCCCTTCTCCCTTCCTTTTAGTAAGGTTAGAAGTGGTGGAAAGAAATAAGAGGTAAAATTTGGCTACAGCTTTAGCATAAGGATTACAAAATTTTGAGTTTATATTTTGAGTAGGATTTAGCAGTCTTTTTAATTTTTTACTTAACCAGAAGCTGCTCCTTCTCACTGGAGGTTTGTGGGATTTTCCCCACCTGGATTTGTCTCTGAGCCATAGTGGCTGAGGCAAACAGTTATTCTGAAAAGACCCTCGTGGCAGGAAGCGGTGTTCCTGCTCCAGCTGTACTGCAAACCAGATGTGACTAGGTGCATCTCTTGTACAGTCAGCTGTTTCTGTTCTTGGCAACACTAGAGTATGGGCAGATACGTGGGATCTTTCACAACTGCTTCTTTGGAAAACACCCAGCTGAGGATGGAAACTTGGGGCATGTTAGGGTGCTTTTGAGTTGGGGCTAAATTATTGCTGGGACTGGTTTTTTGGTTTGTGAAAGGCTGGGACTTAGAATCCTAGAATTATAGAATGGTTTGGGTTGGAAGGGACCTTAAAGATCATATAGTTCCAACCCTGCTACCATGGGCAGGGACACCTCACACTAGACCAGGCTGCCCAATGCCCCATCCAGCGTGGCCCTGAACACCTCTAGGGATGGGGCATCCACAGCTTCCTTGGGCAACCTGTTCCAGTGCCTCATCACCCTCATAATGAAGATTTTCTTCCTAATGTCTAATCTAAATCTTTCACCTTCCAATTAAAAGCCATTCCCCAACTTCAATCCCAGCTGTTTACAGGATCCTGTTTCCGTATCTATATTCAGGGGGGATGAGCTGTTGAGCCAGGAGATGGTCAGCCTCCTGTAGTCATCAACAGGGCTGTCCCATTGCCTGCTTCTTTTATGTTTGGCATCTGTCCTCAGTGAGATGGGACCCTGTCCAGGCTCATGCTATGTCTCTGCTGCATCTACCCTTGATGTGAGCATGGCAGCCAGCATGTTTGTGGGGCCAGAGGTACAGCCTTGCTGCACATGCTGTGAGGTTGTTTGGGTTGAGGCACCCAACACACCTTTCTTCCTTTCCCTTCGTCACCTAGAAAGCAGTGCAGTGTTGGGAGAGGTTTGATGGATAGTGATGCTGGGATAAGCTGTCTGACTACAAGCAATTACAAAATGTATTAGTTGTCCTCAGCAGCTGAATCTTGGTCTTAGCTCCTCTTTTGCAGTCCAGGTCAATACCAAATTGTCTTATTTGTTCCAGTTTGCTGAATGATTTACAACTAAAAGCTTGGCTTTTCCAACTAACAATTTTTATATTACATCTGATGACAGTCGTGCTCCAGAGTAGTGACTTGTGGTCTGCAGGAACAGCTGGCGTTGGATCGTGAGCTGAATAATACTTGAGTGTCATGAGAAAAGATTTTCCCCCAAGTGCAATTGTTGTTAGAGATGCTAAATAATAAAAATAAAATCTGTAGTGTATATCCTACCTGCACTTACGGAAGCCATGTGTTTTTGGGACTAAAATCTCACAAATCCTTTTGCACTGAAATAATAGCTTTTGCATTGTCTATATTATCTTTGTACCCTCAGCACACTGCAGGGTGGGTGGGGACTGGCTGCAGTGACAGCTTGCTGTACAAGTCCTCCTGAGGAATTTCTTTCCCTTTTTGTTTGCCACAACTTGGTCTGCAAAGGCCTGGAGTGTGTTATTTAAGAGCTGTGAACATGTTTTGACTAGTTTTTGTGAGGCACTTGGTGTTTTCTTGAGTACTTGGTAAAAAGTAATAATCGGAGAACACGTAGGCTCCATTTCCTTGATGAATGCCGTTCTTTTCCATGGATTAACCTGTGAGCCCTGTATGTTGCATAATGGCTTTTCTGTCTTGTGGCCCTTTCATTTAATAAACACAGTGGCCACAGGCTTTGGGAATGCAACTTAGATACTACCCAGGTAGCAACTGAGAGGAAATTGTATTCATTTTGGTCCTTCTTTCACTAAATAAATAAATAAAGGGTCCTGTGACCTCTGAGGTTGGGTTTTTGTTGTTGGCAAGCCTGGTGCAGAAAGGGTTGTTGGTACAGGCTTGGATTTCTGAGTCAGGCTCCCATGCTGACGAAGCAGAAATAGTTTGAGGTCTGAAAATACTGCCTGAGTATTTGCAAATAGTTCATGTGGACACAAAGCTGTTTACAGATCACTCGTTGGCCACGTGCCCATTTCTCAAGGACAAGGTGGTTTTGTTGGTTTTATTTATTTATTTATTTTCTTTAGAATCACAGATGTACTTGGCAGGGTATCAAGGTAAAAAATACTGGAAGGAGTCTTCTGGTGCAAGTCCTCATTTAATTAAAATACATATAACTTTAGGCTAAATGTGTGTTTTGCATCTTGCAAACAAGATGGGAACATATTTCTTATTTTTTTCTTATGCATGGAGTCACAGAGTAAAACATGGTCCCAATTCATGCGGCTGCTGCACTGGTTGGTGCTACCCTTTTTAAGAATGCCTCTTCTTGCAGTACTCTCCCAGCATATCTTGTGCTCTAGAAGTTGCATTTTAGTTTCAACAGTTGCTGTCTAGTAAATAATGGTTCCCTAGTACAGAATGATGAGGAGATACGACCAGCTGGAAGTGGTATGGATGATATTTGTAATGGGTAAATAAAAAGACGCCAACCAGTGTCTGCCCACAGTAGGAAAAGCAAAAAGCCCAAACCCACAGAGTTCCAGCCCTTCTTTCTTGTGTGTTGTAGCAGTAGAGGTGTATTAGCAGTTGAACAGGAACTGTTGTACTAGAATGTACATTTAAGAGTTCATTAACTTTTCTCCCTTATTGCTAATGTTCTGGATTTTTTTAAAGGTTGCAGATGTGAATTCCTTCATCTTGACTGTGTTGAAATAAAACTCGTTATGTAGCCTGACTTCTGCTCTGCTTGGCTGTATTACTCCACGAGGATGGTGTAAATGAAAGTATTTCTCCTTTTCCTCGCCTCTCATTAATATTAAAATGTGTAACGATAGCTTCAGATCTTCCACATGCGTTATTTTTGTTAGAATCTTGTGGTGCAGCTACACAAAAGGTGGGTGGGGACAGCCAAATTGTGTGTGTTGGGATCCCCCTTCCCCAGTGGGCTGGATCAACAACATCAAACCCTAAAAGGTTTATAAAGGAAATAAAAGCAGTGGAGCCAATGGTTTTCCCCTTTCTCTTCCCTTCCTACCACGTCTTTTGCATTTGCCGTAGGGTTTTGTACATTCCAAAATAATTCCCCCATCCGTTTAGCATACTTGAAATTAAAGAAAAAGTTGATTTCTATTGTCAGTCCTGCTGGCCTCTCTCTGGGAGGCTGCTGGACATTTTGGGACAGTGCCTCAGGCAGACAGGCCCGCACAGCGGTGTAGCCGAATGCATGCTGGATGTTTGCTGGATGATTCCTGGTGAAGGGACACTGTCCCCTCAGTGCCTGAGGTGGCTGTCACATGTTGCTTGGTCAGTGTTGGTTCTGGAGTTGTGTGCAGCTCTGTGGCTCTTTCTGCCACTGCTATTGGGAGCAGACCGAATGCAATGAGGCTGGTGGAGTGTCTCATCTTCATTTTTCTTCTCTAGTGGCATATGACCTCTGAAAACATTGCCTAAGAGATTGCAGGCTGCTTACAGCAGCGTTGGTGCAGGGTGAGTCAGGGACTAACTATGGTTTTGATGTTTGTTTAAGGCTTTTCCCACCCCCTCCCCCAAAAGAAAAGTATGTGTTTTGTGGCATTTCTGTGTACCTAATCCGTAAATACTTAGAATTCATTAGGGGCATCTCGCCTCATTCTTCAGAAGGTGTGTTCCCAGCGTCAAGGTGGTTTCTCAGCAGCTTCTTGGCAGTAAGGAGGGTGAAATGGGTCCAGGCTTGCCTGGGTTTGCAGAGGGCTTTGCTGCAAGGTGTAAATTGCACCGTTTGGTCGGAAAGCATGGATTTGCTTGTCCAGGGGTGACGAGTTAAAACGTCAATATGAATTCATTAAAAAGGCAGACAAAAAGGAGTGGCCCTAGGCCTTTCGATCCAGGCTTATTTTGATGTCTCTCTGGAGAGGTGATATCAAGACTGTCCTTTAATTGCCACATTCCTTAGCTGAGGAGGTGCCTGCATTGTTTCAAAGCTCCCATCCACCTGCCCAGGGAGCCTAATGGGTCAGTTTGGGCTGTGCTTGGTCTGGAGCAGAAGCAGTGCATGTTGCACAATGTCTTCCTGAAGTGACACCATGTGGTTGTCACAGTAGGGTGTCACCTGGTGGGCAGAGGGCTTGCTCTGGTGACCTGTGGTGGTCCCCTTCAGCCTGATTAACTTGCTATGGACGTGCCACCAAACTAAGCCTACCTCTCTTTCAGTCAGTGGCCAAGACCCAACAGAGTTTTTGGTGAAGAAAGTGTCTGCTGAGGTGTAAAATAAGAAATCATCTGTATCTGTAGCTCATGTAATTTTTATATCTAAAAGCACATGCTTTATCATTTTGGTCTAAATTAATCTCTTGATGTTCACCATCTGGCTTGGTTTTAATTATACTTGCCAGAAAGAAATTTTTCTAGATAATTTAAAAAAAAAAACAACGTTGCAGGGGGTCCACAGAGACAAATCAGTGTCAGGAGGGGTGGATTTAATGACTGATAAAGCTGTTAAGGTAGGGTGAGGAACCGGTTTGAATGAGAGCTGGACACAGCAAATTTTAGCTGATGTTTCCAGAGGAAGCCAAGTGCACTGTCAGCCAACTGTGTCTGCGTGGGAGGTATATCTGGTTTCATTCTTTTCTTTTGTTTTAGTTTTATTTTTTTTAATGCCTTTAAGTAGTGTTTCAAGTGAATTACCTAGGTAAGTTTAAAACCAGAAAACATACAAGCAATAATAAAGGCAACTCCTCTTTTTTGAAGAGGACTGAGGGTGACCACTCTGTTATAAGAGAAAATGGATGCTAGTGTATAGTGAAGATTGCTGGAACTGGACATAGCCTGGTGGTGACTGGAAGGATGGGATGATGACTTTGAGGATGGCTCTTAAAGAGAGTGTTTTCCAGGCTGAGGCCTCAAGCCAGTTAGCTGAATTGTCCTTGCAGATGAAACATCAAATTTGGGGCGGGAAGCCCTGGGTGGCCACCTACAGAGCAGCAAAATTTGATCCAGCAGCTAGGGTGGTGCGAGTAAGAAAAGATGTATTGCAACTAAGCTCTGCCATTGACCTGTTACGATCCTGGGAAAGTTTGATTGTGGCTCTCTGCCATGGTTTTCCCATCATCTTTTTCTTATTTTTTTTTTTTTTTCCTTTTTCCTTTCCTTTTTCCTATTTAGGCAATGAGCTGTTTGGGAGAAGGAAATGCTTTTGGGTAATGTATATCCAGCATCTTTCAAAGTGGGAAAGCTACCACAAAGCTAGCAATTGAAGTGAAAAATGAGTGCGTGAGACTTTTTCCTTACTAGTGGGTAACATCTTTTCACTCTGTCCCAGGAAGTACAGGACTGATAACTGTGTCTTTCATACTTCACAGGACTATACATGAGCAAATCGTCATTATTATTTCTTCAGTAGGCATTTAGTGAGCCTATGGATATCTGAAGCAGAATAGAGAGTATATTGTTTTCTATTTTGCTTTCCAGGCATTTGTTGTCAAGAGTTAGACAGAGGGAAAACACACAGCTCTGTCCTGTCTTTGACTTAAATTGTGAGAGTCTTTAATGGCTTCTGGTTGGTTTGGGTTTAGAAATCATCTGGTAGGAAGGAAGAACATTGAAGTTGGCCATTTTATCTTTTTGTGCATTTTTGTGGTGATTTGCCAGGCTTTTTTTACTGAGATGGTTTGCTGATTTTTATTCTAGAAGGAGCTTCCATGCCAGATAAACATTATCCCTTATGTACAAATTTGTCTCTATCACTGGAGCCTATGATTATTTAGCTTACAGAATGCAGTAGGAACAGCCTTATTTTGGCTGTGAATGCAACTAGATAGGATTTTTGCTTAAGAACATCTTATTATTTGCCTTTAACTGAGGAGGTTGCTTTTACTTTATGTCATTCTGTCTTTTTGCCTGTCAAAAGCACGTTCTATTTCCTCCACAGGTGTTACTCCTCTTGCTTTTCAAAGAATAGGCCTAGTCGTTGTGTAGAGCAAGAAGAAACATGTTGTAGAGTCCAAGTATTCACAGTGTCAAGTTGGTTGATTTGCAAATTTCTGTGTTGGCAAATAACAAAAAGAGCTGATGGTAAACGTGCATTGGAATAATAAAGTATCATTTATTGCACTGTTGCGTGCAACCTAATAGAAGAGTATTGCTCCGTGACCTATTGCCTTAGGCTGGTAGGAGTTTAGAATCAACTAAATGAGAAGCAAATCGAAAAGTTAATTTTGACAGTTAGGCATTGTACAGCAGAACTAAGAGGTGATACCCTAGTGACTTTTCACTTGATAGCATGTTTAAATCTAGCCTGCTGTATCTGTGTATGTTGTAGCAACTAAAATGTGTGTGTGTGGCGGGGAGGTGGGTGGGAAATACACTAATTCAACTTAGTTGCTCTTCTTTCCAGAACTGTCAGAATAGTCAGGAAGGTTGGAGAAGTCTTAATTATGTACAGTGTACAGGATAATCCAGGCTTGTAAGTCATGAGTCACATGTGCTGCCTTCCTTCCTTTGTGTGTGATATTTTCTCATATTCCACTTCTATGCCGTTTACCTGAGGTGCAAGCTTCTGGGAACAGTCCCCCCAAAGACATGTTAATACATGTGCCAGAAACTGTGTTAGAAGGAGAACTGCATTACTGTGGAGTACATATCCTTGAAAGTCTGATGAGGGAAGTAAATAAACTGATAGCATTTATTTTACATTTAATTTGCATGGCCCTTTGATAGCATTAAGACATCTTACGGGAAAAAGAACACCATGAGAAACAGCACATAACACCAATTGCCTCTGAACCTTTCCAAAACAAAAATTTTACAGTAATAATGTGTACAGAGCAAGAAAGAGGCAAGAAGTAGGTGTATTAACGGACTTGGAGAGTGTGGGTAGGCTTGAAATTTATAATGTTCTGCAGATCTTGGCAGTCTACCAAGGATTCCCCTTGTCCCCTCTGCTTTCAACATGCATGAAGCCCAGAGATGAGAAATAAACAGCATATTGCTATCAGACACAACTGGGAATATGCTTAATTGGTGAATTCAGTTTAAGATCCAGTTAAGTGCTGCAGTGTTGCTGTATTGATGAGAAGAGCTGTATTTTTAAACCTTCTGTATGTATATGAACTTTTTATCATCTGGGTGAGAAGAAACAGGGCAAGATTTGGGGTCAGCAGGCTCAACTTCATTGACTTGCTCATCCCAACAGACCATTTAAAAATAGAATGGTGCAGTAGCAGTTTTAAAAATATTCTTATGTTGCTTCATTGGAAGGATAATAAGTACTTTAATATGAATAGATTAGTGAAAAGAGAGAAAGAAAGGCAGGGAGAATGCGTAAGAAATGACAAGTAGTTTGGAAATTTTGATCGAAAAAAAATTTTAACATGGCCTCAATGAAAGGAGTGTGTTGGTGAGCTCTTTTCCATGGGGATGGGAGCCAGGCTAAGCTGACAGCTTTTGTTGTGGCCTCGACCCTGAGACCTGGTAGGGGGCAAACTCTCACTCCTGGGATGGAGTGCAACCTCTGCAGCCTCCTCAGTGTGTTGGCTCCGGAGACGGTTCTCTTACTCTTAACAAGATGCATATAGGTTGCTGTCATTTTCACAGAATCATAGAATCACCAGGTTGGAAGAGACCCACCGGATGATCGAGTCCAACCTTTCCCACCAATCTCTAAACCAAGCCCCTCAGTACCTCATTCACCTGCACCTTGAACACCTCCAGGGAAGGCAAATCAACCACCTCCCTGGGCAGACCGTTCCATTGCCTAATGACCCTTTCAGTGAAGAATTTTTTCCTTATGTCGAGCCTAAACCTCCCCTAGCGGAGCTTGAGGCCATTCGCTCTTGACCTGTCCCCTGTCATATCCATACTTAACTTTCTGGCCAGGGGACAATTATCCTGTGATCCCTAGCCTCTTATATTTCTTATCTAGCAATATTTTAAGAAGTGGCTGTTTTCAGTTACCGTGGGTCCTGCTTTACAATCTTGTGAAGTTTTTCAGATACTCCAATGGTAATTGCCAGCAATTTGCTGGGAGAAACAAAGCTGTGAGGATGTCTGCCATATCCTGGGGGCAGGGAAGCCCAGGGCACCCTGAGGGGCCATAACTCTAGACAGTGCTAAAACAGGGGCCTCATTCTGCAAGAAAAATGCTGTCCTGCCAGAGTTACAGCTGGTGATGTTGCTGAGATGATGTCTGGTTGGGACATTAATGGTTACCACATTTGTAAAGTGCCATGGGAGTTGGATACGAACAAATTTTTGACCCAGGAGACTGAATTCAGAGGGTTTCTCCCATCTATGGCCTCTGCAGTTCTTTTGTTGCTTTCAACCACTTTGCAATTTTATTATTATTATTTTTAATGCAGGCAATTTTTTTCCAAAGCAAAGGCTGACTATGACTATCTGAAGACCAGTTTCTGAAACAGGAATGCTTAGCCAATTCATGTTGCAAGCAAAATTATACCAGCATACTAATAGTTTGACAGGTCTATTCTTGAGCAGAGCTGTTAAGCAGATAAACAAACAAATGAAAGCTCTACTCATTCTTATATGTTGTACTTGTGATGTTTATTTTTTCCCTCCCTTAAAAAAATGTTTTTAATGGAAAAAATGTGGCTTTAAAATGTCCTTTTACTTCTCTCATGTAAATCAATGTCATGCAACGCCCCCATATATGTTGTAGATGCTTAGAATATGGACACTCCATACATTATGAAAAGGGTATTTGAAGTAATTTTTAACAGTATTCTGAAGAGGGGTTTAAAGTTGGCCTGGGATACTGAGCAACCCACACTTCCCACAGTCTGCAGTTCCTTTGCTTTCCAATCCCTTAGGAAGGTTATGGAGAAGCTTTTCCCACCCCCACTGCAGAAACGGCAAAGCAAACCACTGCGCTGTGCGGTAGCTGTCGCAGCCCAGGTTTTGATAGGGACTAGTGGAGACACCAGCAGGATCCTGTAAAGCCGCAGGGGAAGGACGGTTGGGCTGGTGTGCATTAGTCATCTCAAGTGGGCCAGTCTTACAGGGAGGAACGAGGTTTTGAGAAAAGCTGTGAAACTGAGCCCTGGGAAGTTTCAGGCTGCTCTCTGGAAATAGCAAGCCCAATAGTAGTTTGTAGATTTAGAAAGACAAATAGAGCAAACTTTCTGTAAAATGTGTGGCACCTCATGGATGTCTTGCTATTTCACTTTTGTGTGGCGCTTCTTCTGCTTGGAACATGTTCTGCCACCTTTTTAACGCCCCCACTTTGCTGCAGAATGAATGGGGAACCATATTTCACTGCTGTTAAAAGAAGTTTCTTTTTCCTCAGTTCTCCTTAGTCTAGTGAAATATTCTCCTCTGGCATGTCCCTCTCTTAACTTTAGCAAATTCTTTTTGTACCTCAAACTGCACTTCCCTGCGTCATTAGGCCTTTTATTTTTTTCCACAGAGCTGTAGAAAACAGGGGTAGAGTCGTGAGGAGATGTTTTCCCCTCTTCCCTTGGTGGGATGATAAGTTTTGAGGAGAAGACCACAGGCTTTTATCATTAGGCAGAGGTCCAAGGTGGTAAATTAGAGTTTCATCTCTCCTGGGCTTGCTGAAAGGCTTTGGTTCAAGAAGTACAGAGGTCAAGGTGAGGTCAGTCTTGGCCATTGCACATGTTACGACCCTAACTCAGTTTCAAAATCCAAACCAGGTTGAGACCAAGCTGTAAAAAGAAATGCATGTAATAAAGAGAATTTACAGAGCCAGCAGAAGCCTGAGTACAGTAATTTATTTATGGAAAGCATGTGGATTGGCTAATAAGGGGAGAGCACAGCACAATACAAGTTGGGGGCGGGGAAGGGGAGGCTGTGAATTCTGCAGCATTTCATCAGAGTCCTTTGTGATGCACTAGCAATTACAGTGGAGGCTGTTACCTCCGTGGAGGGAATCAGATTTCTCCAAGGAGGCTAGTGGTTTGGGTTCTTCAATGCCAACCTCAAAAGAATCTGTAAAGAGGTTGAGTTTGTACAGGAAAGAAATACACTTCTGATGTCCGTTAGCTGTAGTGGGTACTATATGTAGGTTTCAGGCTGGGACACATGGAAACTGGTGAGGGTAAAGGTAAAGGAACTGTGACTTTAGTGAAATATTTTGTTGTGATTTTATTGGTATTTGTGATAGAAGTGAAGAAGCGTAGAAGGCATACCTCTTCCTGGAGAGCTTTCGTGATTCAGAGGAGAGCCTTTGGGGATGATGCATGGGAAGGTGTTGAGAGACCAGGCTGTTTGACTGGAAGTCTTGGGGCAAACTGATGGGAGTGTTAAATGGAGAGCTGGAAAACAGTAATACCCAAGCCATTTTCAAGTGCCTATTTAGAAAAATAATTAAAATTAATAAATAAATTATATGCAACAGCTCATTGATGCAGCCTTACCTCCTGTAAAACTATACTGGAGAAAAAAGGGGTTTTGGCAGAAGTCACCTAAGGTGAATTACAGCCCATCATGGCTGGAGGGGGCCATAGTACTACCTGCCTTCCAGCCCTGCAATTCACCTGGTGCCAACTCTGGCTCTGCTCTGATTGCAGAGCAAACAGGTGTAATTTCTTGATCTGCAATCCCCTGCCCCACGCTGCAGTCTGCTTTTTCTGTGCTAACTTTCTGCCATTTTAGTGATCTCAATCAGCTTATCATATGATCCAGTGAGTGTCAGAACAAGCTCAGTGCTCCTGGGAGAAATAAGTAACAGGAGGCTGGGAGGGAGGCAGGGAAAGGAAGGATAGGAGCTCCCTGCTGCAGGAGCTGAGATCTGTTAATTCAGCTCCAGCTGTACTGAGAAACTGTACCCTTATGGTGGTGTAACTGAAAGAAGATGACGTTTTGTTCTTGTCTAGCTATCGTGAGACAGGCAAAGAGAGCTTTTGTAGGTCTGATACATCACTTCAAGAAACTTCACTTCTTTTTACTAGTGAAGACCAAAACAAAGAAACATGCCTTTTTGCAACACCCTAAGCATACTTGTACTTACCAAGTAAAATATCACTCAGTTACCAGACACTGTTGCACAGAAATATAGTATACAATACTTGGAGTTGAACTATTCTGGTGTGTTGATAAACTATGATTACTGACTATGAACTCTGCTAAAGTAAACAGAAGGGAAGCTGTGAATGTAATCTTGATAATTATCCTCTTAATGAGGAGAAAAGGAAATGGATTCTAAGATTTGTGTAAGGGGTTTGTTTTTTTTTTAACCATATAGAGTGTTTATTGATTTTCTTATGTAGCATCAGAAGACAAAGGTCCAGCACAATTGGGTAAAACCCAGTGTCTGGAGCTCTCATCCATATGTTTTGCTTTGTGTATGCTGAAGGGTTGGGTGAGATACTAGTGCTAACAGTTCTCTCTCTTCTTCAGGGTCGGCATGTCAAAACAGGTCAGCTGGCAGCCATCAAAGTCATGGATGTTACCGAGGTAAGTAAAAGAACATTTTGCTTGGTAATACCATAAATACGGATAAAATTTAATGAGATGACATATGGCTTGTATTTATGTTGAAGAGCATTGTCTTTGCACGTGAAGGTTTGCTTTCTGTTTGCAGGACGTGATCTCTTGAACCCCTTTGCCCTGTATGAGATTTCTGTGCTCTTCTGTGCTGGGGCCTCTGGCCTTTGCAAATTGAATCATAGCATCATAGAATCACCAGGTTGGAAGAGACTCACCAGATCATCAAGTCCAACCATTTCCACCAATCTCTAAACCATGCCTCTCAGTAACTCATCCACCTGCACCTTAAACACCTCCAGGGAAGGCAAGTCAACCACCTCCCTGGGCAGACCGTTCCATTGCCTAATGACCCTTTCTGTGAAGAATTTTTCCCTTATGTTGAGCCTGAACCTCCCCTAGCGGAGCTTGAGGCCATTCCCTCTTGTCCTGTCCCCTGTCACTTGGGAGAAGAGGCCAGCTCCCTTCTCTCCGCATCCTCCCTTCAGGTATTTGTAGAGAGCAATAAGGTCTCCCCTCAGCCTCCTCTTCTCCAGGCTAAACAGCCCCAGCTCTCTCAGTCACTCCTCATAAGATTTGTTCTCCAACCCCTTCACCAGCTTTGTTCCTCTTCTCTGGACTCGCTCCAGAGCCACAACATCCTTCTTGTGGTGAGGGGCACAGAACTGAACACAGTATTCGAGGTTTGGTCTCACCAGTGCTGAGTACAGAGGGAGAATAACCTCCCTGGACCTGCTGGTCACACCGTTTCTGATACAAGCCAAGATGCCATTGGCCTTCTTGGCCACCTGGGCACACTGCTGGCTCATGTTCAGTCGCTGTCAACCAACACCCCCAGGTCCTTCTCCTCCTGGCAGCATTCCATCCAGGCTTCTCCCAGTCTGTAGCACTGCACAGGGTTGTTGTGCCCCAAGTGCAGGACCCGGCATTTGGCCGTGTTCAACCTCATGCCGTTGGTCTCAGCCCAGCGGTCCAGCCTGTTCAGATCCCTTTGCAGCCTCCTGACCCTCCAGCAGATCGACACTTCCACCCAGCTTAATGTCGTCTGCAAACTTGCTAAGGGTGCACTCAATGCCTTCATCCAGGTCGTTGATAAAAACATTGAACAGGGCTGGTCCCAGAATGTAGGAGGACGAGTAATATTCCCTTTTTGGAAATTTCTTAGGAGAGGGGAATAAAGCCATATTCCCTACTTCCCACTTTTTTTCTCTTAAATGTAGCGCCTTGCTTTTTTGGTAAAAGGTGAGGAGGCTACGTCGTGTATGGGACAGCAGTTTCCCCGGTACATTTGCAGTCTAAAAAGGTTACATGCTTATTCAAAGGAAATGGGTCCGGTAAAGTTCCCAGAAGCCTGAAAACAGAAACATCTGCGGGAGGGTTGAGCATATTGCTGGCAGAATTCAGCAGTGTAAAGTAGTAGTTGTAACTGACCCAGGGGACTTGCTGTGGAGCTTTAGATGGGAAAACCGGGAAATTAACCCAGCCAAAGAAATAGAAAATATACGCTCATATTTGAATCCTTAGATGTCTTGCAGTTTATGCTGCTCAGAAGGCAATTAGTTTAAATTAAGTCTTCAAAACAGTTCAAGAAAAACATGGGGCTTCTCCTATTGATTCCATTTGTGTTTTATAGTTATATCTGCACATTAACACAACTTCGTATTTAAAATCAAATCACATCCTTTTCTGATACTGCACTTCTAAAGAGAGGTTGTGCATCTTCAGATCAAGTGTCTTATTTTTCTGAACTCTTCAGCCTCTATAAATGTTAGGGGAAAAATCATGTTAACGTGTGTGCGTTCTACAAAGCGGGGGGGTCTTTGTCAATCTGGTTATTTTAAACAAAATTCCTGGAAGGATGTTGCTGCAAAATTATTTATATTTTGGTGTGTGTATAGGCGCCAACGAGTAAAAATGGCCTTGGACACAAGCTCCTAGGTGAGTAGGTGGAGTGTAATGGGTAGACAGGCAGATGAGGGAGGAAAATGAGAAGGCAGGGTTAGGTCAGCTGATAGGACTTCAGTCATGTCTCTGAATCTTCTTGTGATTGATGGGCAGCTTGACAGCTGCTCTCTAACCTATGCTGCTGTTTCTGCCAAGAGTTAGACATTCTTGCTTTGGAAGATGGCCTGATAAAAATCAGTTTTCAGCTAGAGAAAGGCTGCCTTCATGAGGGGGCAGTTCTATTTTGCTGCAATTAACGAGCAGACAAGCCAGAGAAGAATGAAGGTGCATTGGCATACAGTGAATGTTCTTTGCACAGCAAACGTTTCCATTTGTGCAGCGGTTTTACACAGGGTGGCTTGCTGGGTTGTGCATGATGGAAGGCTTCTTCTCTAACTTTAGGATTGGCTTACTGCACACTCCCTCTGTTTTTAATAGCATATATTAATCACAATCAGTTGTAATGGAGAGGTTGTACAGCAGAAGGAAAACAATTGAAAAATGCTGTCTATAGGATGGCTGAGCGCATGTTGTGGGAGATGGATTATATTTTGAAGCTTTCTGTAATTTTTGGCTGATTTTTAACCACTAGTTGTATATTGGCACTGTCTATCTCTTATTTAACAAGCTCATGCTTTGTTAGGGTATTAAGGGCAATGAGAGGGAGGAGTTTGGAGATGTTAACGCCATGCACCCTAGAAATGGTTTTGTTCCTATCATTGGAGTTCATGTATGTTTGCTTCAACGTAACAAGCCTGCAGATGCTAAAAATGTCATGTAAATTCTTCCAAGTCCTGCTAAGTCAACTCCACTTCTTAACACTAGACGTGGATGATACTGTTGCTAATGTTGGGCATGGGTGATAACCATTGCATCCTAATGTTTCCTCAGTGACAGATGTGATTGTAGGATTTTCCTGTCCACTCTTGCTTGCTGGTGCCCTGCCTGTCTCCCAACACTTGTGTCACCACAACTGCCCTAGGCCAGATGGTGATCCAGATCAGTGAACAGGACCTGGTTCCAAGTTAAAAAATACCCTCACTCCTTTCTTTTTCTTCGTTATTTATAAGCTGGATTGGTTCATTTATCTACTTGAACACATGACATTACAAACAGTTGTGGTGTCACTGTGAAGGAGGTAGCGTGAGACTGGAAAAGAGCTGCTGATGGTCATGGAGGAGAAGGACCAGTAGCTCAAATCGATGTTGCTGTCAGAGATGACCATATCATCAAGCCATGGCTTCAGTTCCTCAAGGGATGGTTTCATGAACACCTCCTTTTGCTGGTGGACCATGCAGTTCCATCTTGTTTCTGGTTCACCACAGCTTATGGGGACAGCGGGAGGAGAGAACATTGGGATAGAGGGAGCGGTGACTGCTGCCCTCAGTGCTGTGCCAAAAGAAATGCTGAAGGAACCACAGTCTCAAATTTACCTTAAGTTTAGCTTCAAGAGCTACAGTTAGAGGTACTGCTCTTGTAGGCTTCTGTTGACTGTGTCCATGCCCATGGGGAAAGAGGCTTGGGTGGAAACTTCTACAAAACTGAAGGTGTGATTTTATTTTTTGGATGAGTGGTTGCTGAAGTTCTATGTAATTGTACCTCTGCGCATGTTTTACTGGCAGTGTTATGCTTTTCTGCTTAAATACAAGCAGTGCCGCAGAGGATATCGGATTATTTTGTCTTATCTGTATTGAGAAAAGACAGAAGACTTTCTTTCTTCTGGGATACTTCTGATCCAGTGTTTGCTTTGCTAAATGCTTAACAAATTAGAAAGCCTACTGTGTTGGCATGCTCTCTGGGCACGCCCTAAATTTTCAGTTTTCAAGGCCTCGATTCTGCAATTCACACGTTGCTTAGGATCGGGGAGGTTACATCAGTTCTGGCCTGAAAATCTTTGATCACCTGGCCTGGAGGGATGTTGAAGTCAGAGTGAAGGCTTCCTTAAAAACTTTTGGTTGGTTTGAAGGAAACAAGGCAGTATAACCTCCAGAGATGGCTGGAAGAAACATTACAGCTCTGTAATGTACATAGCACTGTGGAAATGCTCTTCATCCTTCTCAGCTTTTCTTGTGGTTTTCTCTTCAGATTTTAATTTTGAAAAGAATGATGGTAAGGGTGAGAAAAGAGGAGGTGGGCTGAAGATATCAGCTTGATCTTTGAATATATTATGACTAGTTAGTACTGCTGCTTGAAACGTTGGAGGGGTGTTGATGTGCATAAAACTTTCCTGTCTCTTCCACTTTCCTCCTCTGTAAACAAATTAAGAGAAGGTCTAAAAGATTGTATGGATTTTTATAGATCTTCAGGTGTACAGCACTAAAGCTAGCACTAAAGTATCTGTGTGACCTACACATTTTCACTTTCTGAGGTTGAAGCTAGAGCACATGGGGGGTGAAAAAATTTCACTGGAGCATAGAACAAATAAAACAAAAAACCCCACCAGTCCTCATGAATTGAAAGCCATTCTGTTGTTGGAATGGGCCCAATGACTGTAAAAGGGGAACAATATGAACTACTAGTGCGTATACAATTTAAAAATTATTTTCCAAAATGTACATATGTAGGATGAATCTTGAGCTGCGTGAATGATCTGAGGTGAGACAGTATTTGAGAGATTCCTGTAGTCTGCCTTCAGCCTTTTCATTTGCAGGGTCTCTGTTCCTTTCCCAGCCATTGTTTTGGAGAAGGTGGTGTGCGGTCCATGTTGACCCCTTCCACTCACTGACCATGCTGTTAGGTTTCCATGAGATTCTTGCTGCATAATGGTGTCCAGCACCATAACATACCAATTTAGCTGTGACTGATGTTATCAGATACAACAGAAGTATGCTGTAAGATTTGACTGTCATTGTTCAGTTAGAAGAATCTGCTTTCTTGTGAAGCAAATAACATTTAAAACCTTAGCAAAGTCTGCTTGGCAAATCTGTCTGCATCTAAGCTGTTAGCTTGCATATCGCCCTAAAAAGAAGTCTTGACTCTGCTTAACTCTTTTGGAAGCTTTATTTGCAGCTGCATGGTTGTTTCTAGTGTCACTTGTGTGTTCACCTTCCAGCAATACTTCTCTCTTTGAAAGGTTTAGTAACTGAAGTTGAGGGGAAAGCACAGTTGCTTCTTTTCTGTTTTTTATAACCCCTGATGGTGGTGTTTCTTCCTCCTACCTCTTCCCACACACACTCTTGGCATCCCTTGGGAAAGTTTTCCGCGTGCCTTTTTAATAGCAGCATTTCTCAGCTCTTGTGCCCAGTGTTTCATGACTTGTCCAGTCTAGTCTGTGTAGAATTATGCTAAGTAAACAACTGGATACTGTATCCTGCTGATTTATGAAAGAAGCTGGATCGCTTTTAGAGCTTGCCTGTCTTGCCCTTTTTGTACATGCTCTGCAGAAAAAGTAAAAACCCCAAATCAGAACCTCCAGGCCTGTAAAGAAATGTGGCATATCTCCCATACCTAGACAGGAGAGATTGCTCAAGTTATTCATTGCTGTCTTCCTGACTCTGCTGCCATTTTTTTTTTCCTTTGCAGTAGGCAAGTCACTTTGATTCTTGTGAGTCTGTGTCTTATGGCCTACGTGGTGTTATGAACTGTGATCATGTGGACGATCTACCCATATTCCATAAGACACCCCAAAATTGGTCTGCAGAATGACTGCAGGTAAATAAGATGTTCCCACACATGCAGGCAGACAAAATGAGGGGGAAAAAAACCCCAAACATCGAAAGTGTGCCGTATGTATCGTGTGTGAGATTTTTATCATGAAAACCCTAAGACAGTCCATGGATTCTGATCTGTTTGGAGGGAAAAAATTAGGAAATTGAAGACTATGAGATGCAGATTGACAGCGCTTTGCAATAGTACTGGGTCAAGACAGTCTGGAAAAGCTAATATGGGCTGGTCTTTTAGTGTGGAGTGCACTGCTTTACCTGGTTTTACCTAGCTTGATGCAGCTGCCTGGTAAAATACTTGTATACCTGTCCAGGCTGTGCTTACTGTGAAGTCAGCTAAAGCAAACCTGAAGCCAGAAGAGTCTTAAAAGCCTTTGCTGTGTCCCTTCCTCTTGGTATGAACTGGGGAAAATGGATCAGGGACTTGTTCCCATGGGTCACTATACTCTGCTAGCCAAAGGTGAGGTTGCTTCCTACTAGCCTGTACCAGAATTTGCACCTGACAAAACAAAGAGTTGTGGAAAAAGAATAAATAGGGAAAGTATTTACACAGAAAAATCTTCTTGTATTATGGAGGCAGCTTTAAAATTTTGCTTGCCTAGCTGTAAGAGAACCAGGTAGCTGTACTCAGTTCTAGCTCAGTAGATGGTGCTCAGGATATACTCCTGAGCTGTGGCACTGAGATCTGTTGTTGCTTGTCAGAGTGTGAGAGCACATCTTTAAGTACTGGAGTCTAATGGAAACTAGAAGGCTGCATAGGCTACAGCTGACTTCCATTGGCAGAAGGACAGGAGTGTATGTTAAGTAGATTTCTCAGCAAGTGTTGAGCTCTTTGGACAAGTCTGGACTTTTTCCTTAAAAATTTCTTTCCTTTGGTCTAACGATGTGACTGTGTTGACACACTCATAAGGAACAGATAAGTCATCTAAGTGAGCTACTGACGTCTGTTACTGTCATAATGAGCAGGGCATGTGCTTGAATTCCAGCTTTTGGGCAGTGTTTATCAGTCCAAGTGAACAATACTCATGCATTTAACTGTAATCCTGTGCCTATTTTTCTTTAGTCTTTAGGGTTGGTGCCTGCAGTCATGTGGAAACCTGCTATTAGCATTGACAAGGACATCAGTAATGACAATGTGATTTCATATGTATACAGATGACTGCTAGCATCTGTTTGTGTTAGGGAAATCTGGACCCTAATACTAGCAGTGATGAAGGCTCAGTGTGGGTAGCATGCAGATGCTTTCACCATCATGATGCAGGTCATACCTGCACTGACATGAATTTGTGCAATAGCTTGCACAAGTTCTGGTGATGGAGCATTTCTTCTGAGCCAAGCAAAGCATTCAAGCAGGTGGCTTCAATGCAGGCGTTTCACTGCTGCCTTCCCAAGTACTGTGCATTTGAGCGGTCTGAGGAGATTTGAGTTCTGATGGGAAACAGAAATGTTTTGTGTGCAGATAATAGCCAGAACTACAGGACTGCATTTTGTATAATTTCTGTCAGACACAACACAGCTCAATTTACCCCTAGTGAATCAGACATATTGTCTGCTGAAGGAAAACAAGGCTGCCCTGTCAATAGTGTTAGAGCATGTGTGCTCTTGCCAGTTTGGGCAGAATAAAACCAATAAGTATTGTAACAGAGCATCATGCTTTCATTTTGGCAAATGTCTAGGCAGAACCTGGGTCTGTGGTTTATTCCTCCTGCCTGAATAGCCAAGCAAGAGATCCCAGGTCCAGTGTGAGCTGCTGTCTTTCAGAAGTGCACTTTGAAATCTGGCTTGGGCATAAGGATCAGAGACAGGAGAATTAATTTGCTGTTTATGTTAAAGGGGATATATCTGCTTGAAATGTGATCTTTGACTGTGTTTAATTGTAGTTTCATAAACTGCACCTGCCTGGGGGCTCCTCCTGTTCTTGCTCTGACTTTCCATATTTTAATCTTTGCTTCCTAAGGAAATGAGGCTTCTTGGTGATAGTGCACATGTCCTGCCTTCTTTTCCACCACATAACTCTTGGATCTGCTGGCCAGCTTTGGCCAAGTTTAATGAGGAGGAGAAATTCCAAAGATAAAAAGTCCTGACAAGTTATGTGAAAACTGGCAGGCTGTGTGGAGAAGAGAGAGGCTGAAGTTTATAGCCTCTGCTTTGGGAATGGTAGGCAGGCTGTAGCCACTGTCTATTATCAGTCATCTGGCTGCTGTTTTGCTGTAAATCAAGAGGAAGTAGATTACTTTTTTTTTTAAAAAAAAAGAAGTTCTGATGCTTGGCTTTCAAGTGAGTGCTGCAGCTATATATAAGCTTAAACTACTTTTAAGCATTTTAAAGTCTCCCTCTTGGTTCTTTCTTTAGTTTATGGGTTCACAAGTAGCACTGTATGCTTGAGATCATCCTGTGTGATCTCTCTACCCCTCTTTCTCTGTATGTATAAATATACAATAACAATGTTTTTCTCCAACATTTAATGAGACAAAAATGTTTGCTCCAAGTCCCTCAACAGTACTCTTTTTTGCAAGATGCAGTTTGAGTGATTGTGTAGGGAGTTGTTGGCTAAAGATTATGGCAGCAAGTGCTAATGCGCAAGGACCTGGGAATTCATTGTACTTTAAGTCAACTTGTAAGCACAATGAACGCTTCGCTTGTGCCTAGCAGGAAAGCATTCTTCTCCTCCAGTGCCCAGTCTCTTAAATATGCAATTGGAAGCGCATGGCTGAGCTAAATGTTAAAAGAACCTTGAAGATGCTTTGCAAACTAGTTCAGTTGATCAGTGTAGGAAAAGATGCTGGTTGTTGCCTGAGCCTAGAAATATCTTGGGCCTTTTCCAGCGAGGGGCTTGTGTACTTTTCTCGGAATAGGTTTAATCCAAAAGAAAAAGCCCACTGAGTGTGCTTTGTGTAGCATCTCTGGCAGAGAACATTTTCTACTGCTAAATAGAAGTGCAAGGTGTTGCCTTTAAATTGCAAAAACTGGTACTTCATCATAAATACACAGTTTATTTAGATCTCTTGTCCTTGCTGCCTTTCATAGCAAGATCTAGCTTCAAGCAGGATTAGACTGGCGGGAGTCTGGCCGGAGAGACATCTCTTTGTTCTCATGATCCCTGTTGATTTTTTTTTCTCAAGTGTTTTGATCTGAAAGGGGGGGTGACTGCGAGAATTGAGCAGGCTAGCCACAGAAGCAGCTACTGCTCTTCTGTGGAGAGCACATTGCTGTTATGTTTTGCCTCATGTCCACCAGGTAAAATGATAGTTTCTTTACTCAGCATGTCATTGGTGCAAAAGCATGGTGAGAGTTCAGTAGTCTGCTCTCTTTTGCCTCTGGTTCTGTGGGGTGATGAAGGCCTTCACAAATATCTTTCTGTTTGCCTAGTGGAAGAGTCAGATCTAGAAATGAATTTTCAGGTTTTTGCATGTTGTTTGATGTAAGGGGTGCTTCTGCAGTGTTCCACTAGAGCAAGGGTATTTTCTGCTGTAGCTCATTCCTCCTGAGCTGGATTTTAGTATTTGGTTCTAGAGCTGGTAAGAACTAAGTGGAAATCCTAGTGTAAATGCAGCAGTTCACAGACCTTCAGATAAGTGTTACTGGCCTGGCGAAGCACCTTGGCTCTGCATCCCAAAGCAAGTGTCCATGATTCCTCAAAATAATTTTCTTATGTGGAATATTTTATGAAATGGAAATGTAATCGGGCAAACAGACTTATAGGCAAAAGGGAGAGCAAGCATCCTTGTGGCTTGCTGCTTGGCTCCCCCTGCACTAACCTGTCCTCTTGGCCAGGGCTGTGGACAGCCAGGCATCTGTGAGTCACTGGTGTGGAAACAGTGATGCAAAGGCAGTGTCGTTAAGGAGGGCTTTATTTGTCTCTTGCATATTTTACCTCAGTGGGCTTTTCTCTAGCATTTATTTGTGTTTCCTTCTTTAAACCTGAGACAAATCCATTTTTATAAATGAGTTACTTAGTTTTCACTCTTTATTTTTTCTTTTTGCTTCTCTTGATATGCCCCTTTGCAACAATTTGATTAAATGTAAAGCCTTGAATCAATTATCAAATGACATAGTTGCACTGATTTATAGATCAGAGGGGGCTGTATCATCAAACAAGTCTACTTAAATTTGAGTCCCTGAGGGTGTTGTCAGTTCCTGTTTCAGAATTGCTGCTGCTCCTCAATCCTAATTAAAAGAGTTTGAGAAAAATACCTTGCCTAGTCTTGATTTGCAGTACAAGTTGTTAGAATTTGCACTGTTCTTGAAAAAAATGTATGTATCAGCATGTAAATGCCAAATCATTCTCTTTCCCATGCCTGCAAAGGTAAACAAACACCCCTTTAAATTCAGGAAAGGATTTCTTCCACTGGCAGGAAAGAAAGGAGTAAGAGTTGTATTTTCTATTCGTATATGTTCCTGTTGTGATAGCAGTGCTTCCTCCTGACATAGATGTCTACAGGTTTTCCCTATATAGTATTTACTTATCCCTCAAGTTGTGGTTTTACAGCCAATTTGATGTCTGTCTGCTGCTGCAGGAGCAGTCCTGCCTCTCTTCCCTTTCTTTCCCAGCTCCCGTTGTACCAGCGTCTATATAGTCCTGTTCTTCAGAGAGCTCTACTGGCAACAAATCGTAGAATCATCAAGGTTGGAGAAGACCTCTAAGGTCTTCAAGTCCAACCTTTACCCCAACACCACCATGCATGCCTACTAAACCACGTTCTGAAGTGTCATGCCTACCCATTTTTTGAAGCCCTCTAGGGAAGGAAATGCCACCGCTTTACTGGGCATTCTATTCCAGTACTTCATCACTCTTTCAGTAAAGAATTTTTTTCCCAATATCCAATCTAAACCTTCCCAGGTGCATCTTGAGGTCATTTCCTCTCATCCTATCACTAGTCACTAGTCACAAGAAGAGACCAACACCCATCTCAATACAACCTCCTTTCATGTAGTTGTAGACAGCAATAAGTTATCTCCTCAGCTTCCTCTTCTGCAAGTTAAACAATCCTAGCTCCCTCAGCAACTCCTCATAAGACTTGTGCTCCAGACTCTTCAGCAGCTTTGTTGCTGTTATCAGGACATGCTTCAGCAACTCAATGTCCTTCTTGTACTGAGTGACCCAAAAGCTGTACTCGCCAGTGTTGAGTACAGGGGCACGATCACTTCCCGGCTGCTCTTAGCCATGCCTTTCTGATACAAGCTAGGATGTTATTGGCCTTTTTGGCTCCCTGGGCACACTTCTGGCTCGTGTTCAGCCATATGTCAATCAACACCCCCAGGTCCTTTTTTGCTGGACAACTTTCAAGCCACTCTTCCCCAAGCCTGTAACATTGCATGGGGTTGTTGTGGCTGAAGTGCAGTACGCAGCACTTGGCCTTGTTAAACCTCATATACTTGGCCTGGGCCCATCAATCCATCCTGCAGAGTCTTCCTGCACTTGAGCAGATTGACGCTCCTACCCAGTTTGGTGTCATCTGCAAACTTGCTGAGGGAGCACTCAGTCCCCTCATCCAGGTCATTGGTAAACGTATTAAACAAGACTGGCTCCAAAACTGAGCCCTGGGGAACACCACTTGTGACCAGCTGCCAACTGGATTTAACTCTGTTCACCACAAGTCTCTGAGCTTGGACATCCAGCCATTTTTTTTACCCAGCGAAGAGTAGTCCTGTCTAAACCATGAGCTGCCAACTTCTCTGCGAGAATGCTGTGGGAGACAGTGTCAAAGACTTTACTGAACTTGAGGTAAATAAGATCCACAGCCTTTCCCTTATACATTAGGCGGGTCACGGGGTTGGTCAAGCAAGGCTTGTCTTTCACGAGCCCATGCTGGCTGGGCCTGATCCCCTGGTTGTCCTGCACATGTCTGGTGAGCGCACTTGGGATGAACCCGTCCACAATCTTCTGTGGTACCGAGGTTGGGCTGATAGTTCCCCGGATCCCCTGGGAGAGGGAGAGGCTGAGGCTTGGAGCTGGCCCACAGCAGCAATAGGATCGTCATCATCTCTTCGGGGTTATAGCTGTGAGGCTGCCAGGGGAACTCACCCCCACAGCCATCCCTTTGCAGGATGAGCCCTGGAGTGAAAGCTGGCTGTGATGCCTTTCTGACAGCCTGACCACATCTTCCTTGAACACCTGCAGTGGCCACTGAGGGACTGTTTGTAGTGCTCCACACCTGCAGATTTGGAAATAAAGTATGGAGTGCAAAGGTCTTTTTCAGGGATTCCCCCACCCTCTGATTCTTTCCACTGCACAGCAGGCTATTTTTAGTCTGTTTACTTGCCGCAGAAATTACTTCACTTTTTGCTTTGGACCACTTCCATAACATTTGTTGTGATTCTGGATTCCAGCATTCAGGATAATGTCAGAGCAAAGCATCACTGGGTGGTGAGCTCGGTTCCACTGGTGGAGCCAAAAAAACTTTGCTGATGATTAGCTGCCTCCGATGTGGAGACCCATGAGAGACGGGCTTATGTGAGCCACATTTCGGACCATGACCCATATTTGGAGGCAAAGAATCTTGTTAATCCTGAGTTTAATGGTAATTTGACAAAAGAAAACAACCCTTTAGTGGTGTAATCCAGGTAGCCAAAGTAGATCTACCTCTGAAAAACATCTGTTTTTTTAAAATAAAGTCCAAAACAAAAGCCCAGGCTGCCCTTGCTGTGCATGCCTGCGTGGAACCATTGCTAATTCTCTGAATGTCATTCTTTCTTCCTCCAGTTCTTACTAGGTAGGATTTAAATCAGCAGTTTCTTTGGCAGCGATTTAAAATGGACTTAAAATATGTAAGGTGTTAGAGCAGATTTTACAGAGGGAAACGGGTCTCATTTTAATGTTGTTGCATACGATGCATCTAATGATTTGCCACTTTGAGACATTAAAAATATATAGCTAGTTCTGTAATAGGTGAAGGTCATACAGCTGGATGCTAAAGCAGAAGAGTGCAAATCAGTGGACTTGGGCAGAGCATTTTACAGTTTCATAGGAAAGACCTGACATGGTAGCATCCCTGAGGCAGCACTGGATCTGAAGGAGAAGCAAAGGCTGGCTGGTATTTAACAAGAATTTTTCTTAGTAAAAAACCATGAAGATCTTTTTCACAGGGCTTTAAACTAGATTTAAAGGGGGAGGGGGATAATATCAGGCTTGCCTATGACAAGCTGCGGAAGGACAGAGAGTAATTGGAGGGATGGGGTGCTGGTATGGGCCCTCCACCTGCTGCCCCGGGGCATGCTGAGGGTGCTGTGGCATAGTTGAAGTCTTGTAGAGATGAACAGGAGGCTCCTGAGGTAGTAGGTGCCAAGAAGGAAACTTTGCAGGACACCTTAAGGGTAAGAAGTGGTCTTCCACTAAGAAGGCAATACGGCCAACAGTCCAGCTGAAGTGCCTCTATATAAATGCATGAAGCTTGGGCAACTAACAGGAGGAGCTGGAAGCTACTGTGCTACTAGAAAGCTATAATCTGGTTGCCATCACTGTAACTTGGTGAGATGAAACCCATGACTAGTGTGTGGCTATCGATGGCTACAGGCTGTTCAGAAGGGACAGAACAGGAAGGGATGGAGCCGTTGCCCTCTATATCAGGACATGGATAGATTGTGAAGGGCTGTCTTTGAAGAGTAGCCATGAACAAGTTGAAAGCTTGTGAGTCAGAATAAAAGACCAAGGCAGCAAAAGGAACCTTGTGGTGGATGTATATTACAGGCTACCTGATCAAGGAGAGCCTACCAATGAAGCCTTCTATCTTTGGCTACAGGAGGATTCATGCTTGCAAGCTCTCATCCTACTGGCGGGACTTCAACCACCCTGACATATACTGGAAAAGTAGCAGCCCTGCAGAGAAAGGCTTGGGGATGCTGATTGATGAGAAGCTTGACATGAGCCAGCAATGTGCGCTCACAGCCCAGAAGGCCAAGTGTATTGTGGGCTGCATCAAAAGAAGCATAGTTAGTGGGTTGAGGGAGGTGATTCTGCCCTTCTATCCCTTTCTTGTGAGACCTCACCTGGAGTATTGTGTCCAGTTCTGGAATCCTCAGCATAAGAAGGAACTGTTAGAACAGGTCTAGAGGACAGTTACAAAGATAGTCAGGGGCTGGAGCATCTCCTATATGAGGACAGGCTGAAGGAGTTGGGGTTGTTCAGCCTGGAGAAGAGAAGGATCTGAGGAGACCTTATAGTGACCTTCCAGTACCTGAAGTGGGTGTACAAGAAAGCTGGGGAGGGACTCCTTACAAAGGCATGTAGTGATAAGACTAGGGATATGGCTATAAATTGAAGAGGGGAAGATTTAGACTAGATGTTAGGAGGAAATTTTTCACAATGAGGGTTGTGAGGCACTGGAACAGGTTGCCCAGGGAAGTTGTGGCTGCCATATCCCTTGAGGTGTTCAAGGCCAGGTAAGATGGGGCTGTGAGCAGCTTATCTAGTGAGAAGTGTCCCTGCCTGTAGCAGAGGATTGGAATTAGATGATCTTTAAGGTCCCTTGCAACTCAAACCATTCTGTGATTCTATGATTCTTACGCTGGTCTTCTCTGCAGCTCAGTAGTGCATGGGATGAATAATTGTGGAAACTTAAGAGTGTGCAGGAGCTGTATATTTGGTGCACAGTAGAGATTGTGCCTGTTGTAAAGGTACAATATAGGTCAAAAAGTTGGATTTCACTGCTTGAGACTGGGGAGTGAAAAACTGTTTAGTATCAAGCCTACATTCTTGTGAATTTTCTGCTTTTTTTTCCTAAGTCTTAATTAAGAACCACTCATGATGGATTGATGCCTGTTTTGGATTAGTGCTCTAATCCATGATTTTTCACAAAATACCCATATTCATCAGCCTTTTGAGGACAAATAGCTACTTAGAATGTGGAAAAACAGTTGCAAATAGACTGCTTAGCGTGATTCCACATGCTATTACATGATCTTTAAGACATGGCCGTCTTGACCTGGCATGGCCAATGAGCAGTTATCACTTGATCAAGGGTTAGTCTATTGTTTCCTCCTCGTTGTGCTCAAAGTACTCGCGTGACTGTTGTGCTTTTGGCCATCACTAGAGGGCTTCAGAGTGAGCAATCTGCTTGCCTTCCACATGATGTCAAGAGCCAGAAGTTTGTTCTGAAAGCTGCTGTTTAGCTACACAACAGAGATTGTTGAGTTATGGTAGTAGGAGCTTACTGGTGTTCAGTGTTTTGTTGCACCTTCCGTTCAGAGAACTTTTTTCATCAATTTTTTTTCCGGTTTTTGAATTTCAATTTAATCATTATTACACGATGAATGGTAAAACAGGGCCTTACCCAGGCTTGAGGCAAGTAAGCCCAGTGGGCAGCTAACAGTGGATAAAGAGTTTTGTGGTGTCCTGTACTTCCCAAAGATGACAGAACATGCATGTTTTTGGCGTGCATGGTCATGTGCCTGCTCTGTAGGCCAGCACTGATATGTTGGAGCTGGGGAGAGGTGACTGAAATTGGGTTGTGACTGTTGCTTGGCTATACTTGCTATGGCTCCAGGGGAAAAGCGTCTACTCACAAACTGAAGGCATGAGGGAATAAGGGCTGTATTGTATGAAAGACAACTTTAGCTGGATGTCTTGCTTTGAAGAGGTTTGCCAGTGAGTTGGAGTGTTGCCTTCAGCCAAGCCTGCTTTCAGTGAGGAAGTTTTATAGGTCATGAAAAGCAGCAATGTCCTTTTTTTCCACTGTGTCTTGCCTTTATATGCAGCAGCGCATATGCACTGCCGTCATCTCTTGTGCTTTGGATCGGCAGCTCGGCATTAGCCCAAGGAGAATTGCAAGCTTCTTTGATTTCTCTCCGTGGTGTGGGAACACTGGAGAACATAATGGCTGCAATTCAAAGACAAATGCTAGCTCTTTGCTACTGATCACTTTGGCAGAAAACCCCAGATGCTTGGAGACTACAGATGGAGCTGATTTGGGGAGACTTATAAAAAAAAAATAAAGGGCACCAAACCCCTAGAGCTTCCCCCTCCCCTTTTTTTTATTGTATTTTGCTATCTTTTTAATAACATTCCTGTTCATCCTTTCATATTCTGTACTCTCCACCTCTCACTTTTTAATGCATGCCAGCCAGAGTGCAGCTAAAGGCTTTTCCTACCTGAGCATCATTTGTTATTAAATCTGCAAAAACAGGCTTAACCAATTTAGCCAACAATTTCTGTGAGGCGTTTCTTTTGACTGGGCTTTGGGATTTCTCTATGTGCCCCTTGGAAGGACGAGGCTCCAGGAAACCGCAAGCGAGGAACTTCTAGCCATGACAGGCTTTGTTCAGATGCCTGTAGTCTGGCAGAAGCTGATTTACACAGCACATGGGCTTTCACTTAGCTGCCTCTATTGGAGGCTTACCTATTGGAGAACTGACCTATTGGAGAGGTCAGAATTGCTGTTTGTGGTTTTTCTGTCGCGTCCTTGTTGCTTTTGTGATGTTTCCAAATCGACCTGCAGACCCTTTCCGTGGTGGTGGAGCTGGAGCTGGCAGTTACTGCAGCCTGTCCCTTTATGCTTGGCTTCAGAGTCACACAGCTCCACTCTGAGCAAATCCAGTGCTTTAAAGCATATTCTCCTGAATTCTGAAGCTCTCCAAACAATCCAGATTTCCTTCTTTGGGTGTAAATGTCCACCCGTGTCCCGTCCCGTGTCCTTCCCCATCCCCCGCATGCTTTGGCTGGGCTAATTGCTCTTTATTTCACTCCAAGTCATTGTGATTAAGGGAAGATTTTTTTCAGGCTGTCGTTTTGTCATTTTATGGGATAAGCATAGTAAAAAGTTGTAATATTTGTTGGGGTGAATATCCTGAGCACAGAATTACGGGTCTCTTTCTGCTCATGAATCACCACCTGCTGAAAGCCTGTATTCATAGTATTACTTCTGTTTAAAGGGAAAAGTCCCTGAGAAGGAGACTATTTATCCAGACAAGGGAGGTCTTCTGTTTTATTTCTTTTTTAAACATATAACTTCGAAATTTATCTTTAAGGAAGGCAAGGCACTGCTCTGAGCATTAGAGGTGAACACAGCTCCCCATGCAGACACTGGCTTAGCTGGGCTGGGGCCACCTTTGGTGCAGGAGGTGCGGTGGCTACTGGAGGCTGGGGAAAACAAAGCAATAGTCTTCCTAAGGGAGATCAGATTATTCCTGTATAGGAGGATTTCTATAAAGCATGCTAGGTGTGCCATTATTTTACAGCCAAGTTGCTGAATGTTGCATTTTAAGTGTCTCGTGGTACAGGAGCAGGCTGTCCTTGGCTGAGCTGCCTGTCTGAGAAATGAGACCCCGAAGAAGTGTGGCCAGCAGGCTGAGCGAGGTGATTCTGCCACTCTGCTCAGCTCTCGTGAGACCTCACCTGGAGTACTGCATCTAGTTCTGGGGCCCTCAGCACAAGAAGGACAATGGAGCTGTTGGAGCAGGTCCAGAGGAGGGACACAAAAATGATCTGAGGGCTGGAGCAGCTCTGCTGTGAGGACAGGCTGAGAGAGTTGGGATTGTTCAGCCTGGAGAAGAGAAGGCTCCATGGGGGATCTTATAGTGGCTTTCCAGTACTTGAAGTGGGCCTACAGGAAAGATCGAGGCAGACCTTTTAACAAGGCCTGTCGTGACAAGATGAAGAGTAATGGTTTTAAACTAAAAGAGGGTAGATTTAGGCTGGATATAAAGAAGAAATTCTTTACTGTAAGGATGGTAAAACATGGGAACGGGTTTTCCAGGGAGCTAGTGGAGGCACCATCCCTAGAAACATTCAGGGTCAGTTTGGATGGGGCTCTGGGCAACCTGATCTAGTAAGAGATCACAGAATAACCAGGTTGGAAGAGACCCACTGGATCGTCGAGTCCAACCATTCCCACCAATCCCTAAATCATGCTCCTAAGCACCTCGTCTACCCTAACCTTAAACACCTCCAGGGATGGCGACTCAACCACCTCCCTTGGCAGACCGTTCCAATGCCTAACCACCCTCTCCGTGAAGAACTTTTTCCTACTCTCAAGCAAGAACTTTTTCCTAATCTCAAGCAAGATGTTCTTGACTTTGCAGCAGGCTTCAACTGTCTGACCTGTAAAGGTCCCTTCCAACCCAAAGCATTCTGTGATCTTAAGCAGCTTTCAGTGGACTGACCTTTCAGGTTTCTCTTGTGGTTGGCTGAGGGTGGACCTCTCATGGGAGAGTTTTGGGCTAAGTAAACCCCATTTTCCTTCTTATCAGTACCCGGTGTCTGTGCCTGCTCCCTTGTTCCTGTTTGGAACACTTTCTGCCTGCAATGCATATGCACCCACAGTTTGAAGCAGCTTTCTGACAATTTATTATTTCTGTCCCTGAAGCCCCTCAGGTCCTTTCTCCTGCAGTCCCAAAGGGAAGGCAGGGCGAGTAGGTCTGGGGCTGGTGGGAGCCCTTGTTTTACAGGATGAAGAGTAGCCAGGCCTCCCCAGGAGCTGGTGTTTGGGTAGGGAAGTGGACTCCTGTCCCTAAATTATTGCTAAGGCTCTCAGGGCTTCAGCTGGAGTCAGGCACTTGTGCTGGGATCAGAACTGTTTGTTTTTAAATGGGAGAGTGACATGCCATAGTAGCTCTGATTTTTGAAGTGAAATACTGTTTAATAAATGCAAGCCTGTTCACAGCCCAGTAGGAAAAACAAACCTGTATTGTAGTGTTAGGACCGTTTATACTTTCTCAATTCCTAGTTTCTTGTCTGTTATCATGGTCTCTTTGTCACCTACCCAACTAAAGGGTAAATGCAGCTGGGATGTAATATTTTGTCTAACCATTTGGCAGATGGGCTTTTCTTCTTGGGCAGGTAAATAATTAGCTGGCTGTTGGCAGCTTCCTTGCTCGAGGAGGGGGAGGGAGAGGGGAAAGGAGAAGGAGAGGAGGCTGCGATGCCCCATCTCATAGATGGACTTGAGCATCTTGTGGCTCTGTTCATTGTTAATTCACTCCTGCAGCAGCGCTCAGCTGTGAGCTTTCCAGGCGTGCTTGGCAGCACCGACAACAAAAACATCTGGTCCAAGAATACAGTTCCCTTCTGCTGGCAGCTGCATGAAAATGATTTTGTACATAGTGGCGTAATGCCAAATGCACTTACTTGTACACTAAAGGGCACAGAGCTTTGGCAGCACAGGGTGATTTTAAATGCTGTGCATAAGTCAGCATTAATCTACCAAAGAAAATCAAACCCTCAGCAACTGATTTCATGAAGAACACACTTTTCGGGCATGCTCAGATGTGAATGTACCTTTATACCTGTCTAACAGCAGTCCTTCTCTGAATACAAAGGAAAAGCCTTTTGGTTGCAGCCCTGGTTGTCATCTGTCCTCTGGAAGAGTTTGGCACAAACACGAAGGGAAATTTGCCCCATGCAGACATCTCTGAATTCCTGGCGTCAGCAGCCGCATTTGTCTGTTGCTGATAGAGGCTGTCTGTCTCGCCTCTTGTTTTAGGAAGGTCCTGATGTGTGCTGAAGAAAAATGTTAGCTGTGAATCAAGTAGTTTGTGTGTCTGCTGGTAAATTGTAATTTGACTGATTGGACCTGATAATTACAGTCATCATCAGCATCAGTCAGTCAGTTGTAAGTCATTCTGTACTGGATTTCCTTTTTCAAAAAGAGCTTTATTTCTAAGCGTAAATGTGTTATAGAGGTAAAATAAAATAGCCATATTCTTTCCTGCTTTGAAACCCCTCAGGGTCATAAACATGGATCTCATTCTTACATGAACAAGCAAGTTGAAAAGAGGTCTTGCTCCAGCAAAGCTACTCTCAGCCCACGTATTTCTAGTTCTTGCTTTTCTACCTAGTCCCAGAGTGTAGCTGAGTTTGGTGGTGCCTTTTCACCCTCAAGGCTGCTGTTAGGTTATAGATTTCAGGAATGCGGCAGAAGAGTGTGGAGGAGCAGAAACCCCAAGTCTGGTCTTTGCAGAAGGAGCCTATTCCTCCCCAGGAAGAAGCAGGTGGTTTTAAGGTTTGAACTGGGTATATCTCTGTGTGTGTGTGTGTGTGTGTAGAGCTCGCCAAACCAGAGAGGGAAGGAAGATAAAGTGGAAATGGTGGCAAGGGGAGGAGGAGCAAGCTTCCTCCTGCCAGCTTTCAAAGTGGTCTGTGCTTGCAATGTTGTTGAAAGAAACCAAAAGTAGTTTCTGTGGTATTTGTAAAATGAAAAATGAAATTTGAAAAGCACATTGGGCTTGGTCAAGTTTCCTCCCTTCTCCTTACCCCAGCCACCCACGATCTGTGCGAAGTCTATTCAGTCCATTTCTCAGACTCATGATGGTGGGCTGGTGTCGCAGCATTCTTTGTGATCTCTTCTGCCTCTTGACTGATGAGAGGAACAGGTCTTTGAACCTCTTGGGTCCTCCCTGTCGGCACTGGTGTATTGTATTTGCAGTATTTCGTGTAAGGTAAGGAAGAGGGTTGCGGATTACTGACAGAGGTTGAGCGGTGACTAATATAGGACCAGAGGAGCTAAAATGTTTAACCTTGAGGCAAAGATTACTTGAAATTAAAACTTGTAAGGACTTGTGCACTCACACTGTGCCATTCAATCGTTTTTGTAAGACACTTGTAGAGATCGGATGATTCCTTTTATTCTTGTGTAATTTACATATTTTGGCTGCTTTACAAAAGGAACCTTGTGTTGAATAAGTCAGATCATGATCTCACCCTAGTCCTTGCTTACAAGGAGTTTTTGGAGGCTGTGGCATAGTCCAAAACTTGAAGTTTTCCTTTTGTGGGTGTAAAACAGAGCATAGGTTACTGGCAGCACGTACAAGGACATTAAACACTGGTATTAGCTTCTAAGCCAAGGTCTTACCTTTGATATTTGGGGATGTGACGGCTGTCAGTAGGCTGTCATTTGATCTTTACCTCTGTCTGAGGTACACCACTTTAGAAAAGAGTCGTTAAATCTATTTCTTCATAGTAAGGGGCTAAGTAAAGTATGACACTTTATAGAAGTGGATTGGTGGGCTGCAAAGAAAATGCATTAATTTTGTTTTCACAGCTCTTCTTAGTACTCATTTTTTGACAAAATGAGTCAAAAGCAGGGTGTTGTTAGTGTTGCAGATGAAGTTTTAAATATTTGAAAGGAAAAATTGCACCACTCGCAATATTTTGATGAGGATGATTTGCTTAATTAAGGCCTAGAAGAGGTAGGGTATGTGGACAGCTGAAGGATTTAGCAGCATGTTACAAAGCTTTACTTCCACCTACCAGTTGATTTGGGTTCGAAAGCCAAAGCCAGTAATAAAAACTTGTAGTCTTACACGTCTACAAGTCTTGAAAGCAGCTTATTGCTGTCTTTTATCATTGATGCTACCAATGACCAAAGCCTGGATTCATTCTGTCTGATTTTAGGCACTTAGTGGTTATGCTGAGGCCTGGAGCATAGCTACCCTGGGTGCCTGCAATTTAGCACGGGGGGAAAAGGTGCTTGTAAGGGGACAAGTTTGTGTATGTGAGGTGGAACTTGTCCCATAGAGGAGTGAAAATCACTGGTGGTACTGTGTCTTGTGGAAGAGTGAGGTACTTTGTGACTTCTGACTCCTCATTACTGGCAATTACAGTTGTGCTTGTTCAAGCTCCTTCTTCTTTATCTATCTGTCTATCTATCTATCTATCTATCTATCTATCTATCTATCTATCTATCTATCTATCTATCTTTTTATTAATGTATGATTGGTTTGTGGAGTACCATCACCTGTCTACTTGCTTTACTTCACCAATATGGGTGTTTGCTTTTGGCCTAAATAATGTTATATACCAAGCCCTCCATCGCTGTGGGTCAAAGGGTTGGCAGCACGTGGTGGAGCTTCTGAACTTCTCTTATTAGCTACTTCTCCAGCCCCATCTCTGTTTTATGAAGGATCCTATGTGAAACAGCCCTGAGGAAATGCCAAAGTGGGATTCCTTTTCTTTCCTCTCTCATTTGTTCTATTCCTGTGTGTGTGGTGACATCTTTTGGGTTCGTGACTGTGAACTGTTAGGGGTTTTTTGTTTGGTTTTCAGTACTTGCATTTCCTTCAGTGTACAAAAGGAAAGAGGAATTGTAAATCATTCTCTCTTCCCTGTTGATCTACAAGTCTTGCTGGTCAGTTTGAGTTGTGAGGATGTATATACTGAACGAACCTGTCCTGTAGGTGAATTGTCATGTTAATGTAATTAAAGGTTTTCATGACGCATGTACTAGAATAACATTTGTGTTACACTAGAGCTGTAATTTTTCATGTATTCTACCTTCTTAACTTAAATTTCTGCTAATATAGCTTCTGTGGCATTTGATATGCAGGAAATCCACTTCCAGTCACTTCAGCCTTTTGTTTTCTCACCTCTCTGACATGTGCCTTCTGCCCACCATTCTTAAAAGTTAAAGCTTAGTTTAGTTTCTCAATCAATCTCTCCGGCCTGCAGGTCTCAGAAGTGTTTTCCATCTCCCACGTCCATCCTGTGGACCAGCAGTGTCTGGACTGCCTCTCAGAGAGTGGGAAGGAGGCTTGATCTCCAGGTGGGACTGGTGGCATACTGGGGCTTCTCATTGCCTCGGGAGAGCAGGGGCCAAGCAGTGGGCAAGTGCCTCTGCTGGCTCTGGCACCCCTATATATGCTTCTTTCCTTGGCATCAAGTACTCACAAAGATTGGCAGTAGAAAAGCAGTGCAACATTTTGGCTTTGTGCACAAGCCTGTTTTCTCTCCAGTGTCTAAGTCTCCTTTTATTGTGCGAGCCCAGAGCTGTGCATAAAGAAAGTAGTTTTAATTTTTTTCCTTCACACACAGACTTGTTTTTTATACCTGTTCTGATCACAAAAAACCCTGAGACTGGA
Source organism: Clamator glandarius (assembly GCA_033459285.1). Classification (NCBI taxonomy): domain Eukaryota; kingdom Metazoa; phylum Chordata; class Aves; order Cuculiformes; family Cuculidae; genus Clamator; species Clamator glandarius. Next base: position 2,661,378 of record JAUNZM010000254.1, read on the forward strand.
TGTAGAATTGTATAGCAACAGAATTTTTCAGTGTGAACAATGGTAATGGAAGTAGAGTCCTAAACCTTCCGTCTTTTATGAGAGCTCTGAAGATGTCAGTACAAGGCTGGCTTGTTATATAACGTGTAAATAATTTAGGCTTGATGAGGATGGACAGTTGAATTGGATAAATATGCAATCTGAGCAGGAAACCGTTTTAAGTAATCAGGATCAAGGGACTAGCCTTGGAAATGGTTGAGGGGATTTGCCCTTAGGAGGTTTCTCTCTTGGTTGTCTTCGAAAAAGCCCATGGCATCCTGTGGTTTTACTGGGGGAGGTCAACAGCGGTGCAGTCTTTGTGCCTTCAGTGCAGCTCATTCAGTGACTGGTGAAGGCACCAGGGGCACATCAGGCAAGAAAGAAAATATTGTTGTCCGAGTGATTGGTAAAGGAGGTGGTGTGGGGGGAGATAACAGACAAGTATTGTCTTCACGTGGTTTTTGGCTCCTTCCTGCCTGCACATGATTCTGTCTCCTGTGCCTGCACAATGCTGCTATACAGGCTCCTTGGGGCAGTGCTGGGACTCTGCTTCAGAGCTAGCCCTCCCTCATGCTTTTTTCGTCCAGTTAACTTAATTGTTGCTGTATGGCTGCAACCTCAGTGATGGCACTGTTGTGAACAGTTTGGCTCCTTTTTCCTCTTGTTTCAGATGGTGCCTTTAGCATGCAGTAGAGAGGGTGTTGTGCCAAGGGGAGACAAAGAAGCCTCTGTTTTGCATGTGTTGAGAAGTGTGTTTCTGACCTGCTTGATGAAATTTTGCACTGAAGGTAACCAAACGTGGTCATAAGGACAGCACTGTTCTACAAGCCAGTTCTCACAAAACTAAGATTTTTTTTTGCATCACGGCAATCTTCTGCCATTGTTCTGCTTGCACAGTGTTGCTGATCTGTTGCTTCTGGCATTGTGGCTCTGTGCCGGCAGCAGAAACAGCCCTGGGGCAGTAATAGGTGACAAGATGGGCTTTGGAAAGCTTGCACTAAAGCCCATGAGGACTTGCTCTGCATGGGCTGCATATGTGAACAAGGGGCAAAGTCTGAGAGGTACCTTCACAGTGTGGGGTGGTGGGGTGATCTTCACCATCCATGCTACAGCTTGCTGAATGTCTAGTGCTTCTTCAGTGTCACTAAATGCGAGGCATGACAGGCAGTTTTTCATAAGGGCAAACAGTCTACCAGCCTTTGAACAAGTGTGTGTTTGGGAAGGACTTGAAGGATGGTGCAGAGAAATAAAGGTGTGGCCAAGGTGGGAAGAGTCTGTGGATAAGGGATCTGTGAGAGAGAGACATTGCATATGAAGTGGGACAAGCACAGTGAATGCTGGGGGTAAAGAAGTAACAGAGAAGAGAGACAGACTGGAAATAAAGTTGCATGAGGTCTTTAGTTTGAGGATAATAAAGCTCAAAGGCTCTGTAAAACACTCTGAGGAAAGATAGGATATTATAAGAAAGCTGGAGGCTCTTGTATATTAAGATTTAGGACAGACTGTATATGGACCTGTTAAATGTTTACTGCACATCTTGATTAAAGTCTTTCCTTTTAAACAGTTTAAGCTTTCCCTCCCAAGAAGCCTGTGTTTGGTATTTTCTTTCAAGAACTATTTTATTTCATATTCCCAGTTCTAACACTCCATTATGGCACTGGAGAGTATCACGTTTCTTGATGTTGCACTCTGCGCTGCAAGCTGCTCTGTTTTACGCAAACTTCCTACCTTGGCAGGCACTGGCAGGGACTTGCCCATCGCTCAGAGTCTCATTGCTCTTGTGGTGAGGTTCCTCCCAAAATTACAATCTTTTTCCCAGCTTGGAGGCAGCACCACAGCTCCCGGTTCAAATACCGTGTTATGTGCAATACTGCCCCAACTCTTCTCACCAAAACATCTCCCTCGTGTGTGAGAACTTTATTAACGAGTGTGTGTATTATGGATTCCAGCATCAGAAAAGGTCACCTATTGTGCTAGGCACTATTCAGACTTTCCCTGTCCTGGACAGATTCAGCTCTGAGTGGATGTTGGCCAGGTCTGGATTGCAGGGAGAAGGGAGAACGTGACACACAAGCAGGATGGTGGTTTGCATAAGTTAGTGTCAAGGTTTATCCAGGAAAGTTTTTTGTTTGCTTTTAATGCTTTTTAGGACATTTTGGTTTTTTATGTGGGTGGAGAGCAGAAATGAAAAGTACAAAGAAGCAGAAAGGAAAATAAAGTGGTTTTCTTGCGATCTTCTGCTGTTTTTCTTCAACTTGTGTGTCAGGGAAAGATGGTGAAAGAAGGCTGAGATGTCATGGTTCTGTTGCCTCTGAAGGCAAATTGGTTTCCCCTCCACCACTCTGAGTGTCTGTGGATTAGCGCTCCCTTTCCCCTCCCAGCACCAGGCTAAGCCTGCTGCCTGCCTTTCTACAGAGATCCCAACTTCCAGAGAAGAGCAGCAAAGCTGGTGAAGGGGCTGGAGAACAAATCTTATGAGGAGCGACTGAGAGAGCTGGGGTTGTTTAGCCTGGAGAAGAGGAGGCTGAGGGGAGACCTTATTACTCTCTACAACTACCTGAAGGGAGGTTGTGGAGAGGAGGGAGCTGGACTCTTCTCCCAAGTGACAGGGGACAGGACAGGACGAGAGGGAATGGCCTCAAGCTCCACCAGGGGAGATTTAGGCTTGAGATAAGGAAAAAATTCTTCACGAAAGGGATGGTTAGGCATTGGAACAGTCTGTCCAGGGAGGTGGTTGAGTCACCATCCCTGGAGGTGTTTAAGGTGAGGGTGGATGAGGTACTTAGTGGCATGATTTAGGGATTGGTGGGAATGGTTGGACTCGACGATCCAGTGGGTCTCTTCCAACCTGGTTATACTGTGATTCTGTGAACTGTCCTGTGATATAAAGATTCCCAGATCCTGCAAGTGACTGATGGAGCTCGTGATCCTCAATAGCTCAGCTTACTCTGAAATCCCAGGTAGAGCAGTGCTAGCTGCCATTCTCCTTGCAGTGCAGCTCCCTGGGTGTAGGCAGGCAGAGCTTCATGAACAGTGTTGGGGGAAAGCAAAGCAAAGGAAAGGAGATTTGGAGTCTTCCCTTCCCCTTTGCCTGTGTATTTGGCTTTTCACTTTTGGGAAGTGGTGTTAATTCTTAAAATTTGGTTGTAACTTAAAATGACTGCCATTTATGCAGAGAGAGATGAGTTTTTTTTAGTGTCTCATTCCTTAAGTCAAAAAGAGAATAACGAAATCAGATTTGTATTCATCTGCAAACTGATATAGGACAGCATATAAATCATCTGGTGGGATAGGTAAACTTACTCTTGTCTCAGAATATTGTCTTGCTTTATCCTTGCTTGGCTGTGTTTCCTTATTCATGTTTCTCTCGTCAAACTACTAAGGTAAATAAAGTCTTTCAGAGTTGTCCTGAGTTTCTCCTCCCCAACCTGGGCTATCCCTTGGGAGGGCAGATTCAACAGCTGGCAAAGAGCAGTGGTCAGGCAGCTCTTCCACCTGGAGAATTGTGTATGGAAAGTCTCCACTTACGTGCCCTTGGATTATTCCTTGCTATACCCTTAGGGTGGTGGGATTGTTTTTGTTTTGTTTTTTAATTCAGCTCCTGAAATAATTGTGCTATAAGGCTTGGAAAACAGTGTTATCCCCCCTTTCCTCTGCCAGGTCTGTTTCTCAGAGATGTATTTTGATAGGAGTCTCATACCAGTTGCAGTGATGGGGCAGGTTGAAACTGTTTTGCTTGGTCTCTTAAATAACCTATGCGATGATGTTTAGGGAAGTATATAAAAACGGGGCAAGCATGGAGTGATTTTTCTCTTCCTTTGATTACCTCCTCTCTGCTTCTGGCAGTTCTAGAGCTGTAGTTCCCTTCTTCTCTCTCCCTACCACAGTCTAGCAAAGTGCTTCTGAATTCTTCATCTTCTAAGAATTTGTATAAATAAGCAGGATTTTCTTGCAATAATGATGCAAGGGGCTCACCTTTGGAAAACATGCTGAAATGGCATAGTTGAGCTGTCCAGATTAATATTCTTAACATGCATCTGCTCTAGTAGATTTTATTTGACTGGGAGTTGCACCAGTGGCAGCGGTGGTCAGATACTTAAATCATACAGATGCATACATCATTACAGTTTTGCAAATGGTGATGTAGTGAAAATAACAAGTCATTGATTTGCTGTCTGCCTGCAAAAGAAAGTCTGATATTTAGCGTGCAGTGATGGGTGTGAGACCAAGCGGTGTGGAGATTCTGTGCTACAGTCATAAGCAAGCTGATCGGGCACTGCTAGGGGTGTGCTGAGAGGTGACATGCCTGATTTCGTTTTTAATGTGCTAATTCAAATGCTTAGAAATTAACTTAATGTACATAGATGGGTTTCTGTGTGGGTGTTGTATGCAGTTTTTAATCTTGCAGGCAAAGTTCTTTTGCTTAAACAGCACGGCAGTTAGAAATCCCTAGAGATGCTGACATGTCCACTTAATCTCTGAAGGGAAGTATATAGAAAGGGAGAGGAAAGCTGCTTCAAGCCTGATTTAACCACGTGAGTCTTGCAAAAGTATAGCATACTGCAAAAATTACTAGTAATCAGATGTGCTGTCACAAACAGACAGCGAATGTGTAAGTATAAAACACTTACACCAGCCCCATCATAGGCCAGACAAAGAAGATTTCAATGGGAGTTTGTATGCACAGATAATGGCTTAAAGTGGTAATTGATGCCAGCTGCATAAAATCACTAGGAAGGGCTCACCAGCTGCCTCTCTCCTCCAAGAAAGAAAGGATGGACTTTTGTATTCCTTCATGAAAATTACAGTCTCTCGCCTCAATTGGTTTAAATTTTCCCCTTTTGTGATCCTGGCACCTCTGCAAATGCAGGGACTGTTAGTGGTGGTAGCGTAGGTCATGTATTGTTGGGAGGAGGTGAGGCACCTTCGCTCCCTGAGAGCAGCTCCCGTGCATCCAAATCATTGTACAGCTACCAAAACACCTCCCTCTGCACAGGAGGATCCCTGTTGCAGAGGGAGCCTGCCTTCCCTGCAGTGCATGTGTCCGTAGAGAGACCTGTGCGGAAAAGGTCTTATCCGGTGAAATTTTTGTGTGGAATTCATCTCACTGTGATGCAAGTCATCTGCAAGATTGGTGTCTGGATATTGGCTAATGACCTCATCTTCCTTTTGAAATTAGTGAGGAGAAGTAAAGATGCATAGGGAACACATTTTTTTGGCCTCTTTCAGAGTTCTACATTAGGATGCAGTCATAGAACCATAGAATAACCAGGTTGGAAGAGACCCACCGGATCATCGAGTCCAACCATTCCTATCAAACACTAAATCATGCCCTTTAGTACCTCGTCCACCCGTCTGTTAAACACCTCCAGGGAAGGTGACTCAACCACCTCCCTGGGCAGCCTGTTCCAGTGCCCAATAACCCCTTCTGTGAAAAATTTATTCCTAACGTCCAGCCTAAATCTCCCCTGGCGGAGCTTGTGGCCATTGTACCCTGGGAAAAAAAAAATCCTGAATCTGGAACAGAACAGTTTTGGTCTGGACACTTTTCTAAAAATTATTGGTTTATTATCTTACACCAGTGGCTGGTACTGCAGCCTTCTCCATGCTGATTAATCCTAAAGATAGTTCCTGTCGCCACAGAGTCTTTAGGAGTCAGTACCAGGGAGGTATCGATCCACACTAAGTGGAATCCTCCAAAGCCTGGCAAGAATTACTGAATCCACCTATTTTTGTAGGCTAGATGCCGTTTGTATTGTGGTCCAGTGCTCAATGGAAGCTGAAATAGGAGTTTAGGACCATTATTAGCCTTAGTTAAGGGAGATGCTTAGGGTTTCTGCAGGCCATTGAGTAAGTGCTTTGACACAGCCACAAGGAAAAACTGAAAGAGCAGTCTACCTGTAGTCTGCTGGGTCTGTGTGTGCCTTTATTTGTTGTTGTTTGTCCTTTGGTGTTTTTTGGGGGATTGGGTTTTTAATTATTTTATTTTTTCAGAATTAGAGCCTGTCTAAATGTTGTCAATTTGGATGCTGTTACAATAGATAAACATGAACAATGTTTATCTATTATACACTGCCCATTCTGTTGTTAAAGCCATATGTTCATGTGCTGAGGATAGGAAATAATTTTATTGAAAAAGTCAGGATAAATTAACAGAATAATAATACACATATTAACTTACCGATGATTAGGTCCCAAACCTTTAAGTGTAACAAAGGTCCCACTACATTTTCTTGGGCTTTTTTTTTTTTTAATGTGGTCTAAATAATAAAAAAAAATTACACAAAAGCAAGGACAACAAAAGCAGCTGAGGAAGCACTGAGTTGGCTTTTGGCTCAACAAGCTGTTCTGATAATGCCTTCTCCCAGGGTTGCTTTTCACTGGGAACTTTGATGTACAAGATTATTTTGCTGTTTTGTTCCGTGTTCCAGAAATAAACAGTATTTAACTTTAAAGATACATCATGAGAAGATTTAAGACTAGTTTATCCCTGGTACATTTTGGGAATTCTGATCATAATTTACAAGCAAGCACTGCATCTCACAATTATGGTATTTGAAACTATTGTTTGCTTTGTAGCATAGGGTGGTTTCTTTTGCTGAAGGCATGTGTACTACTGTGTATAAATAGTTAACATGTACTTAGTATTAACATCTGCATATGTCGTGAATAGGATATTTGATTGCTAGAGATGTATAAATTGCAAGGAAGTTTAAGGCTTAAATTTTTCTCATGTAATCAGCTTTGACATTACAAGATCATCAAAATACGCACTACTGTTTCCATCAGTCAGCCACCCTAGGGAACATAGGCTTCAGTTTCTTCCTGGAATCAATTTAAGGTAGACATTTTCCCCCTGGATATCTAAGGCTAGAAAACTGTGGCACAAATTAAGATTGTGCCTAAAGGGGTAAACCAGTTGCCTTTTCGTTTGTTGCCTTGTGAGGTGCTAGATGAAGGTTCCCACTGTCTAGGTGTGGCAAGAGATTGATGGGGGTGGGATAGTGTCTGGTCCTTCTTCTGAATCTGTTGGCTACCTGCTCAGACATCACCTCAAAGCATGCGTGGATCCTTCCATGCATCCTTCTGTCACTTCAAAATCAGATTGTGGGTGTTTTTAAGGAGTGGTTGCATAGCGTTACCCATTTCAGCTCTTTGAAGGGATGACCTGCCTTCACCCGAGCTGCTCTCAGCTTGGCACCTTGCTGTGGCCAGGGTGGAGGAGACAGGGGAAATCCTTCCTCTGCCTTTGTGTCCCAGCGTCCTGTTTACTGCCTGGGCTGCTGGCCCACTCTTCCTGATGCACTTGCTCTTCCTCCACGGAGGCAGATGGAGGAGGAGGAAAATTGTGCACAAGGTGAACGCCTTGTCCGCACAGTGAGGGGAATTCCTGATTTCCACCTCTGCTTTCCTGCACCAGCCCTATGCTGGCACCAAGGTGAGACCCTGTGGTGGGGTCCTTCCAGGAGGGCCTTTGGCAACTAGCTGTGCTGAGCCACCATCTGGTGTTTAAATAGAGCTGGTTGCAATTTTCAGAATTAAAGGGAAAGAAATTGAGTAAGATGGAAATAATACTCCTCTTGTAAATTCACAGATTTTTCCAGTTTTCTAGTTCTCAAGATTACATAGACTAAAAAACTGCTATATATATATTTGCTTAAGATATTACAAGCATAGAGTTTTTAAATGGATCCTGACCTGCGCTATCACCGGATGAAGTCCAGTGCATTCTTCCATTTTTTTTTTTGCACTACTGAAAAACTGGGAAGGTAAAGGTCTGTTTTAGACCTTGTCAATAAACAGGATTTTGATGGCATGAGTGTAGGATGTGTTTACTGAGCATGATGCTGGTATAAATTAAACTTAAAAAAAGATCTAGTTATGTGAAAGAGGATATAATTAATGCACGTGTTGTATTAAACATATGTTTGGTTTTTTTTCCTAAAGGATGAAGAGGAAGAAATCAAACTGGAGATTAATATGCTAAAGAAATATTCTCATCATAGAAATATTGCCACTTATTATGGTGCTTTTATTAAGAAGAGTCCTCCAGGACATGATGACCAACTGTGGGTAAGCAGATATTTCTCAAGCATATTTGTAATTCTTTCCCTTTTGGATATAGTTGAAGATGACAGAGATATTACATTATGGAAAGACAAACTAACAGAATTTTGTGCTTGCCTGAACAGATAGATTGTGAATCACATAGGCTAATCATGTATCCTTAGGGGGATGGCTGAAGCAGGATTTGCTATTAGCAGTGGATTTTCTTTTTAGGTAACTTTTTTCCCCCGTTTCCCAGATGGATAGTAACATCTTTCATGGCAACAAGGCAGATGAGTTGAGCAGTGTGGCTGTGAAAAGAAAGCTGCACTTGAGAATTGCACCCATTACGTTTCTCATCCCACCTCATCTACACCCTCTAGAGGACTGAAGTTTGGATTTGAAATGGTAGAATACAGACATCAGTACATGTTGTTCCATAACTAAATTGGTGTTGAAGAATAAAATGTGTTGCAATAATATGATCAGTTTGATTCCTTCAGCATTGGATGTGCCTTTACATCTCTTGCTGCTAATGCATTCTGCATAGTTGAGCAAATCCAGATTCTCAGCATTAAATTACAGTGATTAAATCAGTCCTTGAAAATGTGGTAACTAGTGTGAGACATACATGGAATATGTCTGACATGCATTGGAGACATTTGGTTTGAATCCATTTTCCAGGCAGAGATGTAAAATAAATTATAATATGTGCTTCACAAGGGTTTCCCAAATCAATGCTGCAACCTGATTATTTTACTTCACTAGACAGTTGGGAACTGTGTTTAATGTTGGTTGTATGCTGATATTTGTTTTCCAGCTTGTTATGGAGTTTTGTGGAGCAGGCTCTATCACAGACCTTGTGAAGAACACAAAAGGGAATACTCTGAAAGAAGACTGGATAGCATATATCTCCAGAGAGATTCTCAGGGTAAGGAAAACAGTCTGCTGCACTTGAAAATACAGAAACAATCTCACAGATCTAGCCTAGCGTGAGGTTCTGCTAGAAGCTGTTTCTGATCAATCCTGTTAGCCATGTCATCGCTTGGAGAGCGCGTAGGAGCAGATAGATGTCTGCTTCATATCATTTAACTCCATGTGAGTTGTATTGTAACAGCAGCCTTGCAGAAAATAGCACTTTTTAGGCATGAGAAGCCAATGAAAGAACCAGTGACCCTAGCTATTGTCGAAGCTGTGAAACAGAGTCTGTAAGATACTGTTTTTGAGAAGCATGAGGTTGTAATGGTGTCGTAATGCAATAGGGTGTGGAGCGGGCTTTTCCAAATGTACCTGCAGCCATCTTAATTAAGTCTGTGGAGGAAGGGAGTTGTTGGCTCAGGCCAGCAACTAGGAGTTCTGTGATGCGATGTGCTCACTTGCATATTGTGTATTCCTGCAGTCTAGAACAAGCAGCTGTGTTGCATGTGGCTGTGCACTGTGGAGTGCTAGCAGACGGAGACACGCTGCAAAAGTTTTTCAGGAAGAAGGATGCTGCTTACCAGTTTTTCTAAAACTGAAGCTTTAACTAATTACTCTTTATATTTAATTTCCAGTTAGTACAGTTTAAGTGCTTTTTTGACTTGGCATTTGTTTGCTGCACTAAGTAAATCTGGTATGGTTTTCCTCATGCTTCTTTGTAAAACAAATTGCCTCCTACTCATACCACTGCACAGTATGTTTGCTCAATTGCCTCATCATAAATGAAGTTCTGAAGGGCTTTATGTTAAAGGAAACCACCAATAGCACTTGCATGAATCAATGCTGCTGTTGTCTCTGTAACACATTTACTCTGCCTTGGTGATTTTTAAGATGGTGAGGGAGGGAGATGTATGAATCTGGTGTCTTGCTCTAATTCCAAGTGCTAGGAGTGAGTCTGGTTGCTGATATTTGGGCTGGCACATTTTAAGATGTTTACGAGGGAGTAGAAAAGTTGAATACCTACTGATGATTGAAGTTCAAGTCAAATGGATAGCATGCTTTAATATGAGGAAAACTGACTTCTGCAGGACTGATCTTTGTTTGATTTGAGAACTGTGTAACCTTGGAAGTATTGCATGCTGTGTTGCGTTCATCTTAGATTCTTAGGTAAAGTAGTCACATTCACTAAGCAGAGAAAAAATTATTAACCTTAGAAAAGAGTTAGGTGAAAGCAATTTTCTTATTCCTGTGAGAGATTTGCAAAAGGAGACTTAATTGCTTGCTAACAGGAACTGGAATATCTGGAAAAAAGGAATGCTAAACTTGCATTGCTATGAGATATTGCAAAATCTGATTTGACACAGTTTGTCAAGGGATGGGAGAAACAGGTTGTGTAACAGAAAATTAAAAGGAACTAAAGTGCCAAAAGTTGGTGCATGTGGAGACACAGGTGACAGTTGACTCAGTGGATTCCTGTGTGAATGGTGAGGTCTGGGGACTGCAGGAGAATGGAGACATGACTCTTTCTCCTTCAGGCCCTTCACAAACCCAAACGTGCCTGTACTCTAGAGAGAAGAGACTATTATCTCTCTGGCTGGGTTGGCATAGCAGAAGGCTTTAAAAACTGTTCTGTGTGAAGCTGTGGAAAAGCCTTCATTCCTCTGAAAATTAAGACCACGCTTAGTGTTAGCAGCCAGCAAAGGGTCTCAGGGACATAAGCCATTCACTTGATTTGCTTGTGACATGTGTCAGAAGAAGCTGTGGATGGTGGATTTTTATTTTTTTTTGTCATGCTTTTTAACTGTTTTAAAAAAAGAAAATAACCCAATGGTTATGTAGGCAAACTGGTAAATGATCATTTAATGAAGAACATGTGTTAGGAAATACTTGTCTACAGCAACCACTACTCTCTTAACCTCTTGCAGCTGTAAAGGTTCTATTTCTTTATTTTTCATAAAACATTAAAAGCCTATGAGGGCAACACGAACAGGCAAGATGATCCCACTGGAGACTACAATTTTCCGAGTAGAAAGCTGAGGAGAAACCAAAATACAGGCAGTTGCTAAGAGGATTGCCTGTTTTTCTCCCAGTTACATTAGAGAGTAGAATGCAACATATGTCTTCCTCAGCCCTCCCTCCACATGGCTAACGCTTTGGGGCATGCATCCAGGTGCTGTCTCAACAAAAAGCAGCGTATGCCAGGAGGTTTTGTTTCCTTTGGAAAGTATAGTGCTCATGCTTTTTTTTTTTTTTTTTTTCCTGGGAAACAATTAACTGGCTTTATATTTATGGAGGGTAGAGGACAGAACTGCGGCTCTGCAACAGCTTTCATTTGTCATCAGTCATCCCTCACCCTCAAACATATCTGTCAGTCCATCACCCTCCCACTCCCTTCTTGGGAGTGCATGTATGCATTCTTATGCTGCCTCTTTTCTCCCTCCCCTCCCCTTCCCTAGACTAAATTCTAGGGGACTCTCTGTGAGATGTCAGTGATGTACACTGGTGCTGATGTCATATATGGTGTTGCTGCATGGAGACTTTCTGGGAACTGAACTTTGTTCGTGCAACAGCTGAGAGGTGTCTGTGCAGTGCAAATGTTGGGCTGTATTTAGGTACAGGGTGTGTATGATCTGGGACATGTGCCTCTGCTCCACTACTGAAAGCTGTGCAAGCAGTGCGCTGCTACAAGGCTCCTGCGAGTCCCATTGCACCCAACCACTGAGCAGGAGCCCAAGACCCAGTGCTATGGCCTTTCAGGATGCTAAGTGTGTATAGTCTGTGGCTAAGTCAAGAGCCTAACTCTGAATGTCCTCTCCTTTCCTTAATACAGGGATTGGCACATCTTCATGCCCATCATGTAATTCACAGAGATATCAAAGGGCAAAATGTGTTGTTAACAGAGAATGCAGAAGTGAAGCTTGGTAAGTATGTGCACACATCCACTTCCTCATTCATTCAGACTATGGTTTCTGATATTCCCAAAATGATTTTATGCTCCAAAAGGCCTGTGACATGTTCTGTAGCATGTATGCTGTCACTGATCCTGTGTGAATTGAGGACATATTTCCCCTTGCTTTGGGAGGATGACATGCCTTTCATTAGATGTTGGCTTTCGTGCCAGAATTGGTGAGGATACAGTTTAGTACCCCCACCGAGCCATGCATGCCTTGGGTTGGTTCCGATTCTTTATTCTGGGCACAGGAAGTGACAGGAATTGCTCTTTTATTTGTCTTTAATTAAAATAGCACCTACTGTGCAGGTTCTGGACACAGAAATACGATCTGATGATCTGGATGGCACTCTCAAGGTAGCTGTGGCATCAGGTTCAAAAGAGAGTTCCAGCTCTGGCTTGCCTGCTGAGAGTCATGCTCATTTCTGGCCTCTTCTCTCCCTTCCAAGTGAACAAACTCTTCTTTTTTTTCCTTCTTTCTAATCTGTCTCTTCCAGCTACTGCACATTTTAACCTTCTGTGTTTGTATCATGCTACATTCGCCACCTTTTTTTGGTTAAATATAGAGCCATGCCGAAGCTCTCCCACTCAGCCCACTTCCCTTCTGTTTTGCATTACACCTTCCAGCAGTATGAGGCATGGGAAGATGTCCTGGCTGCTGGAGGAGGAAGCTCTAGGGAGAGCTTTCTCCTTTTGGTCCAAAGTAGAGCACGATAGCTCCCAAACCATTGCTCCCACCAAGCTCATCGACACCAGTTTGTCTGTGTCGCTCAGATGATGGATGCAGTGAAGCTGATAAAGCCCTTCTAGAGCATGTAGAAAAAGCATAGAGCGGAAGAACTGAAGAGACGGCAACATCCTTGTAATGTAATTCCCTTGTAATGAATTGAGCATCTCTTTTACAACCTGTGCGTGTGTGTGCTCAAAGTTGGCACCTCTTGAATAATTTTCATCTTTTGCTCCTATCAACACATCTGCTCTGTGCATTAGGGCAGACAGCAGTCCACTGAGCAACAGATTATTTTTGCTTTCTGATTTTACAGCAGTAAAGGTGGGCAACTGAAAAGGCAATGTATTTATTCATGTGGTTCTCCGATAGCATGAGAAGTACCTTTGGGAAACTGGTGCAGGCAAAGGTGCTTGGCTTCAGCAGCTGGGAAGGGGAGTAGTCCTTCCTTAGCCTCCCATGCAGAATTTTGGGAGCTGTACACTCTCTTCTGTACAGGCAGGCTAAATAGAGGTGCAGAAGAGGTGGTCATATGCTTCCAGGTGTCTTGGTGCTTGTGGCCCAAGTACATTGCATGTGAACCACAAGGACTCAAGTGCCTCAGTATTAATCATTATATTTCTCCTCGGAATAGTCCTCCCATGTGAAACATTTACAGGGGTTTATTTCCAAATCACCTTACATAAGTAATCACTGCTTTATTTCCCCCCCTCTTATTTTATTTTGCTCTTTTCTACCCATAGTGGATTTTGGTGTGAGTGCTCAGCTGGACAGGACTGTTGGCAGGAGAAACACTTTTATTGGAACTCCATACTGGATGGCTCCAGAAGTTATTGCCTGTGATGAAAATCCAGATGCTACATATGATTACAGAGTAAGAGAGTCTTGTTTATAGAAAAAAAACCACCCCAACATACAAACCCCATGTACTTGTAGTATGGATGCCCATGAATGATGGCAGTTTTTGAGACTTTGTAGGCGTAATATTTATTTGTGTAGGTGTAGTCTTATTGCAGGAGTACAAGGTATGGGTCACAGCCAAATTGATACCTTTAGCAGTTGCTGTTCCTTGTATTATAGTTTTGAGACATATGGACTAGGACTTGAGTGCTGTAGGTGCTCAGAGTTCAATTGGAAATGCTCGTGTTCTCAATTTGTATAATGATTGTACTTTAAATTGTGTTAGACTATGTCCCAGTTACTGTAGTAACCCAGGACAATGCATTTTAGGTGTTGCCTTAAATAGAAGCACCATCTGGAGAGCTAGTGAAGTACAGAAGGAGCTTTTTTAGTCTGTGCCTACTCCTGATTTCAAGATACATATACATGTTCATAACAATATAACCATTGCAATATATTCCAACAAAAATAATTTTTACATAGCTTGCTGCAAGCCAAGGGTTAAACTATTGCAGAAGTGTAGTTGGCTTGATGGTATTTGCACTACCCTTAAGAATATTATATATGTGTATTTAAAGTTAGTTTTCTCTAGTGAAAGCATCCTGTAATCTTAAAAGTTCTTCTTGGCTTGCCTTAATGGAAGCACAAGGAAAGAGAAAATGTGAAAATATGCTTTTAAAATAATCTTTACCCAGACTAATGCTATTGTTTCAACTTTTAACCAGGAAAGGCAACAAAGATATCAGAAAGCTGTGACTAAGGCCTTACAATGAATTTTAGAGCTGAATATCAATTATATCAATTTTCTGAGATTGATAGTGGCACTAGCTGTCAGTTTGTTTGTGTAGTTCTAGATCTATTTAAAAAAAACCAGATTATTTGAATTGGTGTTTTCATACCTTTTGACTAAACTTGATCCTATTTCTCTTGATTTAATAGCTTTTTACGTCCATCAGCTCAATCTACTAAAGATAATGCTTTGTATCTTTGCAGATGCAGTTATTAGGAAGGAAGGGTAGCTATTGAATGATCTAATAAAGGAAAAGAACTCTCTGCAATATTTGTTAATGCTGTAGTGATAGGAAAAATAATCCCATCTGCCTCTTAATGGAACCTGTAGGGCTCTTTCCCCCCCAAAATAATGGTTGAAATATTCTGTAAGATAATGAGGCTGTGCAGTTTAGCTTAAATGGCTGGATTGGACCAAGAGAAAAGATTGCCGTGCTGTATTTGAAAATGCAAACATTAGAAATGCTTCTCTGCTGGTCATCCAGGAGGAGCTTATTTGCTCATTAGTTTTGACTAATTTTTAAAAGTCATTATTGTGATCAGAAATGAAGACTGCTTTGCTCAAGAACAGCTCTTTCAGCAGCCTCCTCCCATGTTTTGCCTCTTAAGCTGTGGTGGTGTCTGGAGTTGATTCCTCACCAGGACTCATTCATCTCTTGCCTTTTGACCCTCCTGACTCTTGCTCAAGCTCTCCCTAAGTCTGGAGTGCTGGCCTGAGCTAGTACCTTGAAAGGCTCCCACTGAAGGGCTGTTGTTCTGTAAAGTTTTGAGCAAAGCTGAGATGGTAGGGAAGGAGCGTTTGCTTTGTCTGCAGGCAGTGTCCAACAGAGGCTTCTTGCAGTTTTAGCAGTTCTGTTCCACTAGAGAAAGCTATTCTTTAATTATTTGGACTGGAAAAAGTTCAGGATTAATATTCCATTCATCTGTATTTGTTTATTTATCTGCTGGTTTAGACTGCAAAGAAACTGCCAGGTTTTGCGATTTTTGCCCCATAGTCTTCACAGTCTTTCATTTTCTTTCTGCCCTTCGTATGGGTGAACGGGTGCAGTGTTTTCTGTGAATCTGCTGTAGACAAATATTCATTCCTTTGTAAACAAGGGAATATTGAAAACTCTGTTGTGTCTTAGATTTCAGGCAGATGTATTTTTTATTGTCATAATGTGAATATATTTTTGTGTCATTAGGAAGAGTTGTTTCCATACTGTATGAATACACACATTCATTTGTGTATATGTATTTGTATATATGTATTGTATGACAAGTAGGATTTTACGATACTGTTACAAGAAAAATGTAGTTCATGTTATTGAAATAGCTCTGGTATTTAGTTTCAGTCTCACCTACAGGGCCTCTGCAAATAGCGTTCTTTTACTATCTGAATGGGTAAACCCACCTACTAACATATGGTCTTTCTCTTTTTATGCAGAGTGACCTTTGGTCATGTGGCATTACAGCCATAGAGATGGCAGAAGGAGCTCCCCGTAAGTGATATGCGTGCTTCTCCACTGGGGTGATTAAGACTGAAAACTATACTTTGGAGATGCTGTTGTAATCTAAGCCTAGTTTTGAGGTTTCTGAAAGTATCATCATGTTATTTCTTTTCTCTTTGGTTTTGCCTGCCCTATAAATATAAAATCCCATATATAGCAACACTTTTGATAAAGATAGGATAGTGTTTAAGCACTACAGTGTAGACTGCAGTAATCTGATTTCTATAGCAGGAATATTGAGACGCTAATCAAGAGTCAGACTTTCTTCCTGTGGGTAGTATATTGTGTTTTGGAGTTGTGTCCCTATTTGTTTGTGGCCTGGCCTGGGATACTGAAACCTTAGATGGGGAGAGGGGCAGTGGAGCCTCAAGAAAATCGACCTTAATGAAAAAAACATCTGTAGCAATTGTTTCTCTGTTGACTTTCCATCACTCTGTGTAGAGCTAACATTTCTTTTCCTTTTGTTTCCATTCATCAGTGGGCGGTGTTGATTTTCCTTAGCAGTGATGTAACTTAAAATGTAAATCCTTCTTCAACACAGTATATTGAACTTAATGCTCCCTGCTTGAGAATATTCATCAGTTGATATGGGTATTTTTGAGACACAGACCTGGAAACCCAAAATGCACAACTTTTTGTAGCTTATTTTTCTCTCACATATGTATTCTTTCTGAACATCAAGGCAAACAGCAGATAGGTGTTAGGAAGACAGAAGGATTTAAAAAGAAAAAAAATTAGGCATGATGTTTTGGCTTTCAGTGGTAATTTCTATGAAAATTCTTCTGAAATAACAAACAAATTAACCCCCAAACGCAACTGAAGCTCTGTATTTAAAAAATAATAACCTAAGGTACCTAAGAGCGAGTTAATTAATTTTTTTTTGCACATAAGCAATGAACATACCACAGCCCAGCCTGAAATCTCAGTCTTTGAAATAATCACATTGAAATGAAATATTGATATTTTCCTAAGTAAAACCCAGTCATTTTATTATAGTCAATGCCTGCATTTTTGTTGTTGTTAATGTAAAATTTATAAATTGAAGCACAACGCTCTTGTTTTGATTTGTGTTTTAGGAGGTCTGATGATTTGGTTTTGGTTTTTTTGCTTGTTCTTAATGGCACATTTGCAGGAATGCCCACGTGAGAGCCGCTCCCACGACACCTCAGCAAGTGCTGTATTAACAGCATTTGAGCTGCCACTTGACCTCATTTTTGCTGTACCTTTTTGTTCAGTGCATTGGGTTGCCTGGGTGGCTTTCATTTAAAAGCTCTGTCTGTGGGTTTTGTAAGCCTGGAATTGGACAATAATATTTTATTTTTATTTCCAAACCATAGCAGAGCTTGGCTCCTCTCTGCATTTAAGCACAAGAGGAGCATTTGAGCAGTAAACGAAGATCCAATGTAAATGCTGAACAGCTCTTGCCTTGGTCTGTCCTCTGGCATGTAGGCTCTGTCTCCTTTAGCAGTGGCTGAAGGGTCCACCTCTAAGCTTGGTGGTCTGATGGGATAATTCTGCATCCAGAATCCTCTTCACATTAGTCTGTTTCTCCTGAATTTTTGCTGTGTGGAAAATGTCGCCTCTTCTTGCAGTGTTCATGCAGGCTGAGACTGAATGCAATTAGTTGAGCATGGTGAAAACAGAGGATTTGTTTTAGCTTCCTTTCTTGGGCAGCTTTCCTCCTGGTTCCCTTGTTGCCCTCTTGTTGGCTCTGCAGTGGTGCTTTGCTGTGGAGCAGGAGGAAAGACTGTCCTTAATGATTAAGTGCCACTGTCTACTGAAACCAATGGGACTTCTTTTGACAAAAGTCGTACGTTTGCATTTCAGTTCTTCAGGAAATCCTTTTTTTTGATACAGACTCTCCCGTGCTTCAAAACTATCAGATCTTAGAATAAAGAAAAACTCCAAGTCTGGAGAAAAATAAGTGAGGCATCCTGCTTTTTTGCCTGTGTAGTGGGAGAGGAGGGCAGGTGGAGTGAAGTTGGTTTGAAACAGTAACTGTGTCATTCTTCCCTTCTGCCATCATCTTCTTCTCCCCATGTTTTATTGACTGGAACATAAGTTGTATGACTTATGGCTGGAGGAGGGCTGCACACAGATGTTCCCATCGTGGTTGAGTCTGAAGGTTAATAACTGCCTTGATCTCTTTCTCTTTTGGGGGCTGCCCTTGGCACATTGAGCTGTGGAATTGTTGTCATTTCAGGCTAATTCCATTTAGTTGTGTTACTGTCTGCATCTGCTGCATGTGTGGTTGGGATAGTGGGAATGGTTGGGAAAGGTGAAGCCATGGTATCGACAGAGAGAAACTAAACCAATATCTGTATCTTTCTGTTTGTTTTTTTCTTCTTTCTTTCAGCGCTTTGTGACATGCATCCCATGAGGGCGCTCTTTCTGATACCCAGGAACCCTCCACCACGGTTAAAATCCAAGAAATGGTATGTATTAGTATACCTTTTGTTCATAGTCCCTTTTGTATTGTGATGCTTTCTTGTGTTTCACTGCATGCTGTTTTGCTACCACTTACACAGAACTGTAAAGCAATTTAAGTTAGCAAAAATCACTGTTATCTTCTGTGCCACTGAATCAAAGCATGAAATAAAAAGCATGCATTGTTTATTTAGTTCTGTTTGTCCTAGAGAAATTTTATCTCTAATTGTGTGAAAATAAAAACCAAGCTTTTTTCTTCCTTGACAGAGCAGCATCTGTATTAAAGTGACAAGTGGATCCATATTTTAAAAAATAAACTCCCACCGCACTCTTCATATGCAGTATTTTTTCTCAGATGTTTTGTAATACAGAAACAGAATAGTACTACAGTGTTCTACTTGCTAGGTTGAAAGGAGCTATTAAAACTAATGAAGGCTTTTACTATAATTATTGTAAATGATTGGAATGAGTGTGTGCTTCTTGCTAGCTGAGAAGAATCCATTAGTATCGGAGGATTTCCTCCCAGTTACTGGTTACAACTGGCAAGTATGAAACAAAAATAATCCCTAGAAAGGAGTTTTGTATAGGTTGAATGTGATCACAGGATGCTGTGATCCTGTCAAAATAATGAAGTGATTTGACTGGCTATTCGATATCAACATAATATAAATCTTGCTTGCTTGCTGGGCTTGCTCTTTGCCTGGATTGACTTATTTATGCACTTGTGCTGTCGAGGCATCCCTCTCTCCTAGTTGCTTTCTGCATATATTAAAGGAATAGAGATGCATATACAGTATTAGCATAAGCCTTTCATTAACTTCTTCTTTTATGACAATAAAAACGAAAAAAATCCAACAAAGTTGTCTTGAATTCAGCCTCTTAGATTACAGTAGGAAAGTGAATTAATGGATGGAAATGGTTGTTTTTACATTTATCCATGTAGTGGTGGTCTTTGCCTCTCAGTCACAGTAGCAGTTGAAGGCACCTAGCAATCAAAAAGTGACTCCGCACAAAGCCAGTGCTGCCATGACTCGACAGGTTTGATAGTGTGCTCAGTGGCAGGTTGTGTTCAAACTAGGCTAAATTATGAAAAACGCAGTTTGACTATTCCCGTTATTGATGTTTCGTAAGAGGGCTTGTTTGGTGACTTCTGTCTGGAGAGGTCTTCTTTCAAGAGTTCAGTGCAAATTTGAGAAGGCGGTGCTCCAGCTTAGCTAACTCCCATGCCCTGTCACTTTGCGATGTGTGTGAGGATCTCAGTTCGGTTCATACCCTTAAATTGGGTAGGCAGAAATTTGACTTCGGCTGCCTATGTTGAACAACTAACACTGTTCAACGCCTGCCTACTGTTCTATAAGGATTTCTCTGTGTGTGGCTATTCAGGTAAAACATAAAATAATCTTAAATTCTCAAAGACCTATTTCAGTGAGCCCAGGTGCATACAAAAGCAGCATGGTGCTACTTGTGTTAGGGGAATGTTGGCTGCAGTTCTTGCAGCTTTCGCTACGGCTGTTCTGAAGCAGGCGTGCCCTTAGACAGTGTGGGCAGGGTAGCTCTGGTGTTTCTCCAGCTGCCCACACTGTCTAAGGGCACGCCTGCTTCAGAACAGCCGTAGCGAAAGCTGCAAGAACTGCAGCCAACATTCCCCTAACACAAGCAGCACCACGCTTGTGGAGAAACACCAGAGCTACCCATGCTTCAAGCAAGCTGGACGCTACTCAGCTCTGGTTTAGAAGTAGCAGAGATGGGTTTGCATGATTTGCCTTCACTAATAGATCCTGCCTTTCAGGACAGTTATGTCTGTGAAAGAGGACGCATTACTGTGAGGTTGTGCCTAAGCACTGGAGGTGTGTTGGTATCAACCTGTGTCCATCCACCCAGTGCTCAACTGATTCACGCTCTGTTAAGGAGGCACACTTGCAGACAACACTTGTGCCATGCTCTGGGACATGATGCTTTTTGAGGAAAGGAATTAGACCTCTGACCTTGTTTTGTTTTGGTTGTTTTCTTAGGTCAAAAAAATTTTTCAGCTTTATAGAAGGTTGTCTGGTGAAAAATTACATGCAGCGACCTTCTACAGAACAACTCTTGAAACATCCTTTTATACGTGACCAACCAAATGAAAGGCAAGTCCGAATCCAGCTTAAGGACCATATAGACAGAACCAGGAAGAAGAGAGGAGAGAAAGGTATGCAGCTTCTGAAAATCAAGTATTGCAGCTTGCTAAAAGTACATGTTTTTGTCCTGCTTTGTATTCTAAATCCCCAACCCTAGAGGAGCTCTAAATTACCCAAACCCTTGAAAGGTTCTTTTTTAATTAATATTTTGACTATCAGCAAGCATTTAGGTTTGGTTCTGTCCTCTGCAGAGAAGCTGTCAATTTCAAAGGTGTTATTTTAAGATAAGTTAAATTTACTCACTTCTGGGCCACTGCCTCTTCCATACAAGCATTAAACAGTATTTAGGAGGCTGTTGGCATATACACCTTTCCCTTTTTTGTTCTGTGGTAGATTCATTCCTGGAATGGTGTGACAAATCAGACTTGCAGGAAATAACCCTTCACAAACACTATGAAGCACATGTCTTGGGCAGCCTATTCTCCTTATTCAGGTGGTGTTGAGGTTCTCCAGGTGTCCTGCCTTATGTACAAAACCTGATTTTGTTCATAGAGTTTGCTCAAAGTCTGCTGCAAAGCACTATGTTGCTTTACAAGCTGTGGGAAGATGGACTTGTATGTGTAGAATGAGTTCTAGGATCTGCAATAGGTCTTCACTCTGAAGGGGATAGGAACTGATTCACTAAGGTGCTGCTGCAGCTCCCCACTGTCCTAAAATTAACGTTAAGCACTATCTAGGCCTTTGTTTCTTTCCTGTTAGATGAGACGGAATATGAATATAGTGGAAGTGAGGAAGAAGAGGAGGAAGTGCCTGAACAAGAAGGAGAGCCAAGGTAATAATTGCTCTTGGGAGGACTCTGGGCAGTCCATGATAATTAAATGGGAAGCCTGTGAATATAACTCAGAAGCATGCTAAATTTCTGTCTCTTATTAAGTGCACACACAAGCCACACGAACCACCCAAAAGGTTTGAATGCCTGCTGTATGACTGCTAAAGGTTTTAAAGCTCTCCCTCACCTAGCATAGAGCCAGCGAGCTCTGGATGGAAGGAGATTTATGGCAAATACGATTGGTCAGGGCTGGTCCTTATTTTACTTGGCCTCATTTCACACCTTCCACTTCACTCTGAAAGAAACAAGATTAAAATTTAACATCATGCTGTATTTTATTAATGTTCCCCTACTTTGGAAAAGGTATTTAATGGCCCATCAGGCTTTATTGTACAGGCGACTTATAACTTCCTCTTGTTACAGTTCCATTGTCAATGTGCCTGGAGAATCAACCCTCCGACGTGATTTCCTGAGACTGCAGCAGGAAAACAAGGAACGGTCCGAGGCCCTTCGGAGACAGCAGCTGCTGCAGGAGCAACAGCTCCGGGAGCAGGAGGAGTACAAGAGGCAGCTGCTGGCAGAGAGGCAGAAGCGCATTGAGCAACAGAAGGAGCAAAGGAGGCGGCTTGAAGAGGTAGCAACAGGAGGAGGCTGGGGTTCGCTGGGGAAAATAGTCCCTCTTCTGCTTGTGTTTCCCATTCGCCTACCAATTTAAAGAGTTCCCTGTTGCCCCATCCCATCTCAGAAAAGAAAACAACGTGTGCAAATTCACTGGCAAATGTAGAGCAAAGTGCTTAATTCCATGTGTGGCTACTTGAATACAAGCCATCTTCCAAAGCATTTGAATATCTAACAACTCCTATGAAGGCAACAGGAGTCAAAGCTGCATTGTTTGAAGGTATTTGTGGAAAGGCTGCGTCTTGGTCTCTCTTCCAAAGAAGAGGCAACATGTCTAGACTTTAGGTGGCTGTAGAGAAGGGGAGACATGAACTATTCCCATATCTATTTTTCTTAAGATTACTTTTCTGGGGGCCATAACATGCTCCAAACTTCCCTTTAAGGCTTTCTCTAACATCAGAGTTTGGCACTCATCTGTTGTAGGTATAAGCCCATTTTTTTAATGTATTACTCTCTCATGCATCGTGGCTTAACTAAAAGCCACCTAGATTTATAAATATGATTTATAAATCAGTGTTAGAATTGTAGTTCTGCAAAAATTACATATATGCAAATCATATTTTTGTGATTTGGTAAGTATGCATACAGTACCAAAAGATAAAAGCAAATCAATGTACATGTACCATAATGCTCTCTCATCCTTTTCACCTACTATGATCTCATGTGTGTTTGTATATGTGTAGATGAACTATGCAGTGTGAGCTTCAGAAGTAGGAGGATTTCAAAACAGTTCTTCAGGCCAGAGCTGGATGCTACACCAAGCTGAAGTGAAACCAATCCTCTGGCTCCTCAGGAAGTGCAGGGTCAAATTCCAGTTGTCCGTAAATGACCTTTTCCTCGAGTTGTCATTTCAACTGTTCACTTAGCAATGATGGGAAAACTACACCCAGTGTGATTTTCCAAATCCTGGTAATCTTTAACAAGGACACAGCCAGGACCAAATGTTGATTTGCATCCTGTAATATGTTTACATAACAAATAATTCAAAATTCCAGATAGTTTTTCAGGTCACACTATGCTTCTTATCCCTCTTTTTCATTGTGTAAGTGAGTTTAGTGTTGCTATAAGGAGGGACTGGTAGCAAAGACTCAGCCACACATGGAGCCAGGAGGAGGGACAAGGGGGAGGCATATAAACTCCATTTTTCTCTTCTGTTCTTCCCCACCCTTCTGAGATGGCCAAGATAAACATTGTAGCTCTTCCAACTGTTTTTACACTGTGTTTTTACACTGACTTTGGTGGTGATTTTACAGGGGGAGCAGATAATAAAAAGAGGCCAGGGAAAGAGAGCATGGGACAACATGAAAGTAAACTACTGATATTGTCAAAGGTGGGCAAAAGTTGAGATATCACTTAGCCTCTAAAATTGTGCTTAGTATGGGAATCCATTAGGTCTTTTAAATGCCTCTTTAATCTCCAGGGTTCTGCAGGTGGTACTTCTTTTTGTAAGGAATAGGGTTATGAATAAATTATCAGTGCAACCCTTAAAATCTGATATTTCTTTTTAAAATAAAGGAGATGTTGCTGCTAGTAGTGGAAACAAAACAATACCTCTCTTTGCCACACAGGGTTGAACTTTTTTGGGGATGTTGTGGAAATCATAATTAAACAGCAATTAAAAAGAAAAGGCAGTAGCCTTGAAGTTGTTTAATCCATCCTGCTTTTTAAAATACAAACCAGAACTAACAGCTTCAGCACCCTCAAGATGGCATATAATGTAGATTGTGTATTACTGAGTAAGGAGACACAGTAAACCATGTAAAGTTTGTAAGAAAAGCTTTTACTTTTTATTGAGTCAATAACCTCATCCTGGTTCCCTCAGAAACAGAAATATGAATGATAAGCTCTACAAGTTTCCTTTTGCAGGTGATGACGTGGGCGTGTAGTTCTTAATTAAAGAAAAAAGCTCATGTTGAGCCTTCAGAAAAAAACTAGTTCATTGGATCTTGTGTTGGAAAAATGTATGATCCCAAGTGATTTTTAACAAAACAACAGCCAAACCAAGCTCTTTAACATGGGGGAAGGGTGGTAGACACATATTTAGATAAACATCAGTGTTGTGACACAATTGAAGGCCGAAATATTGAAATGTTGTCACTTTGTCCTTAAGTCACCCCCCTTGTTTTGAAGAAGCCAGTAAACAATGAAGAGCTTGGTAATGCGGTTTAAGATTAGTCTCAGGCATTGAATCTCTGGGCTTACATCACTTTGTTGATATTTTTACCAAGCCTTGCTTTTTTGTCATTTTTGCTTGTGAAGAGTAAGAGCGTGTTTGGATATACCTGTTTAGCATTCTTGGGAGGAATTTTATGCGTTAGATAATCTTCCTGAACAAGTTGCTTTTACTTCCCCCCAGTCCCCAGCTTCCTAAATTAAAATTGAAGGCTTGTTCTTACAATGCTGGCACAGAGCCTAGACAGTTTTGACCGAGACTGCAACAGGAATGGTGTTTAGGACATCTGCCAAAAACTGTAATTCTCGTCAGTATTAGAGAAAAGATTACTTTTTAAAAGGTATATAGGTGACTTAGAAAAAGTCATTGTTGCAGGAACCTTATAATTTATGTATTACTTAGGAAGTGGAAATGATGTGTGGTCAAAGTGCAGAAAATAATCTGAAACATTTTGGGAAGGGGATTGCTTGTCATCCTGTCCCATCCTCCACCTTTCCCTTTGAAGTCTTATAAATATTAGTTGTGTAAATATCAGCTGTATGTTATCTAAGTGTTTAGATGGTTAAAACAAGAAATCTGAAATATTGTAGGCTGTTCTAGCATGAGTCGCTGTTCCTATTAAGTAGCATGGAGACACCAGTGCTGAGTGTGATGGATATGGAAAGGCATTTGAATTTGTACTTTGCAAAATTACGTCTGATTTGGGAAATTCAGAATTAGCCATGGTGTGAAATCCTGCTCTTTGTGGACTGCCACAGTTCCATAACTTCATTAAATTATGTCTCTGTCCCTGGGTATAAGAACCTAAATGGATGTTTTTGAAGTGGTAGGTTATAGCTCTGTTGGCAAGTAGTACAGTCCAGTAGAAACAGATTTGTGGAGCATGATAATTAAAGCACTGAGGACCCAATGACTTCGCTCCTTGTGTTTGAAGACAGGAGCTCCTTTGGATTAGCTGAGGCCTAGGCTGCATGCCTACTTGTGGTTGGAGTGCATCTGCCTTTTTAATTTCATTTGAAATGAGTGGCTGGCACTACAAGACATCTTTAAAATATGAAACAAAACCTGGTAAGTGGAGACAATTGGATGATTCACTTCAAAAGAGCACTCCTGAACAGAACCAAGATGCTAATGTAGGTATACCTACAGGTGATTTTTGCCAGACTTTGTTTCCTTTACAGATGGGGAAGATTATTCCTATCTACTTAAACTGGATTGCTTGCAGTTTGGATTGGTACTGAGTAAGGAGTTCTACTTATGCTTTATCTGTAGTGTGGGCAGAGCAGAAGTCTGTTTATTAGTCTTTCCAGTCCCCTTCCTAAGCAGATACCAGGATACCTAATTTGTGTGAAAGAAATTATTAATATATGTATTTATCACAGTCATCTGAATATAAGACAGAGTAATAATATTTTATAAATATAATATTAGAGGGGTCTATGTATATATTGAGCAATTCACTGTGTGAAGGAGATCCTGAATTCATTGTTATACACCAGCTGCATGTGTAGTTGCATTGCCCCCTCCTGGTAAGTCAGGCTCTACTGCATGGACTTCCAGTTTGAAGATGTTGGGCACCATTACTAGATCAGCATTAATGCACCGTAAACCTGGATAAGGAGCCAGAGTATTGATACTGTATTTTCTGTATGGTTTTTTATTGTTGGCTTAGTAAATGTTTGGTTTTTGAAATGCAGTAATCTGAGGTTGTATAGGCTGTGTCAAAATTATGTTTTAGCATGTCTGAAATCTCTTTAAAAGAGTTCCTGGCCTTACCTTGTGATTAACAAGGAGATCCTTGAAAATAAGCTTTTCATCTGACGTGAAAGTTGTTAATACCATATTCAAATAAAGATCAAGACACGCATCCATAATTTCTGTCAATCCAGATCTATGCCTGCTGTCTGTTGGGCAACAATATTTTAAATCAGGCCTCTTTCATAGTGTATGATAATTATTATAGTATCTAACAATCACACCTGTTAAATTCAGAAGGCCAATTTTTATAAACGGAATTGACATTGGATTTACCTAATGTTTTTCCCTGTCCCTCTCTCCTCCTTTGAGTAAGTCTAAGAAATGTAGTGACTGGGACTTTGGTGGACGAGTTACTAGGGGCAGTCAGGAAGGCAACATTGTGCCAACAGAAAGATGGTAGGGAGTCAGCTTAAAGAGCTGCTTCTGAAGGCATCTTGGGTCAACAACAGTTAGCCACCGGCTGACTTTGTCATCTCTTTGA
Source organism: Clamator glandarius (assembly GCA_033459285.1). NCBI lineage: Eukaryota > Metazoa > Chordata > Aves > Cuculiformes > Cuculidae > Clamator > Clamator glandarius. Next base: position 2,687,679 of record JAUNZM010000254.1, read on the forward strand.
GAAGATGTAGACTAGAACCCGAGAGATGCTTATCACTGTAAGCTTCCTTTCCCTGGCCTTGTTAAAAGTAAATTTCACTTTGTTAGCGGCCAGTAGTTCAGTGCTCAGGTTTCAATGGCCATGTGCAAAGGAAGCAAAACTTTTCTCTTATGGCTAAGGCTGGGAATAAGTGGATTGTGTGAGATGTTTGTGTGGATTCTGGTGATGCCCAGTGCCGCCTCTTCTGCTCACCTGGCAAGGAACTGAGGCAGTGTCTGATGGGAAGGCAGAAGCAATGCTGAGAAACCCCATCTCTCTGTCACATAGACAGTAGCTCATCTGTGCTTTGGAGATTTGACTGAAATGCCTGCTGGTGGCAGAGAATCTATCTTTTTATTTTCCTGCGTAATAAATATCTACTATCAATGCTGAACTAGCAAACTGGCTCAAGGTTTGCTTAGAAATCTAGTCTTTTGACAGCTGATGGGTTTTATTTCATGGTGCCATGGGAAATTTGCTTTCTTAATCAACTTCTAGCTGATTTTTGTTATATTTAGTTATTTAGTTCAGTTATTTATAATTATTGCTGAACGCTTCTCCATTTATTTAAGAAGCGATGAATTTGTTTCATCCAAAAGACCTAACCTCTGCCTGTCTTGCTTGTGCTGAGAATGATGCCATCTCAAGATCTGCGATCTATCCACTTAACAATGTCAACATAATATTGTTAGACAGACAGGCTTCATATGTTTAAGAAGTGTTTAAGCTGATAAATGTGCATATCAACCAGTCAGCAGTGTGCACATCCTCAGGGCAACAGAATTATTGTACTTCACATCTTAGTTTCCTTAAACAAAGAGCCTGTCAGACTTGATTAGCCAAGAATGTATTGACTTAAATATAGAAACTGTTTGACACAGATGCATATATTCAGAAATAAATATGCCTACTTAATTCTTTTACAGTGCTTAAAAAATGAAGGAGGGGAAGCCCTGAAACCTATGAAATGCACTTCAAGCTGTAGCTGCCTTGCAGCATTTTTGCTGTTTTCATATCTACATTCATTGAAGAGAGCTTGCTTAGGTGGGAGAGAAAAGGCTGCTGGATGCATTTAGTTAGAAGAGGAGATGCAAAAGCAAGGAATCTGTGTTTCTGAGGAGGTACAGAAAATGTGGAGGAGAAAACAGCTTATGTCTTGTGGCTGGGGAAGGTGGTAGCAAACCCAGGATGATGCTAAGCTGTATTTGAACAGTGGTCTCCAAGAAAGTTTTATCTTCCCCAAAAGGTACAGCTAGTTAGAATAAGACAGCAGCCTGTTTTATTTAAGTACAACTACTTCTCAACTGTGTTTCCCACTCCCCACTCCCACGATGTTTATTCTACACTGTCATGTCAGTATCAATTCCAGAAGATGGAGAAATCTTGAGCTTTCAGTTGCTTCATAATGATGCTGAGCAGAGAAAGCTAATCCCTTGAAGTAGTACAGGGAGTGGAGATTTGGCTTTGCTTGTTCAGTTGTTGAGCACAACTATGAAATGCACACCGGTAACTGGATTTGTAAACCCAAATAAAAGCTTCGTCTGCTTTGGTGTGCCTATAAGATTGGAACACCTGTGGCAGCTTTGCTTCAACAAAAACTGGTTGTAATATTAATCTTAACCTTAATGTGAAAAGGTTTTCATTTTGTTCTTGGGATTAAATTTGAGTAGACTTTTTTCAGTTTGCATTTCTTCTATAATATTTTAGCATATTACAGAAATCTATGATGGAAGTAAATGTAGAGATATTCCCAGCTGATGGTTGAATAGGAGACAGCTGGGTCTTTCGACACTTAGGCAGTTGTGGGAGGCTGCCTGGGATTTTGAGGTAGGTGGAGTAACTGGATGCTTCTGTAGAAGTGCAGGAAGTGTTGGTCACGACTATATGGGCATTTAAAATGTCTCCTCTGAAGTCATATATGATGCTCTAGAGATATAAATGAGTCAGTTCATACTTTCTAGAGCTGTTTTCCAGGTTCTCTCCAGACTTGAACAGACTTACCAGGATCAGTTTGTATTTGAGTCAAGTGTGAAAGCTTATCTGTGTAAATGTAAAAGCTTAACTAAGCTGGTTTTCCTCTTTTACATATAGGTGTTTTTGATATTGTGGGAGGGGCTGAGATGCTGTTAGTCACCGTTCCTTCTCTCTTAGGCAAAGTTTTGGGCAATACATTAAATCAAGCTTGGTTGTTGGGCCAACACCACCAAATTCTTAGCAGACCATGAATTATGTTAAGAGAGAAGCTACTTACCGAAAGCTCACATAGAATTATTATTTGAGTTACAGCTAGTTCAGCAGGGCTGATAATTCCCTTTTGGCAACATTTAGATAATGTGTTGAAGTCAATGAAACTGTCACTCTGATTATGATTTGAGTTCAATGGTGGTTCAAAGATTCAGATTTCAGTGTGAGCCTCTCTTGAAGAGCAGCAGTGAGCTTCCACACAGGAATATGGTACATGACACTGTGTGTGTAAGAAGAAACCAAAAAGACTAAGCAAGGCTGCTTTTAAGGGGTAGTTGTGTGCTGAGTATGAGTTAGTTTCCTGGCGGCACACTTGCATAAAATGTTTTGTCACTCAGTTGCAGAGCTTGCTGGTCCTGGTAAGTCCCGCTCTTCACAGTGGAAAACAACTCCACCTCTTTCTTTGATAACAACAAAAGTAAAACTTTGTGGTTTCTTTTCCCTTTTTGTAGCAACAAAGAAGAGAACGGGAAGCTCGAAGGCAACAAGAGCGTGAGCAAAGGCGGAGAGAACAGGAAGAAAAGAGGCGTCTGGAAGAAATGGAGAGGAGGCGTAAGGAAGAGGAAGAGAGAAGAAGAGCAGAGGAGGAAAAGAGGAGGGTAGAAAGGGAGCAGGTGAGTCCATGATACAGATATACGCACAATAGGCATGCTCCTTCTAAATTCTAATTTAATTTCTTCAAATAAGTAAGCTTAAAGCAGCTCAGAAGGCAACCTAATGCTGACCCTTTCATCTTTTGTTGTCTCTGACAACAAACGCACTAACATAGATCGTAGGGCTTTATGGAGAGTTCTGGCAGCCTCAATATTCCCTCAAAAAAAGAAGTCTTGTTGTGGTACTCATTCTAAATTCAGCTCATGCCCCTGGGCTTGACTGAAAACCATCAGAATTGGCGGAATCCATCACTGGAGCTGAAAATAATTTCTGGACTTGTCTCGCTGGATCGGTGGTTCTTGCAGGATATGCCTGAGTTCAGAAAGCCCTCCAGAGAGGGGCAGCTCTGTTGCATGTCAGCTTCTGGCACCCAGAATTGGTCAGAGACACATAATAAAAATTGAATATTCTGAATTTGAGATGGAATCTTTGAGCTGCAGAGGATTTTCCTTCCTAAAACTTAAATATGCAACCTCTTTCTTACTCCTTCTATTTAAAATCGGCTCTAATAATGTATGCCAGTTCAGGCAGCAGGTATATCTTAAATTGTGTTGATGTGTCCCAATGAATGTACAGGTGAGAAGCCTTTTAAGCTGTGAAATTCAGCTGCTATATTTAAGCATGAAATCTGCATGTTTTAAAATCCTTTAAAAACTTTAATCAGGGTGATAATCAGGGTAATAATTACTGTGCATGTACTGCAAAATAGTGATCCAAAATAAAGGGCCAAAATTACTGTCCTGGAGGCTGATTGTAAATTTTCCATTAACTTCAGGAACTCTGGTTTTGGTTTGATATACTTTATTTTTTTTATTATTGTGTTACTGGGGAATTTTATTGTGTTAGTGTATATTTCAATGATTTTTGAGTCAAAAAGAGTGAAGACTAACCAATATGCTGCACTTTAATTACAGTACAGCAATTTGCTTTTGGGCAGACACCGGGTATTCCCCCAGCTGCTTTTTAAACTGCTGAAATGCTAATTACGCACAGTGCCAATGATGACAAATGGTTAATTGATGTGGCTAAGCTGAACCACTCTGAATTTTTTTTTTTGTTTTGAGAAGAAAACATGTGCCCCCTCTTAGGTTTTTTGTTAACCCAAACTATGGCTCAGCCAATGTGCATAACAGCAGTACGGTGTATCTCATCCATCTGTCACAAGACTTTCTACAGCTCACATCACTGTATCACTGATCCATTAATTTCTTTATGCATACACTGTAAACGTGTGCTTGTGTGTGTGCGCATGCACATGTTACATACTTCCATTAATTGCATGATAGGATGTTACCAGCTTGGGTTTGGTGCTTCAGAGTTTGAGGTCTTCTAGGGGGTAAGGTGAAGCAGTGGGTAAATCTCTCAGCCTGTTGAGGCTGCAGGTGGAGAGATGGCTAGATCTCAAGAGTAAGTGATTTTGGTCTAATATCTGTTTCCTGGTGGATGTTTGTTTGTGTCATAACCATCACATAATTCAGCGAGGCTGGCAGCGTCTGCTCAGGAGAAGCTTCTGGTGAGGGCAGCAGGGGAGATAGCAGGGCAGGTCCCATCTGCACTTGGCAGAGCCCCCCTTGGAGAGCTTGCTCCAGGTCTGCTTACACTATGCCTGGCTCTAGCTGTTGCTAACAGTTCATCGCACCAGTGCAACAAACTAATGTTTAATACAACTTGCATGTGACTTTGTGTTGGCTGTGTTGAGTAAGACTTGCTGTGTTTTAACTTTCCAAAACCTTCAAGTGCATTTTGCTGCTTCTTGAAACCACTTCCAAAATTAGTAAACAAGCTCCGGCCCGTGCCGGCAACATTTGCAGGAGCCCAAATTTCAGAATGGAAGGGGCCAAAACCTGATGCTCAGGAGGCAGGGCTTATTAAATTGTTCTGCAGGCACTAATCCATCCTGAAGTGCGTTTCTCGTTAAAGCTGAACTGGGGAAGTAGCGTGTGGTGTTCCACCCAGGGGATTCTGATGCATTCCTTTTGAATAAATTTATTGCTGGGTAATTTCTATGTGACAGGAGTATATCAGGCGACAGCTAGAAGAGGAGCAGCGGCACTTGGAAATTCTACAGCAGCAGCTGCTCCAGGAGCAGGCCATGTTACTGGTAAAGCACTGTATCTGTTTTGTTCAGTAGCTATAGGATGCATTTATCCGGCCAGTCCTAGGCTTCCCTCAGTCAGGCACAGCTGCACTGACAGTATAACAACAAAGGAGCTTGATTTAAAAGGCCATTTATGCTAGCGTTGTGGGCTGACAGGCACATATGAGAAGTGCTGTGTGGTCACACTGCTTTCTGGGCAGTAAGAGAAGGCTTTATGTTAAAGTGGAACAGTTCTGGTGTGGTGGTCAAGTTTCTGAACAGACCTTGGCATTCAGTGAAGAACTAGAGTGCTTATGTTGCAGATCAAAAGCACACATGATATGTAAATCCGCCCAGGGATACAATGGCCTAGTGTTTGTCTAAATCATTGTATAATGAACTTTACACTGGAATTAGTATAAATAACTTTTTTTTTTCTTTAATAAAAATCGGTTTTGATGTAACTCTCCAGTCCTGTCAAGCTTAATAGTACACTCTCAACTTTCCCAACACGAGACACATGCCATGTTGGTCTAACTTAGCTCTTGGTTACACTTTAACAGTGAAATAAACAAACAAACAAAAAAAAAGCAACAACAACCAGAAAAGATGCATTTGTAACGGGATGGATAGGGACATATCAACCGTACAGTAAATTTCATGTCTTGAATTACGTATTCTTTCAAAGGAATACAGATGGCGAGAGATGGAGGAACACCGACAGGCGGAGCGACTCCAGCGCCAGTTGCAGCAGGAGCAAGCCTACCTCCTGTCGCTGCAGCATGATCACAGGCGGCAGCAGCAGCAACAGCAACAACAGCAGCAACAGCAACAACAGCAGCAGCAACAAGAAAGAAATAAACAAAGTTATCATACTCCTGAGCCAAAATCCCACTATGAGCCTGCTGAAAGAGCGCGTGAGGTAAGTCCTGCTTGTGGGCAGGATTCTACTGCCTTCTCCTTTGCCCCTGTCTGTTGGCATCATCGTGACTATGATTCAACTATAGTACAACTGGAGGCCAAATCATCATTCATAATGGACAGGATATTTTAAAAAGTTGGCCACTGGTTTCCAAACTTGAGAGAAGCTTCTGACTATGTCTGCTGCAATTATCGGAGTTCAGAGTTTTACCATATAAAGCTAGAAAGTAGTTCTGGAAGGTTGCACTCTGAGGAGACCTGATTTTGGAAGCATGATGTCAGGAAGTTCATCTCATCTGCACTTTATCAGACATGCTTTCATAGGAAGCATTGGTGCAACTGGTGTTCTCTAGCAAGTACCAGTGCTTGGCATTTGGGGGGCAATTGGAAAGCATAAACCTCTAAGGGATGCTTGCACAGAGCACTTTTTTACATATTTGGTGCTTTAGTCCATGCTTTCAGAAATATATTGAACACAAACCTGAATTTCATTAGTTTCATTTTTGAATTATTAAATATTCTCTTCTGAGGTCACCTCCTGCTCTTATGAAACTCTCTGCTGCTGCCTTGTTGGATTTTGGGCACTCACAAGTCAATCTGAAATCAACAGAGTGCTCTTTGCTTCAATGAGAGGTCCCCTGTCTTCCCTGGTCAACAGACAACATTGCTAAGCAAGTACTTGCCTCTTTGATGCGTACTTGGCTTTCTTTCAGTGGTCTTATGCTTTTCTTGTGGTCTGTGGGAAGTACAGTCCTCTAGACTGGACAAAACTGGTCAAAGCTCTTATTAGCATTCATCACCAGCATGTGGGAGCTAGGTAAATGCATTTTGGAATAAGAACAAAAGAATCTTTGGCACTGTTTGACATGATAAAAGATCTTTCAGTCCACCTTCATCCAGTAGCGCTTCATTATCTTTGAAGTATTGCTGTTTGGACTTGGTGAGAACAAACCAATTTTCTCGTAGATGCTGTTATTCATAAACCATGTTTATACTATCTCATCCATTTCTCTTGGTGATTGAAGTAACCAGTAGGTCACTTTCTCCTGGAAGAACTTCAGACTTGTCTGGTATGTGGTAGTGCAGGCATGCAACCAGTCCTCCTGTCCTTGTTCCTAGCCTGCCTCAGTGAAATTACAGTGCTGTTCCAGCACACCTGTCCAGACTGAAGGCTTGCTGTGGATGGATGCAGAATCATCTCTGTTCCTCATCTTTTGGAGTTGAAGGAGAGAAACTCTGGAGATTCAGTGTGTTACATCCTATAGCAGAACCACTGACTCAACTATTTTTTTTTTTTTGTTCTAGTCTTTTTCTTTTGTGATTGCTCTAGCTAGAAGGAGTAAAGTGAAGGCAGAGAAAAACTGAGTTAATAGTCACATCTTCCCAGGGATTGCTGTGTACGTGTGGTAGAAGTATAGCCATGAAATCTCAGTGCCTGGTATTGGAAACAACACCAGTTAATCTTGAAAGCGGACAGTAACTCTTATGTCATTCTGGACATTGGAGTTGGAGAGTAAGTATTCTGTACCTTATACTTTAGCCATATTGCTCTCCAGAGGAAGTCTCAATCTATGGAGATGCTGACCATCAGGATGATAAGCCAAAGTCAGCTACCTTTTCTGTTCTGGCAAAGTCTAGTGGGGATTAGGTATTTTTTTCCATTCCAGTGGCAGAGAAAATATAAGGAAAAGGACTTCAAAGATTGGCTCTGGGGAGATTAGAGGAAGAAATGAGGGTTAATACTGTTTTCTGGTCCAGGCAATCAGGTGACAGTAATAAGGTCTGTTTCTATCCAGGGGATGCACTGGCTATCTTCTTCCTACCTCTTGTCTGGTATTAAGGACATGTTGCTCATGCAGTTTTTGAGCTGTATGGAGGAAACCTTCTATCATCTACAGCTAGAGACATGAAAGCCTGTTTCTTCAAGCAGAAAAACTTGCAGTTTTTCCTTGTTATATTTGTAACAAGGAGTCTGTCCTGTTTTTTAAACTTTAAAGAATGGCTCTGTGTTGTTGAATGTGATGGTGAAAATGATTGTATGATGAAGATGCTCGCTTCCATTACTGTTATATTTCTCAAGACATGGTGTATTTTGTATAGACCTGGCAGAAGCTTATCTGTTTGTTCCCATAGGCAAACCGTTACTGACCTCAAATTTTGGAAAGCAGAGGTAGGTTGGGTTTGTAAAGCAGCCCAGCTAAGGAGTACTGGAGACTTGCCTCTGTCTTCTGACATGGGTATATGAATAGCCAGTCTCTCCAGACTCTCACTGCTAGGGAACAGTTAGAAAACTACCTCAATACTGGTTTTGTGCTCTAGGCACAAAGGTTAAAGGAAGTCTTGTGAACAGAATCTCAACGAAAGACAACAGCCCAAGCTGCTAGTTTCATCTGTCTTTGATGCTTTGATAAAGTGCTGGTAGTTTAGCGCATGCTGCCCTGGTTCCAGCAACATACTGTATTAGGAAGTGGAAGGATATTTCCTTTCTGTGTGGAGCCTCCCTCCATCTCTTGTCTTTCTTGCCTCTCACTTTGTTCACAATGCTGCGGCCTTGGGAGAGGTAATGTTTCTGCATGGGGACCTTGCTTGATGTCTTTTGAGGACTTTCTGACTTAGTTTTTCTCTCGAGGAGGTCTCAGGGTTAGTATATGATCATTTCTGCACTTCCCTGAGAACCAGCAACAAACTGCTGGGTCTGTTCTCTGGAGCCTGTAAGGTTGTGTTGGGACTATGATAAGAAAGATGATCACCAGTCCTACAGTTTCATACCTAAATCTGAACAGCCTCCGGTATTACTGGGTAGAGAAGCATATACTGTCTCTTCTTGCATTTCCAAAGAGACAAGCATGGGAAAGCAGCTGATTGCTTCAGTAAGGTGGGCGACAAAGATAGCAATGGGAAATGTACTTTTATATTGTAGAGTTTTTTGTTTTCATATATCCTTTTTCTTGTCTGTGAAGAAAATACTGATGGATAGTAACCAGTCTAGGCAGAAAGATGCCCCATAATGGTCTTCCATCATATCACTCTACGTCTTCCTGCTTGCTGTATCCTCTCTTCCTAGTATGGATTTTCCATGTTGGCATACTTAGACAGTTTGGTGTAGTTCACTCTGTGTTTTACAGTGCAGGGTGAAAGTGACAGGGGAAAAAAGGCGTGCCAAGCCCCAGATGTATTTCATTGGGTTCTTTATGGCAAAAGAAAGGTGGCACTCACCTTCATATTTCTGCTGTAATTGTTTTTATTGATTCCAGATTAAATGTTTTATTTTGGCTTAGGTGGAGGAGAGATTTAGAAAAACTAATCAGGGCTCCCCTGAAGCACAGTCTAAACAGATGGGCAAAGTGTTGGAGCCACCAGTGCCTTCAAGATCAGAGTCCTTTTCCAATGGAAACTCAGAACCTGCTCAGCCTGCCCTGCAGAGGCCGATGGAGCCCCAGGTAAGCGCTAAGGAAAATCCTGGTGAGCCTGGAGGAAATGCAGAAGTCTCAACATGTTTCCTTCAGATTTGCAGATCTTGGCACTTAGAAAGTCTTATATAAACGATAGCACTGTTACACAAAGCAGCTTATTCAGTAAGTTTGATCTTTGTTTATTTTTTGCCTATGCTATGGATAAACTGATGGATTTGTAGATGTGGTGTTGGTTTTGAGGGGCTTGGTTTTGCTGTTTCTGGGGTTGTTTTTACTATTAGAGCTAGATTAGAGCTGTTGCATTACAGTATTATCTGTGCGATGGTGGAACGTTGGCCTAAACATTGGTGACCTTTGCAGTACAATTTTACAATTCAGCATCTGATCTGTGCTAAGATCTTTACTGCCAAAAGGGATGCTCAGGAAAGAAGTGACCTTGCTTGATTTTTTAAATTCTTGCAGAAAAAGCTGACTGAACAAGTGGGTTTTAATAGTATAAGCACTGCTTCAAAGAGGTTTATAAAACATGACTAAGAAAAGCAAGTTTGTTGTCAGCAGGCCTACAGTTGCTAAGTAGAGCTTTGTACCACCCCTTGAAAATCAAGTAGAGGTTGAAACCACTGAGCTGTGTGGCTGCCATTGTTCTGTTCTTTTCTAATGGAAAGCCCCTAGATCTTGTTATCTCTATCTCATGGGAATTACAGCATGAATTTTAAAAGTAACCTTTGTCTAAAACTTAGACATAGCACATAAATTCTGAGCTATTTAGATATGCAATAATTTAACAGTGTAGTCTGCATTTGGTTCCTCTGTTTCCATGCAGAATTTTCTTCTCCTAAATTAAGTCTCTTGATGACAGTGCAAGCTAAAATCGTCCCTGATTGTGACTAGGTATTGCAGCTCTTTTGGGCAACAGGAGAATTTGAGCAGAAGGGAGAGTGGGAGAAATGTTCATCTCTTACTCATTAATTCCTGGCTTTTATTCAAACCTCTATGACTCTTTCAAAATATTGGACTTGTATCTTTGTGCTCTCTGTGCCAGTTACTTTTAAAGTCTGGGTCTTCCACTCATATTAAGGATGATCTGGCTCTTCAACAGCTGTGTGTATTAAAATTGAGGACATAATAATCATCTAAAAACAAATACAGTCAGCCTACTGAAACTGGGATTGAAAGCAAAGTTCTGCTTTATTATTAGGTGTGAAAACAGTGTGTTCTTCAGTTATGATGTTTCCTTCTCCTTAGTTTCAGAAATTAACTCTGAAATGCAGTTTTAAACACAGGAGGCACTAGGCTGAAGCATCAATATGGATTTCAATGGAAATTCCAATGGAGTTTTAACTTGAGTCACTGTTGTGCCTTCTTAGTATGTGTAATTGAATATGTGTATGTGTACGTGTATGCTTAGTTTGTGTATAAATTTGTATGTATGTACAGTATATAGTATGTATATGGCGTAAGTTTAATATGCTTTGTACATATGTATACTATATACAATATATATTATGGGTTTTATATATATATATTGCAATGTGTGAAGGAATAAAGGCTTTTGTGTTACGGTTTTCCTCCAAAAGTTTGGAACTGTATATAGTTCTTAAATTTATTAGGTAATGTAAATGTCTGTCGATTTGCACATTTTACAGCAATAATTTTAATTTTGTCCATTTCTTCAATTGGATATCCACTTCAAATTTCCCATCATACTAGTGCTGCCATGAGACCTGACCAAAGCCCACTGAAGACTGGGGAACAGAAGATTACTTTTGTCTTGAGTGGCCTTTGGACTCAGGCTCATGGTACAAATATTAGGTTCCCTTATCTTCTGGGCACCAGTGTATATGTATGTGGAGAGCATATCTCACAAAAAAAGTACATATGTGCTGTATTTTCAAGTCTGTTACGTTCTTTGGGCGCTTGCCTTGCTTTGAAGTGCATCGATTTCACCCCACGCTTACCTAATGCCATAACCAATTTGTGTCTGCGCACACCACCTGCCTTTATTCTGTGTTAATTGGAAAGCCAGTTATACTGAGCGCATTGAATGTTTTGTGTTTTGTTTTCTTGTAAGGTACAATGGTCCCATCTGGCATCTCTCAAGAACAATGTTTCCCCTGTCTCGCGATCCCATTCCTTCAGTGACCCTTCTCCCAAATTTGCTCATCACCATCTTCGTTCCCAGGACCCATATCCACCTTCACGCAGTGAAGTGCTAAATCAGAGTTCTGACTCTAAGTCAGAGGTACCTGACCCCACCCAAAAGGCTTGGGCTAGATCAGACAGTGACGAGGTGCCTCCAAGGGTAAGGAGTAGAAAGACAGATGTGTGCTATTTTTTTAATTAATAATTATTATTTTTCTAAGGATGTGATACCCTGGGCAATGGGAAGACCGTGCCCTTGTGCCTGCATTGATAACAGTATTTTAGAAAGCATATTATTATGTAGGTGTTCAGTCAATGGGATAGTGATAATCAGCCTTAAGTACAGTATCGAAGCTTCGTATAAAATTGGCAATTATTTATAGATTGCATCTATTTCGGAGAGACAATTTATTATGCAAAGTTAGCAAATCATTTTCGTATTCAGGAAAGAATTTAAAGTATCCCTGAGCTTATTGCTCAGAGTTAATTTTCCTCTTCATCTGTTAGCAACCCAAACTATGAATCATGAACTGAACAAAAAGGAAACATTCAATATATTTCCTCCTCCTCTCCCCTGTCCACCCACCCACCCCCATCCACTGGGATTTGCTTCTTCTGAGTATATTCTTGCCCCCCCCACCAGTCTTGCCTTCTGCTGATCCATTCTCAGGCATTTGTTTGGTTCCCCTGAGCTTATTCTCCTAATTCTCATGCTGTTTCAGCAAATTGCTTTGTGCCTCCCCTGCTTCGGTCAAAATGCCATATTCTTTTTAAATGTCTCAGTAGTTGGAGGGTAGCGGGGTGTGTATGTGTTTGTGTGTAACTATTAAACACTACTTAATGTTAAGACTAAACTTTGAGTTCTCATCAAGATCTGAACAGCATCCCAACTAAGTTTCTTGGTTTTATGGGGGCTTGTTAATTGTTTTTGGTCATTGATGTTAGCTTGGACTTAAAATTAAGTGTTGTTAAAATCTTAGGGAGATATTCTGTGGCAGGAGAGGTTTAATCTTCCTCTTCTCTCTCTCCCTTTTGTGGGTTTAACACAACCTTTTTTCTCCCAAGGTACCTGTGAGAACAACATCCCGGTCGCCAGTCCTGTCCCGCCGTGATTCTCCACTGCAAGGTAGTGGGCAGCAAAATAACCAAGCAGGTCAAAGAAACTCCACGAGGTTTGTAAGCCTACCTGTAGTCACCTTTCTTGCACTGGGATGAAAGGGCTCATGGGAAGCCAGGCAGTTCCAGAGAGCTTTTGACCTTGTCTGTTGAGCGTAAAAGGAAAATGAATTTCACTGCCTTTTCAGTAGTGATTAATATTAACTTCCCTTGTAGCATGTGTGCCAAGAAACACTGGCAAAATTTCTTCTTCCCTCTCCTCCTTTGAGTTGCCTGTCCTCTAACTTTTGCAATAATTTCAAAATATCCCTAAGATTACTCAAATAAAATGTGGCCATTCATGAACATCTTGCCTTTTGGTGTAACGTGTCATCCTTGGCAAACGGTGAGGGTTACTGGCAGCAGAAGTGTTTGTAACATCTCAAGTGAAGAGATCTCAAACTTTCTGGTCCCTCCGCCAGAAACAGACTTTAAGGGGAGAAGCATTGATGACAGAGCATTTGAGGTCAGGAAGGAGGAAAAGAAGGGGCTGCCTCCTGAGCTCACTAGGGCACTGTGGAGAGGCCACCCTGGAATTGACTTGGTGGCTAGCAGTGAGGGTATTCTTAGAAGGACAAGCAGCGCTGGCTTTTTCGCCTGTGCTTGGGTAGCTAGGGCACTTTTGAGCCAATTTGAAACCTGCTGCATGCTGGTCAAGAAAACAGTCCCTTTTTGGTTAGATAAATAAAAATGGCAGGTAGCCAGTCCCAAATAAAAAGAATAGCCTACACCCACGTAAGTTTGTTGTTTTGGGGTTTTTTGTTATTCTAAATAAGGTAATAGGTATTTCAGAGGGTTGTGAAGTATCGCTGATGCCCTCAGCGCAGTGTTAAGTGCAATTTCAGATGAGTTCTTAGCAGAACACTGTAAAAGAGTGGTGTCTGAGTTCAGAAAGTGGAATCTGGAACTGGAGTGTGTGACAAAGACTTTCTTCCCTCACCTTCTCCAGCAATATAGAGCCTCGTCTGCTGTGGGAAAGGGTGGAAAAGCTTGTACCAAGACCAGGCAGTGGCAGTTCTTCAGGTTCAAGCAACTCTGGCTCACAGCCTGGTTCCCACCCCGGTTCTCAGAGTGGATCTGGAGAGCGGTTCCGAATGAGATGTAAGTCCTTCCCCCACATTTTGTGACGTTGTATTTATAAATTTGTTGAGTTATGCAGTGCTCAATAAGGAAAGATTTCACTCACTGGGAAATACCTTTGAGTATGCAGTATCAAAGATGAGTTAGCTTCCAGTACCTGCCCTTGTCTGTATGTTCTTGCTTGGGAAAGACAGTGGGTGCAAAAGCTGTTGCAAAAGTGTTTTAGTGTTCTCTGGTTTGTGTTCAGTTACTGCTGCATTTTCCCATGTGTAAACAAACAGCCCAGTCTCCATGCTGTCGTAGCTCCCTTCCTGCTACATGTAAGGGCAACTTTTGATGCTTGCTGTCTGTCAGATTGGTGGTTGCTGAAGGGATGCAGACTGCTATGGATAGGTCTCAGCTGGGGTACATTCAATGCTGATGCACGTTTTCCAGCTTGTGGCCACTCTGGAGTTATCCTCTTTGATTTACGAGTGTGTGACAGTTTACTTTGGCTTCAGTCATAGGTCAGCTATATAGATCACAGCTTGTGCTGTTTTTTATACAGCCCTTCAGGGACAATGTAATAGTGAATCAGTGAAACTTAACATCTTGCTGTCAAGCACTGCCTGATAGCCTTCTCACCTCTCTTCCTCATTGCAAAGCGAAGTCAGAAGATGTATTGTAGCTCTCTGCTAAGTCTGTTTTGTTCTGTGTTCTTTTTGGGGTCTTGACACATGCAGCGTCATCCAAGTCAGAGGGCTCACCATCGCAACGTCATGAAAGTGCACCTAAAAAGCCTGAAGAGAAAAAGGAAGTCTTCAGACCTATCAAGCCTGCTGTAAGTTGTATCCACGTTCCCCTGTCCACCCTGCTTTTTCAGGTAGGCTCACAAAAACTAATGTGAGCTTCCATTCATGTTGCTGTTGGGGATAAACTTCAATTTGAGTTAAGTTTGTATCTGTGGGCACAGGAGCATGTCCTGGATTCTGCAATTGCTTGCACGTAACACAATACTTTAAATGTTAGAATTTGCTCTGCTCTTGGAATTGGTTTCTGCTCTCTGATTTTCTTCCTTCCTTAACCTTTGCCTTTCTCTTTCAATCCTGTGCTTCCTTCCTGGGGATGGACCAATGCATTTCACCTGAATTTCACGGTGCTGGGCTGAACGGTGCAGGGAGAAGTGGTAAGACCTTTCTGATGTTTTCTTTATCTGGCTGCTGTTAGAGTGGATTACAGCTCTACGTCCAGTTATATCTGGGGGATCACAGTGGGTTTTCACAATATTTCCAGCTTCCCCTAAAACTTTTTTCTTTTGCCATCATACCACTCTAGCACCTAAATCTGTCAGTTAAAATTGCTTTCTTAAAGAAACACAGAGGTTAGTTCTTAACTTCTGATAGTATAATGTGTGAAGTATTTGACATAATCTGTATTCAGCTAAGTAATGTGTAGCTTCACAACTGAGAGCAAATGGCACTGACTGCAAACCTGGTTTGTCCGTTCTTCAAGCTGCCGACAGAAAAGCAGTTTATGTCCCATACTGCCTGACAGTCATGTGTGACTGTGCCAGTGCTAATGAATCTGACTTCTCAGGAGAACTCCTTAGCATGGATACATGAAGCTGGAAATGGATCAAAAAGTTTTTAAGTGATCAGCTGTTTGAAACTGGCAAAATATGCTGGGCCTTTGATGGCCCGATGAGTCTTAAGATCTTCCTGCTGCCTTGCTGCCCGCAGTTGCTTGTGATGGATGCTGTTAACTCCCCAAGTTTAGGAAAATGAACTGTGAGAGTCAACTACTGTATGAGAGTGGGTCTGTGTGCCTATATAAGTCCTTCAGATGGCATAATGAGATAAACTGAAGTAATAATAAGGATAGTTTAGATTCAGAGTATAAGCATTTTTCTATAATATGGTAAGGACTCATTAGGTTGACTCTTTCAGTGGTTTGGTTTGTCAGAAAGTGAGTTTTGGTAACTGTTACAAATGAATAAATCAAAGGAAAGAATGCTGCTGGGGCTATAGAAACGTGGCAGTGGACAAGTGAGCAAACTCTGGCACTAGTCTGATGGGGTCATCTTGCAAACTATTCTATCTTCTGTGCAACTTCATTATTTTTCTCCCACTCCTATCAGGATTTGACTGCATTGGCAAAGGAATTGCGAGCGGTAGAGGATGTGCGACCTCCACATAAAGTGACGGATTATTCATCTTCAAGTGAAGAGTCAGGGACAACAGATGAGGAAGATGATGATATGGAACAAGAAGGAGCAGATGAATCTACTTCTGGACCAGATGATGTCCGAGCAGTGTTAGTTCCTCCATATTTTGCTTCTGTTTTACTCTTAGGGGGATGAAGGAAAAGAATGTTGAATATTTTGACTTGTATGTTAGTACTTTCAGCTTACAACAATCTATAAGCAAGACATAGCAGCCTTGCCTGTTCACATTTTCAAACAGAAAGAGAAACCTTTTCAAAATCTAGCTAAGCATTTAGGAGCCAAGTTAGCAGATAAGTCTCATAAGTAATTTCTGCAAGTAAAGAATCAATTTCTCCCACTTTCCCCTCAAGAAAGTGCCATTGGTCTGTATTAAAGTTGGCTGGTTTGTGCTTCTATAAATCATGTCCTTCCCCTCTTCTCTGTTTGATTTGTTATGAAACAAAAAGCAGCGTTTTACAAACTCTTTACTTCTTTTGATAGAGAGGGTTTTCTGTGCAGGTTATGTAAATATTCCCATAAATTAATTTTGACTGAGTCTTGGCGTGGGGCAGTAAAAGCTAGGGCACAAGTGCTATTGTCTCACCCTAGGTATTTCTTGTCCGGCAAAATAGGTCAACGTTGAATTTGAGCAATGGTGAAACAGAGTCAGTGAAAACCATGATCGTCCATGACGATGTGGAGAGTGAACCTGCCTTGACTCCTTCTAAGGAGGGCACCTTAATTGTCCGACAGGTATTTCTTTTCCTTTCCTGTGCAGTCTTGCACCTTTTCTGTGCTCATTAACCCACTCACTCATTCACCCATGCTGTTTCTACATTATATTTGTTGTTCGTATTATCAAGACACAGCTCTAGTGAATTTCAGATGAGCAAGGTGTTTGATGCATGCAAAAAGAAGAGTAGCTCTTCACCCCTTGCTACTATTTTGCATGCTTTCCAGTGACACCCATGGCAGCACCATGCAGAAAATACCTGAAAGTCTGCGGGAGAGAAGGGTAGAAAAGCTGCAGGTGTATGGAGCAAGTATATGGAGCAAGATTTTAGCTTAATTTTACCATAGAACCAAATGTGTCTCTTGGGAGTGGGGTTGTGAAAGAGGCAGGGGTGGGGGGAGCATTCAGAGCTTTTAAAAATTGTTTTGAACCTGTAGTTGAGGGCATACAGACCACCCAGGTAACACACACATACACACGTACATACAGAGTCATGTAACAGTTAGTATGGGGGAATGGAGAAGCAAAATAGGTGGTGAGACAGAGTGTGGACAGAGCTAGAGCCCTGTGTTGTCGCCTTTGATTCTGAAAGTATTGCATTCCTGTGCCTCTGAAAGATAATGATTCCCTGCTTTTAAATGAGCTCTTGTGTTAATGAGCATGCTAGCTTATAGGTGTTCCCTTGATAATCACATTTCTGAATTTCAGAACTGAATGCCAGTTTCTTAATTGAGCCCTCTCATTTAAAAATTAAGATTTCATGCTTGTTGTTTTAAATAGCTGAAGGCATTCACCAGACAGTCCAGGTTTATATCTGTATAGGATTTTAGTTAGCTTTAAACAAAATAATAGGGGAAGAAATCCTCCTCCCACCCCCAAAAATGTGCTTGTCCACATTGTGATGGAAGACTTACCGGTGCAGTTACTCTTTTATTGATTAGTGCAACTGGCTGTGCAAGTCAACCACATGAACTAAGCTTTTCCCTGCCTGAAGAGGTGAGATTTTGCTGAATTCTAGTAGTTCTGCCCACTTCCCCTTTCCATCCAGGCATCAAGGAATGGATTATCAGCTTATTTTTAAAAAAATGTAAATAAATAAATGTTAAAACATAGGAAGAGAGTGAAGGAGAGAAGGCGAGAGGTTGTTAGGGATATAGACCTTTAAGCAGCACTTGAGCAAGACAAGTGTGCCTGTTTTTTCTACAGAGTACAGTTGACAAAAAGCGTGCCAGCCATCATGAGAGCAATGGCTTTGCCGGTCGCATTCACCTCTTGCCAGATCTCTTACAGCAAAGCCATTCCTCCTCCACTTCCTCCACCTCCTCCTCCCCATCCTCCAGCCAGCCGACACCCACCATGTCCCCACAGACACCCCAGGACAAGCTAACTACTAATGAGGTATGTCTTACACCACAGCTGGCTGCTTTTGTAGGGTTATAGCAACATTGCCTAGTAGCTAGTTGGCAAAGGAGCTCCAGCCAATCTCCCCTGCTTTTTTTTTTCTGTCACCTTTATTCCCACCCCTCAAATAACACATTTCAGTTCTGTGTAAGAAGCCCTTTAACTCTAGAGCAGTCCCACGCCAAACTTGCCAGTTTACTATTTTTGCTTCCTCTTAGTGAGTCATTAATTGCATGGCATTCGTTTTGAACTAAACTTGACTACTGTATTTTTCAAGCCAATACTCTTTTTAAAATTTTATTTTATTCCGGGAGCAGGCTAATTGCAAGCAGCATGCCTCTTAAAAATCAGCAGTTAATTTTGGCTTTGTCAGTAAATGCTGGGCTAGTAACTCTGTGCATATAAGGAACTGCTTGTGGAAACTCACCCTTTGGGAGAGGAAGCGGCCATGGAGGGATTTTGCTCTTTAAAGCTTGCCACATGGGCTGGGTGAACAAATCAGGTGTTACCTGGGAGAGTTATAAAAGCCTGGGGTATTGCTGTTTTGGAATAATGAATGGGGGGAAATTTGGGGTTTTTTTCCAAGTGTGCGTGCACTCTAAAAAGCAGCTGTGTAAAGATGACTGTTCAGCAGCACTGGTTGTGTCCAGGTGGAGAAGCAAGGCTTTGCTGTTGGGGAAGCTCCCTCTTGCTGTCCTGGGCTGATCCCAGGATGGTGCCTTCCCTTACTCACCCAGTGCTTGTGAGCAAGGCCAGTCCTTCACGTGTGTGTAACCCCGTACAGTAGAGGAGATGCACATGTGTGAACAAAGGGTGTTGTGTGCCCCTTACCAATGCTAGCATTAAGTGAGGAGTCTGCTGTGATGATCCTGCTCCTGGTTGGGTTATCAGCGTGGCTGTAAGGGAGACCCTCTTTCTGAATGCAATCATGAGTGGTACAGGAAGAGCAAAACTCAGTGAAAAGAAGCTGCTGCTTCTCATGGTAGAGCTGTCATGCCATGGAGTGCTGTGGTAGGAAGGAGAGATTTGCAGTGAGCTGGGTATGCTGATGGCAATGTATGTCTTTACCACAGGATCAAAAATGCTTCTGAATCATGTAGCATGAGGGTGGGTGGGAGGATGTCCTTCTGGACATTTGGTTAGCATAATACTTAATTTTCAGTTATGCTTCATTGGTCTTTGATCTTTCTAAAAGCATAGTCTTGTAGATTACAGATCCAAAGATATGCTTGCTCATTATTTTGATCTAAGCAATAAATACACAGGGGTCAGTTAACTCAGCTTGGGAAGTGAAGGCTGTAACAGTGACTGGTGGAGAAGGAGCCTTTTGGCACTGAGCTGTGTGTGGGAGTGGTAGATTCCTAAAACCCATTGCTATTTTTTGTGCAAGGGTAGATAGAGGTTTGGAAAGATCAGAGTTTGAAGATTAGTTGATGATAAAGAAGTGTCTTTAACTGCATTTCCATAAAGCTGAGCAAAACCTCAGTATTGTTTGGTATAACTTAGCCACATGCACACCCTTTATAGATATTCTTTTTTTTTTTTCCATTTGTCCCATTCTGCTTCAGTATAAGATGTTGTCACTATAATACTAAACTGGCAAGGATTTTTAAGTCATTCCATTTCCACTTTTAACAGTTCATTGTTTCACTTGTCTTCTTTCTTTATGTTTTTCATGCTTAGATGACATAACTCAGCAAGCACCAGTGATTATATCCACTACATATTCATAGTTTCATGTCACTGTTTGCTACACCTTCTACACTAATGAGCCCCTTTGTTTGGTACAGGTTTAATATGTTGCTTTGTCAAATAAAGGTGGAAGAACCTGCTGCAGCTTTCTGGCAAGAGGCTCAGGTTAAATAAAATAGGGAAAATGAACAGTAGTGGACACTGAAACATAATCCATGGTATAATTGAGCGCTTGATCCCAGATGGTTCTAATTTTGTTGCACAAGCCAAGAGATCAAACTTTATAACTTATTTAATCAGCTCACTTTAAGAGATGTTTCATAAATACATACATTCATGTTGTAGGCAGTGGATAGCTTGCAGATGAGATAGAATATATACGTTTAAGCAGATCCTAAAAACAGAGAGACATACCCTCGCTTTGTGCCTGATTGTAGTGACCAGCCTAAATATCTTGGCTAGCAGCTGAGGCGACAGGGATGATGATTTATCTAGTTGCATTTTGCTGTAACATGTGCAGTGTGCCTACATATATAGTTTAGGTGTGGTGTCTGCAGTGCATTGTTTGTCTATAAAGGAAGTGTAAAAGCTTGGGAAGGCTCTGTAGCACAATTCTGTAGTGACTTAAAAATGTTGGTTGTTGTTATCCATGCTTTTATTGTCACTAATATTAATAAAGTTGAAATTTACATTGCAGACTCAGTCCGCTAGTAACACACTCCAGAAACACAAATCTTCCTCCTCCTTTACACCTTTTATAGACCCCAGATTACTGCAGATTTCTCCATCTAGTGGGACAACTGTGACTTCTGTGGGTAAGTAAAGTAGCAGAAGACGACAATTGAAAAAGGGTTCAGTGACTTCAGTGGCTCTTTAAAGTACTTATGAATGTTATCATCATGCTTTTTATTTGATTTGCAATGGATTGCATAGTTTATTTCTTTTTCCATTTACATTTCTTACAAAAAGAAAGACTTGCTCAGTATTCTGAGTTAATAATTTCGGTTGTTTTGTGTAAAGAATATGTCGCCAGAATTTAGCACTTGAAGTTTATTACATGCACTTTTCTTTTTTTCAGTAGGATTTTCTAGTGAAGCAATGAGAACAGAGGCAATAAGGCAAGACCCTACGCGGAAAGGATCAGTTGTCAATGTGAATCCCACAAATACACGGCCACAGAGTGATACCCCAGAGATTCGAAAATACAAGAAGAGATTCAATTCTGAGATACTGTGTGCTGCCTTATGGGGTAATGCAAACCTGTTCCTCCCTTGCCTCTTGCTTTTCAGAAGTTCAGATACTCCACTATGAGTTTATAGTCTTTGAGAATGTATCTCTGAAAGCTTTGCCGCTTCTTTGCATTTATTCATTGTTTGTACCTTTTTGTTGCAAGACCTGAGTATTATTATTATACTCCTGCTTTGATATAATTTCCCACAGCAATGTATATGCTTCTGATAACACAGTTCACACTTCTTTCAGCTGATTGGGATGTCCTTTTTTCTCTAGGCCCCTTTAGTACATCTGTTGAAATGTTTGGGGACTTGTGGTCATCTTTGCATTGTAAAGCTGGTGCACATAGGGTATTCCATTTGGAAAATAATCATCTTCTTGAGCCTCTTGCTAATACCTTGTTGCAAAGCTTGATTACGATGTGTGTGGTAAGATCATTTTTCCACCTCAGTCATCAGTTTACATGGGAAGGAAAAAGGAAAAGAGCAGGGTAGGAGGAGCATTTTCCGGTGTGAGATGTGTCTTGGTTGAATGGTTAGTGCAGAGGGAAGTTGGGTATGGGAAGTCAGCTGGCCAAGTGTGTCTGGCCTTCTCATCAAAAGGTATAGTGTATGTCAGTGTCAATTAGTCAGGATCCTACACTGGTGGAAGGCTTAGAGCAGCGCTTGTTCTCTGCTACAATGTGAAATGATTGCTGTGACACCTAAAAAAACCCTTTTTTGTGCTGCGTCATTTCTTTCTTGGCCAGAATCTGTGGGGCTACCTGAATTTTTTCATTATCTAGATGTTAGTAGATGATGTTTGCGTATTTAACATGTATTTATCTACTACCCTAAACTTACCAGACTTCAAATGCACATGCATGTAGTTTTAAAAACTATGAAGAGGAGTTGGCTGTTCCACTGAGTTACACAATGATTGTATGGGTTACAGAGTAGACTTTTCTTGTTTACATTTTCACAGCTCTTTCCAAGGCTTAAGTTCTCTTTTGCAGTTGCTTCCAGCATTTCTTGTTTCTCAGAACAGCACTGTTGTCCTGTCCTTCTTGCCATGCCAATTAAATAGCTTTCTAACACCTTAACTTCTTATCTGATAGTGAGAATTTTTACGTTAATGCTATTTCTACATGTATTCATATGAATAGTTCTCTGATAAAATGAAGTCTTGTGCAAATGTAAACTTTCGGGCTGTGAGAAGGTGAAGGCAGAGAGAAATCAAATGGGATCAGTAAAGATGAGTCATAATTTCTCTGATCTGTCTAGTTGCAATTTGTATTAATTTTTTTTATTTCTTTGATCTCTGTATTGGACTGTTATGGTGATTTGAGGTATAAGTGTAAAATCCTAGAAGTGTTTACAACTGTAACAAAGCACTTCCTTTTTAAACATTTAGGACCAAACTAGTAGAGGTGTAAGCTGGTACACATGCTTATTTCTTGATAATGTTTAGCTTCCTTTACCCTTAAGCCAGGTAAACCATTTCATGTTTGTTTCTTATTCAAAAAGAGGGGAGATGGCTTTATTTTATTTTTCTTTGCCCTTGACAGTGGAAATGCCGTAGTATCTGGCAGGTTGCTGACTGCATTAAGTCCGCGATTCTATTTCTTCTTGCACCAAATGGTGAAAGTCAGCATTAACAACATGGATGCAGTAGCATAGATTTTTTACACCCAGCCTCCACAGTGAACTTGTACTTTTTCAGGAAGCATTTTGATTTTTTTTGAAAAAGCAGAACTTCTTAATTGTAGGCTAGTAGTAGAAGAGCTTGGCTGGCTGTGAATAAAGACAGTGCCTTCATTTTAAATTACAGGCACTGCTTGCCACCAGTGGGCTACCTCATTAATTTCATCTCAGCTTGCATACAGCTAAGGAGAGGGATTGAGGACAGGCCCATGTGTGAACTCAAAGCAGAAATAACTGCTCCACAAAGGCAGCAGAGGAAGAGATGAGAGTGGAGATGGGAGCAATTTGAGCCCTTCTGTGCAGACATGAAGGGACTGGGGGAACAGTTTGCATGTGGCTAAGTCTGGATCACTGACAGCTTTAGTCAATTGGTCCTGGAGCTGCAGGCAGGAGACCAAATACTGAGTGCTTCTTTGGTTAGTTTGGTGCTGCTGCAGCCCGATGCCTTGCTCTCCCTGCTTCCTTCCATCCCTTCCCAGTCTAAGAATGCCTCCTAATATGGGAGACGGATTTATGTGAATTGCTCCCAGGGGCTGTGGGACTGGAGCTAGTGGGTACAAACCTAGGTAGGGTATGCAGAGGCAGGAGGAGGGCAAGAAGGGGATGGGAGGAAGCATCAGCAAGTGAGCTGCAAGAGAGCTGCAGGCCCTCTCCCAAGGCAGGCGTCTGTGGGCTTTCCTGCCTGGAGGAGGCAGAGGAGTAGCAGAGGGCAAATCTGAGCAAAGAACTGTGATGTTTTCTGGGAACTGCTGGCACCTCTGAAGTTTCCTCACTGAAAAGACAAGAAAGTAAAATGGAGATGCGTGATAGTTTCTGACCTCACTGTGGGCTACATCTGTTTTATCACTCAGCTAGAAACTTTTCAGAGTTTTCCCCAGCACCAGCAGCTCAGGCCTCTTTCCATTCTCCTTCTGGCTGTGGCTCTGCTCCCCCTTAGAACCCCCTCACTTTTGGGAGACACCATGTGTCCCCTCGGTCAGGGTCAGCATACCTGCCTTTCGCAAACCCCTCCCATGCCTGGTAACTAGGGTATTGTGTAGATAGGATTCCTTGTCCTTTTGAACAATGCCCTTGTCTGATCCTGTGAAGAAGGCATGTCACTGCTATAGATGCTACCCCAATAGACTTCTGTGAATGGGGTCCATGTGCTGCATTTGAAAAGGTTCATTAAGTATCAGCCCAGATGATGCATCCATTGGCACTGGTATAGTTATATCCAGGAATTCATTGTCTGATTGGAGTATAAAGCCATTAAGCAATATGACTATGATCACCTAGTGTGAATTTCACCTTTTTTATTTCATTACTTTATTATGCTTAAATATGACAAGTTTTACATTAGGATTGCAACACAGAAGTCTAATAGCGAGTCATGCATTTGGTTTGATTTCCATTCTCTGCACTGTATCTGACCTATATCTGCATAATTTTGGGGTCTTATACTGAAACATGAAATTAGAGTGTGATAGTATATTAGTAAATTTTTAAAACTTAGTCTCATAAATATACATATATGTGTTCATTACTTAAAAAATGTAATTTTTTAAAAATACTATGGGTTTGTGGACTCCTTTACACAAAGACCCAGTGGATGTGTGGGTCTTTGTGTAAAGAAACTGGCCTACTGACATTTCTCTGCTGTATTTGCTTAATCTTTAGGAGAGATCTGTGGAAGCACAAGATTACGGTAATTCCTCTTGTTCTAGCATTCAGATTGAAAAGATTTTGGGAAGCCGAGGACCAGCCCTGTGCCTATCCTTTTACAGGAGGGCTGGACCACAACCTGTTTCACCTAGTGAGGACCAAGCCTCTGCCACTGCTTTTTTGCAATGTCTTTGTCAAGAGTGTTCTATTACCAACCCCCACTACCACAGCTAATACATCTTCAACATACATAAGCTTGTGCTTCACCCTCCCTCCAACATTAGCATCCCTTTTTGTTTGAGAATTGGTGTTCTAGAAAGGTCTCCATGATCTACCAGCCTCTCATGCTCTTGAACGCTGAAATTTAGTGTCAGTAGTCATTGCAGGCAGGTCATGTAGAGAGCCTGTACATCATGAGATCTTTTAGACTGCATGCAGCTGAAACCCAACCAGCAGTGGTTAGACTTGCTTGAAACAAGACAGTTACTATATCAAGCATCAGTTCATCAGAATATGTGGAAAGTCTGCCTACTAACTTGAATCTCTGTTTTTGTTTCTTTTAGGAGTGAACTTGTTAGTGGGCACTGAAAGTGGTCTGATGCTGCTAGACAGAAGTGGTCAGGGGAAGGTTTATCCGCTTATCAATCGAAGACGATTCCAGCAAATGGATGTACTTGAAGGGCTGAATGTCTTGGTGACAATTTCTGGTACAGTTAACTTTTCAATGTGATTTTTCCCACTTTTGACATGGCATAGCAGAATGGTTTTCTTGGCAGCCTGTTTGTGGAGAGGGAAGTCCTGACTTGACTGAAATCGGTGGGTTTTCCATCATTTCATCTATCTAAATCTACAGTTTGTTTCTGCAAGTGAATCATTTCCCACACAATACCCTGTGCCTGCTTGCCTCCTGACCTTCCTCCTGTGGGGTGGCCTTTAAAAATGCTGTTGTTTGAGGGAAATATCTGGTTTCGTTGGTTCAGTGTCTGGGAGCTGTAAGTTAATGTTTTGTGACCTTTGTGTAAAAATGGCATTCTTTCCCTCTGTCATTTTAACTTTCGACCTGGCCCCTTTCTAACTAAAACCTGGATTTTCTACTTGGTTTTGTAGATATCTTGTGTGTTAAAATCTGTAGAATGGGAAATGCCCTTCTGAAGTAGGGAAGTAAGGGTGATGTGCAGTGAGTATGCATGTTTGAGAGAGGGGGCATATAATGTGTATGTGATGTGGAAATTAACAGTGTGAGAAGGCAGATGGGTGCAGCTTTTGTCTGTGTCCCTTACTGGATGTAACTGCAGACAGCAAAGCAATGGGAGGTGAAGGGTGGCAAAGACTTTGTTTTGTGTATGACGATAAAAATATGTTTTATGAAGCTTGAGGTTCCAGACTCTTGGGCTCCCAGAGAGTTATTGCATAACGTTATCCTGCTGTTAAGCAGCTTGATGTGGTGTGCTGTTAATCTCTCTTCACAGGTGTCATTCAGCCATTTAGCTTTGCTTTTGTTTTAGTTTGTTTGTGAAATCAGCCTTTGCCACTCTGTGCGTGTGTGACAGGGAGAGCATGTTAAATGAGGTTTCACACAGTGGTCCCTGTGTCGCTGTTTGGAGCTGCCCAAAATTCTGTGGAGCCTTTGGAACTCTCTGTCTCTCCCAATGTTGGTGCAAAAGGACACACACCTAGACATTCTAGTACAATGTAATGCATTACCGGTCTTATGCTACTGCAGGTCCAAAGAGTTGTGCTCATGCTTGTGTTCATCAACATGAGACTTTGTCTCTATCTAGAACAACCAAATTTTATTGGCTTGTTGCTCGCTCTATTCTCAGCTACAGCTCTGCTGTGAAATCTTTATGTTCTTAAAAATGCAAGCTGTTTGAAAAGTACCATTTGATAGTTTATTTTATAGTAGACCTTATAAACAAAAATATTGTGTAAGCCAATGTGTAAAATCTGTTGGTTTGAAGCATACCCTACACAGACAACAAGTGTCTGTGATTCAGTCTTGTGTGTAATTGTTTTAGGTCTGTTTATGTTTGCGTCAGTCATGATCCCAGTACCCTGACACATCCTTTTTCTTTGTTTCCTTCAAAATGATTGCTTCCTCTGTGGAGACACGCAACATTAACCCTTGAGAAACTGGCTGATCTTTGGCTGGTTTACACATTCATCTCTATCCCATTTCCTACATTTTATGGGAGGTTGCTGGAGTAGGAGACAGGAAGGAGGGGCAGGGCTGAGGGAGCACGCTCAGCAAAACTGTGCTGCTGTTATGGCTGGGATTCCCCTTATGTTGCTTTTTTGGCTTCTGCACTGTATTATTCATTTTAAGCTCCTCTTATGCTGAGCTTCCCGTTGTTTACAGTGAGTTGCTCCACCTTTCCAGGTAAATCTGGAATGCTGAAATGAGGTTATGTTTCTGCAAACGATCTGTTTTGGCAGCATGGTTAGAGGGCTGTCTCTGAGTTTGGTCCCAGGACTAATACTGCTCTGCTGGGAGTGTTGTTCAGCTCTCTAAAGCACTCTCTGCTGTCTGTTCCCTCAGCTTTTTCAAGTAGTGATGTGCTGATGGTGGTGACATTTGAAAGATGTCACCATATTGTGCCTAGACGTTGCAGTGTGTTAGGATTTCATGACGATTGTCACCTAAAATTGCTTTTAATGTACACTCTTTTGAGTCTGGAAACCTGAAATCAATTCTTCCCCCTGTGTATTTCTCAAATACAAAATTTACTTGCAGCAAAACTTTTGATACTGAGATACTGAGCTGGTACAAGAATGCTTTGCAGGTCAAAGCAGAGTACTTAATGAGTTCTTGAGTTCATGCTGTTGGCAAGCAAAAAATTAGTTTTGACTGCTCAGGTAATACCATGCTTAGGTTGAGAGTCATGCAAATGCTGGGGGAAAGAACAGCGACGTGCATACAGAACACACTTCACTTGTGGCTCCCTGAAGATTTTGCCAGCCCAGCTGGCTGATGGTGGCACTCAGGAAGGTAGAAGAGGATGACTGAGTAGAAGAACTGGTTGGAATGTTCCTGGTTAATAATTAAAAGCCACAGTGACAATAAAACTGAAAACTCAATATAGGAGAAGGGACTTTGCATTTGAAACTATGTCTGTGGGATAATCAAAGTTCTCACAGAAGTCACTGGCTGATCGGTTCATTTGGTGGCTGTGAGAGAGTTTTCTTTCTTATTTCATGACCATTTAGACTAAAAGAAAAAAAAAAGACGAGATTTTTGAGAGGTGTTTAAACTGAGTTGTAGAGATTTACAAGCAGAAGGATGTAATCCCCCCACTCCCAATATAAACATTAAGACCAGCATAACTTGTTGGAGTACACACTTAGCCATGTTTACATAAATAACTGGTCCTGCTCTTTTCATGACAGGCTGCTGAAAGTCAGAGGAATTTCCTGTCTTGTGACTTTCCTTGTGGTCTAGACACTAAAACACAATGGGAACACACTTGAAATAGTTCTCTGTTGTTTTGAAAAATGTTTCTTGTTGAAGAGAAATACCCTGGTACTCATCATGTGAACCAAGAAAAAAAAAATTAGCCATGTGCTGGGAAATTCCTGTGTGTACTGTTTGCTCTGAGTCTTCAAGTTTGATTAAGCCACTGAGCAAGCCAAAGGTATGGAAATATCTGAGAGAGAATTTGTCTCTTCTTGTGCAGGGACTTGTGGTGGTTTTAGAAACATTTGATGCATCATACTGACCTTGGGCCCTGTGAGCTCTTCCTTGCCCAGAACTGCAATGCCTTCTGGTCTGGACTATTTTCTCTATTTTTCAGTGTTTCTAAAAGGGCCCTTGTGGCTATCATTTGTAGTATTTTCTTGGGAGGACCTTTCCTTAGTCAGATGTAGAACTTCTGTGAATATTGTTTCATGCTCTAGTCCCTTTTTCAAATATTGAGAAAGCTACAGAAGTGATGGAGCTTTATTCCTTTATGAAACGTGACTTAATAAATATCAAGTTGGGCAATAAATAAGGGTGCTTATTTACTGCCAAATCTGCTGTCACATTTGTAGTGACAGCAGTATTACTTCACATTTCATTTTGTGCCATTAGAGCAGAGGGGCTTCTACAATTAAATAGGAGGTCCAGTATTTAAAATCAGGTCTCCAATTCCACTTAAATTTAAAGATTAGTGAACGGATTTTTCAC
This sequence comes from Clamator glandarius, assembly GCA_033459285.1. Lineage (NCBI taxonomy): Eukaryota > Metazoa > Chordata > Aves > Cuculiformes > Cuculidae > Clamator > Clamator glandarius. The sequence continues at coordinate 2,716,115 of JAUNZM010000254.1, forward strand.
TTTGAAACTGCTGCCTCCTGGCCTTTGCCATCCAATTTAGTCATAAAAAGATCTTTTAGACTGTGCGTCTTTGTAACAGAACAGCACTGGAGTCTGCTTGCAAGCTGTGCTTCCCAAGCTGCCCCAGCCCCTGCAGCTGCTTCTCCTGAAGAGAATGGCTCTGTTAGATGATCCGCTGCCATCAAGGCAGGGGCTCTGCGCCAGCTTCAGGACCTTAGCGTGGAACTGACTGGGCACAGCAGGATGGTCTCAGTGCGAAGGCTTCATGTCCTGCTTGCAGGCAGTGTCCTGTGATGCTGTACACTCATCCCTGTCCCTGAAATGAGCAGCCAGCTGTGAACTGATCCATCAGTAGACATCATGTGAAAACTTAAAAGACAAATCAAAGACATTAGTGAAACTATAGTTGGAATCTGAGGTGTATTTTGATGACCGGCAGATGCATTGTCAGTTGAAGATAAGGCAGCTGGGCAACTAGGTTCACCTATGGAGAAGAAATACCTCTTGCAGTTTCTGTGTGCTGCCCGATAAGTTTTACACCCCTTGCAGTACAAGGGAAGGGCTGCTGACAAAGCAGTCATAAACTTTTAGCTGGCAGATGAAGTTTGCATGGACTGTGTGAAATTGACTGCAATTTCAGATCTTGTGCTTTTTTCCTTACAACAGAATTGGTCTAAGGTGGTTCAGTAATGACATTGTTTAAGGCTATTGTTTTGGTGTGCTTTTCCACCAGGGAAATAATGAACAATCTTAATAACACTTGACCAGTTTGTGTCTCCGAGGATGATAATAAAGAATGGAAATGTCCGCGTCACTAACTGGGAAGAATTTGTAAAATACGTTTTATCACCATATTCTTCTTCACTTTTACTTCTTCCTTTCAAACCAGTATTACTCTCTTCTGATACACGTATAGATAATTCTGGGCCTCAAGTTCCATCCTGCTCCTCTCCTACAGTTTTATGCAAGAAAAAAGAGCCTTTCTGACTCGCGCGCGCGCGTGTGTGTGTGTATATATATTTAATCCCTGTGCTTGACTCTCTGTTACTTATGTTGTAGGAGTATAACCCTTTTCCAATAAAAATTGTTTGTGTCCTAAGAACCAGGCAACTGAAGAGCTGTTCCCTTGAGTTTGTCGTTTTATGTTCATGTGGTATTGCCATTTGTCTCTGTCATTGATTATTAGGAAAGCATGTGCTTGGGTGGAGTCTGGAGTAAAGCTGTTGTGGACATAAAAACTGAGGGAAATCACTGTGGTTGCAGCAGTTTCTCCTTCATTGTTATTTTGCTTTCCTCTGCAGGGCTTTCCGTTTGCTTGGGCAGGATTTTTTTGCATTTATCTTCCTATGGAGATAAAGCAATCTTTTTTATTTTGTGTTCAGGTAAGAAGAACAAGTTGCGAGTTTACTATTTGTCCTGGTTAAGAAATAAAATACTTCACAACGACCCTGAAGTAGAAAAGAAACAGGGCTGGACAACGGTGGGCGACTTGGAAGGCTGCGTGCACTATAAAGTTGGTGAGTAGCGAATGTAGTAGTCAAATTGTCACGACAGAAGTTGTCAGAGAAAGAGCGCTGCAGTTGTCTGTAGCTAGTGGGTTTAAGGCATTAAGGTTTTATTTCTGTCTTCCCTATCCCTTGGGGTGAGCTTTTCTGGCAAAGCACTGGAATAGATGGCATGTTACTCCATTAAACTGAATATGCAGTGGGATGCTTGACTATGAACTCAAGTGGGTACAAATCTCCATCTTATCTCCTTCCTGTAGTGGATACAACATCCAGGAGGGTGCTTATATGGGCAGTGAGGGCTGGTAACATTTGCCCCCTCCATAAAACCCTTTAGGTAACAGAGAGACTCTTGTCAGACAGCAGTTTTCTTCAACAAGTTTTCCTGATCTTTTACTGTGATGAAATCACATGCTGGAATGGAATGAAAAAAATCTCTCTTTAATGTAGATTTTAAAGACTGGGAATTAAAAAAAAAAAAAAAAAAAAGAGTGGGAGGAGAAAGCAACTGCAGCTAGTGCATGAGCTTTGGGGAGGCATCTGGGAACAGAAACATATGTTTAACTTCAAAATGATTCATTAGCCCTTAGCTCAGAATATTTCCTAAGGCCGTTTCAGATTTACTGCAGTACAGTTATGGAATGAAGTGTCATTTCACTAGGCAGTGCCTTCTGAGTAGTTTTAAATAATTTAAACGCATTTGGCTGTAGAAACTTGCACCAAAACAAGTGAAAGACATACAGCATTCAGTTAGCAGAGTATGCAGTGAACCTGTTGCCCTGCAGGTGGGGATATGAACTAACAGCTCTTTCTCCTTCTTCGGTTTCATGATGGATCTTAATGGCACTGGATGTTGCCTTTGATTTAGTTTTCTCCTGAGAGCCAGCTCAGTTCCTTTCCAGCTGTGTTGGTCGGTGGGGTGCAACAGAAATCAAACTGAGCTCTATCTGCTCCTGTCATGCATGTGCTCTTGGAAAAACCTGCTAGTGGGGTGTAATCAATAATATGGCAGTAAGTGACTGCTGAACCGGGAGCTTGACCCCTAAAACAATTAATAATATACTTATCTGGTATCATACCCTAGGAAATCAGCAGCATAATGAAGTGGTCTGTTAACAATACATTAGCAGCTATTGAAAGGAGGCTTTCCAGCAGGGAAGTGGCTGAAACAAAGAGCATTCTCTTCCAGATGAAGAGGGATTTGTCACCCTGGGCTGCAGCCTGGCACTGAACTTCCCTCTGAACCACAGATATATAGTAGACTGCTTCAGGTAGTGAGAGGCCTCTTTGACAGCTGTACTTAGTTCCAAGAAGGATGAGCTCTGCCAATTGTTGGGCTCCCGGTCTGGAGGCTGCCACTGAGGCAGCTGGCACTGATCGCTTCCTTGTCTCTTTGATGCGACAGAGGTCTTGGCCATCAGGGTGAAGTGGTATTTATGGATCTTGGTTGCTTCAGGCAAATTGCTCTTTTGAAACTTAAGATTTGGGTGAATTCCCAGAGAGCACCCAGAGCAAAGAATGAGGATTATCAAAAGTCCCCTTTCACAGATAAGGTGGTTTTGTTCAACATTCCCCTCTTCCCAGAGAAAAAAAATCCAAGAAGTCTTGTAAGCTAGACAAGACTGAACAAAAGCTCTGTTTTTCAGTCAGTACAGCTGTGAAGGTCGAGAGACTTCTTTTTTTGTCTGTTGAAAATCATTAAGTCCTTTAACACTTATAGTTCAGTAGTCTTGCTTTCCTGCAGAGTAAAAAGAGAGCAAGTAGTTGCTTTGTATCCCTGCTGCCTACCAAGAGACAACTGCAGGCTTGTACAGTAGTAAGATATCTAAAAGGTACTAAAATAGTATTTATTAAAGAATTATTCTCACGAGTCTGAGATTTTCATTCCTGCCATGTTTCAAAATCAGTTTTGGTTGGGAGATATAGTAGCAGAGGGTGAAGGTGTCTGGAATTACTCATTGTAATTGTTGCCCTAAAACTTAGGGTAATGAGGTTGCAGAAACTTCCAGAGGTTTCTCAGTGTCATTTAAACCATGTTAGTATTTTTTTTCTCCCCCTAAGAATACTGCTGAAAACAAGTTAACGAATCTTAATATTTGGAAGCTCCCATGATCTGTTCTTTCCCAAATCCAGATGGCAACTGAAAATGCAGACCCAGCAACACTTCTGGAATGATGGTCTCTAGACTTTCAGTCCCTTGATGAGAACAGTAGTAGTGAGCAGGGCTTTTTCTGATGGCTAATTTAGCCAGCTATTTGAATGTGGCAACAATTATAGTAAAGCTTTTGTGGATCAGCCATGTAATGACACCTTATTTCTGATAAATTGTATGGACTTTTTTTTCAAATGAGTGTTGCCTCAGACTTTAGGGATAAAGGAAAGTGCTCTGCTATCAAACTTGCCATTTGCTTCTGAAATGGACTTGTTTCTTAACTTTTTATTTCAGTTCCTTTTTTAAATCCTTTCCTCTGGGGATTTTTGCCCTCAACTCAAAATACCACTGCCAATGCCATGACTAGAACTGCTAGTACACACTGTGCCACAGTCATAGCCTTCTTTTATTGGAAATGTCCCTGTCTGAAAACTGATTTTCTTGTCTTGATTACACACTGTCTAATGTGGAAAAAAATAATTGCAAGTGCAGGCTGACTTACTAATTTGAAAAATGGTGACACATTCAGTTACTGTTAAGAATAATGATTTTTTTGTAGCATAAACGTGTCAAAATATTTAACCACATAGAATTATCAATCCTAAAATGCAAAGTTGCTAAAAACCTCCACATGTATGTAATTATGGTGAAATATTGTCATTTTCTGCTATCTTCAAGTAATTGGAATGACTTTGGAATTGCTGCTGAATTCTTTTTTGTTTTTTTTTTTTAATTTCAGTAAAATATGAGAGAATCAAGTTCTTGGTAATTGCATTGAAGAGTTCTGTGGAAGTCTATGCATGGGCACCAAAGCCATACCATAAATTTATGGCCTTTAAGGTAACAGTATATTTCAGCCATACATAGGATTTTTTCATAACCACTTGCAGTTACCCCTTGTACAGAAATGTTCTGACATTTTATCACGGCTGTATTATAGTTTCTTTGGTAAATCTGGCATGACTTTGTATGATATTTTAATTTAGGAGTTTTTTTAGCTCTAGGAGACTGTACACTAAAAGTTCTAAATTGTAACTGAAGTGATCGAAATGACACTATCACAACTGTTTGTTTGTATAAATAAAACATGGGGCAGAGAGAACTGAACTGAGTCTAAATGTCTTCATATGAGCATAATAAGTTGCTTAGTGATATTTAGCATTGTATTTTTTTTTCTTGAAAACTGCAAGAATGAAGTAAGCTAGCTTGGTATAATTACCAGGCTGATATACAGACAATTGGTTACTGTCAGTAGTGCAGATTGAAGTAAACACTATGGGAATGCCAAATTTCCTGAATTTGAGGGAAAACAATTCTCACTAAAGAATAAAGACACCAACTAAAGTGAACACCACAGAAAATAGCTTACAGTATTATGGGATTGAAATGCAACAGGTTGCAGAGTAATCTGTCCTTGTCCATGAGAGACGTGTTAGCCTAACTGGTCTGATGGACAGAGGCCATGGGGACATAGGAGGAATAAACCCATAATATGTGCATTAGAACATGTTTTTATAAAACTCTCTGTGGTTCTAAGTAGTAAAGTAAATCTCACTGATTGTTTGTCTCACAGTCATTTGGAGAACTGGTACATAAGCCATTGCTGGTGGATCTAACTGTAGAAGAGGGTCAGAGACTAAAAGTCATCTATGGCTCCTGCGCTGGCTTCCATGCTGTCGATGTGGATTCAGGATCAGTCTATGATATTTATCTACCAACACATGTAAGAGCTGCTTCTGGGGTTGGATTTTTTCTTTCTTTCTGTTGCTCTCCCTGGCTCCTTCTTTTCCTCAGATGATGAACACGTCAGGCTATCTGTATGGATCACTGCCAGATGCTGACAGCAGTAACTTGGGTGGAGTTGTCCAAGCAGATGCAGCCACCTGTGAGGCTTGTGCCTCACTCTCTGTTCTCTCCTAATAGTCAGTATGTCTTCATGGTTGAGAGCTGCTCGTTCAGCTCTGATGTGGGACAACGTGACTGGTTCCTGTGTAGCAGCTAAATGGTTGAATGCGTTGCACATGGCCAGCAGAAGCTGCAGGGAAGGTGGCAGTGCAAATGACACTACAACAGCCCACTGATTAGATTCAGCAGGGTTGATAAATGTCAGGAGGCCTTAGCCACCAAGGTTTCCTGTTGTTCATTGTACACAGAGGTGTCAGATGGGCCTGCAGTGTGTGTTGCACTCCCTAGGCACTATTCACTACAGTGCAGAGACCTGAGATCTGCATCTGTGTGGCTTGCCCCAGGCTTCCTTTCTGCCCATGGGAAGAAAGAAACACTATGGAGAGGATAATCTTTCCTGGTTTTAGATGTCTCCCATAAGATCAGAAGATTTGTGCCCCAAGGATGAAAAAGGTCTTTGCTGTCACGGTGTAGTGTATTTGGGTTGGGGGTAGTAGAGTTAGCATTTCTAAAGTGAGTGAAGACCTGATCTGCTGTCAGCCAAAATAAAAGATAGCCCAGTCCTTTCTCCTAGCACAGGCTCTGCAGCATTAAAACAAAAAGGCTTCCCTCTTCACTCCTGTTTCTGTAGATCCAGAGCAGTATCCAACCTCATGCAATCATCATTCTCCCAAACACGGATGGAATGGAACTACTGGTCTGCTACGAGGATGAAGGAGTTTATGTCAACACATATGGAAGGATAACCAAGGATGTGGTTCTGCAGTGGGGGGAAATGCCAACTTCAGTTGGTAAGTGCCCTTGCTGAATCATACACAATGTTCCATTTAGGGAGCATGAGTGTGCGCACACAGGCGGAAGGAAGGTGCATTTGGTTTGATTTCAGATTGAGCAGCAGTGATGCTGTAGTATTCCTGTAAAAGAGCTGTGCAAAGTGGGGAGTAGTAATATGAATCTATTTTCTGTGGAGTTTTTGAGAACAAATTCCAAACAAGCAAGTTGTGGAATTCAGGAGTGAAAAACTCACCAGAACTTCTGTGCACTGCTGTGGAATTTTTGCTAGGCAGCCACAAACATGTGGAAACCTTTCAGTATAGAGATATGTAAGGTGGCAAATAGGTAAGATATTATAGGTAGTTCTAGATAGATAACAGCCTATATATATGATTTGATGTGTTTACTTCAGTTCATCTGCAGATTGCTCATGTATCTTAGCATGATAATTTTCCTACATGTCTCTAGTTCAAAATAAGGTAGATTTGAGAGTGGGAGCAATGAGTGTAGTAAAATGGATGCAGTTTTGTTAGAGGCACAAGCACACACCAGGATCATGTGATGCTATATTTCAGTGCTGTGTGTAGCATGGGCTGTGATCACACTTGACATTGAGTTTTACGTGCTTATGAATGGACACATGTATTGGGAAAGAACTGTTGGTAGCTGTTCAAGCAACATAAATGATAAAGGAGGAGGAAATTTAAAGAAGTTCTGTGCACAGTGTATTCACTCCTGTGGTGATTAACTCTTAAGTAGATCTAAAAGAAAGCCGAATTTATCAGCTGGCAAATTGTAGAGCCTTTAGGGACTGGAGTGCTTGTGAAGTAAATGGCTCTGAGGCAGACGACACCATCTGAACATCTCATCTCACAATTTTTGGAAGCTATTTGGCTCAGTTACCACTATTGACATATTATACTGTAGTAGATAATCTGATTTAATTTTACTGAAATTTAGTATGAGAAAAAATTCTATAAAAGAGAAGTATTACAAAACAAAATACTTTTTAATTTTGCTTGCTAAGATCTATGTTCTTTTTATTTTTCTGTTAAATATGCATGCAAATCAGAGGCAATAGCTTATTCTTCATTAAGTTCCCATATGTTTTTTTTGGCAGTGTTCCTAAGACTATCCGTCAAATTGCTTTTTGAATATACCTTTTCATAATGTGGATGACTTCCTCCTTCATCTAATTTTTTTACTGCCATCAAGAACAGATTGTTTTCCTCATGCTACTACTAATCAGTTTCTCCCCATGACACGCTTAAGGAAAAATGCTTGATTTTTTTGTTTTATTTGTGCACAAAGGAAAGCAGTATGACAAATAATAGTATTTCCACTTGGAGAGCTTAATATGAGCCTCTCCTCTTTCTCTGTTTTTGCTGACAAACTCCTTCAAGGAAATAACACCATGGGACACACAGCTGGTGTTGGGGACATACTGGAGGGAATAAGTTTAGTCTTATTTAAACCTTGGGTTCTGCTTCCCTTTGTCAACACCTGATTAACCTGTCCCTTTGCCGCAGGAGAGAGAGCCTGTGTAAAAACTTGATGTTTCTTCAATTTAACTGAACTCTGGAAGATTCCCATCGTATCATGAAAGCTCAAGAAAGGCATATATTAGTAATGCAGAAAGATTATGAGGATTTTTTTTTTTAAATGGCATTTTTAGGCATCATCAAGATGCTGAAGACAGAAGTACCACTCTGAACATGTGTGTAGTTATAATGAGTACATGCAGATAATTTTTAGCTAGAGCACATCAGTATATTCATCTGCTTTTTCACTTCTTCCATGTTGCCCTCTACCTGTCCTAATGGGCTGTGTGCTGTGTTTTCTTTCCAAAGCGTACATCCGATCCAACCAGATCATGGGCTGGGGAGAAAAAGCTATCGAAATACGATCAGTGGAAACTGGACACTTGGATGGTGTGTTTATGCACAAAAGGGCACAAAGACTCAAGTTCTTATGTGAACGCAATGACAAGGTATAATTGCTCCCACCATGGTTTCTTACCAGGAAGGTAAATGTGTACATTATCTGAGTACCTGAGCCCAACCAGTAGCCAAACACCCACCCAGCCTCTCACTCACTTCCCTCTTCTGTGGGATGGGGGTAAAATAGAAGGAAGGCAAAAAGACTCATGGATCAAGATAAAGACAATTCAGTAAGGACAGCAAAAGCAGCACATGCAAGCCAGACAAAGTAAGGAATTCGTTAAGAAACTCCCATTGGCAGGCAGGTGTCCAACCACCTCCCAGGAAGCAGGGCTTCAGCATGCACAATGCTGCCTTGGAAAGACAAATGTCAACACCATGATGTCCCCCCATCCCTCCACGTGAGCATGTCATTATTTGTTATCGGATATCACTTTAGTCAGTTTGGATTCACTCTCCCACTGTTGTCCCCTCTCAGCCTTTTGCCCACCCTCAGCCCACTGGCCTTTGGAAGCTGAGGGGCTAGAGAAAAAGTCTTGATGCTGAGTGAGCATTGTTCAGTGGCAGCCAAAACACTGGCGTGTTAACAACACTGTTTAGCTACAGATGCAAAGCCCAGCACCATACAGACTTCTATGAAGAAAGTCAACTCCATTCCAACCAGACCCAGGACATCACTGTAGTTGCCCTGTAAATATCAGGGGCAGTGAAGGGAAATTAAAGCCCCTGCTGCCCTACCTATTGAATTTACCAATCTTTTTTCTTTGCAGGTTTTCTTTGCCTCCGTACGGTCAGGTGGAAGCAGTCAAGTCTATTTCATGACCCTTGGCAGGACTTCTCTTCTGAGCTGGTAGAAGCAGTGGGATTTGGCGAGGAATTGATGACATCCAGAGTCTGAGATCTTCATTACTCGGAATTATTTTCAGCTGGAGTACAGACCTGCACTAATGCAGCACTCTGTGTAAATGTGTGTGCAGGCATCACTGGTGTTAGGTTTCTTTTTGTTTTTCAACTGGGGCTGTGACGCAGCTGGTGCTGTAAAGATATTGCCATCAGGTGCTACAATGTCTTTGAGATTTGGGATCATGCTAGAAAGCTACAGGTCTTCTTTTCCCTTCAGCTCCAGAATTCCTAGACTTTGAAGGACTCTGTTAGTGTTAAAACAGAGAGGGGAGAAAAAAGGGGAAAAATCCCCATCTTACCATGAACATGCTGTTGAGTGGACAGGAGGCAGGCAAGAGAAAGTGAGAAGTGGTGTAGAGAGTCAGACTGGCTGAAACAGAGGGCAGATCTAGTCTAGTAATGTTAACAATGTATTTAATTGACATTTCTTTTTTGTAATGTGACTATGTGGACAAAGAGGAAGGTGGAGGTTTTAAGAAGTTAATATTTATAAAATGTGAAAGACACAGTGACTAGGATAACTTCTTCTTGGGGACGGGGAGGGTGGGAGGGGACTTGGGGTGGAATTATTTTTTTTGTTGTTGTTTCTGCAGTTTTCTTTTGGCCTGGCCAATAACTTTAGTCGTTTTCTGTGTACCAGGTATTGCCTGAAACATGTGCAGATGATTAAAAAAAGAGGAAAAAAAAAAGAAAAAAAAATCATTTTCTATGATTCTGTGTTAGGCCAGAACTTGGTTATGTCACAGTATTAGCACTGCCTCAGTTAAAGGTTTAATTTTTGTTTAAACCTAGAAGTGCAACAACAGTTTCACCACAGTCTGCACTTGCAGAACTTAAAACAACAAAAAAAAAGAAAAATAAAATCCAAACTACATATGTTTATTTTTTTGTGCCTACCTCATTGTTTTTAATGCATAAAATAAAAGAGGTGGTTTAGTTTATACATTTTTAGATGAAAACCATTAATGTCTAATTTAATCTTAATACCAAAACTACCAGATTGAAAGGTTTCTGACTGTTATTGCATAGCAAGTTTCAGCAGGAGGAGAGAGTGGTCTGTTGGGGCAATAGTGGTAGCGGTATGGCAGTGAGACACTGATTAAGGTAATTTGCTTACAAAATTTAGTGAAGCAAGCATTTTTATAAACCGGTTCCATCCTTAATAGAAGTCTGAATTTAGCCTAAAACCAGAGGTTTCACTCTCCTAACATGTGGGCTTAGTAACAGGCAGGTAAAAATAACTAGGCTAGTTCTATAAACTGTTAAATATTGTAGGAAACATTTTGGGGTGGTGATGTTTTTCTTTAAGAATGCAATGCACTAAAACTCTTTTAAGAATGTAGTTAATACTGCTTATTCATAAAAAACAGCGTATACCTGTGTTTAGATGTAAGATCCCAGCTCTGGCTTTTTTCTTTCTTTTTTTTTTAACTCAGTTTTATTTTATGAATAAGTTCTGACATTTGTAATAAATGTCTTGAGAGTAATAATTTGTTTAATGGCTACATGTTCATTACTTGAGAAACTTTGAGTGTATAATAATCTGTTGGTGGTGTAATAATGCACAGTGTCACAATTCAGCCATTTTCCTTTTTGTTTTCACTACTCTTTTTTTTTTTTTTTTTTTTTTAATTCCTTTGGTGGGGTACTTTGTTGACAGCTGCCTTAAGCTGTTCATTCAGTGAACAGGCTCTCAGTGTTTCCTGGGCTTTGTCTTCTACTGCGGTTAACTTTCCTTCATGGTTAACTTTCCTTCATGGCGTGACAGGTAGGGCTTTTTTAAACACGTATTCTTCAACTCAGTCAAGCTGATGGCTCAAGCGACTGGTCACACAATCAATTAAGAGCCAAGAGCGCTGGGTGTACAAAGCTCAAACTTGACAGACCCTTCTGTTACTGTCGAATCTGACTGCTGTAAATCCTTCAAACCCCAATCAGCATTACTGCTGCAGACTCTCCTTTGAACATCATACAGATGGTTGAAAAGCGAATGGTAAACATGTACCGCCAGCACATGCACACACACCCCGCACCCCCCCAAAAAAGTATCAAAACTCAAGAAAGCCTTACATTTGCTGGCGGAGGAATACCTAGAACTATTTTTTTTTTTTTTTAAATTGTATGACTTTTGGATAGTGTTGAAGGTGAAGGATGTGTTCTTTTCAGGCCCGGTGTGGTCAGCCACAAGAATGATCAACCTTTTGTACTATAATGAACTAGAGGGGACTCAGAAATGCAATGTGATGGTAGACGTGAGTGTAATCACACAGCTGCCCTGTAGTGTAGTTTGCCGAAGCTGATTCAATTGAATGTCGGTCTGCGTGATTTAAATCTTCCAGCAATGTGTGGTCAAAAATTAATCTAGTCCTTGAAAACTTATGCTATTCACCCGGAGGAAGACGCTCCAATTCTGTAGGGATGCCCAGGTCATGGATACGTGCTGTTCTGAGGATTAAGTTCTGAGGCTGTGTAGGGGGGGAATTTCCTTCCTTCAGTGGGGCTGTCTGCTTGGCAGCTTCGGCCTCCACGAAGTGCCAACATGGCAAGGTAAAAACAGTATTACAAAACCACTATGTATACCAACATCGAAATCTTCAAACAGTGCTTTTGCAAGCAAAGAAGAAAAGAAAAGCTCCTAGGTTTAGTTTTAAGCTTTAATAAGTAATAATTTTCTGTATCTTTAAGTCAAAGTAACCCTAACTTGTATGACTGCAGTGTTTTTATTTTTTATCTTATGCACATGTTATGTTGGAGAAAATGTTTACAAAAATGGTTTTGTTACACTAATGTGCATCACATATTTATGGTTTATTTGAAAGTGATTTTTGTGGGTTTTTTAGTTTTTCATAGTAGTAGAAGTACACTTTTTGTGATTTATAACCCCAAACTCTGCTGATTATAAAGATGCTAAACAATAATACAAAATGACAAACTGCATTTAAAATTACTAATCGTAGAGCTGCAAAGCAGACTGGTGACAAGAAAAACACTCAGCCTTTTTTTTGCAGTGCTATCTAACTTGTCTTCTGTGTACTATGGAAATTACTGTTTTTTCCCCGTTTTTCCTTAAATAAAGTCAAATTGACACCTATTGTATGTGGAAAGTATTTTGAATATCTTCTGGCTGCAGAAATCAAACTGCATGTTGCCTAGTTGCATGTATCATAAGAACAAAAGCCTTATTGTCAAATCTCATAGTTTCAGAGACTTTGACAGTAGATGTGGGCTTTTGAGGGCTTTTTTGTTGTTCTTTTTTTTTTTTTTTTTTCTTATAGCCCTATCTCCTGGTACAGTTGCTCTTTTGAGAATTACAGTTTTCCTTTTAAAGAGAAAAGGTGAAAAGCTTTGAAACATTGGTGATTGAACCACCAGCTTGTGTTTTGGAAAGAAGTTGCACAAGGGAGAGCCTGGGTGTGTTATGAGTGTGCTCTCCCACGACAGTGCTTTCAGGCATGTGATTTGAAAGCTGACATTACTTATTACTGAGAGAATGTGGTAAACAGGAATCCTGAGCTAGATTCTTGCCTGACACAAATGCACGGCTCCAAGAAATTCAGGCTTTCCAAGATATAAGCTGTGAGTATTGAGCAGGTTTGATGCAAAGCTGCTGGGGTTCTTGTCAGCCTTTGTTGGCCTTTGCCCTTGTTTTTCCACCATGGGTTGTGTCTCTTTTCTGAAGTGGAGATAAGCAGTAGACGTTTCCTTCCGACTGGCCTGGTCTCTGCGAGAAGAGGAGGAAGCCTATGTTCCCGGAGTCCTGCCTTTTCCTCGCACTTTCCTCTGCAGAAAGCAAGGGATGTGGTGTAAGTTGAAAAATGTTCCAGGGTTTCACTTGCTTCCTATGGACAAAGGTATCTGAAATCCTCAAGACCCACAGCTTTTCCGCTTTTGGAAGTGTAGATACTGACTAAGGTTAAAAAACTACCAAGACCAGCTGGCTGCTGGCTAGGATCCTGGTGACTCCACTCCAGTTACTGCTCCAGAGTTGCTGGTTTAATTCAGTCATTCTTCAGTCATTGGCCTGTTGAAGACTTCTGTAAGTTAAGCACTTAAGTGTACGTGGCATAGTCAAGTGCCTTAGCTAGTCATGAAGAAACATTAGAGGGTCATTACAGTATGCGGTAAGTAACAGAGAACAGTTGCTCCAGGTGTGACCTTCACAATGGGTGCTGGCAGAAGCAATAAAGAACATGCAAAACCCTTCATGCTCCTTTGGAAAGACACAATTGCAGTGATTTACTGAAAGAAGGGGGGAAAAAAAGCATTGTAAGCAGCAATACATTTTTTTCCTCTATGGGATGGGTGTAGGTAGGAGTGGTGAGAGAGGTCCAAATTTGTACCTCATGAGGGGGAAGGGAATTATATACAGAATAGAAAAGCATAAAACACAGCAGAAGAACATAAGCACCTTTAAAATTAACAGTGGTAGGACTCAAACCAGACAAATATTCTAACATCAAAAGAAGTGCTTTTAAAATTTTGTTTTTACTAAGCTTCTAAAAATACAAGTTAAATATTAGTAATAAAAAGTAAAGAACACTTAACAATGGGATCTAAGTTAATAAACTTCAAATTAGAAAAGATACAAGAGGTAGCCCTTTTCAGGAAGCTCTTCCAGCCCTTGCTGGAAGACACATGTTAGAGAACCAGGAGTGTGTAGGACAATTAGGATTGTACATGGAGGGATAAAATCTAGTCCTGTGGGCTGCCTTCTCTTGTGCAGAGAGCTTGTTCATTCTTTGGCTTGTATCTATATTGTGGTCTAGGGTGAAGATTGTAGCGTTGCTAAGAAGACAACAGGCAGAAGTTGCTGGAGAACAGGCCTTATGAGGAGCGGCTGAGAGAGCTGGGGCTGTTTAGCCTGGAGAAGAGGAGGCTGAGGGGAGACCTCATTGCTCTCTACAATTACCTGAGAGGAGGTTGTGGAGAGGAGGGTGCTGGCCTCTTCTCCCAAGTGACAGGGGGCAGGACAAGAGGGAATGGCCGCAAGCTCTGCCAGGGGAGATGTAGGCTGGACATTAGGAAAAGATTTTTCACAGAAGGGGTCTTTGGGCACTGAACAGGCTGCCCAGGGAGGTGGTTGATTCACCTTCCCTGGAGGCGTTCAAGGCACGGGTGGATGAGGTGCTGGGGGGCATGGTTTAGTGTTTGATAGGAATGGTTGGACTCGATGATCCGGTGGGTCTCTTCCAACCTGGTTATTCTATGATTCTATGAAGAAACGACCAAATGCAAGAAAAGAGCCTCTTGTGGATTAGGGACTTGGCACCATGCATTCAGCACAGGACTATGCTGTATCAAGATGTCCAAAGCAACAAATTTGCTAATAGGAATATGAATGCATTTCCATTTCAGTGGCCAATGCCCTGTTACCCACCTGTGGGCTACAGCACCTCAGCCTACAGCTGTTTCTCCCTTCTTCCAACATCACTAAAGAAAAAAATACCTTGTGCTGTATTCTACAAGCACATGCCATAGGTGGTTTGTACTTGCTAATGGCTTTTACTTTGCCTTAAAACTGCAGGTGGTCTAGCGGGGAAGCAGCCCTGGGGACTTAACTGTAAGAAGGCTTTTTTTGCCATATAAGGAATGTAGCTTATGGCCAGGATTTCAGCTCCATGTGAGGGGTGTGCCTTGCCTGCAGACTATTTCGATGCATGTAGGGAATGCAAGTTTAAAGAGCTGTATGCACTCAGTAACTGTAAAAATGTTGACTGCAGCTCTTCCAATATGTGCAAATTCACGACTGAGATCCAGCACCCACCTTTTGGCCTATTTCCAACCAATTAAAGCCAGGAAGTCTGGTAACAATGGCCTTCTTTTCACTCAACCTACTCTTTAAAAATTGTCATTCTGGTGTTGACTGTACTCGCGGAGGTGTGGACATGCAAAGTCAGGCACTGGTATTGCCATGTGGTCTACTGTGATGGTTACTGGTTGACAAAATTCAAGGAGAATATCAGGTAATCGCAGTCACTTAATTTTAACTGCATGACCATGTGTGTCCACACAGCATATGCTCTGATAAAAACTATTGTAGAAATACCTTCTCCTTATCTCTCTGATTTATGGCATTCTACTTCTAAACAGTAATAAACTAGGGAGAGAGGGAGGGAGGAAAATGTTTTGTTTAAGAAAATATACCCCTGACTCAATAGAAACTTGTCTATTCCAGCTGAGGAAATGAGAGTGTTTTTTCCTTTGTTAAATTATAACAGGAAATTAGCTTTAATATTTCATTCTTGGGCTTTTGTGGTTCAGTGGGGTAAATATGCAGCATGGGGAAGTCAGATTAATTTGTTTCAACTTCTGTGCACAGCTCAAATTTTACTTGCCCTCTGTGTGAAATTTTTATTGCACAACCTTGTACTTGCCACTCAGCATAATCTGTCCATTAAAAGGCAGTACCACATTTCCATTTAGTTTTATTATTTGCATCTCCTAAGCAATTCTGCCCATGCTGTGTTAGCTGTGAAAAAAAAATGTTTTTCCGGGTGTGAAACAACTGTTAGAGTGAAGGGATTGCAAAATAATGTTTGCCTTGGCTCTTGTCACAGGGAGATGAGTGACAATTGTTAGTAGAGTCCTGTTTGTATGGTAAGCGAGACTTGGTCTTACAAACAGGAAAAGCTGAAATCTGGAAAAGAGTAAACGATGTGTTTGGGAGCTTTCAACGAGTCAGAGATACAGGAAAACTGAGGTTTTAGTTTGAGATCCTTAACCTCGTCCATTAGACCATCTTCACCTCTTGGAGTACTGATGTCTTCCTTGGTATTTGACGAAGGCAATAGAATGTAACTCACATTCCTAGGCCAGATATTCATACTTGCTCATCATTGACAATTCAGACAGAAAGCCATTAGCAAAGCTGAGCCTTGAGAAAGCAAAGCACAGAGGGAATTCACATTTCCCTCTTCTGTTTTGTTGTATTGTTTCTACCAATTTTTTCACCAGTGCTAAACACACCTCTGCATGCAGCTAACACAGAGAGCATGCTTACTTGAAACAAGTAGGGGGTCCTGGCTTTTGGCAGCCCTGTGTCTTCTACTGGTGGTGTCACAAGGCAGAAAGTGGATCCAGGTCCTCCTCCAAGACCCTTGTCAAGAGGAGGTTAGTGATGCAACTCACAAGGTAACTGGGGCTTAGGATACTCTGAGCAAGTGCAGTGTGGGAGAGCAGGGTGCCTGGCATGAGGAGCTGGGAACGGAGCTGAGCACGGTCTGTGGGGGAGGAAAAGCTGGGGGAGGAAAATCCAGGGGAGAGGGGGCAGAGAGAGGTCTTGGGACAGTCTCTGCATCAAAATTTGTAATACAGACTGACTTCCCTCAACTTCAGTCCTTCTGGAGCCCCTGGTTCAGAAAGAACCATCGGGTTCCAGTACTGAATAGCCACCGTGAATTGTGTTATTTAAATTTAGTTTGTTTTACTGTAGCTTGCAGTATGCCTTCTATGTGTAAACAAATAAATAACTAAGCTTCATGTAGTTCCTCTATTTTAATGCTTAAAATGGTTAAGTTTGTCTATAGCATTCATACAGCTTTAGACATCAACCCTACAGCAGATTTAAGCACCTATTTAAGTTCAAATGTAACATGGACATAATCTACCCTCTGTTTTCCCAAGCACTTAATTGTGTCCTAACCTCCATGTGATGCTTAAATGTAGTCCCAAACCTGAAGGCAAACTTCCTGGCAGTGGATCCTCCCGTGGTGCAGACTACACAGAGCAACTGGCAAAGCCACACTTGTGTGCCCATACGTAAGATCCGTCCTAAGAACTGGCTCGCTGGGCTGCCCTAGGTCTTAAACCTACCCAAATCTAACCACGATAATTTCTGGAAAATTCACGTGGAAATTTTCTCGATGTTTCAGCAATGAAATTAATTGAAAGATAAGAAAAGCGCATAGAATGTTAAAATGCAAAGTATGTAATTATAGCCTTACAGTTGTAATGACTCTAATGGATATCAGAGACAAGTATAAAAGGAGAATAAATTGTCTCAGGGCATAAAGAATCAATTACGGCTAATTAAGCTGCAATTATTGTTGCTGTGCTGCTATGAGAGGGTTTTTGACTAATTTTTTCTAAAATGGAATAACGCAAGTTAAACGCTAATTCATCTGTCATCTGCCATTCAGATAAAACCATTTTTCTAGTGCTTTTCAAAATGTGCCAGTGTGACAGATCTCAGTTTTACACTAGTGAAAATACCAGGGATTTTTATGCAATGATTTATTTCATGTCACACATCTGTTCAGAGGCACCATTTAAACTCAGACTCAGTGAAGTGCATGAACCCGTGCCCCCTGCTACTCATGTAAGTCAGCGATCAGGTTTAACAGAGTTTACATGGTTAAAATGAAGTGGTTTGGTAAACTGGTATTGCAGGGCTGTAATTGTGAGCAAGGCTAAGCTCATGGTGGCTAACAGCTTCCTTGGTTCAGTACACAGTGCTGAGATGGAGCGGCTGAGAGAGCTGGGGTTGTTCAGCCTGGAGAAGAGGAGGCTGAGGGGAGACCTTATTACTCTCTACAACTACCTGAAGGGAGGTTGTGGAGAGGAGGGAACTGGCCTCTTCTCCCAAGGGACAGGGGACAGGACGAGAGGGAATGGCCTCAAGCTCCGCCAGGGGAGATTTAGGCTTGAGATTAGGAAGAAATTCTTCACAGAGAGGGTGGTTAGGCATTGGAACGGTCTGCCCAGGGAGGTGGTTGAGTCACTGTCCCTGGAGGTGTTTAAGGTTAGGGTAGACGAGGTGCTTAGGAGCATGATTTAGGGATTGGTGGGAATGGTTGGACTCGACGATCCAGTGGGTCTCTTCCAACCTGGTTATTCTGTGATCCTGTGATTCTGTGATGGCTCAGCCTGGAAATCAGTTGTAGAAAAGATTGAGTTTATGATACTGAGACAAACAGTTATTAATTTCACCTCGGCATAAATAGCCCCTTGT
Source organism: Clamator glandarius (assembly GCA_033459285.1). Taxonomy (NCBI): domain Eukaryota; kingdom Metazoa; phylum Chordata; class Aves; order Cuculiformes; family Cuculidae; genus Clamator; species Clamator glandarius. The sequence goes on from JAUNZM010000254.1 coordinate 2,734,244, forward strand.
AAAATGTGGCAGGTGATCGAGGAGCAGGTGTGCTGTGCAAAGAACCTGTAGTCCAGCTCATGAAGTCAGAGACCTGAGGTAGCAGTGGTACGAACGATGAGCCAGAGAGGCAGCAGGCCACTATCGCTCCATCATACGACACTGAAGACAACACAGCTGGGGAGTAGCTCCTTACTGGTACCAATGTGCAAACTGCAATGTTACAAGTGACGACACAAAATTCAGGCAGAGGTTAAGTGTGCCTATATTGCACGGTAACTCACACAAAGGAGCAAGGAAATTAATTTGATGTTTGCTTCTCGTGTTGTCTCTCTACAGATGACCCAAAGTATCTGCAAATATGCCAAGGGGTATTTACAGAGAGATTACTCAGGGACTCTAAAACCTGAATGCTGCTGAAGGAGTGTTGGGGTTCCCAAGGTGCAGGGGGCTCTCTCAGATACCTTGGACATCTGGAAGGAAACTGTATGCTTGGGTTTAGGTACCTAAATCCTGTCAGAGATTTTAACACGTGTGTCATGACGCCAAACTCCTCAGTGTGGTGCTTGTCACTTGTTGCGTGTGTTTGTGTACTGCCTTGCGTAACTTAACCAGTCGATGCTGTAATACAAACCGTTAGAAAAAGGATTTAAAAACAAAAGTGCTGAAAAATTGGAAAATACCAGGGTTTAATGTGCCTAACTAAATTTAACTCCAACAACTTTTACTACTGCTCAGAATTTAATTAAATTTGTAGGCTTTCCTTGAGGTGCTGTAATCACTCAGCAACAGATGGTTGTCATTGGAGGCATAAGTGCTTAAAAACTTTCTTCATCGTCATTAATTAGTTTGGAGCCTTATGAATCTCTTACTTGGCGTCATCTAAAGTGCTCTTTTCTCATAAATTATATCAACTTAATATGGTTCACAAATACCAATGAACTTCTCTACATTCTGTAAAGTGGGGGAGGTTTATAATTAGAAGCATCTTAATTCTTTTTTCTGTTGTCCTGACTTTTAAATAAAGAACAAAAGATTGGATTTTTTTTTATGGAAAAGAATTTTAAAAGGTTTTGGTTTCAGAAAAGTTAAAGTGAAACACTGAAGCATTTGGTGAAAGCTAATTTCTTCACTTCTAATAACTGTAACATTTTGCTTGCTATAGTAATCACCAGGAAGTCATCATGTTGACTGTAATTTGAACTTTAAGGTGTTGTCATGTTGCTCCCCACATCCATCATCCCTATATGCTGTGCTTTTTGAATGGACAACTTCTATCATGGTCCAGGTCACAAAGTTTGTCTCCAAAGGAAAATTGTTACATCAGGTTACATTTCCATGTTTGAGGGGTTGGGTATACTTGTAAAAAACCCGATGTGCTGGGTGAGAGAAGGTGCTGATAAGGAAATGCTTTATAAATTTTATAGCATCAATTATGTACTTTCGAGGTTATTTATTGAACAAAACATTCCGTCTTTGTCAAACTGACCTGAGACCGCAATAACTTTAGGTTTTTTGATAATGGGATGGCCTACATGGCACTGGGACTATAGGCTTCAAATGGGAGCCACCTTTCTCAGAGGAGGAGGAGGTTGTTTGCCTAGGAGCTACCATGCTACTAGAAAGCTATGATCTAATTGCCATCACAAAAACATGGTGGGACGAATCCCAAGACTAGAGTGTGGCTATCGATGGCTACAGGCTGTTCAGAAGGGACAGACTGAGAAGGAGGGGTGAAGGTTTGCTGTCTGTCTCAGGAAAGGGACAGAATATGAAGAGCTGTCATTGAAGAGTAGCCACAAACAGGTTGAGAGCTGGTGGGTCAAAATTAAGGACAGAAGAACCAATGGGAACCTTGTGGTTGGTGTATACTACAGGCCACCTGATCAAGGAGAAGCAACTGATGAAGTCTTCTTCCTTCAGCTACAGGAGGCTTCATGCTCACAAGCTTTCATCCTACTCGGGGACTTCAACCACCCAGACATATGCTGGAAAAGTAGCTCAGCAAGCTGTAAGCAATCCAAGATACTCCTGGAGTGCACTGAGGATAACTTCTTAGTCCAGCTGATAGAGACCTCCACTCGAGGAGATGCAATACTGGACCTAATGGTCACCAATACAAGCGCACTCATCAGTGATGTTAGGGTCAGAGGCAGCCTGGGCTGCAGTGATCATGCACTGGTGGAGTTCAAGGTCCAGAGGGATATGGGACAGGTGAGGAGTATAGTCGGGACACTAAATTTCAGGAAAGCAGACTTCCAGCTCTTCAAGGAATTACTCAGTAGGATCCTTTGGGACATGGTCCTCCAAGACAAGGGAGCAGAACAGAGCTGGAAAATATTCAAGAATGCTTTCCATAAAGCACAGGAGCACTCAGTCCCTGTATGTAGGACAACAGTCAGGAAATGAAAGACTGAGTTAAACAAAAGAAGAAGGAACTGCACAGGTAGTGCAAGCAGGGATGGGTAACTTGGGGTGTGTATGGGGACTCTGCCCAGTTGTGTGGGGATAAGGTCAGGAAGGCCAAGGCGCAGATGGAGCTGAGGTTGGCAAGGGAAGTAAACACTAACAAGAATGGCTTCTACAGGTACATCAATCAAAAGAGGAAGGTCAATGAGAACATAGCCCCACTGATGGTTGGAAATGGTGATCATGTATCAACACAAGAGGAGAAGGCTGAGGTACGTAACAAATTTTTGCCTTAGTCTTCACTGATAACTACTCTCCTCACCCTCCTGAGTCATGAGACAACAAGATGGTGACCAGGGGGATAAACCCCCTCCCCCTGAAGAGGAGGATCAGGGTTGTGACTATCTGAGGAACCTGAACATTTTTAAGTGTATGAGGAGATGCATCCCACACTCCCGAGGGAATTGGCAGATGTGGTAGCCAAGCCACTCTCCATGATATTTGAAAAGTCATGGCAACCGAGAGAAGGCCCTGGTGACTGGAAGAAGGGTAACATTGTGCCCATTTTTAAAAAGGGTATAAAAGACAGCCCTGAAAACTACTGACCTGTCAGCCTCACCTCTGCGCCTGGGAAGATCATGGAACAAAACCTCCTAGAAGCTGTGCTAAAGCACATGGAGAACGTAGAGGTGATTAATGCAGCCAGCATGGCTTCACTTGGGGCAAATCCTATACGACCCACTTAGTGGCTTTCTCTGATGAGGTGACCGCAGCAGTGGACAAAGTTAAAGGGACAGATATGATCCATCTAGAATTCTGTAAAGCCTTTGTCATGGTCCCCACAACATCCTCCTCTCTAAATTGGAGAGATATGGATTTGATGGGTGGACAGTAAGGTGGATAAAAAACTGGTTGGAGGGTCTCATTCAAATAGTGGTCAATGGCTCCATGTCCAGATGGAGATCTGTGACTAGTGGCGTCCCTCAGGGGTCTGTACTGGGACTGTTTAATGTCTTCATCAATGATATAGACAGCAAGACTGAGTGCACCCTCAGCAAGTTTGCAGATGGCATGAAGCTGAGTGGTGTTGTTGCCTCACCAGAAGGATGGGATGTCATCCAGAGGGACCTGAACAGGCTGGAGAAGTGGGCCTGTTAGAACCTCATAAGGTTCAACAGGGTTAAGTGCAAGGTCCTGCACCTGGGTTGGTGCAATCCCCATTTTCAGTACATGATGGGGAATGACGTGATTGAGAGCTGCCCTGCAGAGAAGGACTGGGGGATGCTGGTCAATGAGAAGATTGACATGAGCTGGCAGTGCACACTCACAGCCCAGAAGGACAACCATGTCCTGGGCTGCATCCAAACAAGCGTTGCCAGCAGGTCACAGGAGGTGATTCTGCCCCTCTATTCCTCTCTTGTGAGACCTCATCTGGAGTCCTGTGTCCAGTTCTGGAATCCTCAACATAGGAAGGACATGGAATGGTTAAAATGGGTCCAGAGGAGGCTACAAGGATGATCTGAGGGCTGGAGCACCTTCCCTATGTGGACAGGATGAGAGAATTGGGCTTGTTCAGCCTGGAGAAGAGAAGGCTCTGAGGAGATCTTATAGCAACTTTCCAGTACCCAAAAGGGGCCTACAAGAAAGCTGGAGAGGGACTGTTCATAAAGGCTTGTGGTGATATGATGAGGGGGAATAGGTATAAACTGGAGAAGGGCAAATTTAAACTAGACAGAAGGAAGAATTCCTTCACCATGAGAGTGGTGAGACACCAGAACAAGTCACCAAGGGTGTTTGTGGCTGCCCCGTCCCTGGAGGTATTCAAAGCCAGGTTGGATGTGTCCTTGGGTAAGCAGATCTAGTGGGATGTCCCTGCCCATGACAGGAGGGTTGGGAAAAGATGATCTTTAAGGTCCCTTCCAACCCTAACTATTCTATGGTTCTATTCTATGATTCTATGAGAAAAAATTTAGCTATTGCCTTCCTTGGTCAGAGCACATGTATTTCATGACACTATCATTTTTCCCATGGGAAGCATCAGTTAAACAACAAATTAATTTTACGATTAAAAAGAAAAAGATTCAGGTGGAAAATGCACAGCCTCCTGTGATTTTTATATATGAAGTATCGAAGCGATGTTTTATCTAGTTGGCCAAAGTTTTCATTCTTGAGCTGCCTCATGCCTCACTATCTGCTCCAGTGAGAAGTCCCTCATTTCCTCCAGGAAACAGTGCACACAGGTTTCTGCTGCAGACCAGTTGCAAGTATTGTGGGTAGATGCCTAACAGTAATGATTTCTGTTAGAACAACTGAGACTGGCTGGGGCAGGGCAAGAAGCAACTACTCAGAGATTCAGCCAAGCTCTCAAGACCTTCTTGAGGTGCAGTAAGTACCAGTGTAGAACAAGTCCTGAGTTCAGCCAGCCATGGATCCAACTCGTTGAGGGAAAAGAGAGCTTACAGTAGATCCCTTTAATTAGAGAGGAGATAAACTTTCATTTCCTACGGAAAAACATGTGCTGACGGAATGTTTAAACTGAAAAGAAGAAAAAAGGGTGATCATGCTGCACTATAAAACTCATATCTACAATGGGGCCCTGATTTCTGGTGCCTGTTTCTCAGGCTTGTCTTTGGAAGTTTTGGTGATATTAGAGGCCTTTTCAAACCTTAATGATTCTACGTCTGCCCAAAAGTGCAAGGTGCATTACGTTCTTTCGTGCTCCTTGTTGCACATGCTTGTGTGTCTACAAATCACACAGTGTTATTCGCCACTGCTGTTCACGCTTTCACAGAGAGTACCTCACTATCATGTTTCTTAACTGAGATTGGTCCAATATACTGATCCCCAAGGATGAGTTCGCAGCAGAGATTTATTGCAGTGCAATATTTGTTCCTAAAAGATCAATCAGAATGGAGAATTGAAAGATCCATTTCCTTATGGGTTTTGTTAAATAATATTAATTATTTTAATCTGAAATACAACCCATCCAACCTTCTGGAGTTAGTTACTTAGAATTAGGCCATAAGAATGAACTACAGATAAGGCCTCCTGAAACTGCAGTGTCACACGGCAGAACTTGCCTGGCATTGGAATACGCTTAGTCTGCAAGCTGTGAGCATTCACCTAGATACAATGAACTTAGCCTGAGCTTCTACTGAGTTACGCAGAAGAAGGACGCAGAGCCAGTTCAAGCCAGAAGATAAGGGACCTACATCCATTTGCAAACCTTGAAGATAAGAAAAGAGATGGCCTGCCTAGAGGCAAGGAGAAAACCTAATAAAGAATAAGAAGACCCCAGCCCCTAAAACACCATTGGACCAACTGTCGTGTGGATAGGGCATGAAGAGAATATGGTAGGTGAATCTTATATTGTAAGGGTATAATTGCCCAGGGATTTATTTGTTTGAGTCTTTCTCTGGAGGCGCCCCTCTCAAGCTGTAACCTGATGGTGTACCATCACTAAATTAGCCTGAAATATTTGGTGCCTGAAACTCTGCCTTGGGAAACATAGGATTGAGGAAACAAGCTTCGTTAACTGTTATCCCTAGTTAGAAATATTGTCTGGAAGTTAAACCTGTGAATAAGGATTCTGCAGAAACTTGGATGAAGTCTGAAACAGAAGAAATGTGGAAATCTCTGGTCCTCTCTAAAGTCAAGCACATTCCGGGTACATCAGGACAATGAAATCTAATTAAAATGAGGGAATGGCCTCAAGCTCCTTCAGGCTTGACATCAGGAAAAAATTTTTCACAGAAAGGGTCATTGGGCACAGGAACAGGCTGCCCAGGGAAGTGGTTGAGTCACCTTCCCTGGAAGTGTTTTAAAGACAGGTGGACAAGGTGCTGAGGGGCATGGTTTAGGAATGGTTGGACTTGATGATCCAGTGGGTCTTTTCCAACCTAGGGCTTCTGTGATTCTGTAAAACGAATGTGAGGAAGTAGACATGGAGGGCTGCCTTGTACTGGTAGAAGGTGGTGAGGTCCATCTTCTGCTCTTTGATTTTTATGCACCCCATGACCACCATACAGCTGGCGATCACACTGCAGTTACTTGCAAACTGGTCTGCAAGCTCCTGTATGCACCAAAAGTGCTGATGTCTCCAACAAACATCTCTGTGCCTGGGACCTCCTGCCTTCTGCTCCTGTAGCACAGGCAAGCCTCCTTTGCCAGGGCCTTTGGAGCCACTGTTGACTGGGAGATGACCAGCCCTGGCCACAGAGCAACACCAGCGAGCCTTCCTGGGCTGTTGTTGGCCCTCCTCATGGAAGGTGTTAAAATGCTCTTAGAGCAGCATGTTTCAGTGTTCTCTTTACATGGGACTACCACAGCGGATGACCAAGGCTGGGGTGAGGCATCTGCTTTTGGCACTTGGTGACTCAGGGACTCTGAGGGCTGGCTGTAGCCAGCCGTGCTGTGGCTGTTCCCTCCAGCAGCATTGCCATGGAGAGAAGGAAGAAGAGCCAGAGGTCACAAAAGTGAACAAATTGAAGTTGATCTCCTTTTGCCCTACTTCTATAAATAGAATAAATGTTTTTTGTTTCAGTTTTATTTCTAGTAACGGAGAGCACTGTATTTTCATTCTCATTGCTGAAGTGACTAAAATAGTTCCTAGATTTTCTTCCCATTCCTTTGCGAGAACAGCACTGGGTAGAGGAAAGCATGATTTTCCAATGGCTGGGAGGTGCTTGCATGGTAAGGCAAAGTATTCAAGAGCTCAAGTTCCTCTCTTGACACCCCTAGGGATGTAAGGAGAGATGTCAGGGCTGGCAGATCTGGGGCTGGAGGCTACCAGTGGCTGTGCCTCATAGAAGGAATATGCAGAGTCTGGGGAGGCTTTACAGCCGGTCATGCACCTTCGGCTTGCCAAGCTGGGTGCCACCAACTCAGGGAACCTCTGTATGGGCAGATCGCACTGCTTGGTAAGACCAATTCTCTAGGATCATCTCACACCTGGCTGCATCTGCTGCAGGAGAAGCAGTTTCCTTCTCTCTGTCAATCATACCTTTAGAGCCTGCAGGGCTCACTAGCTTCTCAGGATTCTAGAGGCTTGTATTTTTGCAGCAGCTGTAAATTCAATCTTATTTGAAAAATACTATCGGTCCATTTCCCTCCTTCTTTTTTTCCTGTTGTGTTTGTCCTTCCTTCTTTTCTTAAGTTGCTAACTTACTTCTGTTTCTGCCTGAAGTAATGTTTGTCTTGCAATATAATGGCTTGAAGCAGCATGCTGGAGATTTTGTCAGTGGATGCAGTTAGTGCTCCCTCTAGCAAGATTATGACTGTATGGTACTGGGATTGCACTTCTGCACTGCAGCATGTAACTGTGCACATTTCCCAGAGCAGACCGTCCCAAGATGGGCAGACACTCCAGCTTTTAAACCTACAGCTTTGGGCTGATATGGAAATATGTGCAAAAAAATACCAGATTTGCATGAGGGATGAAGCTGTAGAAGAGGTTTCAAGCAGTCCAAATGCAAATCTTGCTTCTAAATTGGCCATCTCCTTGCAAAATATATATCAGCAAATGCTATCATTTCATGTATGTGACTTGATTTCAAGTTGCCTGTGGTAACTCTGAGGCTTGACTAATGAAGTTTTGTAATCACCTCCTTCACTTCTTACTCTGGAAAGTGTTGTCTATACTGACATTTCTCAAACATCAAATGCAAGGACCCAGAAGTTCATTTGGATTTGAAATACAGTGTTATTAAGCAAACCCATTTTGCAAGTTTTAATCTCACTCCAGGAAACACTATTCTCATGAAAAGATAGCCATCAAAAAAGTGCACCCCATTTCCTTCCAGTAAGATCCAGGCTGAGCTATTGTCTTTCAGCATGGATCATGAGTGTTTGCTGGCATACAAGATTGGTATTTCACTGTTTTCTGCAATGGCAATAGATTGGGAGATGCTCAAAAATCTGAAGTTTGCAGAGGTAGTGACAGTAAATATTTTTGCAGGTCATGATGGGTCAGAGATAAAGAACTAAATTATGTCCAGGTGCATAGCATTGATGATGTACATCTAAATACTTCTAATTGTGATGTGCAAATTCTCTTGCAGTATATTTTGGATCTCTCACTACAAGAAAGACGTTGCGGTGCTGAAGAGAGTCCAAAGAGGGGCAAAGAAGCTGGTGAAAGGTCTAGAGCATAAATTTTATAAGGAGCATCTGGAGGAATTAGTGTTGTTAGTTTGGAGAAAGGAGGCTGAAGGGAGCAAGTTGTTAATCATGCAAACTCACCTTTGGCTCCTTGCTATATTTCCCTTCGTATTTGTCTGAGATCCTTTTAATTTCTGCTTTAGAGTCTTCTTTTTGTACTTTCAAAAAATCCAAGCAAACCCACCAAAAAACCCAGATTTTTTTTAAAGTGCTATCATTCAAGTGTTAGTAACTCATTTTTGTGTCTTCATCTGTTAAGAGATTAAAATTCCCACATCATTGCACTTGAAATATTCAGCCTACTTCAGCTGAGTATGATTTGAGGGTCAGATCCATCCAGTTTGGAAAGGTATGGAGTCTAATTTTGCTGAGAACAGCAGGTGAGCTTCTTGACGAATTGACTCAATGTCCTGTTTACAGTGTCCTATAGCACCCAAAAATTTACTAACCCTTTCTAGCTTTGGGCCGAATGCATTGGACAATTGGACATTGAATTTCTTCATGACTGAGAACAGATGGCTTGTAGGCCATTTAGCTATCATTTACCAGAGGGATCTCCTTAAACTCCGATGGTCTTGTATTTTGTTCTCTGCTAAATCTCTGATCTCCTGATGTAGAAACTACCATGTCTCTTTTTTTCTCAGGTTCTGTAAAACACAAGTGTATAATTCCACAAGTTAAACTCAGAACAGCACAAGTAAAAGTGTCAGTGGCATCTCACACAGATACTTTGCACTTGTTTAGGCCAAATGTCTCAGTTTGTATTATCTCTATTTAACGTTTTTACACAAAGATGTGTGAGGATGAGGATACACAAATAGACTTATTCTTCCACTCTAGTCTGTGCTGTTTAAACTGATGGACTGAAACTTATTTATTTGATCACTGTTGGGAATTCTTTTTTAGAAGTGATGTACTTGAGACATATGTAAAGAAAGTATGGCATCCTTGGCATGAATAGTGTGTGATATGAGAAGAAACAGGAGGGAACAAACAGCTAAAACCAGAGCTAGTTAAGTTAGCAGTGTAAGCGGCATTGTGCACAGACAGATGGGCACCAGCTGTCTTTTTGGTAAGATAGTGAGATCCAATGCATGAACTGAGGAAGGAAAGTGTACTTCAACTGAGCACTGCTAATCCTGCAGAATGCAAAAGAGCTTTAAAAAACTTAATGGCAACTAGATTTATGATTGTTTGTTTTCTGAAACAAGTAGGGCCATATTTGATGTAAAATGTATGTTTCTCTTTAATATTCAAATAGTAAAATAGTTCAACTTGTTTTAGTCTCTAGTGCTGCTGAAAAGAAATGCTGGATATGTGAGAAAACAAGCACTCATGGTGTGTCGCAGATGGGGAAGGAAGCTATTATTTTTTGGCAAAAATTATACATGGTTTCTTTTTGTTGAAATGCTGATTAGATCTTTCACAAAAAAAAAAATGACAGCAAACCAAAAAAGTACAGGACAATCCACTGGAAAAATATCAATTTTGTATCAAGTATTCAGATTTGAAAAAGTGGAGAGGAGAGTCCATTAAGAAAAACAAAACCCAAAACCAAAGAGAAGAGTGTAAGGCCAGGGCTGAAAGGAGAGGTAAGTGAAATACTGACTTGATCAATCACACTGTGTGTCCATTTCTGCAGCTGCTTTTCCTGCTGTACTGACATTTATGTGGGAATGGATGCACAGCACTGATTCAATATTCATAATCTTACCATCAGGAACCATTATGGACTAGTATATGTCTTCAACTCCAGCTGCTGGAGGGAAATATTGGGTAGGAAACTGTGTGTACAATTTTTCTAAAGAAAACAACTTTGATACCTTGTTATATTCGCCACAACATGCTACCACCCAGCCTAGCTAACAAAAGCTCTGGGTCCTATTTAGGGTGATACCGATGTGCCTAACATTCGCATTAACAACTGTGTTGTGGCTCTCAGTACTTTTGTGAGCAAGTCAGTGATGACTGAGGCGATCAAAAGGAAGCACCTCCCACACCCTAATACCTAATCTGAATCTTCCCTCTTCCAATTTAAAGATATTATGTTGTGCAGAATGTCATAACTAGTAACTTAAGCCACGATTCCCAAACTCCTGGATCATCAGGACTGGAGAAAAAATTGAAAAGTTACAAAACCAGGCCACATTAAACTTTAAGACATGAGTGATTATAAGGTCTGTTTACATGGTATCTTCCAGGATATATTTCCAGAAGAAAATTCTAATTGATCTTAGACGTTTCCCTCTCATCTCATTCCCCAGGATGGCTGACTTGCTCTGGTTGAAAACTGGACCAGTTCAACCAGGATGAGTTTTTTTGATGTCAAGTGAGCAGCATACTTGTCAAAATCAAATTTGTAAAGAGGAAGCAAGTTGAAGCCTCACAGTGTGGGGCAATTCTTCCGGAACAGGGCAGGCAATACGCAATATGGGATGGCCCCCGAGGACAACAGATCAATGAATACTTGCAAGGAGATGTTGCCTAAGTAAACACAGTCATAGGGTCCTATTTCACAAGAACGTCCTCTCATTACTTGAGTAGTTATATGATGCTTTTGTACAGTTAGCTCTGGGTAGTTTACTGCTACCTTGCTCATCTAGAAAACATGAGATCTACAACTTCATGAGCCAGAATGCAAAGCATGAGGTTGATCACAAAGTGTATGCAAGGGGTGAACTGTTTTCAAACATACGGTTGCCCTTAGGGGCGTATTTACATTTTCTGCTGCGTATTTATGTTGGAGCTCCATATGGTTGCGTGAGTAGCGCACGTACAGTACATTTTGTTCTGCAATCAGTGTCCATAGGTTTCATTTCACTATGTCCCACATGAACAAAGACTGCTGATAAGTGCTGTGAGTTCCAGTCAGCTGTCCCATCAGGCATTGCTCCAGCACTGTGCCGGATGTTTTTGGGAAACCTGTGCATGTTCTGCACAGCGCCCCGGAAAACACAAGATATCTTAGGCCCACCTGTGTCATTCCTGCAACTCCACCACTCCTGCAAATGGGTACCTTTTCAAAATTCTGCTTCCTTAGAAAAAGCCTTGATGTGCTTTGTGAGCAGCTGAGTCTGAAGGCAATGAGGCAGTTGTAAGCAACTAGTTAGTGGTACCACTGGAGAAGGGCCAAACAAAAGCAGGCAGAGGGGCACAGTCCTGGAGGTCAGAGGGATGGGCTGGTAGTGAAAGACCTCCATTGCATCAAAGGCCACTTGCCTTGGGCTATGGGGAAAAGCTTGCTGCAAAGGCAGGCCAGCGTGAGACTTTGCTCTTTGCAAATTTGCTGCCTGTAGTTTGCTAACCCACTCAGTAGATGATGATGATGCGTGACAAGGGAAACTGCAAAAACGCCTTTGCCCAGGTCTAAGGCTCATTGGCAAACAGGAGGTTGTTTGTAACTAGACACAGCTTGACTTTTGGGGCTGGAGGTTGATGGATTCAGTTGGTAGGAAGAGAATAAAGGGCACAACAGAAAATATTGTCACAGAGCTTTTAAAGTTCATTTTATGCATACGGATAATTCTGTACATCCTAGTTCAAGAGAGGTATAAAATTACAAAATGTACACACGTGGACAGTAAGAAAGAGGACCTGGAGCCACATCCTCTACAGCAAGATTAAATACTTGATAGCACAGAGAGGAGTCAGAAGTTGGAGAATGTGGCCAGAGTTAAAAGTCAGAGGTAGTACAGAAAAAGTGAAGAGGGAATGTGTGTTTGCTGACTCTCACTGCTGGCTACAGATGGTAACCCATTAAATTATCAGACAGTATGTTTAAAATATACAAAAAGGAGTAGTATTTTTACATCAAGAATGTATTTAAACCACAGAACTCACTGCCACAGGGTGTGGTATAAGCTGAAGGTATTCCAGATAGTGGTGGGATCAACCCTTTCTGGAGGCTCTGAGAGACTTTAATTGCTAGTTGCCAGAAAAAAAGAAAGGGGAAAGGTTGCACTATGTGTGCCATGTTCTGATGTTGCCTTAAATATCAGCTGCAGGCTACTGTCAAGAGCAGGGGCTACAGGGCCTTTTAGTCTGGCCTACTGTGACTGATTTGACATTCTTACGGTTTCAAATTTCCCAATTATTAGGGATATTTCTCTGTGATGCTACAAACCCCAATCCCTGACTGCTGAATGACCTGTGAAGGGTCTCTAGATCTGGAGGTGTTTTCCAGCAGTTTATTTACAAAGAATCTTTTTCACACACACACACACACATACATATATATATATATACACTTACACATATGTTGCTTTTTCTCATGAAAAAGACCTTTTTCCTGGGTAAGCTACAGTGTGTACCGTAAGTGCACATCTACACACAATGAAGTGTGCAGTTACTGAACATTGCTGAGAAACATCTTCATATCATGAGAGCAGCTGGCTGTGATGTGGGCAGCCTTTGTGGATGAACCAGACACATGGCTGAGAGGCCTCTCTACAGGGGTTCAAGGGTGGAAAATGGGGCAGTTGAATTCCTTATGGTAATAACATTCTCTCCTGGATTTATAAGTACCACTCTGTCTGTCTTCTGTGTCCTGGCCCTATTTCTGCTCATGACCTACCTTTTACTGTGGCTGTGTCAGTACATAACTTACCTCTGTACAAAATAAAGCTTCTTTTAATAGCAAAAGATAATAAAGACCCCTAGCTCAATATGTGATCTGGTTGTAGCAGCTCAGGTAAGACCGATAAAGCGCACAGGGAGGACAGAAGTCTGCAGAGAGTTAAGGGTTATGGAGGAGAACAGATTAAGAGATGGACAAGAATATGCATCAGTGGCATAGCAGAACTTGGCTGAGGGTGCAGATGAATGAGCTTTACTGGAAGTAAACCTGTCCCCACTAGAAAAATCTGTTTCAGAAAGAAGCTTGATGATACGCATAAAATACTGTAGAGTTTGCAAACACTGCATTTGATTTGTTGAGCATGAAACAGCTGATCCCAAAGCAACTTAAATTTATCCATGACAGATCCCAAGTTAGGCATAAGTCTTGTTGAAAGCAGACTCTTTAGTCCTTCTGTACATTATCTTCTGATGAAAACCTCTCTTACAAAACCATCAAACTCAATATACTAACAGAATCTTTTCCTCGAGGTGCTGTTTCTTCATTTTCTCAGAAAGCACAGCCTCCAGAAACAGTTCTGTCAGACACTTTTCTTTATTGCAACATTATATAGTTTTGAAACACTCATTCAAGTAGAGTGTTAAAACCAGTGTCTGCTAGCATTGTTAAGAAAACACTGTGTGTCTCTTCAGCAAACTAGAGTGCCAGAAAATTTCAGACCTTTCCTCTGTTCCATCAAGCCTTCAGAAATAAGAATACTTTGATGATTTGAGGATATACTACAAAATCCTTATTTTCTATTTTAGTAGTGATTCTGGAAAGCAAATTAAAATATTTGTCCTAAGACAAAGAAGCAAGTGATCTGAGCAAGTTCTTGAGCACGGCATCCTAGTCTCACAAGAATGCTTAGCTGCAGTGGCCCTGCAAGAGGCTATTAACCTTTAGTATGCATGGTATCACCAGCAAACTTGCTATTGGAGTTTGACCTAAAAACCCACAACACTGCTGCTACTGGATTTTTTAATGTTGTAGAACTATATAAACCAAATATTTTTTAATCTGGGCCCCAGGTTCTCACTATCTATGTAGACTTCACTAAAATGCATTAACTGTGTTTTTAATAAGTAAATTTTTCTGGCTGGTATTTTGCTCTAAAATAGTTCTGAGTTTCCACAACCCTCTTCTGGTTTACACTGAACAGTTTCGGACAGATCTCTCTGGTGTCTCCTGACGAGCACAGCCAGCATCCTGCAGCAGTTTCAGTTTGCAGGGGGCAATGATAAAAAGACAGCATAGGAAGAACAGAAACCCTGAAGGGCTTTCATTTCCACGATTCTTTTGGGGATCTTGCAATTAGAATACAACCTTATCTGCTCAGCAGGTGGCAGCCTCTATGTTTCTCCACATATGGATGGATATGTATATTTCTCTAAATATCTCTCTTTCTCTCTCTTTCTCTCTCTTTCTCTCTCTTTCTCTCCTTCTCTGTACTGAAAGATATAGAGAGTTTCTTATGAGTCTAAAAAATACCACTGGAATGCTAAAGGAATACGTGCTTTCTTACTTATTTCTTATCTCCAGGATTTCTTCTGGATATCTTAAAATCCAGCAAATGATCCTGTGACTTCTGCATAGGACATGTAGTTGCAATTCTCTCACCTCAGGCCAGTTTCATAAACATGCCATGAAACCAGCATCAGCTCTGAATTACTGAGGAGCAGCCAGATACAGTATTCCTGCGTCATGTACTTGACGTGCAGAGTTGAACATTTTCAACTTCAAGGGAGCCAACAATGACTAAAGATTCCAAACAATCCTGTCATACCATTATGGTATTACATGGTTAAATTCAGTTCCTCATTTTTTTTTGTATTTTGTTCCCATAACTATAGTATCAAGCCAAAAGCCATTATCAATTATTCATACATCCTGCTGAAACCACTCTCCCTAGGAGGCCTGCTCACAAGACCTTGTATATTAGTAAAAACAGTGACTTGTAAAGGTCCTGAGATCTTTCAGCTTTATGTGAAGACAAGGGGAATGGCTCAGCACTTATGAGAAGATCAGATTTGATGAGCTGTCCTTATGAGAAGATCAGGCTTGATGAGCTGTCCTTAAAGTAAGTGAACGGCTCTTCTGGGTTCCCAGTGAAATAAGTGCTTCTGAGCTAACAGATCCTGGAAGCTACAGCCAGAAGGATCAACAGGATTCTCAGTTTTGTTGGGAAGGAAGCTCTCAATCCAGAAATCTTTTGAAGGAGAAAACTCACCACTTTCTTGCAATCTTTCATTAAAATTAGCTGAATTTTCCTGTAAATGGTAAATCCTCATTTTGGGTTCTCCCTAATTCAAATTAACTGGATTAAAATGAACACCATTCCATCTTGTGATTAAAGAAAATTTTCACACTAAATATATATTGCAGTTAAAATCCCTTCTTTTTCTTTTCAAAATATTGATATTGATAACAATGATTTAAACAAATGATGTTAAATATTGTCTTGACTCCCCATCATGTTTAAAATCCTTAGAAATTTTTTAGAAACCAGTTATTGAAATAATGAGTTCCCTTTTCAGCTGGTACAAAACATCATATGCAGAAGGGCTTAGTTTTATGCGTTTGAAGTCTGAAATCCTCTGAAGCTTCATTTTGCTGCCTCATGTATTTGTACTTCTGTTCTGTGGTTAGCCATTATGAATCTAACAGAATCCTCTAAGCTCAGCTGATGGCAACTATTTTTATTAAAACAAATGAGTTCATTAACATGAATGAATGGTTCAAAATCCTTATTCAGTGCTTCAAGGTGTACATGAACCAGTGGAACAGATAAATAGAAGGTAAAAAGAAAGACTAAGCTTACCCTAACTTTATTGCAAGAAAATACAACCTTGCAATATCACTTCAGGTTGCTTTTGCATTTCCTCTTTAGAAGGATAATGGTGATGTTGGGATTGAACCTTTTTCTTCTGAACTGAATTGATTTCTCATAATTCTTGTTTTCAAATATGTTGAGCTTTTTCCCACCCTTGAGAAGCAATACCTGTTGCATCTATTTATTTGTCATCCCTTTATTTGTAACTCCCTCTTCTGTTATACCACTGATCCAGAACAAGTCCATCTTGTCACATTTTCTTTCAAACAACTCTCAATTCCAGTTAGAATCCATCATGACACTAAACACAGGATAAGTACTAAGGAAGAATGCCAAGTAAAACTGAAACTTCCATATGCACTTCCATATGTTTTGCACTGTGACACCCCACTCCTCACACATCTTCAGCTCCCCACAAGTTCTGTGATAACTGAATTACACATCTTGGTAATGGAGTAGGAAAAAAGTACTTTGGATAATAGTATCCACTAACTGTCTTTAATACTCCTGCTTTTTAAAATGTGTGTGAAATATACTTGTGCGTCAGAAGTTAAACTAAGATAAATGAGAAGATTTGCTGTCCACGTTAAATAAATGACTTCATCAGCATGGTGAGATGAAAATTTCATTCAGTAACACGTAATAATGAAATGAATGGCTAATAATACCCTTCTAGCACACCTACAACAATCTATGATCTGTACCAGCTCAGTTTTTCCCTAATCATAGGACATATATCTATCAGTGTTTTTTGTAGCTATGAAGTAACTTTTTACTGATTAAAGGTAAGTTCAGCTAGCAAAAATACAATAATTAATAAAAATCTTTATCATCTGCTTTTCTCTTTGCTTCTGGAATTCCTTGTTTGCTGGGTTGGCTGGTTAAACCAAGCCCCATAAATTATTTAGAAATTTTATGTTGTCCCTTTTGTTTTGGCTCATCTAACTCTATATGACTTTATGCTCTTCAACTAGACAAATTTTCATCCCAGTCTGCTGTTACTGCGGGCTTTTTGTGATCATTTTTTAAATCCCTCTACACTTTTCACATGCAAGCCCATAAAGCACATTAAGTTGTTTCATCTATAAAACCACTGATCACGGCTGCAAGCAAACTCTGCGATTTTGGAAGTGAAGGGAAAAAAAGTCTACATGGGAATCTCGAGATGCTTTTTTCCAGCTTTCAAAATATGCCCTTAGCGCCCCTGCTGACTCACTGTCTGACATGAGAAGATTCCATGGCTGCAGGAAACATCCACTTGCTGCTCTCCTTGGAATCCTTAGCTCCCAGTGGTCAGCCCCAGCACGGTGACAGTGTCAGTGCTGCAGCTTTGCTTAAAGCCCTGCACTGAGGCATAGCAGATAGTGTATGTTGTAGGTTTACTTAACCTGACTAAGCAGCTGAGCTGCGAAGTTGTTGTCCACTTAATTAGTCAGTCATCATTTGTAAGTCTGCAAAGAAACACACATGCATTTATGCTTGCATTTCTGCAGTGATACTATGGATTTCACTTGAAGAATGCAATTACCAGCATCTGAGGCTTTGTATAAGTGAAGCTGCTGTTTGACACACCGTATAGGCCATTCAACATACCTATAATTTTATTGATGGCAGAAGGAAGGGGACTAAGAGATCTCCCCCCCGGCTTTTACTGTAATTTCGGAGAGGCATTTGAGTGTGGTGATGAGGAGGCTGCCACTGACCAGCAGTTTACAGTACCCTCTCCAGTTCAGTGTACAGGGACAGAGAAAGGACTTCACCTTTGAAACTTGCAACAAACTTGGTTTTACTACAATTCTCCTTCACTTCTTGTTCACACTGCCTTGTATGTCATGTAGACTGTGGCCAATGATGGTTTTCTTCCTCAAATAAACAGCCAGCCAGTCTGCCCTTTTTAAAAAATAATTTCTTTATTTCACCAGTCTGTGGCTACATGTTTGTGCATAGACAATTTAATTTGCTGCTGGCAGTCTGTGCACAACACTAGTGGGCAAGATAAAGATATTCCAGTGTCCCAGGCATGTATTGCCAATGTAGGTGTGATATTTACATTGCAGATGACTGACACAGGGAGAGCCCCCTTGGTCAACCCAAACTCCATTCATTGTGAGAGCAAGTGAGGCATTTCTTGCTTGAAGTACTTCTGGCCTCATTGCTTCTGGCTCTGGGCTTTTCTAGCCATTACTTTGTCCCTTGTAGCCTATTGACTTCTACAACAAAGGTCTGCTTCTCCCCACCCCTTCCAGCTCTTGAAAAGTATAATATAATTCATAGCCTGCTTATTCTTTTGCAGTGAAAGGGTCTGTGGAAATCCCAGGAGCCCAAGGGGTAGTGGGAAGGCAACCTGTAAGAAAGCTGGTGCTGCTTTGGCCAAATCAGTACTCTCTCATGACAGAGTGTACAAGTTTCTTGCTCCATATCCTCCAGTTTTTCCCAGTCCATCACATATAACTGGCGCATGACAACACTTATTTCTCTGGATAAGCATGAAAATTCCTATATTATTTGCATCTGTTGTGCATTGCGCTAATTCGTCTGTTTAGTCTTTCTCTTTCTGTCCCATCTATTCGGTGTTTCTCAGAGCTGGATAGCTTTTTTAATTCCTTCTCCATCTCTGTGCTCCTCAAAAGCGCATCTGGAAACTGTGCATGAGGACATTATAAATTATTAAAAACAGGTTTGCCCATATCAATAAGCCCAAGAACATGTGTTGGTGCAATACTTGTGGTTTACATTGCCTCTGTTTGCCAGTTACCTTTCAACATTCATTTTTTCTTAATGCCTCATCACTTTATTATGCTAACCAGATATTTTTTATTATTATTATTTTTAATTGTATGAAGCTGGCTCAGCCAAAGTGAAGAGCAAAATAAATAGCAAAGTCCATGTGAGTGCAGTTACTGGATGCCAAATATCATCAGATGAAGATGCACATGGATGAATTCCTCCAGGACAGAGTGCAGAACCTGGGAGTCACCAGAAAAAACTGGCATCTTAACTGTTCCTCATAGAAATGGTGTTATCTCTACTCAGTGATTCCTGTTTCCAATTCCCCTTCCATGGACTAGGGATACTGAATAGACATACCTTGCTCATGGAGGCCTTTTGAAAGCCTCTGTTGCAAGAAATTACCAGATCATTAAATATTACTTGAGATTTTGGTTATTTTATTGGGATGTCCCAGGAGAGCTGTGGCAAGGCAGCTGCATGTAGCCATGTTTCGGGAAATAGCGATCTGACATGATGAGCAATGGGTGAGACATACGGGGAATAGCCTTGTCTTCAAGCTAGGAATTTCACAGATATGCTCCAGCAACTTGAGTTATATGAATGAATCACCAGCACAGTGAAACCACAGAATGACACCAGCTTCCCTAAGAGAGCCTCTCTGTATATATAGCTGCTAGACTTGCATATTTCTGGTTATAAATACTCAGTAATAACTGACCGCAAAGTGACATGGTCTACTCAGCAAACAGCTTCTAAAAAAATACTTGTTATATCTTCCATTCATTCCTGAGTTATTTTAAACCAGACTTCTGCAACTCCAGATATACTATTTTAACTTGAAGTCCTGGGATTGCTGCATGCGATCAGGATATTTTCTGGGTAAAAGACAGTCAGGGGACATCTCTTCTGAAGAAAGTTGATTAAAAGTGTTGATCATTGTTAGATGTATCTGAAGACATTTTTCTGTCTGGAAACTGCATTGCTACTCTGTAGATATTTGGTTTTTGTTTAGTTTTCTAAGGCAGGACAGCATATGTTCCTGCATTATGGACATGTTTTGAATCCTTTAGCCTGCTTCTTTTGTACTTTCCAAGATGCTGTGTTTTCAAAGAGTTCAGATTTGTAGACATTTGATAAAAATTGATCAGTGTTGCTGTGTACAGATGAGAATTCCAAAGCATTGCCTCATGGAGAGCAGTCAGTCAGAGCCCAGATTTTACACATGGTGATGGACAATGACGAGTCACCCAGTTAGTATTGATGTAGTTGTGAGCAAGCATGAGGATGTGCTGCACCTGGTCTGGACAAACTGGTCGTGGGTGAGGTGAGAGCAGAGGGCATGAAGCAGTGGGAAGGAAAGGGCTGGAATGCAGCAGGGAAAGGCCATGAGGGCAGAGCTGAAGTGGTTGCAGTGGAGGGATGTCTATGTGCTTGTGTGTATCTGTGGGTAAGGGCTCCAGAGAAGCAAGTTATATTAGTTCTGTTGCTTGTAGAACAGCTTACTGCTGGGTAGCTTTACTCAATGAATGCCTTTGGAGCAGTTGGTAGGTACAATGTTTTCAAAGACATCAAACCTAACTTCCTGCAGTTTTGCTCTTTTTTGAGTCTAGTAAATGCCTGGTTTTATTTGCTGGGAACTTGCCAGGCCTCCATGACACTAGTTACCATTTAAGACTCCTACATCCATTGCCTATGTCACTTGTATAATAATAGCTTGAACTGAGACTCAATATGATGTAGGTCACCCAATCTGACAGTCCTTCTGTCTAGCTGCCATACAGTGAACTAGAAAAGGAAGGACTGAAATAATTTTATAACTCATGAGGTCAGGTTATCAGGATGAAGTGCAGGGGCTCTAGAGAGCCAGACCAGTGCTTTTGGAGTTCACATATGGGAGTTCAGTGTCAGTTGAAGATGAGCTCTTTCTTTTCACTGAGAAGGTTTAGGACCACAGGGCAGTAATGAAGTTTAGTTGTGTTATCAGCCTTTCAGGTTCTGGATAACAGGACTGCTTAAGGAAAATTGGGCAGTCGTGTGGAGCTGACAGCTATAGAAACTCTTGCAATGATGGTGTTGATCAGGATATAGAAACCATGAAGACCATTGCAGATTGAAATGTGAGGCTTCATAATTTTTTTCATTTTGTTTATATACTGAATTGCTGTAACATGGTGTACATTGCCTGCACAAAACAATGTCATACTATACATCTCCAAAGATTGCAGTATGTTAATAGACGTCATCGTCTATTCATTTCTTCTCTCTTTAGCAGATGGCAGCACAATCTCAAAAACTGGTAATTTTTCATCTCTTAAACAGTATTCTGAGGTCTCCCACATAATGAGGCTGATATTAGTTGAAGCAAGAGTTCATGAATCATGTTAAGGTTAAATAACAAAGAATTCTTACATGCTTACTATGATAAACAGCTATGTGTTTTTTATTATTCAGTCATTATTTGATTAGTGAGAACACCACAAGACCTGACCCTTAGGCTAGGACCCCAGTGCGCCAGGCCAGTGCTACTTAGCTGAGTTTTTTAAAGTCTGGGGAGGGTAGGGTATTTTACTGAGATCTGCTAGCAGGGACCTGTGTGCAGACTCCAGCTTGGGCAGGTCAGCTGGATGTCACACATTGCCTTCCTGGGCTAGCAAAAAGGCAGTACAAGACAACTACTCCTTGAGGGATCTAGAAACTGTAAGAAATGCAGAGGTGCCTGCAGGAGGCATCATGTCTCAGGACAAGGCAAAGGAAAAATTGACTTGTGCTCCACCATCAGAATGCAGTCCTCTGCTAGAGTGCCCTCTTCTAAATAGGTGGAGGCCAACATGCGAGCATCAGAGGAGGCTGAGGGGAGACCTTATTACTCTCTACAACTACCTGAAGGGAGGTTGTGGAGAGGAGGGTGCTGGCCTCTTCTCCCAAGTGACAAGGGACAGGACGAGAGGGAATGGCCTCAAGCTCCGCCAGGGGAGATTTAGGCTTGAGATTAGGAAAAAGTTCTTCACGGAGAGGGTGGTTAGGCATTGGAACGGTCTGCCAAGGGAGGTGGTTGAGTCGCCGTCCCTGGAGGTGTTTAAGGTGAGGGTGGATGAGGTACATAGGAGCATGATTTAGGGATTGGTGGGAATGGTTGGACTCGACGATCCAGTGGGTCTCTTCCAACCTGGTTATTCTGTGATTCTGTGATTCTGTGATCCCTACTGAGAAGGACTTGGGAGTACCAGTGGATGAAAAGCTGGACACGAGCTGATGTGCTTGCAGCCCAGAAGGCCAACTGTATCCCGGGCTGCATCAAAAGAAGCATGGCCAACAGGTTGAGGGAGTTGATTCTGATCCTCTACTCCACTCTGGTGAAACACCACCTGGAGTACTGCATCCAGCTCAGAAGTCCTCCACACAGGAAAGACAAGGGCCTGTTGGAGAAGGTCCAGAGAAGGGCCACAAAAACGATCAGGAGGGTGGAAAACTTCTCTTGAGGAAAGGCTGAGAGAGTTGGGGCTCTTCAGACTGGAGAAGAGAAGATGCTAGGAAGACCTTGTTGCAGACTTTAATACTTAAAGGAGGCCTACAAGAAAGATGGGGACAAACATTTTAGCATGGCCTGTTTAAACAGGACAAGGGGTAATGGTTTTAAATTAAAAGATGGTAGATTTAGAATAGGTAGAAATACACTGAAGGTGGTGATGGACTGGAAAAGGTTGCCCAGAGAGGTGATAGATGCCCCATCCCTGGGAACATTCAAGGTCAGACTGGACAGGTCTCTGTGTAACCTGATCGAGTTGAAGATGTCCTTGATCATTGCAGGGAGGGTTGGCCTAAATGACCTTTATGAGTCCCTTCCAATCCAAATTATTCTATGATTTTATGATTTTATGAATATTACCACAATTCATAACCTGCCTCTTGCCCCTTCTGCTCATGAGCCTGGATGTCATACTGTGCTCATATCTTGTTATTTCTTTATACTCCACTGCAAAAAGAGTCTTAATGTAAGCTGTGACACTAAGATAGCTGTTATGGAAAGAAAGGGGAATCAACTCATTTGTGATTCACAAGTGATTTGTGAAGTCACAAAAGATTTTTGTTGTCCATGAAGAATTTTCTAAACCACATTACATGAAGACTGCAGTTATTTAACTGCTGACTATGCTGCGGGACACCTTTTGTTACCCATGAGAACTTTTGATTTGAGGTAGATAGTGGAATAGTCATGTGAATACATGAGTGTTTGCAGAAAATTGCTCGTCAGAAAAAGGGAAATTTAGTCATATGTTTAGCAGTCATTTCCCCTTTTATTTTTTTGGGAAATCCAGATTTTTTGTTCTCTTCTCTCTCTGTGTCTCTGTTTCTCTCTTCCTCCTCTACGGAAGGAAAGAAAGCTGGGTCTAAAATGTCGTTTGATTCTGACACAGATCTGATTGGGCAACAAGAGGCAAATTTCCGCTGTGTTGAGCTAAACCCCTTATAAGGTCCTCACTAGTGGTATTCTGTCTTATATCGTTTCATGAGAAGCTCATGGCTGAAAGACTACAGAACAACAGGTAAGTGAATCTGATAGAAATTTGGGAATGAAAACCTCCCCTAAACTCTCAAATTGTGTAGAGTTTGTGGAGATTGCTAGATACTAAACCAGAGAGTCTGGAATGTTCCAAACAAAATAACCAAGTATTTTCACATCAGGCAAAAGATCTAAAGTCCCCTGTTACTGGGTATTAATATGAATCATGGGGCTTTTTAATGACACAGAAAAAGCCCCTAGAACCAAGTCCATGTGTAATCAAGAGGGGCTACAGCTTCATGCCAATGCCCTGGAAACTTGCAGATCTAGTACTAGGGGAGATGACCTATGGTTGTGAAAATATATTAAACAAGAGGTTGGCTTTGTGGTGGTGCAGACATGACAATAAGCTGGAAGTAGTTTACTACAGTCAAACTACCAGATGTCAGATAAGTATAGCTACTAGAACAGAGGGGAATTAGGATGAAAAACCACATTATAAATACGAGCATGATGGCATAAACAGAAGATACCTGAAGGTGAGTACCTATGAATATGACTGTACTATATTGGTAGAAATATATTTTGCTTTTGGATATAATTTGAAGTAGAGATCTGATCATTTAATATTCATCTACAGCACAATCACAGATGGGCCAATGTTAAATGCATGTAATTTATATTTCTATGTATAAAATGGAAATAGTATGTATCATATGCATGTGTGTACTGCATTGCACATAAATACCTTACACAGAGCATAAACTGATACCTATATATGTCATCTTTTATGTCTGTTTTTCCTGCAATACACTGAGACAACACATAATCAATCAACTCTGTAACAGCAGCTGAAATTTCATGGCAGACCAGAAAATATTCAGTGATGCACACAGGAGCTGCTTTGCCCATGCCAAGTCAACACATGACCATTAATGACTGACTGGCAGCAGATAGTTCTTTTTTCCCTTAATATCATTGTGGCTAATGTTTAGGGAGGTTGTTCTGGGGTTTCCTCATCTTTTTTTAGCACAGATGGTAATAGTGTCCATGCAGAAAAGTCACTTGGGGACTAACAAGTTAGGGGTGCATGCCATGGTAGTCAAAGAATTTTGCCCCAAGAGAAATATTTGTAGGACACTTTAAAAGCTTGGCTCTGGTTACAGCAGGAAGTTTGCCTGCAGACTTACCTGTGCCAGCTGGACTACTTTGGTAGCTTCAATGGGGAAGATAAAGTGAATCTAATGAAGTTCACACAACCTTGGGGAACACCTGAAATGACAGCTTAAGTAGCTAAAGTCAATTCTATTGCATCTTTGCTCCTGTGTTTCGCCAAGCTAGCTACACTACAGCTAATTCAAAAGAGTTGACCCATGTCTTGGTCACATCTTATTGGAAAATAAGCAGAGCTAGATTTTTCCACCTGTAGCTCTTGCACCAAGAAGCCCTGGGGACACCAGTGTGTTGTTTGCATCTTCTGTAGTGAAAGGAAGGGGACAGAAGTGATGTGTTTGTGCCAACCCAGATGCTCTTGTTTCGCAAGTCAGCCCCCATAAACTAGGGAGGAAGAAGACTTTCTGCTTACTAATTGTGAACCAAAGCTCACCAGGTCTGGAGTGGGGAAATAAGCAGTTAACTCTTGAGTATTTTCATTGTATCTTCCATCTTGTGATAAACTTTCCTGTAGATTTCAAGACACTTTCCCTTGATCATCTAATTCTAATTTCCTCTGGGGAAATGTATGGGCTCTTCTTTGTCCTGGTGATGACCACAGCAGATGCCTCTGCTTTCAGACTCCAGCAAGTCAAAAGCACAGGTAAAGGCATATATTTTTCTTTTCTTGTCTCACTGTCCCTCCTTTTTAATGTGCCTGGCTGACAGTAATGTAAAAATATCTCTGATTTATATAGAAAACTGCCCAGATCACATCGTGTATTTCAAACACTACTATGAACTGCATGGAGAACCTGTGGTTCTGAAATGCCCTTCCCCCAGATACAAACATTTGGATATTTCTGCCTTGACCCCTAATATCACATGGTATAAAAACGATTCAAAAGCCATGATATCAGGAAGAGATGAAGATCCAAGAATCTGGGCAGCAGGTGATGCTCTCTGGTTTTTACCAGCAATGCTAGAAGACTCAGGAGTATATATCTGTACCAGAAGGTGGGTATTTATTAGAAAATCTAGTGCACTAACAAGTCTAAAAAACATTAACTTTATTCTAAACTACAGTTGTGTTCAGAGCATGACTGGATAATATAATTTCTTCAATGACTTTATTGGAGAAAAAGACATGGAAAGTCAGAACTCTGAAATGCATTGTATGTGTCCTATAGTTATATATGTTGAAGTCTGGATAAATTATGATAAAGTATTGGCACTCTGACTATGATCTCACAAAGAAATAGTGTATATGAGAATTGTTCTAATTTTTTTATGAGCTAGTCAGGTCTGTGGGCAACAGGAACATGCTGCAGAACACAACTATTGTGTTACAGCTCCAGAAAAGCAAATAGCCTTGTTTGTACTTCAGATTGTCTTACAAAGCATGTACCAAGGCTCTGGAGTGGCTTTCTTCTTCCTTCTTCCTTATCACTGGTGTTTGCTGGTGGAGTTTAAAAGACAGGTGGACAAGGTGCTCAGGGACATGGTTTAGTGGTTGATAGGAATGGTTGGATTCAATGATCCTGGGGGTCTTTTCCAACCTAGTGATTCTGTGACTCTGTGAAAAGCCTACTGGTTGTGCAATAGTAATTGCAAATGTCTTTTAATACATGCTTTAAGTTTTTTATCTCATCGTTAGGTCCTAATCATTAGGGGTTTCACAGTCAAGACCTCTTTCAAGGAAATAGCAAAGGGTTCATGACATACCTGCTACTGTTTAGGAAAACATGTTCCCCTCCTCGCAAAATTAAAAACATATTATAGCCTAAGGGTGCACAGCAAACTTGGTGTACAAAAAAGAAAAGAAATGACTGAAGCTCCAAGGCAGACATGTGTCAGCAACATGTTTAGGTTTTGCCAAAAAAATACTACCAGTGATTTTCCAGGATCCCTCCTGGTATGATCTCAGGCTTGGCCTCTTATAGGCTGCTAAGAAGGAAGTAAAGCCGAGAAAAAAGCAAAGTTGTTGACTCGAGTCAGTGGTGGCTGCTCACCTCTCCCTGCTCTGTCTGCAGGAACTCATCTTACTGTGCCGAGGTCTCTATCCATCTCACGGTCGTGGAGAAAACAGCTGCTAAGGAGATTGCCTATTTCCAGGTCCTCTTCACTTTCACTTCTGGAAAGATTGTTTGCCCTGACCTGTGGGATTTTACACCAAATAGGACAAGCCTGGAGCTCAAGTGGTACAAGGTAGAACTTTCACCTCCTCATTGTGCAAATTCTAATCCCATGCTCTTTGTGAAGGCACATACATTTACACTTTCTGGTTTTCCTGAACACCATGTTGTTAAAGTAATGAGCACAGCATAACATATGAGAATTTTGGGGCAGGTGTATATGTTTTAAGAAAGGTTCTCTGGGGTGGACTCAGCAAAGGGTGAAGATGCTCCACATGCTATGTGATTTCATGGGAAATGTAACTGCTTTTAAGGACAGATTACATAACCTGATTACAGGGTTGCCACTGCAGATCAGGCTCTTCTATTTGGTGCTGTGTTGCTTTTCTTGGCCCCTCTAGTGAATTCCATAAAGTAAGATGCTTCCCCTATGTGAGCTGTACAGATGTGATAGCTTTTGTTAGTCAAATGGAATACGGCGTTTGGAAATACTAGCTAGCCTTCTCTTACATAATTTGCCTGTCCATGGCTTTTCAGGCAGACAAGACAGGTTTTGCCTCTAAGATCAAATATCCTTCATTTGCTCATCCTCAGGCATATAATCTTTCACTGGACAGCTCAAGATTCTTCTTATGTTTTCATAATACCTTGGTTTAGCTTTTATTTACACTCCCACTGTGATTGTATACTCTGCCTTAAGCAGCTATCATTCTTACCATATGATGCAATATCTAAGCTGGCTTCATGCCGCAATGCCTAATGCCATATTTGGTACCATACTAGCAAGATGCTTCTGCTCAGGTTTCCCTTTGAAAGTGGATTATAAACCCCTTATCTAAGCAAAATGTTGCCCCCCTCCCGCTATATAGTTCTTGCTGTCACTGTTAGAAAGAGTTATGCAGCCTTCATAGAGAAAGAACATCATTGCTTTTAGCAGGGCTCCAACTCATGTGTGAATAAAGTGTTAGTGATACAGAGCAGGAATTCAATAAGTTTATGAGATCATGTAGGGGAAGTAATAGTTTCGTGAATACCTGCGGTATTACTAGTATTTGTCTTCAAAGAATACCTTACAAAATTACTCTTCTTAGATCGTGTATGGAAATTAATAATGTTGTGAAAACCTTCATGATTACTAAAATGGTTTTGTCTTAGAAGAATGTCTTAAATGATTATTATCAAGAGGTTTCAGGAAAGAGCCTATTATATCTTTTCCATCTTAAAAGGTACCCTTCACTGAAAATTTATGCACACACATTACAGCTAGATTAAAACAGCAGTTCTTCACACTTCATATAGTGCCTCACAGCAGTTTAGAGATGGATACATGTTTGAAGAACCCGCCCTTTGGTGGGAAAGTGGAACTGCTCAACTTTCCAGGCGAAAGCGGACTTTTATTAAGAGAAACAAGGATAAGAAATTTTGTCTGGAAGAAACACAGAGTGTAACCATATTTACTAGAACCATAACATCAGCTGCTGTCCTTTTTCCAGGATGCTCTGCCTTTGGAAGACAGCAATGAAAAATATGTAATTCTGAAGGGTTCAAATTCTCTGATCATGACTTCTGTGCTGCCAACAGACTCTGGCTACTACACCTGCAAGATCTCATTTCCATACCAAGATGTAACATATGAAATCACCAGGACAATTCATCTGGAGACTGTTGGTAAATGCTAGCACCTTAAAATGTTACTAAATAGAGCACTTCTTTGACACTAAAACCTGAGAGAGGGGCTCATACTTGGCCTCTTAGCACTGCCGAGGCAGCAGGGTTGCTGTCAGGGCTGATGGTTGGACTGGATGATCTTAGAGGTCTTCTCCAACCTTAATGATTCTTAGATTCTATGGTGTAATTTGTTGTCATGCTTGCTTTGGCACTGATGAGTATCCCACAGCATCCCAGCAGGGCTGGGGCCGCTTGGAAGAGGCAGGAACTCGATGTTGCAAGAGCCAGCAGTGGTTAAACCGAATAATTCATGTTGGAGGATAGGAACAGGAAGGAGGGGGCATCGCTGCAGGTGATTTCAGGGGATCAGGCCCAGTCAACACAGGTTCATGAAAGGCAGGTCTTGCCAAATTAACCTGATTATCTCCTATGACAAAGTGACTCGACAACTGGATGAGGGAAAGGCTGTGGATGTATCTTCCTGGAACTCAGTAAAGCCTTTGACACAGTTTCTCACAGCATTCTGCTATGGAAACTGTCGGCCTCTGGCCTGGACAGGCGCACACTCTCCTGGGTGGAAAACTGGTTGGATGACCAGGCCCAGAGAGTGGTGGGAAATGGAGTTAAATCCAGCTGGAGGCCAGTGACAAGTGGGGTTCCCCAAGGCTCAGGGCTGGGTCCAGCCCTGTTCAATGTCTTTATCAATGACCTGGATGAAGGCATCGAGTGCTCCCTTAGCAAGTTTGCAGACGACACTAAGCTGGGTGGAAGTGTGGATCTGCTGGAGGGTCGGGAGGCTGCAAAGGGATCTGAACAGGCTGGACCGCTGGGCAGAGTCCAATGGCATGAGGTTTAACACGGCCAAATGCCGGGTCCTGCACTTGGGGCACAACAACCCTGTGCAGCTACAGACTGGGAGAAGTCTGTCTAGAAAGCTGCCTAGAGGAGAAGGACCTGGGGGTGTTGGTTGACAGCGACTGAACATGAGCCAGCAGTGTGCCCAGGTGGCCAAGAAGGCCAATGGCATCTTGGCTTGTATCAGAAATGGTGTGGCCAGCAGGTCCAGGGAGGTTATTCTCCCTCTGTACTCGGCACTGGTGAGACCGCTCCTTGAATCCTGTGTTCAGTTCTGGGCCCCTCACCACAAAAGGGATGTTGAGGCTCTGGAGCGAGTCCAGAGAAGAGCAACAAAGCTGGTGAAGGGGCTGGAGAACAGGCCTTATGAGGAGCGACTGAGAGAGTTGGGGCTGTTTAGCCTGGAGAAGAGGAGGCTGAGGGGAGACCTTATTGTTCTCTATAACTACCTGAAGGGAGGTTGTAGAGAGGAGGGAGCTGGCCTCTTCTCCCAAGTGACAGCGGACAGGACAAGGAGGAATGGCTTTAAGCTGCACCAGGGGAGATTTAGGCTGGACATTAGGAAAAAGTTTTTATTGGAAAGGGTCATTGGGCACTGGAACAGGCTGCCCAGGGAGGTGGTTGATTCACCTTCCCTGGAGGTGTTTAAAGGACGAGTGAACGAGATGCTCAGGGACATGGTTTAGTGTTTGATAGGAATGGTTGGACTCGATGATCCGGTGGGTCTTTTCCAACCTGGTGATTCTACGATTCTATGAA
Organism: Clamator glandarius; assembly: GCA_033459285.1. Taxonomy (NCBI): domain Eukaryota; kingdom Metazoa; phylum Chordata; class Aves; order Cuculiformes; family Cuculidae; genus Clamator; species Clamator glandarius. Next base: position 2,764,039 of record JAUNZM010000254.1, read on the forward strand.
AAGGGGTGATAAAGCCGCTGTTTGGCAAGCGCAGGGGGAGGGCTCGGGGGTGCCCGGAGGGGGCGCTCCGCTCCGCGCGGCCACCAGGGGGCACCCACCGCCAGCCGCTCACCTGCCAGAAACTGCTCTCGGCGCAGCTTCGGGGATGGAGACGTGAGCTCCATCCTGTCTGTCTCCACAAACACGTGTCTCCGGGATCGAAATTGGAATTTCTCTCTTTGCCAGCGGGTTTAATAATCAAATGCTTTACTGGGAGATGAAAGATGTTGAACAAAGTGGCATGTTTCTATTTATGGTTCTGGGGCGATGCCCGGATTTTCTGTTGCACTAGCACAGAATCTGGTTTTTTTCTCTCTCCAGAACAAGAAAAGAGAATTACCCCAATAATTGTGTATCCAACACAAAAGGCAACATCGGCTGCTCTTGGTAAGGCCCAACATTATTTTTGGAAGCATCTAAGCAAGAAAAATTAAAGCAGGGTGGTATGGGGCTGATGGTTGGATTGGATCATAGAGGTCTTCTCCAACCTTAATGATTCTTAAATTCTGTGGTGTAATTTGTTGGCATAAATTGTTGTAGTTCTTTTGATCTCAGTTAGATTAGCTGAGGGAATGTGTTGGAGTAGTTTTTGCTTCTTATTATCTACAACCAGATGCTGCAGAACTGCTGTATGTATTAGCCACTACCGAAGCGATGAAAGCACGTTTGCACTATTAGGTCAGTTGTCTGGAGTTGCCCCTTCACTAAGAACTCTCTTTTTCAATATTTCTTCAGAGTTGTCTAGGTTATCCACTGGCTTTGAATAAGCCATCTAGCTGTTTTGGGAGGAGACATTTTTCATTGCTTATTACTGTTTGAACTAGACAGTCATTGTTAGTTAGGAGGTACCTTGACAGGATATCAATTTTTCTTTAGCAGTTATATTATGACAACAAATTTCTGTTGTATTTCCTTTTCTCAGAAAGTACATTTTACAATAAGCATTTGAACTTGGGTACTAGATATACAGCTGTGTCCTATGATGTCTTGGTTTTTACTGCCACTTTTTTTTCAAAGTAGGTCTACCAAGTAATTTTCTTTCCCTGTCTAGCTCTATAGGGTGTTTTGTGTACTTTTTGTCACCATCTGCACATATATAATAATAACATTATATGCATTACCAAGCTCTGTGTTTTTAGTATAATATAGACTAGTTTGGAGGGCCTTTGTCCTTAGCTCTGAGTTACAGTAATTATAGAAAAAATTCTGTATTTTTGCACTATCACACTATCTCTGGAGGTTCTGTCTTGAGCTGAATGTTCTTGCCCACAGCAATTCTGAGTAAAGCTACCCTGCTGCTTAATGTAGTTTGCTCCAGAGCAATAAATCACACCATTCCTTCTGAGCTGTAGTACGTCAGAAGGAGCAAGGACACAGGAACACAGCTTAGCTCTTGAGGAATGTGTCTAGTGCAAGAGTTGCTAATTGTTGCAACTGGAAATTTGGTTAGTAGCAGGAAGGACTGCCAAACTGAAGGGTCTTACTGCCAAGGAGTAGGAGATCAAAAACAATCTGGGGCTTAACTTTGGTTTTGAAGTTCAGTGGTGCCTGACGTATGTAGGAACTTGATCTCCCACTGGAGATGTTGTTTTTCACCAAGAGAAAGAGTAGTTTTCCATATGTATCTGAATGTTTTTTTAATCTTTATTTTACCAACAGGCTCCAAGATGACTCTCCCCTGCAAAGTGTTTGTTGGACTGAGCAGCCACATCCATACTGATGTGGAATGGCTAGCAAATGACACCGCTGTCAACGTGGTTTACAAGCAAAGCAGAGTTACAGAGGGAGAACGACAGTAAGTCAGGCTGAAAGTGTTTCACTGTGCTTGTTCTTTTAACCCGCAGTGTTATAGGGACTCTCAGTGCAGCTGAACGCCAGATATTGAAATGGGATATGGACAGATCCGAAACTGAGAGCTGAGAAAGAAAATTGTAAGCAAGCAAAAAACCACCCCAAAACCCTAAACCCTAACCCAAATCCAGACAGCATTACATCAGTTCTTTGTCTCTGTTTTTAATTCATGGTATACTGCAAATTAGCCAACTTTAAGGCTTAAACTTGAAGAACGCTTTTATGGGCAGCTGAGCTCATGTAAGAGCCGACTGCATTGGAAAGCAGTGGGACTTGATCTTTCCCAATGCCTCTCTTACCCCTCTATTTGCCCTGTGCCATCAAAACAGAAACATCTTCTCTCTGACAATCATGAGGTTCTCTGAACACACTAAGACAACAGAAAACAGTATTTTATATTTTTTTTCTCCCAAATATCATTGTTTTTCCCCTTAGGCTTATTCTTTTCCACATTAGTGAGTTAAACTGGCTCACTGAGACACCCAGTGAGTGCTAGAGCTGGCACCAGGGAAGCACTGGAGGGGGATGCTAGTGGGAGGGAGAAACAGCATGTCCCACATCCTCTTGTCCTATACCATTGTTTCTCCCCACCTTGTGGAGCCTTCACTCAGTTGCCTCATAACTGCATGCCTCAAAGTTTTTCCCCCTAGGAAAGGGGAGAAAAGATCTGCTTTCTGTACCTGTGACACGTCACCTGAGCAGCATTAATTTCCTGCGTGCTTCTAGTGCTTTGAAATCTCTTCCTTGAGGTCCAGGTTGACATGTTTAACTCTCATTTGCTGAAGCTGAGAGTGTCCACAAAGATCATTTGGCGGTGGGACTGGACGACCTTCAAAGGTCCCTTCCAACCCAAACCTTTCTATGATTCTACGATCGCCACCCTCACCTGTGTCATGGTTGCTGGGTCTTCCTTAGGGGACAGAGCTGGGTAGTCTTGTGGGCTCTGGGATGCCATTGTTTCTGCTGTTAATGGTTAAATTGATTGCTCACTAACTGGCACCTTCCCAAAGATCTCTGTCTATCAATTAGGGTTTAGCAATGGGCAAAGGACCATTCCAAACAGAGTTGGAGGAGCAAAAGTGCTTACCAGTTATGGATGTGAGCTGATTTTGGCCATTTATGGCCACCAGTGCTAGATAATAACCCGGCCATGTTTAGTTTGTTGCCCAGCTGTAGGCAGAGGTAACATATTAACTCACCTGTATGCCCAAGCCCTTATGTGTTTTCCCATTCTCCACACCATGACTGAGACCAATAATTTGTAATCTTGTTTACACAGATAGGTGACAATGCATTAAAAGCGTGGTCAAGAGCCATAAAATGTACTGTTGAACAGCTAGTTTCTGCAAGTTTTAGAGTAGAGCAGCACATGTACTTTCTTACTTGGACTTTAAAAAATATTATTACTATTACTGTAATTTTTACTTTTATATATTATTGTATAATTGAATGAGGACAGGCACCATGCCTGGAAGGGGTGATGTGGAGCCTATAGTGTGTGAAAACCCTGTTCTGCTGGAAGTCCTCAGAATGCAAGCAAGTCAAAACAGGTCAAATGCCAGTGGGAAACCAAATTTTCCTACAGAAATCTCTTGCAAAGCATGCACTGCTGTCTTGCTGCCTTCCTGTGGTGAAGTCCTGGGATAAGAATGCAGGGAACTACTGCCACAGTGCATAGCAGACTCATGATCAGATCATTAAAAAGTAGCTGAACTTCTACAGCAGTCACTAAAACACATCAATGGACAATGTATAACTGCAGCTAGAAAAGCACTTCTAAGTAGCTGGACTGATGAAGCAATCAGGTTGAAATAAGCTGGAAACTTCCTAGACAGTTTCTTGTACTGAGCTTTTGGCTTTGGGTGTGTAATAGACAGGAATGGTGGATTAGTTTCCTGAGTGAGCATTCTCAGGGCTACTTTGTCCATATTTCCTTTTCCAACTGATAGTAATAATTAATCTCAGAAATGAATAGGTGGTCAGGGAGACAGAATTAGGTCCTTCTACAATGCTGTGTAGATAGTTCAAACATACACAGAATTCTGCTTGCCTTTCTTCCTCACTTTTACTTTTTTTTTTTTTCAAAAGAAATCCAGATCTTCATTTTTTCCTGGAAGATTAAAGTTCAGGGTAGGTAATGTCTGCTGAGAATCAAATATTTGGCACAACTGGTCTGGAAGACACAGGCATCCTCTAGTGCCAAGGGGCTAGTTCAGAAATGAGCAAATATCCAATGCATTTTCTTGCCGTGTGCTGTTAGAATGAACACATCATATGGAGAAAAGCCAGCTTATGAAAGGATTTAACATGAACATTTTCTTTTTCTTCCAGAGAAATTGTAGAAAATGGCGAGAACTTCATTGAAGTGCCACTGATTTTTGATTCTGTTGAAGAAGTGGATTTTTACACAGACTTTACATGTCTTGCACAGAACACATATGGCTACCAAGTACTGCCAACAAGGGTCAAGCAGAAAGGTAAATAGTTTACTTATTTGGGATAATTGTTCTAAAGCTAAATTATCATCCAAGACTTTGTACTGTCAGAGGTAGTATCAGGATGAATTAATGACTGAGGAAAAACTGGTTGCCTTTTTCACCTGTAGAATTTGGAATAGCATGTTCACAAAATACACTTTTTGTGGACTGTTCATTGACATTTTCTGCAGGGAAAAGGATCTATGTTGGTAAATTTGTTCACTGAATAAGGCTCAAATTTACATACACTTTGTGAAATGATGGCTCCAAGGAGACTACTGGCAAACTCCCATTGGGTGCTGCAGGGCCACATCTCCTCCAGTTCCTCATCAAGTAGGAAAAAGGAAGACAATAGCATAATAAAGATCAGAGTGTTCCTTGTCCTCATACACAGACTGCTGCCAAAATAACAAGAAGTGTAAATTATGATGGGTGTTGTTAGTTTGGCTTTTAGTGATGGGAAAAGAAGCTCTATGCTCAGTGCAATTAATGTTGCAGCGTAATAGACCATTGGCCAAGAACCAACTGTAAAAACAATATGAAGCAATGCTAATTGTTTCTTTGCATGATGTAGATGAATCACCAAAGCTTGCTCACACTGTCTCTGAAAAGCACATGAAGGTTTACAGTCTTCATTATGAGTTATAAATCATGACTCACTCCAGCATTCTATGATGAGGGATTTTTACTCAGCTAGCTGGTGTGCTCCCCTTGTCTTCCATTAGCTACACAAGTATTACTACAGAGGAGGCAGTCCATGAACCCAAATAGGCTTGAATAATCCAAATGGTCTGGACAGGCAGCAGTCATTGAAATTAATTGATTCTAGGAAAAAGCTCACAGTCTTAGCTTGATCAGTAGTAATTTATAAACTGTTCTATATGAGAAAATTCTTCACACAGCTTGAGGCTGGACTCCTTCTCTGCATGGTGCTTTTATTTCCTGCTTGAAATGTCTCTGCTTCCACTAAATTAAGATAGAAAGCATCTAAGGTTGGGAATGATAATGTGTATGCAAAAGGACTGAATTTTAATCTTCTAATTTTTCCTCCCATCCTCATAAACTCATTTCCCAGAGCGCTCAATCAATAGGCCTCTTCCTTTCACAAATGATCAAAACTGCTGGAAGGTTAACTTGCAGACATCCTTTTTACTCCTCTTCCGTCTTAGAGAACTACGTTCCTGGGAGGGTTTTTTGAAAATATTTATTTTCTTTACTTTTCCAGCTGCTGACTTGTCCTGGTACATTGCAATGATTCCTGTCGCATTGGCCTGCTTGATCTTGGGGGGAATATGCATACACAAGTGCTGGATGCGGAGAGCTGATAAAGGATATATGTAATACTAAAGGTTTAAAAGCTGCTCTATTCTTTGACCACCAAAAATCAACCTGGTTATTTCAGACCAAACTGTTTTCCCAGCGGACTGATATAACAGCTACTTTCCTCTTCTCCAATTGAATTATAAATGTAAGTTTGTATTTTTATGCTGCACAGATGCAGGAAACCTGCTTCTATTATTTTGCAGCTAGGGTGCAATCTTTAGCATATTGGAACATACAATAACAGGAATGTGCCCTGGATACTGGAAGGGTAGGAAAAGGGAGGCACTCTCACCCTTTGTAATTCTAACAGTCTCATTGTTGAAAAAAAAAGGAAAAGAAAAACCCTAAAACCACAAAACACAAGCTAAGAAAGCTTGCTACAGAAGGACTGTTCCACAACAGAGTGAAAATACAGTTTTCTCAAGCATTCAGACTAATTTTATTCTACTTCAGTCTGAACACAGCCAATTTTTTCCTTTTCCAGAGCCAAATACAATTGTCACAGCAGCTGTATCTCTATGAACTTTTCCACAGAAAATCTAATTTTTTTCACCATTTGGATTACTCTTGGCTTAAATGGATGATCTCATGACATCCCTTTCCCAGATATAAAAACATCAGTGAAACAGATTATTGTATACCAGGGAATTAAATTCTTTTTCACTACCAATATCTCACAGGCAGCTGTCATATGTTGTTACCCTTGCCAAAAACAGAATTTGGAGGGATGTTTTAGTGTTTTGAGAGTTATTTGACTAATCAGTGTTTTATTCCTGAAAGTTATTTGGCAGATTACCAGTAATAATAATGTACGGTCTTGTCTTTCTGTACCTCTAACTCTTTCATGACTGGCCTGATTCTTCTCTCTGATATCAGTATAAAAGTCTGGCATAGTTTCCCATAAACAATGAGTCTGCAGCAGTCTAAAGCTGGTGCAGCTTCAGGAACCTTGTGTCCTTTAAAGTGAAGTATGTAAATTGCTTACTCATGATGCAAAATGATCCCCATTAGGTTAATCTAACTGAATTCCAGTCTTGACATAAACCAGAAGGGAGCAATAATGAATCAGTGACTGTGTTGTACTTTAAGGATCAGAATGAGTAGAATGACTTGGTTACTTCCTTTCCCAAGACACAAAACTTGTGATCGCCTAGAAATAGTTAAATCACATACAATGTTTTTTATCTTCATCTGTATGGGAAGAGTAGAAATGCAGCCTTAAGGTCTAGATTGTTACAGATGCATAACTAACACCCCTCACTGATACTGAAGATAAAGCTTTTTGTTTGGCTAAATCAGCCCAAAGTTTTTTCAAACTCTGTAGGAAAAAATAAACCAGGAAAGATGTTGACTCCAAAGAAAAAAATTGAACATTAAGAATGTGAGAAATGAATGTGGTCCCACAAACTAGAGAAATGGATGAATCGTGTCTATCTGGGAGAGAATATGATCTAATTTCCATCATCACTTATAGTTCATTATGAGTTTAGCCCAATCAATATCTGGAAGGATTTGAAAGACTGGAATATGACTTAAATTAAGAAGCCCTTCAACCTATTAGCAAGTATCTTCACTTCCTATGAGATTTAAGCCAAAGCCTCCCTTTAAATATTCTAAATGTTTGCTTTGAAGATACAGGCATGGAGATTAAATTTCTGACACAGTCTGAGTCAATGGCAACCAAAGAAGACCATCAAGACTTGGAGTTTTCAAGTGCAGTGTGTTAAAGATGATAGTAAAGAATACATATATTTTATTGGTTGATAGGAAAAAGGTGGCTGAAGGCATGAAAAAAAGTCAGTCCACTTGAATGCCTGTTCTTTGAAGGAAGGAAACTATAGACAAATTGACCATTGCTGGGAGAAACAGGAGAAAAGTTTTAAGTACCTCAGGAATACTCAACTTTATCAAGCAATTGCTTATCTGTAGCCAGAGAAGAAATAAGGTTTATCAGTAAGTGTAACCTTTCAAAATGTGATTTGGTCTTCCCATGCTACTGTGTCCTCCAGCAGTAGTGTGATTACACATCTGACTGTGGGAGCAGGGTTGGATTTCACTAAGTAATAGGAAAGAAGCAGAACTTTTGGTATATGGAGTATTGGTGCCAAAGGAAGATAAATACCTCAGATCCTCCTCCAAACTAGAGAAGGAGAAAGAAATGTGAATGTGAAATAAAAATTAGGCATTACAAGGAGGAATGTAAAGAGACAAAGGTTTACCTTTTATGAAGTGATATTTGTTTCTCTGATTACTAACATATTAGTGTTCTGAAGGCTTTCATGATAGACTTGTTCAAGTGAACTACATAGTGTAAATGTTTTACAGGTAGAACTGTTCAAGTGACCTACATAATGTAAATGTTTTGCATTGATTTGTAATTTTATAAACAAGGGTAACATAGTCCATATTGTTTTTGCAAATGTTATGTGAAAAATGGAAAAAAAAAGTAAAAAACTGAGACAAAGTTCTAGTGTGTGAGTTGGGAGGGAAGGAAGATGTGAGATGGCTCTTTGGGGGTGGCAGTTCTTACATAAAGAGATGTGATTTTTCCAGTGCTCTGGTATACAGGGGCTGGTTCCCTAGGAGTGCAGTGACCCCTGCTCTGAGGGGCTGTGGGATAAACTTTGTCCTTCAGACACTTCTACTCCTGTCCTGTACCTGCAGTTTGTCACACTTGAAGGAGGCAAAACCCTGACAGGCCAAGCTCCTCTCCTTTCTGCCACCACACTCATGGCTGTCCTTGCTCTGCAGTCCACTGAGTGGACCCGCTCAGGGCAAGTGATATTAGGTGATTTCTTTCTCTCTATGGCTACCGGCTGTTGAGGTACTGGCTCCCTCCACTGACTTCTGTGGAGGACACTTCCAGAAATGTAGGTTAAAACAGTTACTGTGTAGGTGTGAATTTAGTATGTGCTCCCCAGGCAGGAAGATCTGTCTCATGCAGCTTCCCAAAGGCAATTTTTTGGTCTCCTTTTTTTCAGCTGAAATGTTTCTCTTCAGAAAAATTAATGATGTAAAGAGGACAAGGTCATCTTGTTCCTGGGACTGTGTGGGTTGATAGCATTTGCCAGAGAGCTAATCTATCTGCAACAAATTCAAAGGAAAATATACAAAGGGGAAGAAACTGGTTTCCCACAGCCTTGGCATGATTTAGCATCCAGGTCAGCAGGTACTCCTGTGGAAATATTTTTTATTGAGAAACTTGAGTTCAGTTAATAATTACTTTCTTGTTTTACTCGGCATGTATGATCTTCATGTTAGCTATCCATTTTTAGCATAACTAACATTTGACCAGAGTAGCACTTAAGACAAAGTAAACTTGTCACTTGGAGAGCACCAAATAACTAGGTCTGCTTGTTCCCAAGCAAAACCCTTGAAGAAATGTTGACGCAAGAAGAAATAAGATTTGGATTTTTGCACAGAACTGATGTTGGCAGATCAAGATACAAAGGTTATTATTTTTTTTTTAATTGTTGTAGTAGCTAGGGTGGGAGGTCATGAGTACAGGAGGATATGATACATGTGAAATGCCATTGCCAGGAACAATGCTTCAAATATGAGAATAGCTGATTGAAGTATTTGACAATTATTCTGACTGGGGTCTGCAAAGCAAGAAACCCAGGACAGCAAAACAAAGTAAGGAATAGCTCTTATTTTTTGGAGCTGAGAATTCCTTGACCATTCATAACCTTGAATCTGCTAAAGATAGCCTAGGCGGGAGTGCCAGTCTTCCAGCCTTTGACCAGACAAAAGGAATACAGCTGGTCTAAGCCAGCCATTGATGTTTCCTATTCCACTCAGTGGAGAAGTTATCTTTGGTGTTTAAAATACATTCTATTAATTACCCTCTGGAGGTGCCTATGTTTTCCCACCAGTTTAAGGCAAAATGAGACAAGTCTACCCTGCATTACAGGAGTGAATGGTTATGGACCACTGGATTTTAGAGAGGTTACAAGAAACAAACTTAAACTTGGAGACACCCTTTTACACAGTTGAAGCTGCTGGGCTTCCTGGAACATTACTTTAATGCTGGTAGCTCCCTGTGCAGAGCAAGGATACAGGCTTATGCTAAATGAAAATACTGCAGGAGGCTGGGAGGCAGGCATAACTGTATGTATTGGGATCTCTAACATAAGAGACAGGCTGAAAATACCTGGTTGATGCCTTGGAAAAATGTTTGCGGCTCATAGACCATATGGTCATGAATGCCACGGCTATTACAGGAAGAAAAGAAAGAGATTCTGTGTGTGTGCATGACTGAAGTACACAAAGCCTCCATGGAGCCAGGAGGAATTTTGCTGTGTGACTGCAGGCGAGCTGGAGGCTCTCAGTGTAAGCATGGGGCAGTAGGGCTGCCAGCCCTGCAACAGCACACAGCCAGCTCAGCTCCCACTGCAGCCAATGCCTGCTGGCTTCCAGAAGTCACTGCTGAGCAACAGCAGTGCAGAGCAGACGAAATATTGCTAGGTATAAATGGTACATCATACGACTAACCTGCTGCCAGCGGACAAGCACAGGCTGTCATCAGAAAAATACATATAGAAATAAAACTCTTTAGTTCATTGCACTGGAAATCATAGTTGATAGCAGCCTATTCTTTACCTAGTATTCATGATGTAAAGAGCTCATTAAAGCAGATGAAAGACAGCATAAATTAATCTTTAAGGAGGGCATATTTTTATTTTCCTCAAGTTCCTCCAAGGAGACCCATGCACCTTGTAATATCAGGAAAAATTCACATAGAACCAAATTCCCTTGTTAGAACTTGTGAAATTAATCCACTACTGAATGGCAAAGTGTAGTTTGGTCTCATAGCTGTGTGTACCTCCCACCAATTTTAGGGTTTTACACTAATCTAAACTGTCAGAGAACCTGATGAGAGCTTCAGGTGTAAACAGCAAAAAGTCCTTTGTAACGTGTTGAAAATGTTGATCTCTCAGTCCTGACAAGAAGTGAGGCTCCTCTCTTTCTCACTGTTTTTACTGGTTTGTCATCTGTTGAGTACCGCCACAGGAACTTCACTTCCATGTACTTAAATTTCATAGAAATGCAACTCTGTATTTCTTTGTATACACTGAGGCTTTACTGGTGTTTCTGTCTCACAGGTTTTAACTGTACTTTTTTTGTTTAAAGCTTTAGAGGTCCTGTTTTGCCTTAGTTATAAAGGATTCATCCATCTGCTAAGCTTTGGGAGAAATGAATCATTCTATTTGCTTGCTTTGGCACCCAAATGTGCTTCGTCATGAGTGATAGGAAGGTCAGACTATGACTGGAAATAATTGATACTATGTTTGTTTACTTACAAAAGAAAATACTCTCAAATGACTTGTGGCTTTCAAGCTGGAGACAGAGCTGAACTAAATAATTAAAGAGTATTGTTACATGTACCCTCAATATGTTGCTACTCCTCTTCCTTTTCACTGGGACGTCACATTTTGAGAGCTTTTCAGAGAAGACAATGGGCAAACCACAGTGGATTCTCAACTCTCATCATTATATCCTGGTCAGACTGTGGATGCTGGGGACTGGGGCCTCCTTCTTTTGATTAGAGGAGAGCTATCAGCTCAGGGGAGAAACAGATGCCCTGCCTTTGATCACAGCTGAGGGGCAGTTTACTTGCTGAGTCTCAGCTAGCAAAAATGCTGGAGGATGAACAGTGCACAAAAATCAATGCTTCATATCACTGCCTAAGAGTGACAGAGCTGTATTCCTTGCTAGGGAATCTTTTTTTTAGAAAAATATTATTACCACAAAGATGTGGTGCCATTTAGGAAATTTGGATTAAATGGGAGAACATAAGGATGAGTGGAATAGGATGGCTTCAAACAGGGAGAGCTGTGAGATGCTGCAAGGACACTTGGGGAATGGAGAACTTGTGATAGTAGGCAATATGAGCTTATTTTCTGCCTGGAAAGGCAAAGATGGGGCATGGTAACAGCTAGTAAGCACATCCAGTGGGAGAGTAAAAAGGCAAGGGTGTGTAATTATTTTCACTAATGAAGGAGACTATAATGAAAAATGCATAACCAAAATTAAGTTGGCTGCTAATCACTGCAACAGTGAAGTCCTGAAAGAGCTTCTCAGCAGGAGTAATAGCTAGTAAAAGAAATTACTTTTAACCTGGAGCTGGGTACAGCCATGAAAGGGATTTGGTGTGTGTGACAGCAGGGGCCTTCCTGTAAGGCTACAGCACATCCTCTGGCTTTGTGCTCTTCATTTCCATTGAAAAAGGATTGGAGAGCTGAAGATAAAAAATGCCATCTATGTTTAATTATGTGTTGTTATTATTTCCTCAGTTAAGTCTCCAGTGCCCATATTTACAGCCCTTTCAAGCTTTCAAGGGTGGGAAGATCAAAAGAATTAAACACTGAACACAATTACTGGATATGTTTTTGTAGACATGACCACGGTACTAATCTGCTTTAAAGTCCACTGAGAGATGTCAGTTGCCTCTGGTAAACAGACCTTAATAAGACTTGGCTTTCCTACTGGAGGGAGTGATCCGGTCTCAAAACAAAACTGTGTTGCAAGAGATGAGTTAGCTCTTCATATCACACAAGTGCCTGTGTTATGCAGAGAAGAGGAGGACCTTAAATGCTGCTCTGTTCTTTTTTATTCAGTCTCATGAATGTTGCTTTCTGCTTGAATATTGTGCTGTTTAATGGCTGCTCCTATGGTGTTCACTCTTGGCCATGCACTGGGAATAGTTATGGAGAAACATTGCCTGAGTGAGGGTCTCAGGGTCTTCCTGTCTCAGGTTAGCAGGATCTCTCGGGCTGTGAGCCAGAAGCACAAATGAAGTCTCTATAGGGAATGTCTGGTCACTGGAGACAAGGAGCAAAGAGTGTAGTACTGATAAGTGACAGTAGCATCCAACTCCCAGCCTTGGAGGAGTGCATTAGGCCACAGAAACCAGCTGCTGAAACACAACTGCTAGAGGCTTTACAGAAATATTTTATAGCTTATGGGATCCTATTTCAGGATTATTGCCTGTGGCTGGTTGTTGGGTATTTTAGCTTTAACTATGAAAGCAGAATATTTATTTACCCAAATCCAAACCTCTCACTGATGTCTCCCCACCTTAACTGGTAACTTAAGTTTTTCGTCAAGTGACTAGCCAGTATGGAACACACTGATTATGCAGGTACAGTCTGAGGCTGTGTATATGCCAGCCACCAACTTTGTATTTTAGACTAAGTGCTTGCAATATTTAACATTAGCATTAATTCTATTTCCTTTTGATTAAGAAAACTAACTAAATCCTACTTTTATAATGATTTTTAAAAGTGGGTCATGGGACTTTAGTCTAGTTATTCTTAAAAAGAGTTATTATGATGCAGTGGTTTGAGGAGGTCTGAGCATGCCACAGCTTGTTTGCACAGGCAAAACATAATTTATAGAGATTACCCTTGGTCTTGCATCTCTCAGTTGGTCTAGTTTCAGCATTTTGGTTTTTTTCCTTTATTCCTTTCACTTATTATGCTTGTAACATACATTTCAACAGAGTGGATCCAAGGGGACCAGCAATACAATGCTCCTGCTCAGGGTGGTGAGATGGGTTCATTTTCTACAGCTGTGTACCTTTGCCAGTGTTGCAAACCCTTACAGCTTTCCATGGAGGTCATGAAGCCTCACCTGGAGCTGTATGGCTCTCAAATGATGGACTATGTACATGACTCTTGCAGATGAACTCAGGAGGGGTAGGAATCCTCTCTGAATGAATGCTATCCCTATTTATCCGTCTTCCACTGAAGAGCAAGCATTCAGAAAATCCATCAGAGGCAGATCGGACTCTTCCCTTCCCTCCTGCTTGGAGGCTGTTTCAGTATGGAGGTAGAGAAGGAGAGCAAACAGACCAGTCCCAGTAGAGCTCACCTGTGAGCAGTAATCCTCTGCTTTCTCTCATCCCAAGACATCTTGCTCAGGAAGGGGAGGCAAAAAACTCCACTGCATCTTCTCACACCTCTTCCTTTCCTTTGGTCTGTCAGGGCAGAGAAGAATGGGAAGGAGCACACAGTGGGACCCAACTTCCTACGTGGGGGAAAACCAAATAGAGCAATCTGCATGGTGAACAAGTGGAGACCTGAGTGAAGATGTGAGGTCTTGATGTTTTGGTGTGGCACTGAACAGGACCTCATAACCCAAGACCTGGCAGCCTTACAGGCTCTCTCTTCAGCTCTCTAGAACCCCTGGGTTTCTGGGCATTCAGTTTTTCCCTTCAAAAGAAAGTGTTTTGCTCAATCATTGAAAGAAACACCATGGAGGGAAAAAAAATGATTTAAAAAAAAATTGCCTTGCTGATGTAGGCATAGAGGACCATAGTGTCACTGTATCATGAAATAAATAGGCTTATATTTTGAGAGAAGCACAATTCCCCCACTCCTGTTCTGTTACACTCTACTACTCCAAGTGGCCAGAACACACTGTCTGACCTCCAGACCCCATCACTTGTACTGCCTTCTGTGAGAAAGGAGAAAGCCCTGTTACACCAGTGGCACATCTACCTCCATGTCACAGTGGTTTCTTAATTACAAGCTATTTTCTCTGGTCACCCAAGTCCAAGGTGATGTCAAGCCAACAGAGTACTTGGGCCTGGCTGCTCCTTTCCTTAAGTGTGTGTCTTTGGATGCAGTTACTTTGACTTCAGTTTCTAATAGAGAGATGTTTTTTTTAGGGCTGAGACAGTTCAGATTGGCTCACGAGGTGGGAGCCATTGACTCCTCACTATACGTAAATACAAGAAACGGGGCACGTAGTTCATTTTTTCAACACCAACCAAAATATGTCATAGATGCTTGTGGTCACATACTGTCATTCAGCCTTTCCATGTGACCTGAGCAAAACATTAATACATGGACCCAGAGACCATACACTATGTGTGAAAGACAATGATTTTTTTATATAGAATATTTATATATTTTATTATGAGCTGAGGCATTTTTAAGGGATTGTTTTTTAATGCAGATTTTGATAGTATTATATTGTCAAACTTCTACATTTCTCATGTCATTTAAACACTGTAAGAGTGATGAATCCAGAACTAAATTTAGATTGTGAAATGAGTGCCAGACTCCTAATAAAACACAGTATGTCATTAAGAAGCATCTAACATAGTTGCAGCTTTTTTTCACTTGGTCTGAACTTGCCCATTTAGGGCAAATAGTTAACATGGAATTGAAGAAAGGGGCAATTTTAAAGTTAGCATAGTTTGCCACATCTAATTTGTTTGCTCATCTTTTGACCTCATTGCATTAAAAAATCATTGACTTTGCTTACATTTATATTCATGCACGTAGCAGAATTAGACTAAATCCAACACTACAGCTCAGATATTTTAGCCTGTCATACCATTAGCCTGAGGGACATAAGCTCCCCTCTGAAGTATTTTAGACTTTTGCAACTTACTATTTGATAGCTTTACACATCCTTTCAAAAAAGCCCTAATGAACTTGAGTAATTCGTTGTGCTCTCAGTACCTGGAGAGCATTTCAGAACATTACAAATGCTTGGATCTCTTGAAGCCACTTCCTGGACCTTGTGGAAATAGCTCTTCAATTACTTGAAGAATGTATGCGCCTGAATCCTCAGTTCTTATATTGCCTTATTTCAGAAGGCTTAATTTTACAATTTTATTTAAGTTCTTCAAACCCTTCTTGTGCATGTATGTTTTCCCAAAGGAGCTTTTTGTTTATTAAAAATAACAATGGTAAGCTGAATATCAGTCAATCCAGGCTTGGATGGAGTCAAAGGGATGGAGGATGTCAGTTATGGAAATAGTACTGCTATGTATAACACATTTATTGTGGGTGGACACAGAAAAATAATGCCATTCAAAACAAGGAATTATGGTGTTTTTTTCTACTCTTTGCCTCTTGCGTGACTTCCACTGTTCCTGACCCATCTGCTACTGTTTATGACTCCCTGTCTCAGTCCACTTCTGACTGCACCCAGTCTCAGTCTCCACCCTGACATTTTTCATGTCTCTCCTTCCTGTTTTTGGGCCAGTTGTCTCTTGCAGTTTGGCTATAAGGAGACAACATACGAAATCATTGCATATGTTTTCAGTCAATTTCACTGTACTGTTTTCTTGGTTTCTATTGAGAAGAAAACCTTTTCCACAAACATGTTCCAACCGATGACTGCTTAAATTGGAAAACAGCCCCTTGGTTCCCAGTAAAGAGGTACTTTCCCTTCCTTGTCTGGAAATAAACCTACACTGTTTCTAGGAAAGGCATAAGCTAATACTGGAAGCCATTGGGTTCTCAAGCGGCTTTTTTTTCAGAAAGTATTAAGCACTCTGCTTCTTAACTTGCATCCTTCTACACCTCTTATGCAGCATGTCTCTGCACATACAAAGAGGGGAGATAGTGTTTGCCTTTGAAATGCACCCCCTCTTCCACATCTCAAGGCAGAAGTCATCTGTCATTCTCCATTGAGACTTGCACTAGGCTAACCAGACCTACAGACTGCAACATCATCTTTTTCTTTATAGGTGAACTTAGTCTCCCTGAACTTGCAGCATGTCTAAATTCTGAAAATAAATCCTGCACCATGGTCTGTAAATCCAAGACAACAACTCCACCTCCTAATTTCTGGAATTTTTTAACCCTCCAGGTCTAACGCTACGTGGTCTGAAAATTTCCTAAGGGCCTATAGCTGGATGCTGATATGTGCACAGAAGTGCGTGGTGTAGAGCTGTATGCTATTAGAGCTGTGCTGATATTCAGATTTCTGGAAAGAAACATTTGTCACCAAACAGCAGCCTGAAAAGTGGCACTTCGATGTAGCCATGGGTGTTGGTGGCTCCTGCCTTTGCACAATACTTCCCCTGGGAAGGGGAAAGACCAAATCAAAACTGCTTTTTAGTGAGAGAACTGAAACTCCACAACAAAAAATGTGCCACAGCCTGCCAGACTACACATGTGCAAATGCTGAAACAGTTAGGGGGGAAGGCAGGGGGGTCCAAGTGTCTGGTCCTGTGACTGTCATGGTTTTGTGATGAACAGCTAATCCCGAGGAGCAGGGAGAAGTGCTCCCCAGCTCTGTTACTTCCCAGGAGATCATCTGGATCCCTCTTCCCTAGGCTTGCTTTTGCCTCTTCCTGGAGTGCTGGAATTCAGATTATTTACTTACAGCCATGGGTATTGAACCTAGTTCTTATTTTTGTGCAATTCCTTTGCATTTGAAACTCACAAGAGAGGTCATTATGCAACCTTATTGGTGCTTCCTTACCTTAAGAACTTCCTTTCCGCTGAGATTTTTGATGATTTTGACAGTTCTGGTAGCTCTTCAATTCTCCTTTCTTTTTTCCCATAGGAAAGTCTTAGAATTTTTTTCCAAACAGGAACTAGGCTGATTGGACTTTTTTGGATCAAAGATTCTCCTAGTCTCCTGGAAGCTGTGGTACTGATTTACTCAGTCTATTCTTGATATGTAATAAAACAATTAGAGAAAATGGAAGAAATATACTTTGTCTTAGTCAATTTCCTGCTCACAGATTGTGTCAGAGAGCTAAATATGTTCCACATGAGAAGTGTCTTTCAAAATAAACATTAAAAATTTTTTAGTAGTGAATCTGATTTCAAACTAAAATTTAATGCTCCATTATTTCAAATAAAAGAGATTGCCTCTGGAATTCTTCCATTTTTTATACTTATACACACTATAGAAATGCTAGTGTTACATATATATTTATGTAAGATATGATTTATCTCTGAATTTTTATCCCATATTCTTTTTTACTTTATTCTCACATTCATGTAATTCTTCTTCCTCTTCTCTTTTTCGCAGCATACAGTGAGGAATTTTATTGTAATCTTGCCAGTTATTAACATAGCTAGATTTTTCTAGGATGCTGGTATACAAAGGTAGAGGAGAGCACAACATAGGCATGCAAATTTTTTGGCTGCACAATCAGATAGCACATGATTCTTCTGAAGTCCAGAAAGAGATTGAAGGCAAGCTTGTCCAATATTTTTAGGTAAAAGTAAAAAGGGAAAAGAAGAGATTCAACCTCACAGTCAAGATGGAGTTAAGGATTTGCCAGTAGTGGAGATCTAAACTATTCAAATACCTGTTGGGAAAGAAAGAGAGGTAGGACACAGATGATCCAGTAAATTGTAGGAATGTGTTAGTAGCAAAATTGTTATTGTGGAGACAGATGAAGTTAATAGATAAGGGAGGTTAATTAACTGTGTTTAAAATTCAATTCAGCCAGAGGCCAGATGGTATGTGAGTTACTGGAGACTATGAAACAATAGCGTTCCAAATAAAGGAAGGAAGCTCAGAAGTGATGTGAGGCTGACAGATAGGAGGATGTCTTTGGAAGAAATTCCAAGGAGTATCTAAGGAACAAGAACACATATAAGAGACAAAAAGCTAATTAAAAACAAGGTGGGTTTGCCAGGAATAGAACAAGCATTACCAGTTCTGTTTCCTCTTTTCCAGGATAACTGGCTTAGTGTTAAACCGGGTGTGGTAGTTGTGGTATATCTCAGATTTATTAAAGGTTTTTAGAAGTGCCATAAGTAAGCTAGGGAAATGTGGTGAAGATGATCAGAGCATAAGATTGATGCTCAGCTAGCTGGAAAAAACTGTACTCATGGTGTAGTCAACAATGGATTTCTGTGAAACAGGATAGTTCAGTTGATGTTGCAAATTTAATTCCTGGAAATGGTTTGACTCTACCTAATCTAATCATTTAGGTTAACAATGTTGGTGATGGACTAGGGAATGGTTTCATGAATTTATACTTCAACTTACAGTACGAAAGGGCAGAAGCATTTAGAAAGCAAACAGTAATGGTCAAAGTGAGTCTGGTATGTTGTGGTAATGGTAAAAAATTGAGGAGGATAAATCCAAGAAAGAAAATATGAGAAAAAAAAAAGTGATATTTGTGGAACTGATTAGGCAATAGCAGCTCTGCAAGACATATGGAAAATAAGTCAACCAGAAATTGAGTTAGTCAATAATGTAAAGCAGTTCCAACAAAGACAATTTGTATTGACATGTACTAACATGTCCTTGAGAAGACTTTATCTGGTATTCAAACTTTATTGAGTTTTGAACTCCCATTTTGAGGAAAATACACATAAACTGAAGGCAATCCAGAACAGAGATCTAGAAATAAGAGTTTTGGAAATATGATTTATTGGGAACAAACTTAAACAACTGAGTTTTTCTATATACGAGAAGACTAAGAGAATACTGTTAACATGATAACAGATTTCCAAAATGGTAAGAAATTAGCCAACTGTTCTTTTCCATGTTTGCTAGGTGAGGGTTGCAGTAATCTCTTCAGTTTTTCATGGGAAAATAAACATTTATGTACTGTGTTAGGGAAACCTAGTTGTACATTAGGAAAAACTCCAGCTGAAGCAAGTTTTTCTAAACTAAGTACAGAAAAAGACAATGAATGTGGGAAGACTGTGAAATCTCTACGTTAAATATCCACCAGGATGCTGCAGATCTACCACTCATACTTCAAAAGCACAGATTCGATGACCTTGTAAAGCCCTTCAAGCTACATCCCAGCTTTTGCCTCCAAGGTCCTGCGCAATTGTCTGTGGAATCATTCCCTCTTCCTGCAGACAGCTCTGTACCTATATACCAGTTTAACATGTTTGCTCCTTCTTTAACAGGCTTCTGTCTGCAGTTCCAACAGCTTTATCAGAGTTTTTTTTGTAGATTATTTCATAGTTAATCTTTTCTCTGTGTGCAGTGAAGAGAATTTTGATTCTTTTTTACCCCATTAATCCACTGAAGCTTGCTCTGGAGCATGCTGGAAACATTCCTTAAAAAGAAAAGCTCAAGTGAGCAAAAATCAGGCTCAAACCACAAGGGAGGGAGAGATAAGTACCCTCCAGCAGCCCAAAATTTTCTGTCCATTCTGGTTAGGGACAGATCAATGGTTTAACTTCTTCACAGAAATACCATGTGTACTTTTGGTACACTCTGGCTGTGTTTCATTGTTGAATGTTTGAACTCAATCACAGAATCACAGAATCACAGAATAACCAGGTTGGAAGAGACCCACTGGATCGCGAGTCCAACCATTCCCACCAATCCCTAAATCATGCCCCTAAGTACCTCATCCACCCTCACCTTAAACACCTCCAGGGACGGTGACTCAACCACCTCCCTGGGCAGACTGTTCCAATGCCTAACCACCCTCTCCGTGAAAAATTTTTTCCTAATCTCAAGCCTAAATCTCCCCTGGCGGAGCTTGAGGCCATTCCCTCTCGTCCTGTCCCCTGTCACTTGGGAGAAGAGGCCAGCACCCTCCTCTCCACAACCTCCCTTCAGGTAGTTGTAGAGAGTAATAAGGTCTCCCCTCAGCCTCCTCTTCTCCAGGATAAACAACCCCAGCTCTCTCAGTCGCTCTTCATAAGATTTGTTCTCCAGCCCCTTCACCAGCTTCGTTGCTCTTCTCTGGACTCGCTCCAGAGCCACAACATCCTTCTTGTGGTGAGGGAATGTGGCATAAAATCTGAGCTGTGTTCTTTGGAAGCCTTCAGTGACATTTACAAGTAGCACTTCTGCAGAATTCACCTTAGCACATCTTTCACATGCTACCTTTCTAAGTCTGTAGACACAAATACACATTTTATATAAACATACAACGCAATTTTAGTTCAGCTTCACAGATTAAATAACAATACAGCTATACAATTAACATTGTGATTTTGTATTTCCAAAAGAAATTTTAGTTAGCATTTCCTTTTGCCCTTTTATTTTTTTTAATTGTATAAGCTTTGACCCTATGTTATTTGCTTTAACAGAGATAATACTATTTTCCTTCTCTCACTCTGTTTTTTGTGGAGTTTATTTTGTGATTTACACAATGTTTTTTTGACTGCAGAAATGTGGACATCAGCAGCTAGTTAACAAACAGGTTAGGTTATTGACATTGACACTTGTATCGATCGTGCAGCCTGCAAAAGTTACTCAAGGATTTTCTATAGAATTTGGGTTCTGATTGCCATCTGCTAACTTTGTATACATTCCCAAATAAGCACATTTGCATGTTCAGTTAAAGGTACTGTAAATCCCCTGACATTATTTTGAAGAAATGAGAAAGAAAAAGCAATTAAAAATGGTTTCCAAAAAATAGATCTGAAATTCATAGTTCAAAACTACAAGGTCACAGCCAGCATGCAGCTTTCTAATGGTTATGTCGCCATAAGAAATGTATTGTTGATCACATCATTACAGGAACTTTTCCTAATAAATCTAATTGCAAAATAAACTCCTTTAATTAAATTATTTTGTATCATGTTGAAAGAAGAGATCATTTGTTATAAGTTACTAACATAATATAAGTTTGAATATTATGTATAATTTCTGTGATTTAAAAACTAAAATATAGAATTAGCTTGAACAATAACTTCTAGCTAGCCTGCATCTGGATACTTATGTTTACATAAGGAATTTTAACAAAGCTGCAGTTAGAAAGAATGGGAAACAATGTGACTATATCTAATAAAGCCAGATAAGAAAGACTGGTGCAATGACAAGAGGAAGAAGAACCAGCTAGGACGAGATTCAACCTTGAAGAAATGCCCAGAAGTCTAAGAGCATGTGCAAGAAGGATAGCTGAAAAGTTCAATGTGATGAAGACAACCTGCCTTCATCCCCCAAGACTCCCATTGACCACTACCACTAGGAGGAACGCATGCGCAAGGAGGAGGAGATGTATGTTAATGAATTCTTGGAACTAATCTTACTAACCCAACCCACTTCTCGGAAAATTCATGGCTATGTATACTAACCTAATAATATAGCTCAATAAAAATATGCCAGCTTGGATGCCTGATGTGCAAGCTTGGAGGAAGAATCTCCCTTGCACCCTGTGTGTGGCCACAGTCCTGCACCTAACTCTGAGTTGGGTGTCGTTATTCTGCAAGTCAATGTTTCGTTGACTTATGGGACTTTTACATACCAAAGCTAAAAATCATCTGGAAGAAACTCAAGTTATATTCTAGGGTTTAAACACAAATGTGATAAGGATGAAGAACTTTTCCTCCCTTGTCCCTACTACCTTTTTACAGAGGGTGAGGTGATAGATGTTGGGCTATGGTTATAAAGCTGGAGATGGTATAAACCATGAGATCCTGCTTGCACGTGAAGTGAAATGTTGTGTCTACAACTGGCACACCAGACTGAGGGGCTGAAAGAAGTTGTTCTGGAAAAGCCCTGTAACAGAAAAACAGAAGATGAAGCCTCCAAGAAGAGGCTCCTGTTTGCATAGACTTCCCCTGCGCATCCTTGCTGAACTTACCATAAACGTACCAGCTGCAAGTACATGGCTTGGCTTCCAGCCGGGTTGCTTTACATGGGGCTGAAATGCCTCAAAGATTTAGCCAAAGGCTGGGTGAAGTTTCCAGTGATTAGCTGTTGACTGTGGTGCTTTGCTGTCTCTGCCAGCAGGGGTGGAAAGAACAAGATGTGAGAGCACAGAGCAGCTTGTCACTTGGTGGTGCAGATGGCAGTGGAGTGTTTTGGGGAAGATCCTAGAGTTTTCATCAAGTTTTCTCTTACAAAACCAGAACTGTAACATAAGCTATCATGCAGAAAGATTATTCAGTAGTAATTTGGCTGAAGCCACATTGTTCAGTGGGAATTTGGTCTGTGACTAATTGGCTCAAACCTAAAACACACTGAGATGAGAAGCTTTCTCATTTCTGACAGCTTGCTTCTATTCCTAAGTGCACATAGCTGCAGTTCATCCCTAGTCTGCTGATTGCTGTTGACCAAAATGTGCTTGTCATTCAAGCACTGCTCTACCCTGCCTAGACATAGCTCAGAAGCCTCTTGGGCTGCTTTTTTTTTTTTTTTTTTTTTTTTTTTACAGAAGCTGTGTTACTTTTGAAGGCTCTGAGACAGGGGCATGCCACTGTGACAGCTTTGGTAGTAGCTCCTAATTAAATACTTGTGAGATGGTACTGTTCAAACTGTGCTAGATGTGGCCAGGCACAAGAAAACCCATGCTTCCCAAAAGCAAACCAGGACTTAGTGTGCAATGAAACAAAAGTTTAGAAATGTGCCCAGAGACGTGATTCTGGAGGGAGGCAAAGCCTGGAGGAAAGAAAGACAGGTTGGGAGCATCATCATCTGAGTATGGATAACTATAAGCTTTCAATTAGCCATCTAGGTTTCTTTCCTTAGTTCTGTCATAGTTTCAATGCCACACCATTTCAGATTAAGGACTTGATGGATATATGAGCAGTGGATAACTTGAATCCAGAAGTGAAAGGGATTTATAAAGGCCAGGTCAGGAAACACAGGCAGTGAATGCAGGCTGAGAATTTTTGCCCCCCAAAACCAGTGGAAATATCTTCAGCATAAACTGTGCCATGTTTCCAGCTGAGCCTGAGATTTACAAGAGCAATTGTAGATTGTTATCGTGGGCTGCAGTTTGCACAAAATCTATGTACTGTAGTAATTGCACTTGAGCCGTCTTGCGGTTACTCATTATTTCTATGATGTTAATAACCCAAGTGGGATCAAGTTTGCCTTTGGCACTTGACAGAATATGGAATAAAAGAGAAACTGACTTGCTTTTATTCAGATATGCATATTTCTATGTCTCTACAGAACTATCTAAAACTCAAGTCATTCTTCAGTTTTCCATTGCTATCATCCTGCAGGTTATGGAAGGCTTCCCAATAACTTCAGTCAGAAGCAGATCAGGTTTGTAAGTAAAAGAAGCCACGTGAAAGATGTCACTTCACTGTAGCACTTCCCTGTCTGGAAAGGAGCTGTGCAATGAGCCTGCCTTTCCAAAGTGAAGGAAAAGGCAAGTAAAATTTTGGAGGGGGAAGTTTTCCTCGAGAATATTTGACTGTGACATGTGACAGATCTTCCTTCAAACAGCTGTTTCTGAGAATTATAAGGAAGCCTTGCAGATGCTTTCCCCAGCAAATTTATTTACCCTAAACTCTTACACAAAAGGTTCAGAACAAATAGGACTTATGCTGGAGAATAGCTTGCTGAAGCAGCTCTTGCATAGGAGGAGTCTAAAGGTTTGTCTCAATCATTAGCACATGCAGTCAGTTATAGGAAAACAAATTTTGCTGCCAGTCACTGTTATCACATGTGTGCAGATGCCACATTGAACCTGAACAAAGCAAACAGTTTTCAGGGATTAATAATACTTGAGGTGTACTATGGAGTACAATCCTACTCCCACTCAAAGCAAGGCCAAAGCTCCCAGTTACTTCAAGCTCTTATCCTGCATGCATATGCACAATGAGAATGGTCCTGTCAGCAGATTAAGAGTGTGAATGGGATCTGTGACGATAAGATTGCAGAAAAGCAATCCTTCACTTGACATATGCTCCCATAAATGTGGGTTTGGCAGCTTCCTGCTTTTCCTTGTCAGCCCTTGAAATATTTAACTGTTGAGTTCCCACTACACAAAGGTTGTAGCTAAGCAAGAGAATGAAATATTTCTTCCTTAAGGACAGGTAGTTGCTGCTCCAAGTAGGCCTTACCTGCTATAGCATGGGCTTGTTTACTGCAGACTGGAGATTTAGTTTTGTTGTGGTTCATTTAAGGTCCTGATAATTCATACTGGAAGGAGCAAATCAGCCCTCAGTAAATTTTTACTCTTCCAGTTCACGTCCAAGTTTAAGAAATTATTGCCACAGATCTTTATGGATTTCCCCTCAGTCTGTACTGATAAGGCAATAAGAAAGAACAATGTTTTCACAATTCACTTGGCCTCTTCAGCCTGACAATTCATTCGTATATTGAAATATCTGGAACACTGCTGACATAGACCAGGAGTGGCCTCAGTGTGTCACAGCATGAAACACTGATCCTTCTTGCAACATCAAACTTGGCACTTTTAGATGAGTCAGCTGCAGGCAGGATGAATGTAACTCATACCAGAATGGCTTAATTATCATGTTGATCACTGAGCTCCAGTAATGCCATGGAAATGTTATTTCTGTGATGTTTCTGATATTGCATGTTACTCTCTTTTTATTTCTGCCTAGCAAGAATTTCCCCCATCATCTGTAGAGTAACAGGGAGTTGATCTCCATCCGAAGCTGAAGCAAGCTGCAAAGTCCTATCACTTCTAGCTTGGAGCCACTTTTCTTCTTGAGAGCTAGCACCAGACTCTTATAAGGGAAAGAAGAAACTGGCATCCTCTTTCCTTCCCACTGTTGATAGAGGTACTTAGCTATTTATTTGTGGGCTGTTAAGTAAAAAATGATGGCATATCGTACTGTCTGACTTACACAGTGTCAGGTCACTGGGGCATCTAACCTGCCAGGAATGCTCTCAGGAGGACCCTACTGACATCTTTGCCAAGATCTGCAACTTTGAGCTTGTTGATCTCAAGAAGACCAGGGGACAGATTTTGTATGTGTTACAGAATTATTTAGGATAGTCAAACACATTAAAACTTGCTAGAAGACCTATGAAAGAGTCTTATTAAATCTTCTGACAAAGCTATCTGATAAAATGAAAGATTTCAATTTAATGTAGAAAAATACAAAGCCTTTTTGCATCAGTGTGAAAACAGTATTATCCATACCAAGAGCTGGCTCTTCATCAGCTGTCTGTATTTAGGAAAGGCACATTGGTATTACTGTGACTGATTCTCTGACAGGATCAGCTCAGTGATGAGTAGCAGCCTGTAAGATGGGTTATCTGGTATTTTTAGGAAAAGAATGGAGAACAGCATTATAAAGGTCAAGATTCCATGTAGGGTTAGGTAAATTGAATAATGTTAGTTAGCTGATCAAAGCAAGCACACAGTGTCTTATTGTCTTCCCATCACCAATGAAGTACAGCACAAAGGAGGAATCATCTGAGTCATAAATGGTAATGGAGAAAATGAGCAGGAAAAGGTGTTCATTCTTTCTCACACAATCAGAAAGAAAAGTGCCTAGCTAAATTATTGAGTGGCAGATTAATGATAAGCAACAGAGTGGCCCTTCTTAATCACAGTGTGTGGTAGTGTTTAGTGATTAATGTGCAAGTCATTTCCATGGGATGTCATGGAGGCGAGAAAGATAAGAAGTTTAAAAATGGACTAGATAGAGCTATGGAGGGAAAGTTAATTAGTAACTACTGAATATGGGCACGACCTTTTGCTGATGGGATGCCTGAAATGCTATTACTGGAAAACAGCAAAGTATAACAAATACAGGCAAACTCTCATTAGGTTTGTTCAGTTAATATTTCCCAAATACTTGTGGCTTGCCATAGTCAGAGACAAGAGATTGTCTCAGGGACTGTATTGCCCCTAACTTTGGCCTTATATGTCTTGTTTTTTGCTGTGTTGTCTCTAATAAGTGACAATTTTTAAATGCTTCTGTGTTGTTTAGCCATAAGCTCCTATACAGAACAAACACAGGTCTATGATTTCATCAGTGACTGCTGGAAAAAATGAGTATTATCTTCACCAGAAACAGACAAAAAATCAACATGAGATCAGATAATGTTTTATCCGTGCATATCAACATAAAGTAAAGTGGGTAGGCAGCACAGTGGAGAGAAGATATGAGAAGGGTTCAAATATACATTAAATACTAATGCTATAAGTCTGTGCCTAAAACAGACTCTTGCTTAAATATTCAGTGGACAAATAAGAGAATGAGGTTAAAACAGTGTAATGTGCTGCTTCCTGGTTATCAAAGCATGACAGAATTTTATATTCTGTTGTCTTCTCGGGCTCCTTAGAGACATGGCTGTTTCCTGTTTGGACTTCCTAAAGGATACAAGTAATAAAAGATGCAGCATATTAAAGGGATTATCATCTGGAGAGTGCTTTCTCTTTTGCTTTGGCTTTTCCCAAAACACAGCAATAATTCTTAACACAAAAGCGAGACATTGTGCTGCCTGCATGCTTCAACATCTGGACAGCATGCGTTTGTGCACAGTGCTCTTTAATCTCTTACAAAATGAAAGGTCTTTTTCCATGGACTTGCTCATTATTTTTTTTTTAAAGTACCAGCCATGGTTCTGTATTCTTCACTAGAAGTTAGTTTCACAAGAAAAAGAAAAAAAATGAGGCTCAGATCCTGTTCTCTTTGTGATAAAATGATCTTTGCTTTAGGTAACATTAGTGAAGTATTTGATGTTTTTGTGAGCATTTCTAAGCTGACAATCTTTTACGATGCCCTTTGACTTCTGGTTAGGAGCTAAACCAGAGCTGTTGGAAGACAGTGGAGTTCTCTGCATCCTAGTCATGGGATTAGATCAGCAAGCTGTAAATGTAAAGGTACAATTGAATTTGTATTCTCCAGTGATTTCTCATCACTGGAGGCATTGTAACAGACATATACAGCTAACTGTCTTAAATGAAGGCATGTGACTTGTGAATGAGGAAAGGCAGACTGAAGATAGCCTACCATATTGAGGTACGAATACCTGAAAAATTCACAAACAACAGGAATTATACCAGATATATCCCCAGTATGTGCTGGGGTAAAATTATCACCTCCATGTAATGAAAGCTGCTGACCAAGTCCTTTGCTAAGAACGTACATGTGGAAACTGTTAATAGGATTTTGTAAATCTGTTTACAGTGAAAAACAAACAAGACATGAGTAGATTCTTCTTTCTATTAGAATTAGAAGCACCCTAGTAAGCCAAAGATGGTAGGGACCCATGGTCTTTCGTAGATGTTGGACAGGCTGACCCACAGATGTTACAGAAACCATGTTATGGGAAAGATTTAATGAAACTGCACCATTTTAAACTCCAGGTTGTGCACTGGGTATCCCAGAGATGCAAGTCTGCATGAGTTCACATAGCTCACCTTCTCTTAGCTCAGATTTACTCTGAGTTTTTTTTTTTCTTCCACTATAGACAAATTGCTGTGTTTAAATTGTCATTGTAGCATAACTTTGCAGCTGAATTATTGAAATGTTCAGAACTCCATTATACTGCTGATATGAGTTCAAACTCACAAGCAATTAAAACTTTATATCCTGGTTCTCGGTCCCCATCAGGTTATCCACGGTAAGGGTAAATGTGTGCACAACTTTCCGGAGTGTAATAATCACAATTTGGCCAACTAGCTGACCTCTTAACTAGCTAATATTTTTAGCCTCCTTCTAGTCTCAAAGGAGGCACGTGCTGTGTAGCTCCATTTAGTTCTGGATTTCTAGGCATTCATATTGTGGACATGAATAAAAGAAGAGTATCACTTTAGCACCCAAAGTGAGGTTTGTTTTCCATAGAAAACAAGGGTCAGGGTGTCCTTTTCATGTACTGGGATGTCTCTCTGGTATGGGCTCAAAGCATGACTGAAGCCTGTAGCTGGACTGTTGGGACCCACTCAGGTCTCCAGTGCTGAAACCTCAGAACTAGGGGCAATAAGGTGTAGGGATCTTCACAAAACCAGTGTAAAATAATAATGAGAGGCAGGAGGAAGACAAGTGGTTGAAAGCTAGTTTTAAAGTAATTTTCACTCATCGTTGTCTTCTCCACAAGAGCCAGGCTGCATTGCTCAGGAAACTTTAAATGTTTATGGCTGTAATGTGCTTTCAGATGTCACATTGTGCAGAAGAGTTTCTGTTCTGAAACTCCCTTTTTAAAATTTCTGTGGTTTATGTGGTCCCATTACTTATATATCTTTACCCTGTAAAACTATACGTAAAATAATCTATGAGTAGAAAGAAATTCTGCTATCCCCTCAGGAATATACAGCACAGAATGATGGTAGTGTTTGAGCCACCTCATGATGTTCTTTCCAGTTCCATTTTTCCATTCAGTTTAGGGGGACTTAAGATCACTTTATCACTTGAAACTCCAAAAATAACCTGTACAATTTCTCCCTTGTGTTGCTTTTTTAACCTTCTGGGTTAACCAAAATTCAGCATCCGGTGGGTTGATATCTGGAGGAGAGATTGATAATGGGCTCAGATAACTCTGATACACTTCTGTTTTTTCATGTTTTGCAAATAAAGTTTTATTTCCTGACTGCAGAGTGCTTTGCGTAGGATATTGTTCTTGCTCACAGCTCAAAATCCTCTTTCAGTGAGTTTTATTAGAGTTCATTAGATTTAATCTTGAACTATACATTCAATGTGGTTGTGCGTTTCAGATTTAATTGAATTATCTGCTGTGTATCTGCTTCATAATTTCTTTCATTTTCATCTGCTTCCCAATTTCTTTTTTAGCTAAAGTTTGATATTCATTGTAGTTGAATAGTTTGCAGAAAGCAGAGCTATAGACATGTCACCACTACTGCTCACTATTTTGAGCTGCTGGGCTCACAGAAAATTGTGTTAAAACAGGAAAGCATCTTTTGCAAGATGTGAAATGAGAATATCCAACAATGAAGTATTGTAGAACAGCAGGCACAAAATCACAGGTTGTTATTGAGCAGCATTTTCATAGAATCATAGAATCATTAAGGTTGGAAAAGACCTCTAGGATCATCAAGTCCAACGATTAGCCCAACATCACCATGCATACTAAACCATGTCCCGAAGTGCCACATATACATGTATTTTGAGCACCTCCAGGGATGGTGACTCCACCACTCCTCTGGACAGCCTGTTCCAGTGCTTCACCAGTCTTTCAGTAAAGAAATTTTTCCTAATAGCCAATCTAAGGCCCCCCCGGCACAACTTGAGGTTACTTCCTCCCATCCTGTTACTAGTTACTTAGGAAAAGAGACAAACACCCACCTCACTACAATCTCCTTGCAGGTAGTTGTAGAAAGCAATAAGATCTCCCCTCAGTCTTCTCTACCCCAGAATTAACAATCCCAGTACCCTCCTAAGAATTTTGCTCCCAGACCCTTCACCAGATTTGTCGCCCTTCTCTGGACATGATCCAGCAGCTCAATGGCCTTCCTTGTACTGAGGGACCCACAACTGAACACAGCACTGAGTACAGCAGCATGATCACTTCCCTACTCCTGCTGACCACACCATAACCAGGTTGGAAGAGACTCACCGGATCATGGAGTCCAACCATTCCTATCAAACACTAAACCATGCCCCTTAGCACCTCGTCCACCTGCGCCTTAAACACCTCCAGGGAAGGTGAATCAACCACCTTCCTGGGCAGCCTCTGCCAGTGCCCAGTGACCCTTTCTGTGAAAAATTTTCTCCTAATGTCCAGCCTAAATCTCCCCTGGCAGAGCTTGAGGCCCTTCCCTCTTGACCTGTCCCCTGTCACTTGGGAGAAGAGGCCATTAACCTCCTTTATACCACCTCCTTTCAGGTAGTTATAGAGAGCAATGAGATCTCCTCTCAGCCTACTCTTCACCAGGCTAAACAACCCCAGCTCTCTCAGCTGTTCCTCATAAGGCCTGTTCTCCAGCCCCTCCACCAGCTTCATTCTCCTAGTCTGTAGCACTGCATGGGATTGTTGTGTCCCAAGTGCAGGACCCGGCATTTGGCTGTGTTAAACCTCATGCCACTGGACTCTGCCCAGCGGTCCAGCCTGTTCAGATCTCTTTGCAGCCTCCCGACCCTCCAGCAGACCCACACTTCCACCCAGCTTAGTGTCATCTGCAAGCTTGCTAAGGGAGCACTCGATGCCTTCATCCAGGTCATGGATAAAGACATTGAACAGGACTGGACCCAGCACTGAGTCCTGGGGAACCCCACTTGTCACTGGCCTCCAGCTGGATTTAACTCCATTTCCCACCACTCTCTGGGCCCGGCCATCCAGCCAGTTTTCCACCCAGGAGAGTGTGCGCCTGTCCAGGCCAGAGGCCGACAGTTTCCATAGCAGAATGCTGGGAGAAACTGTGTCAAAGGCTTTACTGAAGTCCAGGAAGATACATCCACAGCCTTTCCCTCATCCAGCAGCCGAGTCACTTTGTCATAGAAGGCGATCAGGTTACTTTGGCAAGACCTGCCTTTTGTGAACCCATGTTGACTGGGCCTGATCACCCGGTTCTCTTGCATGTGCTTCATGATTGCACTCAAGGTCACCTGTTCCATGACTTTCCCTGGCACTGAGGTCAGACTGACAGGACTGTAGTTCCCTGGATCCTCCCTGTGACCCTTCTTGTAGATGGGCACAACATCATGCAGCCTCCAGTCCAGTGGAACTTCCCCAGTCTTCCAGGGCTGTTGGAAGATGATGGAAAGGGGTTTGGCCAGCACATCTGCCAGCTCCTTCAATGCCCTTGGGTGAATCCCATCTGGCCCGATAGACTTGTGGGTGTCTAGTTGGGCAAGCAAGGCTCTGACCACCTCCTCTTGGATCATGGGAGCTTCATTTTGCTCCTCTAGCTCCGGGGTTTGTACAGAAAGGGAACAACTTTCTTTACAAATAAAGACTGAGGCAAAGAAGGCATTAAGTACCTCAGCCTTTTCCTCATCCCCTGTCACCGTTGTTCCTTCTGTGTCCAGTAGGGATGGTATGGTCTCCCTAGTCCTCCTTTTATTATTTATATATTTATAGAAGGATTTTCTGTTATCTTACACAGACTTTGCCAATCTGATTTCTAGTTGAGCCTTAGCCCTTCTGATTTTTTCTCTACACAATCTCACTTCCCTCCTGTAGTCCATCCAAGAGGCCTGTCCCCTCTTCCAGAGCCCATAAACTTTCCTCTTCTTCTTGATATCACTCAAGATCTCTCTGTTCAACCAAGCTGGTTTTTTCCCCCCTGCCGGCTTTTTGTTTGAAACATGGGGATTGCTTTCTCCTGAGCTGCTAGGGTCTCCTTTTTGAAGAGCTTCCAGCCCTTAAGGGCTCCCTTGAGACTTTGCCAACCAGCCTTCTGAAGAGTTCAAAGTCTGCCCTCCGGAAATAAAGTGCTACTGCCCTGCTAAACACCCTCTTCACTTTACCCAGAACAGAAAACCCCATCATCTCATGATCGCTTAGTCCTAGGCGTCCTCCTACTGCCACATCCCCCACAAGGCCTTCTCTGTTCATGAACAGCTGGTCCAGGAGGGCACCTTCCCCTCTTGGTTCATTCACCAGCTGTGTGAGGAAGGTGTCTTCCACGCACTCCAGGAACCTCCTAGACTGCTTCCTTTCTGCTCTGTTGTACTTCCAGCAGATATCAGGAAGATTGAAGTCTCCCACAAGAATGAGAGGCATTGATCTAGAGATTAACCCCACCTGTTTATAGAAGAGCTCATCAGCTGCTTCTCCTTGGCTGGGTGGCCTGTAACAGACTCCCATCTACCTCCTTATGGGCTCCTCTGATTTTAACCCACAGGCACTCAAACTCCTCATCACCACAATCCATCTCAGTGGTGTCCAAGTCCTCCCTTACATAGAGGGCTACCCCGCCTCCTCTCCTTCCCTTCCTATCCCGCCTGAGAAGTTTGTACCCCACCATATCTGTGCTTCAGTTATATGAGTCATGCCACTACGTTTCCGTGATGGCAACATCATCATAGGCTCCTTGCCCTACAACAGCTTCCAGCTCTTCCTTCTTATTACCCATGCTGCGTGCACTGGTGTAAATGCACTTCAGCTGAGCTGCCGAGGCATCAGCCCTCTTAGAGGGAACAGAGTCCATTCCCATTTACCTGGTAACTGGAGTAGCTAGCACCAGAGCACCTTACCACCCCCAGGTGTGCTCACCCCCAATTTCTGTGTAGTGATGTACTGGTGGTCCTCTCCAGCACACCCTCTCCGAATCACCAGTGCCCCACATCCAGGCTTGCTCCTGGTCTCAATCCCCTCCCCCTTCACATCTAGTTTAAAGCTCGATTTATGAGCTTAGCTAGGTTTTTAGCAAGGGCTTTAGCCCCCCTAGAAGACTCACGTGTCCCATTCTTAGCAGCAGAGTTTGGGGGTGCGTGAGCCACCCCATGATCAAACAAGCTGAAGCCCCTCTCCTCACACCAGGCTCGGAGCCAGGCATTAATCGAATTCTTCTTCCTGACTTCCAGCTCCTCTCTATTTAGCCTTGGGATGGAGCAGAATACTATCTGAGCCCCAGAGCCCTCCATCATTTTCTCAATGACCCTGAAGTCTTTCTTGATGGCTTTGGTCTTTCTGTTTACTAAATCATCATTACCAGTTTGGACTGCTATCTGAGGATAGTAGTCTGTCTCGTGGACCAGGGAAGGAAGTTTTATAGCTACCTCCTTCACTGATGCCCCTGGTAAGCAGCAGATTAATGAGGGTTATCCTGCTTTCCATTCCTGTCTTCCAGCTCAGGAGGGCTGAATAATCCAGGGATAACTGGTCTGACTATTAAACACTGAGACAAAGAAGGCATGAGTACCTCAGCCTCAGCCTTTTCTTCATCCTTGGTGGTGTTGTTCCCTTCCATATTCAATGAAGGATGGTGGTTCTCTTGAATTCTCTTTTTGTTGTTAATACATTTGTAAAAACATTTTTTTGTTATCTCTTACAACAGTGGCCGGACTGAGTTTTATATGGGCTTTTGCCTTCCTAATTTTCTCTCTTCATGACCTAATGAGATCCCTTTACTCTTCTTGAGTTGCCCATTATTACAGAAGAGGTAAACTGTCATTTTTTGTTGAAAGCAGAAAACTAAAATGTTTGTAGTCCTGGAACTGTTGTCAGTCAACAGTAATTAGCTGCAGAGCAAAGAGAAGGCAGAACAGTTTGCCTTAACCCAACAGTATTTGGCATCCTAAGAGCTATAGACATTTCTTGCAAATAATGGAGAGGTGTTCTATTGCAGGAACCAATGGCTCCAGACAATGATGTCGACATGACATAGTATCTTCTGTTTTTTTGACACCTGGCAGGGAAATATATTAGAAAAGGTATACTGAGTGTGTGTGTCTAAGAAAATCTGTGCAGTGTCTTGCAGACATCAGACATTCCTAAGGCTGACATCTGACTTTTCCAGACAGACATCTCCACTTTGTTACCTGCATAGATTTTGTGGTTGCTTCTTAACAGTCTGAGTTCTATGAGCTATTCCCACATATTTTATGCCTTGCTTCATGTGTGACAGTTTCTACATGCTGTGTGGAGTATGACCATACAGCTGAAAACGTGACTATACATTTTCCCGCCAAGCTCTTTTAAGAGTTGACGCCTCTGTCTTCCTTTACCGAAGAGATGTAGTGCAGGACACAGAACTGTGGGGCATCAGAAAGTAGTCTTCCAGTGCTCAAGCTCTGCTGATAATGGGTAAAATACGAGAGCTAGAAAAAGGGATGAGGCTCAGTCCAAAAGCCTATCATTCAGCAGGGCTTCCAGGCTCAGTATGGACAGCTGGCAAGTGTGAGAGGTACTGCGACCACAGGGATATGCAGCAGACATGGATTTGAGATGTTCACCGAACACATGTGGGATGCTGTGATGCTCTTGTAAGTGTATACATCCTGCTGAAACCGGAGGCAGAATGAAAGAGAGGTCTTAAGGACTCCTGTGCATTGAGAACTCTCAGCATGTGGGCTGTAAATGTATTTTCCTGTGCAGTTCATACACTTCAGAACTAGGATTGTGAAAGAGGGTGGAAAAGCTCCAAGGATGAATAATAAAAGTACTTCAAGAACATGCTGTCCAACAGGAAACTCCAAATCTGCACCGTGAACAAAGTCTGTGGGAGGGAGAGACTAAAACTATGAGGTTTTAAGTAGGAGGTTAGAAAAACTTGTTTGAAGGACAACTTAAAATAGGAAAGAAGCTCAATATAGCATAGACCTAATTCTCCTTCACCCTCTTCTTCATGGAGGGCTTCTGTGATCAAAATACATGTGTGCAGGCTCTAGGGAATCCCTGGGCATGACAAGTAAGGGCTTCTTTTTTGTTGAATTATGCCCTAGTGTTTTCAGAAGGAAACAGTGGATCTTTGAATCAAGTCAGATCAGATCAGATGAAGTACTAAGTCTACTCAAGGTGGGGAAGAAATGTGATGGACTGCTGCAAAATGAAAAGCAAAGCACTCCATAGAATCCTCTGCTAATTTTCAACAGGGGTTTGTGAATACTTCAGTGCACCTGGATTCACAAGTGTGGGGGCAGAGATGCAAGCCTTGCAAATCCTAAAGTGACTGTATGTTCTGTACTTCCACTTCTTAAGATTACTGTTTTCTTCCAAATGCCAGAAGGCTGTCTGCCTGTGCTCTTTTGGAGCATCTCACTCCCCTGTGTAATCAAAGGGAGTTTAGTCATCACCTTAGGTTATTTTTAACCTTTAGCAAGGAAACTTGTAAAGAAGTTTGAAACACAGTGTCACAGGAAATGGAATAAATGGGGCAGATTTGAAAACATAGTGCTTAAAAAGATCTGATATGTTTTTTCCCTGTACTTCTTTCTTAGGCCATATTTAAATACACAGTTCAATATGGAAACTGTGTAGTAAAACCTGTATTATTGCTATAGGTTTTGTTTGGATATTATAAGCGTCTTTTTATAAATGCATCTAACTAAAGATAAACATTTTTTTCTGCTATGTTCAAACCTACTGATGGACTGGAACTCAGAGATTTCAAAAGACATTGGAATAGTTTGATTCTTGGGAAAATTACATTTCTGACTCAGCCTATAAAGACTTACATAGAACTACTGCACATAATGCAAGGGAGTTTGGCTGTGGCTGTAGGTAGCTGAGTTTACACTGTGCCAGGATGAGAGCTCTTGGAAATGCCCTGGACTCTGAGGAGATGCTGACATCATTCTTACATCTTATAAGCACTTTGAACTCAGCCTGAGATCAGGCTCTATAGAAGTGTTGCACATTTTTGGTGGTGGTGGAGGGGATAACTGGAGATCCCTGAACCCTTTCCAAAAGGACTTTTCTAGCCAAGAAAAGTCCAAACCCATACTATTTGTCTGATTTTAAAACAAATGAAGATGGAAAACTTAAACTCTGCATTCTGGGAGGCTTGAACACTGGTCACACCTGACATTTCTTCTTGGGAATGCCAGTAATTTAACTTTAAGTCTTCCTGTATTACATTCATTTAATCTTCTTTTCTAAAAGTAGGAGAGATGTGTTTAGTCAAATATTCAACAAACCTTCACAATAGTGCACTGTGGATGACGAACTGGAACTGAAGTCAGATTTCAAGTACAATCTATCACACAAATCCCAGCTAAATGGGTGAGAGACAAAACCAATGTAAAAATGTAGGAAAAATATGAGGTTAGTGAATAAACCATTTTACAAGGGTTTGGTTATGGATTTGGTCAGCAGGACACTGATCATTCGAAGACTTTTTTTAAAAAAAAGTTTATTGTGCTTGTTGTCTCCAAACTGCCAGACTTACTTAAAGAGAAAAATAAGTGAATGGTTCATGAGCTTGTCCTGTATATGCAAGTATTCATATTATAAATTACAATTAATTAATTTCCATTGTAATTTGTATTAGCTCTGTGTTAATAGAAGTTTCTTTTAAAAATATAGAAATAAATTTACAAAGAAGAAAAATGAAAATTAATAGTACAGGGATGCAATTAAAAGCAGATGTTATTTCAGACGAAATGATTCCATTGATTACACAACGTAGTCCCATGGCTCATATGTTTAATGTACAGGATTTCATGATGACCTCTGTAGGTATTTTAATCAGTGAAGTAAAAACAGATGCCGTAAATTATTTATTATTTCCTACTTTCATTTCTGGACTATTCTTCTGTTAAGATGATTCAAAATTCTCCTACTTTCATTTATTTTGCTGATCTCAAGCGGTAACTCAAGTCAATCCAGTGACTCATTTCAGAGTAGTTTTCAGCATCTAATTGTGGAAATCAAGGTCAGTCGAGGCACAGTATCTTGAGTGCCTCTCTTACAGATTTGGACTCGTTATTTCTGCAGTAGGTCCATGTCAAGTTAAAGTTTTGATACTGCACAGGCAGCTTCGTACATGGCATTTCACTCAAATCTTTCGAAATATCAGATTAGTGTCCCTGCTGGTTGTGGAGGCAGACCAGGAATGATGAGACTCCTTCCATTCCTCCCATCACTTTGGGAAAGAGATCCATTGGTTTTGTTCCCTCTGCCCCAGCATTTTCAAGAGGAAGAAAATCAGTGAATCAGCTTACCTCAGAATTAGATTATGTTACACACAGAGCAGAAGTATCTGTTGTATCGCTCAAAACTGTATTGATGATTTCTTCTAAATTTCTGTTAAAGGAGCACGAACAAGGAAGTCTTTTACATACTCTGTGCTTCTTTAATATATATGAAGCTCTTGGCAGGGGATGAGGAGGGCATCAGGAATTTTATCTCTTCCTGACATTTTTCCTATTAAACCAAATAACTCCCTTCCCACTCCATTTTTAAACAGGCTGCAGCTTTGCCTGACTCCTGCTTCATCACCAGCTGCAAGAAACACATGAAGATTGTTGTTTTGACTTGTGTCTCTAAGTGCATTTTTCTGTTTCTTAGCTTTCTATATCAGCACAAACCAGAGTGTAATTGCTATTTACAGCAATAAGGGCATGACTGTAGCTTCAGCTGCTACATCTTATCAGCCTCTAATAGTTCTTCAGACACGCATAAACAAACTTCAAAAAGAAAAACAGAAACATCTTAAAAATCCAGTACACTCCTATTGCTCTTTATTTTTCATTCTTTTGTTTATAGTGGCATTTCAGGTATTATAAAAGCCTTTGTTTGCAAGGTTATCTGGTGGTGTTAAAGAATCCCTTTTGACATAGGGAGTCTACATATGTGGTTGTGAATGCAACTGGTTCATGTCAGAGGCACAAGCACTGTCCCATTATTGCCACCTCTTCTACCTGCATCCTCCCCGGCACACTTCTGGCTTGTGCTAGAACTCTGCTAGGAAATACCTGCTGTGGTACAGGCACTAGCCCACACTAGGGACTTTTCCCAGTTAGAAGCGAAGCTGAAGACACTCTTTGCAGTTTTATTTAGACGCATGGAGGGAAACCTCAGACAACCTATACTCTGTCCTGCTTATTTATTTTTTTGCTGAGGTAACAAGGGTTTGTCATGATCCACCCGAATATATCAAATTTGCAGGACAAAATTTTCTGTAAATTCAACTTTATTTTATGAATGTTAGGAAAGAAAAGAAACTAATCCAACATTCAAGCTTCATTTTCTTTTGTGCAGACTAGTCTACCATGTGACTTCAGTAATTCATCACTTCATTCATCGTATTTCTGACTCACAAGTTCTCTAATTCATATGTTGCAACTTATAACACATAGAATCACCAGGTTGGAAGAGACCCACCGGATCATCGAGTCCAACCATTCCTATTGAACACTAAACCATGCCCCTCAGCGCCTCATCCACCTGTGCCTTAAATACCTCCAGGGAAGGTGACTCACCTCCCTGGGCAGCCTGTTCCAGTGCCCAATGACCCTTTCTATGAAAAATTTTTTCCTAATGTTCAGCTTAAACCTCCCCTGGCGGAGCTTGAGGCCATTCCCTCTTGTCCCGTCCCTTGTCACTTTGGAGAAGAGGCCTCTCCACAACCTCCTTTCAGGTAGTTGTAGATGCACCAATGAGCAGAACTATTACCTAGCTGATGGTAAGAGTGCTCATCTTTTCACCTCTGTCATGGTATGGATGCCCTCCATATCACACTGGGAATCATTAATCATAGAATCATGGAATCATATAATTGTTTAGGTTGGAAGGAATTTTAAAGATCACCTAGTTCCCATCCCCCTGCCATGGGCAGGGACACATCGCACTAGATCAGGCTGCCCAACATCTCATCCAACATGGCCTTGAACACCTCCAGGGATGGGGCAGCCACAGCTTCCCTAGGCAGCCTGTTCCACTACCTCACCACTCTCATCATGAAGAAATTTTTCCTCATGTCTAGTCTAAATCTGCCCCTCTCCAGTTTATACCCATTGGCCCTCGTCCTATCACTACAAGCTTTTGTAAACAGTCTCTCCCTAGATTTCTTATAGATCTTCTTCAGGTACTGGAAGGTCGCTATAAGGTGTCCTCAGAGCCTTCTCTTCTCCAAGCTGTACAACCCCAACTCTCTCAGTCTGTCCTCATATGGGAGGTGCTCCAGCCCTATGATCATCCTAGAGGCCCTCCTTTGGATTCATTCTAACAGCTCCATATCCTTCTTATGTTGAGGATTCCAGAACTGGACACAATACTCCAGATGAGGTGATGAAAACCTGAACAGTCCAGTTGCTGTTGGATCTGCTTCAAAAGCTCTTTTGGAATAAGCTGATGTATTTATACCTTTCAGCTTGGAAGTCTGGTCTATACAGTTTTCATGAGTTATTGGATTCTGAAGAAACCACTGGATAGTCAATACGCAAAGGTGACATTTGCAGGAGACAACAAGCTGAAGGTGACAGTGGCTGCATAATGACCTTTAGCACTCCCTAGGCCACTGTGTCCTGCCTATGAGTTGCCCTTGCTTTGACCTAGTGGCACTGTTCTCAGTATACTTCAGGCCTTAGGATGAGATGTAAGTTTGTTAAAATCAGAGTGGGAGTTGAGTGAACAGTCACAGGGCTGCAGGTCTATGCAGTAGTTCTCAATTTTTTTGTGAAAGCTGCATTTTCTTATGGCACAAAAGATAAAAGAGTAGGGGAAGAACACAGCAAAAGGAAAGAAATACAGCTCTGAAGCCTGCAACATGATCTTTGTTTGTTTGGAAAAAGCTGCAGCCCTCAAGTAGAGATGAAAGAGTTTTTGCATTTAAAAGGAATTTTTGCTGAGTACTACACTGCTAATGTAGACATCACCTTCGCCGCCCCCCAGAAAACCCCCTCCATGCCATTAATTACACTGGCATCCACGTAGAGCAACATCAAGTGCAATCTGCATCTCTCTCATGTGCAGTTAAGTTTGTCCTTTGTAGCCTTCATAAGGGATCTGATGACTT
The DNA here is from genome assembly GCA_033459285.1 of Clamator glandarius. Taxonomy (NCBI): domain Eukaryota; kingdom Metazoa; phylum Chordata; class Aves; order Cuculiformes; family Cuculidae; genus Clamator; species Clamator glandarius. The sequence goes on from JAUNZM010000254.1 coordinate 2,803,444, forward strand.
TATTAGCCAGTTTAGGTGTGGCCAGATTTGCCAATGTTGGCTGTCAAGGTCACAGCAGAGTTTTTTTGCTTGGCTTCTTAGGGTATGTAAACACATACTTGCTAGGAGGTGGAAATAGTCTCACCAATTAGATCTGGTATTTTGTAGGTGGGCCACTGTCACTCTCACAGACTGAAGCAGATTATGGGGAAGGACAAACTGATGTATGTTGTGATGGAGGCAGCTGCTCTAAGCAGTGAACGTGAACCAGGGAGTACCACTCAGCTGGCGACCTGGGAGCACCTCCAGTACCCCTCGTGGAAGCAAAACTGTGGGGCATGAGGGGACAGAAAACACTGAGCCACCTTCCCAGTTCTGAAGCTGTAAAAGGGCTAAAGAATTATCTGTAAAGGATGTGGATGCTGTGAGAATTTAGGAAACATTTAGACACATTGGCAAGTTTTTAGGAGCTAGAGAACTGTTATCAAGTCAAATGCTATTGTTCAGATCTAAAAATACTCAGAAACTGAAAACAGAGGAAGATGGCTTGGCAACATTTTTTTTTCCCCACCACACATGAAATAAGGACATAAGACAGGAATCTCCAGCATGTCCCTTTATTGTTATGATTTTTTCCAATTGCCTGGAAATGAGGGAGAGAAGTGCAAAGAGCCAGAGCTAACACCACCTCAAGAAACTTCAAAACAATCTTAGCTGTTCGTAATGAAACACTCATACCATAAAAACAACTTCCTACTTTGAAGGGATTTATAAGTATTTCTAAATTATAAGCTATACGTGGGTTAATAAACTATAGGGTGTGAAAGAAAGAGAAAAAAGATAAGATGGGGAAGGAAAAGGGTGTGTAAAGGATGGGACGATGACAGATGCTTCAGGCACACATTTCAAAGTTTAGGCAAAACTAGTTGAGCACTGGCAATGTCACACAGCCTGGACAAAATCATTCCCTGTTGAAGAGCTGCATTTTATATTGTATGAAATGATCTTATTTAATTACATTGTCTAATGTGGTTTGCTGTAATCCTGGAAGAAAATTCTAGATTAAAATGACCATCATAGTTTGTGTTTTAACTATGGAACTTTGACCTTATTCTCACTGGTATACACAGGAAAATCTTCTGAAACTTTTTGAGTTGACTTTTGCTCTCCAGGGTTCTGGCTAAGTGGCATCACCCTTCACAGATAATTCTTGTAATTTTAAGGTAAGAAAACATTTGCATTTGAAATTGGCTAGACAGTTTATTCAAAACTGACCTATTCAAAATGAACAACAAATCTGATCTGTAAGCCAAAGGACTTCACAAAATGTTTCGTCTAGTGAAAAGTCTATTATTTTTGGTAAAGACTTTGTGAAGTAGGCACTTACTCAAAAATACTGGCTTGCTTAGTACTATGCATAAGAAAAACACCCCAACAAGCCATCTTCAACAGAAAGCACAATCAAGCATCAAAGAAGTCACAGCTATACCATTAAAATGGATGTAATATTGATTATATTTATGACATTGATTTATAGAAGCATGTCTCCTGTTTACTGAAACAGGTCAATTTCTATCACTAATTGGGTCAGCTAACCACAAAGGCACATGCTTCACTTCCTCCTTAAGCTTGTCCTTTGGTGGCTTCTCAGAACGTTACAGCTTGTGTATGTTACAGGAATCCTTTGAGGCACTCCAGAATCATTAGTTTTCCTTTTGAAGTCGTCACCTTCCTTCTCTTCTGCTTTTCTCCACTTTAGCTCAGTTAATAGCTATTTTCTTTTTATCATCTTAAAATAAGATCCTGTTCTTTAATCTCTTATATTTTTTAGCTGCTACTTTATATGAAATCTTAAATTACTGGTATCCTCAATTCGTTACTAATTCAAATACTCCTTTTCCCCTCTTTTTTTTTTTGCATCAGGTTTGACTTCCCATTCTCCTCCTCTATTATATTTAAGCCAGCTCCACTTATTTTTATCATTATGAGAAATTAGGATCTTTGAAAATAAAATACCATAAAATAATCAGTGTAGGTAGCTCATTTATGAGATGTATTTGAGAAATACAATGAGAAAATGTCAGATGTTAAAAGTCAAATTCCTACTTTTATAGAAAATGGGAAGTTCCACAATACAGTGTTCAATGCTGCATTACTTTGCAGCTGTTAGTGCTGAGAAGACAGAACAAGTCTGCAGAGCAATAGGACCTCTCCAGTCTAGGAAGAAAATTGGATACTCCCTGTATTTACACTAGCCCTCCACAATTAAACTGTACAGTACTACAGGGACAGGCTTCCCTGTCCCTCCTTGGCTTTTCATGCCTATCCTTTTGCTAGTCTCCACAGTGCATGGGGGACAACACCTGGGGCAGAGGAATAGTGGAATAGACAGAAGTAGTACGTGATGAATCTCAGAGAACAGATTGATGTGACTGGGAAACACGAGCACCATGGCAAGCTGGACATGGTAAGTAAGACTTTGAAATGGACTAACTCATGTTACGATTAGCTTAGGGACAAGTGGTGAGCAGCTAAAAGGAATAACAGAAAATGGGTAAAGTGAGTAGGAAAGAGAACCTGACAAAGTGAAGTCTATGAAAGAGACAGAAATTATCTGGACAGGGAGACTGTATTTACTATTTTTGTAGGAAGAAAGAAACAACATGGGGAGAGTTTGACAGGAGGTGGGTATACAGGGAGTTGGACACAAAGAAATGGGTATAATTACTAGACAAGAGGAAACTGGGAACCAGTAAGAATGTAGGGAGGGTGTAGTGAAGATGTTACTTGAAGGAGATCACTGGAAAGACTGTAAATGACATCCACTAGGGAGAGAAAATGGACAGCTGTACTGTAGGAGCCTCCAGAAACAGGGAAATGACAGGGAGACTGGAGGCATCTGTTGTGAAGGAGGAGGAGAGAATGAGACTACATATGAAAGGAAACTACAACTGAGGTTAGATGTCAAAGAAAACAGAGACCATGACAAGGATCTCCAGGTCCCTATCACAAGGCTGAGAACGTAAGCAAAAATGTGGCAGATAAATGTCAGTGTAGATAGATGTAAGATAAAGCACGTACACAGATAAAAATAAACTAGCCCATGCCTACATGATTCTTAACACGGAACTCAGAGCTCAGGAAAGAAATCCTGGACTAATAATTGATAGTTCTCTGAAGGAATCACCTCAATGTGCAGTAGAAAACAGAAAACCCACCTAAATGGATTGAGAATACTAAACCGGAAAACATCATTTTGCTAATATATAAACCTTGAGGCACCTGTGCTGAGTGTTGTTTGAAAAAAATGAGTATTGTATAGTACCCTTGCTTCAAGATGCATGTGTACTACATGAAATTATGATTAGGGGAATGAGGCAGCTGTCCTATGATGACAGGCAAAATGCTGAAACTTCTCAGTTATGAGAAGGTGACTAGTAGGGGAGAAGAAAGCTGTTGCTGGGCGTTACAAAATTTTGAAAGCAGTTAGTAAGATGAATGTAGAACTTTTATTCAGTGAATCTTATGGTACTAAGATTAAAGGACTGTCATTGCAGCAGGAACTTGACTTAAAAAAAAGACACTGTTTTTCACAGCCATTACTGACCTGCTGGAAATCATTGGTACAGGTAGTTGTGAAGGCAGACAGTATCTGTAGGTTCAAAAGGAATTAGAGTAACGGTTGAGATACTCTTGGGGAAACAAATCAGTTTGCCCTCCAACTCCACAGCTGCATTGCCCCCTTGCCTGACTATAACTCCCATGTCTGGTTCTGCCTGCTGGATTCTCTTGTGGGTCATGGTCAGGATCCCCTCAGAGGTGTTGATGAGGCCTCTCTAACCAGAGAGGGCTTGGACCTTTAATTTATGCTTGTGCTGACGATGAGATTGCATTGCCTGCCAGGGGCTGGGCCAGTGGTGTCAGCTTAGGGGTCCTAGGTGGCAAGACTCGAGGAGGAAAGGTCAAGGGAGGGAGCCATCTGTCCTTGCAAGCAGCTTGCTCTCAAGTTAAGGTGTCCCTTGTTGTCCCCTATCCAGAGCGCCTGCTCCCTCACTGCAGGCAGTTTCATCTGAGTTGTGGTTCTTATGCTGATCTAATTACACTGGCAGTGGTGTATCTGGGGCATTCTTTTGCCAGTCCTCCTTCCTGTATCAGCAGAAAAACCCAGACCTGTCACAAAGCCCAACAGATGAAGGTGAGCAGAAGTGGTACCACCCCACCCACAGGCAGGCAGCCACTGGCCATGGTGGTGGAAGTGGGTTTATCCCAGGAGACGGGAAATATCCATATGCTTTTTCCAAATGTAAGACAGAAAGAAGGAAGCAGATGGGTAGGATAGGGGATTGTTAACAATTGTTAACAGCTCCCAGCAATCCTGTCTGCAAGGTTATATGAGAGGAACGAACCAAAGATAGTGGCCAGGTTTGCATGATGTCCCTTAATAGCATCTCCCATGGCCACTACTGGAGACAGTGTGATGGGCCAGGTGAGGCATCTTGGTATAGTCTAGCTGGGCATTCCTTTCAATCTCAGAACATTGCCAAGATTAATGTCAAGATTGCAAAATGAATAATTCAGAACTATTCATTGCTTAAAGTTGCTTAAGCAGTCTTAACATTTTTCCTTTTACATGTGTTAGAAGTATTTAGTCATATACTACTTTGCCTTCTAGGAAGTCTTTAGCTGTATTGGCAAGAAAGAAGGTGCTCTCTTTAAATGACCATATAGTCAAGACATAGTTTTTTCTCACTGGTAATTTAGTGAGCACTGCCATGCATTATTTCTTGTCTTCTATTCAAGTTCAGCTCAGAAAATATTTGTTTCTACATGGATTTCTTTTTGGTGCTCATCATTATTTTTTCCAGAACTGCCTTTGCAGTGAAGTCCTATTAACATAGTGAGTTCATGCTATAAATTCAGTGAGGACAAGACTATGTGCTGAATGCAGATTTTGCTCTTTATAGCTGCTGACAACAGTGACAAAGAAAAGAAGGGCACACAATAACTCTGCCAGTAAAACTTACATATTTCAGGTATCCTAGTTTTATCAATAATAAAAACTAGGAAAGGTGAAGCAAAGGTGAGATTTGTGAAACTCAGGGATTACAGATGGTTTCCATCTCTTCAGAATGGGGGATGCTTGAGAAATATGACTTTAGGAATGAAAAGGAGCCTCTGCCTATGGGTCACAACTGCTAGTCCTTACATGGGTCACAATCACATTGCATATGTGGGCCCAAAGTTTAGCATAGCTGTGAACTAACATGAATCTATTGTAGACAACTAGGCAATTAGCATCCTCTTTCACCCAGACTGCCAAATATTATCAAATGTCTGAAAATGTGGAACAAACAATATTGAAAAAATTAAATCACTTCTTCAACGGAATACAAACTTGCAACATCTGCAAGTGCTAGTGCTATTTTTATTCTTTGTGATGATTACAGTTCTTCCTTTATTGAGTGTTACAGGGAGAGGCAGGAGCCCTGGGCAACCACAGAAGTATAAGCACAGTGTGCTGGTATCTTTTGAGTAATGTTCCAGTTGCAGTCTAAGCTGCTGTACTGGTGCACTGATTGCTAATATGCCCTATACTTCATGTAGGAGGTGTTACTGCCTTTGTGTAACTCTTAGTTGTGGCTGAAAATGTCTTGAATGAAAAATTCAAAGAGTGTTCTAGTGACCTCCATGCAAAATTACACTTGCTTTAACAGTGAGGAGCTGTTTTCCCTGTAGTCTGTGTTTTTCTAGGCTAAAAAAAAGTACTTGTAATCAATAAAGTGGTGGTTTTAGTCTAGTCAATCTTCTTTGAAAATCATTATTCCTGAACAAAACTAGTGACCAATTCAACATTGCAAAAATGTAGGTTCCCAAAAGAACTGTGCAAGGACCCTTTATGTGCATGCTTTATCAGGATGAAACAAATGAGTTTAAGCAACAGAATTGCTGTCTACCTTATTTCAGTGCAGGCTTTCTAACAAAGTTTTTCAAAGAGTGTTGTTCAAGTAGTCATTGCAATGAAAACATACAGCAAAGACCCATCAATCTTTCATAGGCAACAGATTCATAAAAAGAGCTTATTTGGGCCAGTTTTTTTCAAAGGTGTTATAACTGATTGGCATTAGACTTCAGAAGGGGAGTTGCAATAGAAATAGTAATTAACAGGTAATATCATGGATGGTGTTGATAGAAACATTGTAAGTTTGAGTCACTGCTTTTTAATATTGTTAAAATTATCCCTTTGGACAGAGATTTTCTATGCTCTGTAGTCATCTAAGTTTGTTTTTTAAAAAGGAAAACCACCCAAATCCATTCAGAAATTTCTAAAGGGAGGTTAAAGAAGGAAAACAGCATGTCTACATGCTTTAAAGCCAGGAACAGGAACACAGGGGTGTGTAGGTTGCATTTCTGCAAAGTGCTGTGTGGATTTGATGAGTTTATAAATCATTCCACATTTCATCTCACACTTGCTCAGATTTGGTGAGAGTTACCAGCTAACACCTTTGAGTATTTTTCTTTTAGGATGTCTTATCTGATTTCTGTCTATGCTACAGGAGCTCAGTTTCTGTGCTATGAGAGAGGAAGTGCTACGTTATTACAACATTTGCTTCATAAGTCATTGATGCCACCCTCTTACAGAAAACCTAGAAGAAGGTTTGGCTTCCTAACAGTTGTAGATACCAGTGCAAGGAAGACTAGAACACAGCGCTAAACTGGAGCATCTTCAGAGCAGTCTATCAATGCCACTAGATGACTCTGCTTTGCTTATGCTTTTTCTTTCTCCTTCTCTACTCTGGCTTTCCTAATAATTGATCTCTGATGTTAATGGCTGGGATGTACAGCAAAGGTCATGGGGAGCTCCAGAGGAGGAAACTCTCAAGGACATAATCCCATGGAGGGGCAGAAGACATCCTCTGATTGGGGCACAGCCCGCTAATCATAATCTTCCCCTCCCTGCCTGTTGTGTTAAGCAACTTCAACTATAGGCCTTAAAGAATGTATCAGATTTGTAATCTTTCCAGTAAACTGAAACATGTCCTTGAGAAGCTGCTCTTAAAGAAAGCAAAACAAGCTTTGAGAAATTTCTGCTAAGTGAAACAACAATGGAAAATACCAAGTTTGTAACTTGTTGCACATGCACACTTAACTTTCTAAAAGTGGAGACAAGTTCTGTACTACAGTGAGATCTGTGTCAGAGAGAGCTTATCTAAAGTACTGCTTTGGCTTCTTTCCTTTAGCTCTGTCCTTTCCCTTGTATCATTTGCCTTATTTGCTCATTCTCTCAAGCACGCCACCATCCTGAAACCATTCGCTTCAACACAGCATAAACAACACACAAATGAAGGGTGTGGAAATAAAGAGAGCACCTACTGTTAAATCATGCGGACAAAAAATTACTTTTTCAAACTTATTTGCCTGTAAGGTGAATTTTCACCCTTGGTATGTTCTGTTTAAGGAAAAAAACTCACCAAAAACATAGTGCTGTGTTCTGCCTCCTTTTCCCTCCTTCAAGCTTCTCCTGAAGTCCAGGAAACTGAAATCAGGAGAACGTGAACCTCACTCATCACCTGGCAGCACAAAGGAGGTTGCTTTCATTCAGAGCTCAGAACTGCTTCTCTCATCTACTCCATCCCCCCAATTATTTAACAGCTTTTTGATACTTTGTGTAGAAAAATAATAGCACCCTGTCCCCTAAATCATAGGATTATACAATCATACAATCATTAAGGTTGGAAAAGACTTCTTAGATTATCAAGTCCAACTGTCAGCCCAACACCACCATGCCTATTAAACCATGCCCCAAACTGCCACCACGTCTACACATTTTTTGAACGTCTCCATGGATGGTGGCTCCACCACCTCCTTTGGCAGCCTGTTCCAGTATTTCACCACTCCTTCAGTAAAGAAATTTTTCCTAATATCCAATCTAAATCTCTGCTGGTGCAACCTGAGGCCATTTCTTCTAAACCCATCAATTGTTACTTGAGAGAAGAGACCAACACCCACTTTGCAATAACCTCCTTTCTGGTAGTTGTAGAGAGCAACTGATATCCCCTCAGCCTCCTTTTCTCCAGATTAAATAACCCTAGTTCCCTCAGCTGCTCCTTGTAAGAATTGAGATCCAGAGACCCTGCTTGATGTGAAGAAGAAATGGAAAGAATAATAAAGCCCAGTGACACAATTCTCATTCTCCACCTCCGCTTGCATGTAAAACAGTGGTTAGCCTCTGAGTCAAAGCTGTGGCTGTTGTTTGTACTGCTCCACCCCTCTGTCACAGCAGCCCAATAACATTTGAATGACAGATTTGAATTAGGATTCCAATTCAAACATTTCTCATTAATTTATTCTAAAAACTCTTTGTTGGTCTTTTGTATGAGATCATGAAGAAACTTTTTTCTACTTGCAAACACAGCCTTGCTACACCTGACAACGATGTGTTACTTTTGTTTTCTTAGTCTTTTTGGTGCAGCCCCAGAAATATAGCCCATCCTCCTTTCTTCCACTCCTTTCTCCCTGCTGATACAAACTATTCTTGACACTAACTCAGTAACTTAGTACCATATTTTTCAGAAGGCTGTCTCTGCTTATACCTAATCCATGCAGGTCTTGCTCAAATTTTCACAGAATCGCACAACCACAGAGTGCCAGTTTGGAAGGGACCTTAGGGATCATCTGGTCCAACCTTTCAGGTGAAATATAGTTTAAATGAGATGGCCCAGAACCCTGTCAAGCTGATCCTTAGAAATGTCCAGCGTAGAGGAATCCATCACTTCCCTGGGGAGACTATTTCAATGTTTAACTGTTCTCATGGTGAACAATTTTCTTCTGGAATCCAATCAGAATATCCCCAGGAGCAACTTATACCCATTACCACTTGTCTTCTCAAATTTTCCTCTTCTTTATACAAATCTGGCTATTCTGATGAGCCTCAAAGATCTAAGATAATGGCTGGGGAGGTAATACTTTCTGTGGAATTAAAATTAGCAAAACATAAACATATTCTTTTCAGAACAGGAGTCTTTGAATGAACTGTGTTGTCTCCCTTGGAAGACCATAGAGAAAGTTGTCATTTATTGTTCTTGCCATCTTTGTCCTCTCATATAAAAATTTTTAGGTAACATCCTTTAATTTTACATGCATTCCACACTCATTTGGGCAAAGGTATATGTCGCAGCTGTTTGCCCATTGCGAAGAGGATTGCAAGGTTATCCTTACAAAGCCTGATCTAATGATTGTGTTTGAAGGACACGTGAAAGGGAAGAAGGAAAATCACCTGGGTACTGCTATGTGCTATGAATGCTGCTGCTGACTAAAAGCCTATGGAGAAAGTAAGTGTGTACGGCTAAATGTGCTACAATGAATTACACAGGTGCCACAGGGAGGGCTCTCTCATAGTTAATCTTTTGTTTAGATATGAAAATAGCAAGGAAAATTTGCCTCTTAGGTTTTAAATCTGTCCATTTTTAAAGTGGTTCAATCTTAATTAGAACTAATATGTTGGCACTGAGCAACAGCTATGGCAGTCTTCTGTTTAAAGTGGGTTTTGTTCATTTCACTCCACACGTACCATTAATTAAATGACTGAAATCCAGTTTCTATTCTTGTTTCTATTCGGACTCTTTCTGTAGTCCTTCCACTTTGCCTTTGGCTCCTCTTTTTGCAACCTTGATTTACAGTAGGGTGGGTATACAGCAGTTGCAAAGAAAAACCTTTGTGTCAAGAACTACAATATGTACTTTATAATATGTACTAAAGAGCAGTGGATAGGTGGTGTTAATAGCAAAATAAAAATGTAGCAATAAGCATAACTCATGAGCCATTTTCCCCACTTAGCCTGAGAGTATCAAGTAAACGAGTAAGGGAGCATACTGTAATTCTAGCTGTGTTCTCCACTCCACATGATTTGGGCTTTTCCTAAGGCTTCCTTGAAATTAGGCTAGAGTTGTATCCCTGTTCAGTCTGTGCACAAAGCTTCTGACAACTAACCAATACTAACAGTGGCAGTACCGTTTATTTGTTATGACACTTCAGCAAAACCAAGGCGAGTTCTGCAAGAACTCAGTGATAATGCCAGCACAGGATCCTGAAACACACATACAGCAGACAAAAAATGGACTGCTTGGCAAAATATTAATCACAGCATTCTGCCTAGTCTCTGGAAGCATTTGAGGCAGCACTTAGCACAGTGATTCACCTCCAGCCAGTTAGAGCTTGGCCCTATGAAAGACAGTAAGTTACTCCCCAAAGTCAAAGGGTTCATGGTCCAGTCATGGGATATCAATTGCTGAAGAGAATTAATTATTTTATCATGAGAGTGATCCATACATGTGCTGCTTTGTTTTTATTGCTTTTTTTGCTGCAATGATTGTCACAGCTCAGGCAAAAGCACCTCTGTATGTTGTTTCCTATGTCTCTTGTCATTCCAAGGCTGCACCTTTTAGAGTTGGTAGGAGAAAGTAGCAGTACAGTCACTTGTACGTGATTCTAAAGCAATTAATACTTCCTTCTGATCTAGAGTAAAATCACTAACATGCTCTAGTGTCTCCTCCAACAGATGGTTTTTTCAAAGCTCAATCCACTGCAAGTTACTGCTCTTACACTTTCTTTCTTTTCAAGTGCCCACATTTGAAATTCTGCTGTAATTCTCTGCATAATTTTTGTTCTGTCCTAGCAATTTAAAGAAGAATGTCCTTGTATGGGTTTCCTCAGGTCAGTTTGATACTCCAGTTTACTTGTTGCTTTTGTTCATATAATTTTAGTGGCATACTAGCAAGGCACTTGAGAGCCTGATTACAGACATGCAGTCACCTTACAGTTTTTCCAGACTGCAGTCATTACACATGAAGACATCTTAAATGCATGGTTATTATCTATAAGTGATAAACCTCTGCATCCATCTCACAGACTTCATTGCAAATTAATTACAGCCATTTCAGTTGCACTTCTGCTGACTCCAAGAGCTCTAACCCACAAAACAGGATAAGATCTTGAGGTGGCTGTGTGTCAGGCAGAGATATCAAGTTCTGAAACTTGATTTTGATTTCAATGACTCACCTACTGGCTAGTGCAGCTGTCACTTGCTTTGGCTCTAATGAGTATTGCTAGCGTGAACATACTGTCTCCACCTCAAGGAAGTCCCAAAAAGACCAATAATAACCTTTTGCCATCCTGGTATCTGCTTTGAGAACTGCTTCAGTTCAAAGCAGAACTATTCAGGTAATGCTGGTAATGCAAGCATGGCTGATTTACTTAAGTAGTAATGTGGTAGACACAAAAAAGCAGGGGTTTGGACCTTCTTAGTCACACTGGAAAAGAACAAGGCCAGAGACCTGCTATGTGCTGAAGGCAAAAATGAAAAATCCCCAGCAAATATCTATCATCATTGCTCTCAGAAGGCATGGAAAAGACACAGAAAAGATAACAGATGCATCCTGTAAAGAAACTCACAGTGATTTGGGGTGGGCAGGAGGGGAAAGGTGCTCCTAGTATGCATTCCTGGTTAAGCATTACATTGTCAGTCGTGTAACTGTAGAGACTTCCTCCACTTAGGCTGCCTTTGCACATGGAAACATGTAGAACCGATGAAAGATCTAGCTTTTTAAAAAAGAAAAATTAAACTTCTATTTTTATTTTAAATGAGATTTCGATTGTGAAAGCCATCTTTTGAGATAACAGGTGTGTTCAGGTTTTTCACTTATTTAAAATGTTGATTTGAGATCAGTTGCTCCATTCAGTGTATATTTACTTTAAGTGCAGATGGCTATACCTGATTAAACATGAACTTTCTCTCTTTTGTGTAGAAATGTTGGGCAGTGCAACTGAACATAGCTTAATACATGAAAACAGGTTTTGTACATGCTACCATGTGTACAAAAAAAGGTCTGACATTCATTTGAAGGAGTACCTCTAAAGACCTATTGCGAGTGCAATGTGATGTTGTGATCCTATCCTCTCCAGGAAGAGAGTGCTTTGTCTAAGAAGGCATTTAGCGAAAGATCTAGTAGGATATATAGCCACTCAGTTCTTGGCTAATAAGAAAACAAAACACCCACAGATTTAAGATTTTCTGGAATGGGGATCTTAGTGGGCACAAGCTCTGTTGTTGTGGTAGAACAGGTGTGTTCAGATTGCAGAAGCTTCAGAACTGTTTGTGTTTTCAAATATCTATACCTTTTGGAGATTTTGGAGCTAGCCGCAGCAAGGTTTAACTTGGTATAAATATGCTTTCTGGCATTGTACTTGTGTTTCTTGCTTGCTTTCCACATTAACCTATATTAAACTACAAGTCCAAATACCCCCATGGAGAACATCAGTGGAGTTATCAGATTGCCTTTGAATTAACTAGCATGACATAGTCATAGAATCACAGAATCATAGAATAACCAGGTTGGAAGAGACCCACTGGATCATCGAGTCCAACCATTCCTATCAAACACTAAACCATGCCCCTTAGCACCTCCTCCACCCGTGCCTTAAACACCTCCAGGGAAGGTGAATCAACCACCTCCCTGGGTAGCCTGTTCCAGTGCACAATGACCCTTTCTGTGAAAAATTTTCTCCTGATGTTCAGCCTGAACCTCCCCTGGCGGAGCTTCGGGCCATTTCCTCTTGTCCTGTTCCCTGTCACTTGGGAGAAGAGGCCATTACCCTCATCTCTACCACCTCCTTTCAGGTAGTTATAGAGAGCAATAAGGTCTCCCCTCAGCCTCCTCTTCTCCAGGCTAAACAACCCCAGCTCTCTCAGCTGTTCCTCATAAGGCCTGTTCTCCAGCCCCTTCACCAGCTTTGTTGCTCTTCTCTGGACTCGCTCCAGAGCCTCAACATCCTTCTTGTGGTGAGGGGCCCAGAGCTGAACACAGTACTCGAGGTGCGGTCTCACCAGTGCCGAGTACAGAGGGAGAATAACCTCCCTGGACCTGCTGATCACACCATTTCTGATACAAGCCAAAATGCCATTGGACTTCTTGGCCACCTGGGCACACTGCTGGCTCATGTTCAGTTGGCTGTCAACCAACACACCCAGGTCCCTCTTCTCCAGGCAGCTTTCTAGACAGACTTTTCCCAATCTGTACCACTGCATAGGGTTGTTGTGCCCCAAGTGCAGGACCCGGCATTTGGCCGTGTTAAACCTCATGCCATTGGACTCTGCCCAGTGGTCCAGCCTGTTCAGATCCCTTTGCAGAGCCTCCCAAACCTCCAACAGATCCACACTTCCACCCAGCTTAGTGTCATCTGCAAACTTGCTAAGGGAGCACTCGATGCCTTCATCCAGGTCATTGATAAAGACATTGAACAGGACTGGACCCAGCACTGAGTCCTGGGGAACCCCACTTGTAACTGGCCTCCAGCTGGATTTAACTCCATTTCCCACCACTCTCTGGGCCCAGCCATCCAACCAGTTTTCCACCCAGGAGAGTGTGCGCCTGTCCAGGCCAGAGGGCGACAGTTTCCGTAGCAGAATGCTGTGAGAAACTGTATCAAAGGCTTTACTGAAGTCCAGGAAGATACATCCACAGCCTTTCCCTCATCCAGCAGCCGAGTCACTTTGTCATAGAAGGCGATCAGGTTACTTTGGCAAGACCTGCCTTTTGTAAACCCTTGTTTACTGGGCCTGATCACCCGGTTCTCTTGCATGTGCTTCATGGTAGCACTCAAGATCACCTGTTCCATGACTTTCCCTGGCACTGAGGTCAGACTGACAGGACTGTAGTTCCCTGGATCCTCCCTGTGACCCTTCTTGTAGATGGGCACAACATCATGCAGCCTCCAGTCCAGTGGAACTTCCCCAGTCTTCCAGGGCTGTTGGAAGATGATGGAAAGGGGTTTGGCCAGCACATCTGCCAGCTCCTTCAATGCCCTTGGGTGAATCCCATCTGGCCCGATAGACTTGTGGGTGTCTAGTTGGGCAAGCAAGGCTCTGACCACCTCCTCTTGGATCATGGGAGCTTCATTTTGCTCCTCTAGCTCCGGGGTTTGTACAGAAAGGGAACAACTTTCTTTACAAATAAAGACAGAGGCAAAGAAGGCATTAAGTACCTCAGCCTTTTCCTCATCCCCTGTCACCGTTGTTCCTTCTGTGTCCAGTAGGGATGGTATGGTCTCCCTAGTCCTCCTTTTATTATTTATATATTTATAGAAAGATTTTCTGTTATCTTTCACAGACTTTGCCAATCTGATTTCTAGTTGAGCCTTAGCCCTTCTGATTTTTTCTCTACACAATCTCACTTCCCTCCTGTAGTCCACCCAAGAGGCCTGTCCCCTCTTCCAGAGCCCATAAACTTTCCTCTTCTTCTTGATATCACTCAAGATCTCTCTGTTCAACCAAGCTGTTTTTTTCCCCCCTGCCGGCTTTTTGTTTGAAACATGGGGATTGCTTTCTCCTGAGCTGCTAGGGTCTCCTTTTTGAAGAGCTTCCAGCCCTTAAGGGCTCCCTTGAGACTTTGCCAACCAGCCTTCTGAAGAGTTCAAAGTCTGCCCTCTGGAAATAAAGTGCTACTGCTAAACACCCTCTTCACTTTACCCAGAACAGAAAACCCCATCATCTCATCATCGCTTAGTCCTAGGCGTCCTCCTACTGCCACATCCCCCACAAGGCCTTCTCTGTTCATGAACAGCTGGTCCAGGAGGGCACCTTCCCCTCTTGGTTCATTCACCAGCTGTGTGAGGAAGGTGTCTTCCACGCACTCCAGGAACCTCCTAGACTGCTTCCTTTCTGCTGTATTGTACTTCCAGCAGATATCAGGAAGATTGAAGTCTCCCACAAGAATGAGAGGCATTGATCTAGAGATTAACCCCACCTGTTTATAGAAGAGCTCATCAGCTGCTTCTCCTTGGCTGAGTGGCCTGTAACAGACTCCGATCACAAAATCTACCTTCTTATGGGCTCCTCTGATTTTAACCCACAGGCACTCAATCTCCTCATCGCCACAATCCATCTCAGTGGTGTCCAAGTCCTCCCTTACATAGAGGGCTACCCCGCCTCCTCTCCTTCCCTTCCTATCCCGCCTGAGAAGTTTGTACCCCACCATATCTGTGCTTCAGTTATATGAGTCATGCCACTACGTTTCCATGATGGCAACGACATCATAGGCTCCTTGCCCTACAACAGCTTCCAGCTCTTCCTTCTTATTACCCATGCTGCGTGCACTGGTGTAAATGCACTTCAGCTGAGCTGCCGAGGCATCAGCCCTCTTAGAGGGAACAGAATCCATTCCCATTTACCTGGTAACTGGAGTAGCTAGCGCCAGATTTCCTGTATCTCCCTAGGATTTTAGCAAGGGCTTTAGCCCCCCTAAAAGTCTCTTGCGTCCCATCCTTAGCAACAGAGTTTGGGGGTGCGTGAGCCACCCCATGATCAAAGAAGCTGAAGCCCCTCTCCTCACACCAGGCTTGGAGCCAGACATTGATCGAATTCTTCTTCCTGACTTCCAGCTCCTCTCTATTTAGCCTTGGGATGGAGCAGAATACTATCTGAGCCCCAGAGCCCTCCATCATTTTCCCAATGGCTCTGAAGCCTTTCTTGATGGTTTTGGTCTTTCTGTTTACTAAATCATCGTTACCAGTTTGGACTACTATCTGAGGATAGTAGTCTGTCTTGTGGACCAGGAAAGGAAGTTTTATAGCTACTTCCTTCACTGATGCCCCCGGTCACTTTCAAGATCAGTGATCGTTGTTCCGGATGCCATACTTTTCAGGGCTGACTGGAATAACTTACTGGGTTGCTCTAAAGTTCATCCTGGCCAGTTCCCCCAGGCACACCTCTGTCTGGCTTCTTGGTGCTGACTGATTTCTGAACAATGCAGGGCGGCTAGCAGCAATCTGGCATTGGCCCAGAAGTCTGAGCCCCGAAACATGTCCCTGAGGGCTGCAGTTGGAAGCAGTGACAGGTTTTTCCCAATTATGTGTGAACTCAGTGCTTAGGTAGACTCACACAGTTTACTGTGTAATTGAGGTAACAGGTTGGGTTGTAAAACTAAGTTAAGAAAACAGCTCTGCAGTAGAGTAAGAACAGAAATTTGCAAAATTATTCTCTCTAACTGGAGTCTTACTAGGTGCTTCATGACCAATTTCTTCTCAATATTCTTAGGAAACTCTAGGAAACATCCTCTGCTCTGAGAAAAGTGCATACTTTGCTCCTGAATCACAATTTGGCAGTGCTGACACTTGCATTCCTTCTTTTGGAAGTGTACTTTTGGTTTGGAGTAATTAGTTTTTGTACAACGAGAAGTGCCGGAGAGTATTTTGAGTTTTTACTTTAAAAGTGTGGTCATGACAGATGTAGGATATCAGAATTATGGACGTAGTAATGTGTGCCAAGTGACCATTTTATCTTATGAATTATTATATACAACCAATATATAAGCATTACTCTTCCTTGAGGTTGCTGGGTTTCTGGCATGCTCCCTATTCTTTT
The DNA here is from genome assembly GCA_033459285.1 of Clamator glandarius. Lineage (NCBI taxonomy): Eukaryota > Metazoa > Chordata > Aves > Cuculiformes > Cuculidae > Clamator > Clamator glandarius. Next base: position 2,819,837 of record JAUNZM010000254.1, read on the forward strand.
GCAACATGGTGGAGAGCTTTCCTGGTCATTGCTAGCAGCAGGAATAGAAGCATATCCATCTGGCCCATAAAGGGGCTCCTTCTTCTTTATAACATTGGATAAGCTGGTAAACATTTCACAACTTTCCTCTCTGATTGCTCCATGGTTCAAGCCAAATCTTAGCAAACCCCGAACAAAATTGACAGTCCTTTCACTTTGGTTTGGAAATTGTTTAAACCCCAAGATGAAGCTTCTGCTTACATTGCATTTTATAACTACTATTAAAACGTATGTTTACTTCAACTAGAATGTAAATAAAGCTAATGAATCTTGAAGAAAAGATGGGATAAGCAATCACTCTGAGTACCACACAGTCATGCCTTTGAGGAATGCCTAAAAGAAAGTTTATGGGAACCAAAAAGAAGGAGGTGAAGGGAAACTCAAGGAGGAAAAGACACTGAATTGAAAGCTATGGACAAGGAAACAATTCCAGAGAAACTTCTCCCTGTTTGAAAAAGTCTGCATTTCTGTGTTTGAACATATTTAATTCCACCATCAGACTAAAGAATGAGAACTATATAGAGTCTCTTCCCAAACCTTGAAGGAAGAAATTATTGTTTGAACCAAAGAAGTGGTACCTTGCCACAGTGGAAGAAACAGCTGACCAAACCAGATAAAAAGTAAACACTTACATGATGGAAAGCAAGTAAAGCTTTCAGAGCAAACAATGCTCTAAATAAAGAGGTTGAGCAACTTCAGGTGATGGAATACGGGAATGGTGGCATCAGGCACTTATATGTCTGTTCTGGTAAATACTAGACAGAAATGAGAGTTCCAACACACACTTCATGAGTGAGGTGCTGGATTTGCCAAGGACTTGAGCTACACAGTTCCCCAGGCCAGGTATAGTTCCATCTGGCACGTTCTGGATGCACTGCGGTGTACAGGTAGAATCTGCTTACCTGAAGAAACGAATCGTCAGTGCTGCCAATGGGCTGGCAAAAGGGCACGAGTCACACAGCAGGGCCACAGCGTTCTTATGCTTTCCAAGAGCAGCCTTGTCAGGGCTTGCCATGATCCCCGAGGGCAGCCTGAGGGAAAACTGATGTGAACACCAGAGCTGAAGTCAACCTGGCTGCCCTGGGATCACAGCCTAAGGGGGAACTAAACCCAGGCGTGGTGGCTAAAGGAAGTAGGTTTGATACCAAAAAATGCTGGCAAATCAACACTCTAAGACTCATTTTGAGTTTTAGAAAGCAAGCATCCTTTATCAGGCCTGGGCAACATGAGGGAGTGATCTCCATCAATCGTGTGCAGTAAGACAAGAGCTGGGGACAGAACGTATTTCCCACTTCCATGCACAAGGATAAATTTTCCCAGAAATCTTATGCGTATTCTATTACTTTCCAAGGACACATTTTAATGTTATTATGAACTTCTCAAGAGTCACATCTCTTGCTAATTTGGAGTTGGCTCCAGCACTCTGACCTTGCATTTGAGACAGGGAAAGGCTGCAAACAGAGGCGAGCACAGGAGAGACATCTGCTCAGCACAGATCATCTTTTGCAGCGTCTGGCGGGAAAAAACCCCGCTCCTTTGAAAGAAAACACGCTCTTAGAGGGCCAGTCGAACTTCCAGAAAAAAACACAAGCCCTCCTCGGCAGCCTCCCGGCCCCGGCTCGCTCCACGCCCCCGCGGGCTGCGGGCCGGTCCCCGGGCGGGGCGGGCGCTGGGGCGGCCCCGGGGCGGGGTGAAGCGGGGCCGCTGCCCTCTCGCAATGCGGCCGGGACCGGCGGGCAGCGGGCAGCGGGCGGAGGTGAGCGGGGGAGGCGCGGGGGGCAGCCGCCGAGCTGCCTCTCGGGGCTCCGCACCCAGCGCCGCCAGCGGCGGGGAGCGCGGCGGGGCGGGAGGACGCGGCACCGGGGGACCAGCTGGGCTTCTCCTTCTTCCCCGCTTCTCCTTCCCCCCGATGCGTGGCCGCTTTGCCTCTAATTGGGGAGCATGAGGGTCCCTGTGGACCAAGGACGGGGATCAGCTCCCTGGCAGGTGCGCTGTGAGTCCTGGTGGTTGCCAAAAGAACAGCCCCAAACCCTTGGTTTCTCTTAGTTTCAGAGAGTGTTCTGAGGGTGTTTGTGTTGATGCTTGATGTGTTTCGCACAGTCCCGCTGCCCTCCCGGGTGCCTGCCGGTTTTCCTGCTCTTTAAGCACCGAGTAGCTCCTTGGGAGGCATTCTTTTATTTTTTTATGTCTGATTCCTTGCTGTGTACCACGTTATACAAACTCAAGTAGGAAGCACGGTGTAAAAAATAAGCCTTTAAGAGTCCTGAGCGCTGCCACATTTTTTAAAGTAGTTGTAACAGGAAGCAGGATAAAGCTTGTTGTAAATCATCTTGATCCCATAAAACACCACAGAAACTATTTATTGCCTAACTGCTCTCAAACAGGGGCCCTTTTTTAACCCTTTGTATGATGACAAGAGATGCCTGCAGAAATACCAGCATCAGACCTCTGACAGTCCTGGACCTGCACTGGTCGCAACTGAGACAGAGTTTGGCAGCTGCCAATGAACCACAGCTGGACAGGTGTGAGCTTCCCATTAAGAACCACTGACCTGAAATCAAGGTTCATGTTTGTTTCCAGCTCTTTGGAGAGTTTTCGTCAAGGGACTCAAGGAAAGTGCTACGTGTGTTTTGGTTTTCTTCATGAATTCAACAACTGTGTGCTTGTTTGACTTGGGCCATTTGTATGTGCTTGGACGGTCACAAAACTGGCTGGAGTTGCCAAGTGAATATGCTCATCTTTTCATAGAGATTGTGAAATTGGAGTGCTGTAAAAGCTGAGAAATTGACATAAAACTCTCGCACAGAAATACAGAATCCTTAATTCAGATAGTTTAAATTAATCCTTAAATGAGAAGTTCCCATTAGTTTTTATTGGTAAACAATGTTACTGATTTTCTCCCTCCCTCTGAGAGTTTATTTTTTATTTTATTTTTATAATAAATTTTATTTATAATAATATTTTATTTTTTTAATACTTTGCATCATTGTATTTTTTATACATGCAGTTTTATCTGCATGAGCCCTTCTGATGCTTTTAAATGGTTCTTAACTGTACTTTGAAAATGTAAATGGAAAAGTAGTAACTTACTTTGGACTTAAGTAAGAAATATTCAACTCCACTTTACTTTATATCGACAGATATCAGGAGCTGAAATGACATAGAAAAGTCTCCAAAGCACTGACTGCAAAATGAACTCCTTCCACCTGATGCTGAAAGGAGGTACTGCTTTCAGTTGGCTTCAGTAATGATAAGATCTCTGCTTCCAAGGTGGTTTGAATGCTTTCATGGCCTCCAGCTTGTCATGAAGTGGGAGTGGGTGTGTAGGTAGCACTTCATTGTGCTAAAATCAGCCAGTTATCTAGATCTACAGATAGCGATCTTCTCTCCACCCTCCTCCTGTACTTCGGTGAAAGTTGAGGTATTATCTGTAACACTCTGTTTAGAGTCAGATTTAGAGTGGTTAACACTTTGTCTCAAAGCTGAACTGGAACTTAGCTTATAAAGATTTAAGATTGCAGGCCTCTTTGTGAATATTCTTTGATTTCTGTAACTTCATTTTGATGTGGCTTCAGCGGAACATCTTGGATAATGGGTTTCACTTAAAGGTATGACTTTTCTGTAGTCCTGCAACTTGTAGTATTTTCTGGAAAGACAGCATTTAAGGACTAAAGTTTGTCATCATCACTTCAGTGTCAGAATACCACTGTGAACAACCAGATTCACTTTTAGAGAGTGCTTGTGCATAATTTTGTGACTCAGCATTCATGCATGCTCCTGTGAAATGATCAGCTGCATTTTGGTTATATATTGAGCATGTTAGTCAGGAAAGTTGGGAGCTCATGGAAGTGGTAGACTGGAAACAAGGTATAGTCTGTTAGGAATTTTGTCTTGCTTTGCTGTTGTGATTTAAACCTGGTAGGCAGTGTAACAGCTAGCTCTTGTTGACAGGAGTAAGAGCAAAGAACAAGGTGTGAGTTGTATGAGTTGTTGTGGTGTGTTGAATCTCATCTTGCTAGTTGTACTTCGGAGCAAGTGGCCATACATTGGTTTAGTTCTCCACACTCTTCACCCATTTCAATTGAACTGTATCAAAGCTTTACTTTAAAGGTTAGTGCAGTTCTTTCATACAGGTATGCCAGCAAATTGGGGCACTTTACTTCTCTGTGCTATAGTATTGTTTTGAGAGATGATAATGAGTTGCCTTTGAGCTGTCATTTCAAGTAAAAATCTTTTAAATATTGGAGACAGAAAATTTGGAGAACAAATATACAGTTATGTGTTTTGGACGGCTTCCTGAAGAGCAAGGAATTAGCAGACTTGGAGACCAAGTATGTCTCTAAACCTGTTCTTATGGTATTTAAAGTTGCCAGTGTGCCTAAGGGAAGTGAAAGGGCAAATTCTGTGAAGATAGACATCCTGCAAAGAACAAAATGTCAGTATCTTAAACTAGGTCCACATGTTTTCTATTTCTGTTTTTGTGGTGGTAATTTTAGAAATCTGAAGGAGCAGTACTAAGTTGTATTTTGACTATGTGAAGATAAAACTTAGGGAAGTAACTTGTCAATTAAACCTTTTTTTAGTATCTTCAACCACAAACATGATATATTGGTTGTGTAAGTTGTTGGTTGTTGTGTTTTTTTTTTTTCCCTTGTTTCTTAAGAGACTTCACATATGTTTTACCTTTGAGCCCAGAAAGCTTTAAGGTGAAACCTTTCCAAATTTAACTATGTAGGCAGTGTGGTTATATCATGGGGCATTTCATATTGCTGAGACTGGGATAGAAAGCACTACGAAGCTGAAGGTGTTAGGTAGGTGAAAAAACATCTGATTTTGAAACAGTTTCTTGTTTCACAATTGTGGATTTTGGCTGGTGTTTCTTTGTATGTTCTGCTTAGGAAAAAGTGTAAAAACTCTGTATGGTCACTTGAAATAGTACTGACCAGAACAGAAATGCTCCATATACTGTAAGGTATTGCAGCTACAAAAGCTAGAGGCTTCTTCCCTTCTTTCTTGAATTTTTAAGCTTTACTGCTGCAATATTTGAATTTTGGAAGAACAGAACTTTAAAAGCTATAGCATACAATATTAGAAAGACAACCACCTTTGGTAGTGGAGAGCAGTAATGGGTGCAAAATGTGAAGCTTAACCTGTTGTATTTTTCAGTTATTCTTACCTTGCCCTAAACTTAAGTGGTTTTTGTTTCCTTTCAGTGGTTAAATATGTCTTACAAAGTGGCTACTTGTATCTGTTTTTGTTACTTGCTTGACACTCATGCAATATTATCTTAGTTTTGACAGAAACTTCTTTTTCCAAAGGTCTTCATTGTTGTTTTTTGTTTTAAGTCATATCTCTGGTGTAGGCAGAGGGTTGCATTTGCTTTTACATTTAGGATATCTGTAGAAAAACTGGATTTGTGTATATATGCTTCTGTCTAAATGATGTGTTTTGTAAAATACTTTCCTCCTCTTCTTCATTCACCTTCTTCATTCTTTACAGGTAAACTGAAACTCCAAGAATGTTAATCAGCTCATTGGCAAGTTACAGGAAAACCATATACAAGGCAACTAAATAAAGACTATGGTATGGCTGATTTGTCAGATAAACTATCCATAAGAAGTACATACTGAGACTGTAATGTTAAAGTGTCGAATTCTTTATGTCCCTCCTTACTACCCCAACGCTTCTGTGTATTAAGTGTTTCCAAAGAAGAAGATGGTGAGGCTTATTTGTAACAAAGGTGAAATACATTGGTTATAAAAGTCAGTCAAGGCTACACGTGTTTTTTTCAGGGAATACTGTCTCTTCTAGCCATTTCTAGCTGGGTAGAAGGCAAATATTAACTAGGACCTTTGCAATGAATGTTTTGTAATGAACTGCTATGTGGGAAACCAGGTTGCTTTAGAGAGAGAGGGAGCAGCATGCAAAGTAGTCAGGAACTAAGGAAAGGTAAGACAGCTAAACACAGACCTTAACCTATAAGGAGCAGTCAGAAGGGAAAGGGATTAAGTGTTTACCAGGTGGCTGGCAGTAGAAGGCTTGGAAAGGTCTCTAATGTCATCTTGCCAAGAAGTAGGTGCGTCTAAGAAGGGAGCAGGACTTGGTTAATATTTAGAGGTTTCACAGAAGCCACTTGTGGGCAATGAGGACAGCAGTCTTTGTTGGGGAAAGCTACAAAGATCTGAGGTGTGAAGTGAAACTACAATTCTTGAACACTTAGTTTTGTGTCTGACTACAGCACTTCATATAAACAGCAGTTTGCATGCACGTTTGGCTTTAGGTGACAATTTAGGTGCCAGATCACACTGGAGTTGTAGTGTGTTTGTCCTGCAAAGAACTACAGATTCATTTGGTCTTAAAAGTAGAGTTGCCTCAACTGTACAGGAACAGTTCAAAAAATGAAGCCTCATACATCTCTGTGATTGTGTCTGTCATAAGCATGTGGAAAGACAAGTAGCTTAATCAAACTTGGTTTCTGAATATACAGTGTAGCTTAAATCACTGTGTGCTAACATAACTTCTCTGTGCTAGAGGGTTTGATTTTTTTTGGCTTAATTATGCTGGCAAAGAAAACTACACTTTATGCAAGAGTTATTCCAGTAGAAATTTGGAAATATTCCAGTAGAAATTTGGTAAAATTCCAGAATAAGGCTGAAAACTCAGAGCTTTCTGTGGAGGCCTACAGTTTCTGTAGTTGAAATCTTTAATATTTGGGGCTAAGTTATCAAGCCCATTTTTCCCCTCCCCAGTATGACTAATGCTTCTGATTTTTTAAAGGAGTAATGCTGGGTGCAGAGGACAGTGCAGCTTGAGCACTCTTAATCACACTAATGGAAAAAATTCTTCTTTGCAGCAAAAGATGACATCTCTAGTTTTGCTCATCAAACATCTCATTCTACTGATACCTCTGATCAGTGCTGGTAAGTTAAGTACGTTGTTGAACTAACCATTTTTAAAAAGAAATCCTGCAAGAGATGAGTTATGTGTGTTGAGTAGAAAAGAGTTACAGAGTAGTAAATAAGAGAGTAAGTAGTGGATTTGGGGTTTGTTGTTGCTTCAGCATATTGAAAATATTCTGAATGCCTTTTCTTGGACTGCATTTGCACTAGGGATGGAATGGACAAATTGACATCAATCTTTCCAAATTTAGCCAAGTAAATTTGGAATGAAAGGTTTTGATTAGCCATCCCTGATTCCTATGAATAAAGTCCAAAGAGATTGGTTTCCTTGACTTAAAGTTAGCTGTTGAATGCCTTCTTCAAGAGACATGCTGTAGCTCTAGCCCTGAAAGCAGCAAGGTTCAGTTTCCTTCACAATTAATTAGTAATATATTTACTGAAAAATTAGATCTATCATTAAAGTTTGGGACTACATAAATTAGTGATGTTTGCCTTGATGCTCTTGGCATAAGCAGTCTAATACTAATATCTCTGAATTAGTTTAAGCTCCATAGGTATCCACTGGGAAATCCTTATGACATGTTGGTTCACAGAGTTCATTGATGTGTGGAGGTCTTGATGTCATTCCATACTGTCTTGTGCTTCAGGTCAAAAACAATTGTTCTTTTTTATTATTATTTCCTCTTTCTTTTTATTCCCCCTCCACCCCCCCTCCTTTATTTTTTCTAACTTGTTTTTGGCCCAACAATTGTAATGGCCAGAGTACGGTGAATTGCTCTGCACTGCTTCTGTTTGCACCATGCTTTTCACAGATAGTATTTACATTAAGAATCCAGCAATTCTGCAAAACTACTAGCGTGCTTAAATAACAAGACATGACAAGTGAGTGGTGAAGCTTGTGTTGACTGATATCCATCATATATCTTCTTATACCCTGGTTTGCACTGAGGCTGTTGGACTTAACTGTGCTTGTTGCTGACTGCATTAATAGAGGAAAGTTGTGGCTTAAGCTTTGTAAAGTTTGCAGTTTAGATCCTCAACCAGAAGGTGCTAAGTGAACAAAAAATGTTAGCCTTGCAATGTTTTATTGGCAAATTGTTACAGAAAGTTTATTTACTACTCTGTGTAACTTGGAATAGATATTAATAATTCTAAAACATAAAAGTATACAGATTAAAAGCAGTTATAACTTTTTTCTTATTTTTAATAGAAGAATGTGTTATTTGTGATTACTTCGTGCTTGTTGGAGAGCCTACAGCTATTAGTTGCCCAATAATTACATTGCCCGTGCTTCACTCTGATTACAATCTGACGTGGTATAAAAATGGTAGTGCTACACCAGTAACCACAGAGAGAAACAGCAGAATCCATCAGCAAGATGGCTTGCTTTGGTTTATTCCTGCAATGCTGGAAGATTCTGGACGTTATGAATGTGAAGTAAGGTAAGGAATGGAGGAGGAAGACAACTGAGTTGCTAATGCCTACAAATATGATAGTATATTTTTGCAACTTGAGTGTACGGAATGTTTTGGTTTAGATAGAGTGCTTAGATCAGTTAAAAGCGCTGTTTTGATAAGAGTTTTTGTTTCTGCCTGCTACACACGTAGCATTTCAAAAGTGGTTCATACAGAAGACTTGACCTTAAAGTACAATAATATTAACAATGTTCTGTATGAGTCTTGCTTATTTGTTTGTTTTGGGTGAAATATGAGGTTACAAGGATAAAGTCTTGACTTTCAGCTTTTTCAGTGTTCAAATTGCTGTTTGATACTGACAGAGCAGAAGAACATTTTGATTTTTTAACTGGACATAGTTAAATGGAAGAAGGATCTAAGAGGTGCAAACTCTGCATTTTATGTAGTATCAACACATACAGACTTTCTGGAGAGCTAAGCTGCTTTTTTGGGAATCCTTTTAGGAATTTGCAAATTTAAAAGGCAGAAAATAATTCTTATGTTTTATGGCCAAAACTGAGAATGTATGTGAAGAGCAAAGCAATGTGTTAGACAGCTTTAGAAGCAGTGAAAATAGTGCATCCGCAGTACTGATCAAAATGTCACAGTGCACAGAGAAGAACTAAAAAGGAACAGGTTCCTTTTACATCTTCCATACTTTTAAGGACTTGCCATATTTACAGCTCAGATTAATGTACTGGACTTCACCGCTTTGGTGGTCAAATCTCATTTATAGTGGCTGAAATTCACTGTGTGCTGAATAGGAAATTAATTTTGGGAAGGTACACAGGTATTGTTCTTTTCCTCATGGTCTTGCCACAGCGCACTGAGAACAGCTTATGCAGGCTTTTTGGGTAACCCAGAATTTTCGTAGTGTGTAGTTATACTGGTGCGAATGCAGTACACTAGTTATGCTGAAGGTATTTGGATTGTGAATCTAGTAACAATGATCAGCAGAAACTCCCAGTGTAGGCACAGATCGCAGGCCTTGCACCTTCTTGTTCCAGTGCTGATAATGGAAATAAAACTGGAAGTCAGAAGAAATGTAATCCTTTCAAGACCACTCACTTAAATAGTTTAAATTTAGTCTTTCCTGCTGTGTTTCTAGTTACTGGAGCTATGAGATGTCTTCCCGTGGGCACCTCACATTCCTGGCTTGCATGATGTCAGCAGGACAAAATATTTGCTAAAGTCCAGTTGTGTTAGCTGTAGGCAGCATTTTGTGCATTAGTAACTTAAACCTTAATTACAGAGCTTGTCAAGGTGCAGTGTATAGAAATTGAAGCCAGGACTGTCAAAACGTGCAGTTCACTCTTCTGGAAGCTTCTCCCTTAGCATAGGCCTGAGAAATGAAAGAGTTGCGCAATGACTTAATAGAGAATGTTCTTTTGTTTCTGGCATAAGCCTCTGGTTTCCAGTATCGTCTCTTCTCTGCAGAGTGATTTTACAGCAGGTTATTGTGAACTCTTGGTGTGAAGTGGTTTTGCATTGATATTGCACCTTGATGTATGTGTTATTCAGAAGCGCTCTCTCTTCTGCTAAGAGTAGCAGCCTGTTTGTCTTCACATGTTCCTCTGAGGAACACTGAGATGAGCCTGTCTTCTCCTGTCCATTTGGCACTGAGGATGTTCCAGTACAGATACACTTTGGGTTATCCTGCACTGCTGCATGTTGGCAGACAGCACTGAAAATGGCAAGGCTGGGTTGGTGCTATGAGCTCTGTAGAGTGTCAGCTTTTACAAATCCTGGCATCCCCTCTGGTGCTTCCAGAGCAAACTTAGCTTTTGCTTACAACACAAAATCTGAGTTTATTCCCATCTCTTGGTCTGGAACAGGGGGTGAGGAGCTGAGGGTGGTGTTCAAGAGCTAGGGAGGCTACTGTAGCAGGATTGTCAGAGGCAGGGATGGTAGAGATGGTGGAGATCTTATTCGTCAACTCCCAGACTTGCTAGAAACAAGGAACGTTATTGCTAATAACCCAATTTGTCTGCTGTTCTAATTACAGGAATCTCAACAACTCTAACAAAAAAACGATAAATTTAACAGTTTTTAAGAATGATAATGGTTTGTGTTTTAATGGAAAAATGAAGTATGAACAAAAAGTGATGAGCACAAATACTGGAAAGATTATATGCCCTGACCTAGAACATTTTAAAAATGAAGACAATCAGCCTGAAGTGCACTGGTATAAGGTATTGTGTGCATGTATTTCAGATACACAAGATAACAGATATTTTATTTAAAATGTATTATGAAGTATTTGAGGAAAGCAGCTTTTGGAATGGAAGATTTTTTTTCTCTGCAGTTTGAGTAAGATGTCTGTCTTTCAACACTGTTGGGGAGGTATGAGAAGGCATGGTACGGAAGTATGGGTGTCATATTTAAAAAAATGACTGTTCATTTTTATATTGTGAGTTTTTTCACAGTAAATACCATGTGTTTTGATTTGATTTGTGAAAATCTATTTTATCCTTAATTATTTTATGTAGATAATAAGTTTAAAAACTTGCATATTTCCTTAAATACAAGGCTCTGCATAATTCTTTTTGTTTTGCAGAGTATTAGGCTTGTCCTATCTGTTGACTGTGGTGTTCTATTCTTATGCCTCTTATTCTGATTCTGCCAAAATACTCTGTAGACTGTGCAAGCTTAGAAACACGTATTTTGTCCATGCCGAGGTAAAATTCTGAAGCAGTACAACTCTTAATTGTGTTGCTGGTATTAAGGTAGCTACATGGGCCTATACATGTAAAATAAACTTGGAGCTGCACCTATACATCTTCTTTTGAGATGAAGTGATTCTAATCTCCTTTTAGGTCAGGGAAAAGAAGGAAGTTTTTCGCTGCATTTGCATTGACACAGAAAAAGTAATACACCCAAGAGCACAAGACACTGCTATAGCAGTTCTTATTCATCTCTGTGAAGTAGGAATGCAGGAATTGCTTAGGGATGTGGTTTAGTGATGGAGTTGACAGTGCTTGGTTAAGGGCTGGACTTGATAATCTTGAAGGTCTTTTCCAATCTAAATGATTCTGCAATTCTCAGACTCTGCTACAAGCATAGTATCTTTTATTACACCTGGGACAGATAACTGTCAAGCTATTAAAAAAAAAAAAAGCAGTGAGCTAAACCACAGAATTAGAAAATTTGAAAATCACTGCAGACAATCCTTTATAAAGTACAGATGCAGCAAGAAGTCATGTGAGAGCATAGTGATGCTAGATAAGAAACCGCATTGTGACTTTCCAGCAAAAAATCAGTATATGGCAAGTATTTTAATAATCAGTACAGTTAAGTAACTTATACAATTATTAGATTACTAGTTCCCCTAAATCACATGTATTTTTGAAATATTTAGGAGTGTAAGCCTGGATTTCTTGAAGACAAGCGACTTCTTTTGGCCGAGGGTCAAAATGCTGTCTTGATTCACAATGTCACTGCACATGACAGAGGAAACTACACATGTCGTATGGTATACACATATATGGGAAAACAATATAATGTTACACGAACCATGAGTCTAGAGGTTAAAGGTGAGTGCATTGAGGTTATTCTCTTCTCTTTTTGGTTCTACTGTAAATAATTTTATGCAGGCGTAAGCCATTTAGCATGTTACTTTTTAGGTCTGTGAAATTAGAGTTACAAATCTTTATGTTTTTTCTAGAATGTAAAATTAAAATACAATAATGTATGTTACTACCCTTGAGCATTGCCTCAGAGGTGAAATTGTCATGAGAAAATAAGGAATGTGATGTTAGGAACGAGAATGAGAAGGAAGCAGTGGTTACTGGGTGAGGGGATTTGTTATATTAAAATAAATAATGCAGTGAAGAGAGGAATTTTTGCTGAGACCATCACAGCAAAACACTTGCTCATGACCCTGTTCGCGAACTTGCTTACAAACTTCACTAGAATCTCACATGATTGGAAAGGAGGTGTGACAAGCTACATAAATACAATAAAGTTAATGTCGTCCTCTAGAAAGGACTGGCTTACTGTTGGCACTTGGTTGTGCTTTTCACAGGACTGAGAACTGGCTGTCTTACTCTCCCCAGTACTGTCATTTATTGCTGTGATCATTGTGATTGCACCTTTGTAGGCAGTGTTGCTGATGACCTGACCGGTGCTATCACAGTAGTCCTATCGGAAAAATTGTCTGAAGGTAGCGTGTCCATCTTTTTTGATTAAATAAAAATTCTGACTTTAGATAGGTGGTACGAGAACAGTGGGTTGTTAGCAGTGAGTCTACACATCGTGCAGAATTAAGCTATTCAACCCAAATTTAAGTGTGTGCCTGTTTATTCTTTTACTTAAATAGATATTCTTCTAATCTACGAAGTCATTGATACAATCCTCTTTCTCTTCATTAACCATCTCTCTGACAAAGTTACTTGCATTTATTTCGATTTTGGTTTTTGTTTTCTGGTTTTGTATTGCTTTTATATCAACAGCCAGTAAATTTGAGATTTTTTAAAAAGTATTTTTAAGGTAAGCTAAAGCTTCTGTTAACTTGGAAGCTAATATGGAAATTCAGAAAGAGTACAGCAAATCTTATATTTTCTGTTGTAAATTTGAAACTGATAGGCAGCATGGTGCTAAAATAGTACCAAACAATGAAACAAAACTATTGTGAGACTGTCAGTTGAAGTAAATTGTTGAACTCTTCTTGCCTAAACTTTTTATGTTTCTCTTTTTTTTTCCCATTAGAAAGGCCACCACAGATGAGACCAGAATTTATTTATCCGAAGAATAATACAATTGAAGTAGAACTTGGTAAGCAGTGACTATTTAAGAAGTCATTAACATTCAGTAAAACAAATAAGCTCTTGGTCTTTCTGAAATAATACATGAACAGTTCCACTGACTTTGTCAAGACTGGGAGATATCTGGAGGACAGATGATAGAATGTGATTCCCGCAAGTAATTTGCAGGGAGAATAATTGTATGCCCTAGACTGGAAGCTCTTGACCAGCAGTGTTAGGTAGGATGCATTTGTTTATTTTTTTAGTTACTATCTGTCCTTTGTACCACTTCTCAGTGTGTATGTCTTGGCACTGCAGAGATATATTTACATATATGTAACATGTTAGGATGGTTTCCAGTTAATCAGTTCAGCAGTTTTTCCTCCTCGTGTATGATTCTGTCTCCCTTCCCTCTTTGCAACCTGGATTTTATTCCTTATTCCAGGGCTTTAAAAGATTTCAGATACTGATCTCTTGTGAAACAGTGGGCTGCTAGTTGATGGATAGCCCATGTATTGTTTATCTTAGTAGTGTGATTTAATCCTAGTTGGTACTAAGCACCACACAGCCACTTGTTTACTCTCATCCCCAGCCCCTGGTGGGATGGAGGAGAGAACTGGGAGGGTAAAAGTGAGGAAACTTGTGTATTGAGATAAGAATGTTCAGTGATTGAAACAAAATAAAATAATAACAACAACAATAATAAATTATAATGAAAGGAAATTAAAGAGAAATAAAATCCTCCCAAAACAGATCATGCAAATGAAAAACAATTACCATCTGAGCAGCAATCACCTCCTGCCAGCTTTCCCCAAATTTATATACTGAACATGATGTATGGTATGGAATAACCCTTTGGCCAGTTTGGTTTAACTGTCCTGTCTGTGTCCTCTCTCAGCTTCTTGTGCACACCCTGTCTTCTTGTTGGCAGGGCAGTAACCAGAAGCTGAAAAGTCCTTGACTGTTTAGCAACAACTAAAACATTAGTGTGTTTTCAACATTATTCTCATTCTAAATCCAAAATACAGCACTATACCAGCTACTAGAAAAACAATTAAGTCTATCCCAGCCAAAACCAGGACAGTTAGAAATTTCTTAAGTAAGAGATTCTTTCCAGTGAGGACAGCCAGGCAGTGCTGCAGGTTGCCCAGAGAAGTGCAGTCTCAGTTTTTGCAGAAGTTTTGGAGTCTGACTGGTTAAAGCTCTGAGCAGCCTGGTCTGACCTCAGAGCTGGCCCTGCTCTGAGCGGGGAACTGGACTAAAGACCTCTTGAAGGTCCTTCCAATCTCAGTTATTCTCTGATTCTATGGGCCAAGTTTGCAAATCCTATACACATTTAAATTGTATGATATATTGGACACAGTTGTGTTTTACTGATGTATTTCAAAAGAATGAGTTTTGGAGATGCTTGAACTAAACTTTTTTCTTGTTTGGCACCAAAGAGAACTGTTTCGAACAAAGTATTTGATTTTGGAGACGTGTGATTGGCTGTTTACTAGAATTTCCTCTTACAGGGTCTAAGCTGTCTTGTAATCTTTTGAGGAAGGGTTGTTACTGATTAGATCATTAGAGAGGAAAGGTTGCACTGGGGCTCTGGCACCATATGAGAGCTGAGGCCTGAGAATTGTGGATTATTCTTGGGTATGTCACACTGATGGTAGTCCCATGTAATACTGCTTTTGCTGCTGCTTTTTCTGACATCAAGCTTGTAAATACTGTTTATCAGGTGTTCTTTTAATATGTTGAGGCTTTGTGCTTATTTTTACATCACATGAAACATATTGTCTGGCTCGAATTCTAACTTTGAATATTAAATTGAAGTGAAGAGCACTGAAATACTGGTGGGTTTAGGCATTTTGCTTGTTTTGAGGTTGTGTTTTGTTACTGTTGTTTACGGGTTTGAGGGTTTGTATTTCCTTTTTTCTTTTTGACCCCATTAGCTTGTGAAAAATGTCTTAGTCTGAAGTTGCCAGGTTGTGGTGAGGATCAGTAGATTTTGACCAGAATAATAAATGAACTTTAGTAGAAATTATGTTCCTCCACACGCCAGAAGGTTTTGTTTTAAACAGTAGAAATATTCAGGATCTGATAGAAACTTAGTCATGAAATCTTCAGATGGTTATTTAATTCTATTGGAAATACTCTGAAATGGCTCAGCCGCCTCTCCTTTTCTGATAATTATATCTTCTCTGCTTTCATTAGAATTACATGCCTGAAAAGCTTTATTTGTGCTCTTCCGTTAATAGGGACTCTTGTTCACCAGGTGTTAGACTGAAATAGGGAGACTTTCCAGCCAATTTTTTTTTAGCTCACACAAGCTTAATTTTTATGCGTGAACAGTTTCCTTTTCCTGTGTAATTATGCATGTAGAAGAAGCGAAATAATATTATTGTAGGGCTTCCCTGTCCTGCATCTCCCACCCATTAAAATATCATGTAAGTCTCATCCCCACTTCTGATTATACTTAGTTATGACTTCTCATTTAATACAGAAAAAAAATCTTGCCAATGCAACCTCTACTCAGTTTTCTGTCTGCATAGGCCCTTCAAAGGCTTTTTAACTTATTGAAGACATTTTTAGGATTTTCTTAAACCTTGATAGTACTTGATGAGAAAATGGAGAATTGAGCAGGGGCTGCCTGTGACTCCCAGCCTATGTTAAGATATGTTATGGAACAACTTGTTTAGACTCTACATTTTGCATTAGCATTTGGTCCATATTTGTTATGGCTTGGACAATGCTTTAATTAAAAGTTGCTGGTGTTTTATTGGATACCTTAGACCAGCTAAGAGGAACAAACCTTGATAACCTTACAGACATTAGAAAAGCAGTCACATGTAAGACTAAAAGGAGACACAAATCTTCCATGCACAAAATGGGTTTATTATGGCTACGGAACAACTACTGGTGATGCCCCGTTACACGGGAACCCTTTAGAGAAAGTTGGTGAAGTGTTTACTGATTTTTTTTTCCTCTGTATTTGTTTTATTTTGGTGATGGTGGTATGGATTTTTTGAGGGGGAGGTTGTTTGTGTTTTGTTTTATTAAAATCCACTGCCGTTCAAGTATAATACTCCCTGTCCAGTACCTTTAATAAGATGCTGGGTAAAAAAAATAATCTTTGCGCCTATTTAATGTCTGGCTGTGGGTCAGAACCTGGAAACACCTGCTTGCTTTTTGAATCAGAAATGGCAGTAGAGGGTTGTGTAGAAAGTTAACAGTGCATTCATGAATGCATGGAAATGGAGAGCATGCAACACTTGAAAGGTTTTCTTCCTGCAATAAACCACATTTTTAGAAAAAGTCACTGTATTTGAAGGATGTGAGGGAAGAGATTGGGGAACATCTGTGATTTCTGTGCAGATTCTTGTTCAAGTAACTGCTTTGCATGTGAGCTAAAGATTTATTCCATACTTTTGATAGAGACTATCCCTTGGTGGAAGCATCTAGATCTGATGTCGTTCTAGGAAACGAAACACTGAGATCTTTACATAGGTGAATTGAGAGCCCACCTTCTCCTATCAAATTATAACTTCCGTGGGTAAAATACAGAAGGAAAGGACTCCAAGAAAGCTGCTTACCTTCCTGTAAGTGGAGCTCTCTGAGGTACATTGCCAATAAATGTATTCTGCAACTTGGCTTGCTTTCTTAATACTGAGTCATTCTGTGAGATCTGGACTCCTGGTGGCAAAGGAACTGAGTGACAGGTGAGCTTGCTCTGGAAGCAGAGTATGAGAATATACAGAAACTATCCCAGTGGACAGGGTTGGTCAAAAGACTCTGATCTGGAGTAAAGATATGTATGGTCACTGTGGGGCTTAATCCCATTCTTAGTGTAGTTGTCTACAGATGGATATCTGCAGATGAGCTAGGGTCCTTTATTCATGCTATTATCAGTGGGGGCTTGATTCAGTTTCCTACATGTAGATGTCTAGTGCTGTTTTGGGTGGTCTGGATACTCTAGCAGTGCAGGTTTCTTGGAAGGTCTGGAGTCCTATCTGCCAGCTCCTCAGAGATGCCTTGGATGCCAGAAAGCACCTCAGTTGTCACCATACTGTGTATGTGCAACTGATGTGAGCCCTGGAGATCTTTTAATGGACAGCCATTCAGTTGGTAAGGTGCAGGTGTCTAATGTGAGTGGGCTTCAGCAAAGCTGAACTCTGTTACTAGCTTAGACATCAAGCTTAAATGTAGACATGAACACTTAGACACCCTACATTTAGGATGGAATTTATGCCCAGAACGGAGACACCGCAGTGTGGATTTCAAATGGATGAGTTTTAAGGGTTCTATAAGGTAAGTGGGCTTTTGATATCCCTCCTTTTCCTAGCTGTTCCCCAATTACTTGAACCTGCTTCTGTTACAAGAACTTCAATTGCCACATTTAATTTTTTTTTGTAGGCTCCCATGTAGTTATGGAATGTAATGTATCAAGTGGCATAAACGGCTTAATTCCATTCTGGCAAGTTAATGATGAGGATGTTGATAGCTTTGATAGCACCTACAGGGAACAGTTTTATGAGTAAGTATCCTTATACATTGAATTGTAAGTGCATCTGCTGGTAAAGCAATCTGCAGTAATTTGCAGTGAAGTCACAATAAAGTTGACTATTAGTCAAATGTCAGTAGTCATTGAAAGACTGATTAGAAGTCTGCATCAGTTACATTGTATTCTTTTTGCTTGGTTTAAAAAACCAAATGTTTTATAATAAATATTCATGTATCAGATACAAATATAATGGAGTGATCATATGTAGGTTTTTATAATGCTGTTTTGAAACATAATTTTGTAAGGCTTATTTGTGCTTTTGTTCTTACGCAATCTTTTTTTGCTTGTAGGTTAAAGCCTGCACTTATTAATACCAGACAGATAGATTGTTCCCAAACAAAAATCCACTTAACTTATTTTTATCTGTCAAGTTGGTTCTTTTCCTTAGACACAGCTGCTAATCCTGAAGGACAGGAAACAGAAGCTCTTGTTGCAGGACATCTTGGGGTTTCTTTTATGTACAGGAAAATTGGACACAAATTAAGTTGATAAAGCCAGTAATTCTTTCAGGAGAGCAGGATCTTTTTTACTGAGGGACTAGTCTATCCTGTAGCAGAGTATGGATGTACTCTTTGCTATCTCATTGTATCAATCACTGCTGTTAAATGTAACCCTTAAATGTAGTGTAAAGAAGAAGGAAAGAAAGAAAAAAATTCTCAGCTGTTGGCTCATACTCACGTAGAAGAATTGCTGTCTCCACCATGTGCCACCATTTGTGCAAAATATGTCTGGAGAGTTAGGTTGCAGACTGGTTTTAAAATCATCTCTTTCATTCATGTGTATCTGGCCTCCAGAAGGAATCCTAGTTCTACTTTGTCCCCAAGTTCCTTTAGGGGGAATTATTGCTTTTTAGATCTGTACACTTGGTTGTTTGCCTATTGGAGCCTCAGCTTATGGTCTCTAAGGCACAACTGTCTGTTATTCTTTTAAGGCATGAAATTTCTTAGCTTCACCAGTTAAAACACACTTGCAGCTCTATGTAGGTATGTTTAAAGTTGTAATAACAGCAGCTTCTGAAATCAACTTGGTACAGCTGTTAAACACATCTTCCTGAAAAGCATTTAATAAATGTAAATCAAAGAAATTATCTGTTAAGATTTTTGGTGTAGTTGGAAGTAATCTCCATTTCTAATTGCTACCCTGCCTGTTAATTTTCACATGCCAGAGATAGAAATGTACAGAATACATCCTGTGAAAGTTCTAATTAGGATTAATAGTTCAAAGCAAGTTATCCAGTATCAGAGAAATTAATCTAATTGCAATGATAATGTTTTATTTCAAAAAAATGGTAGAAATTTCTCAGCAATTACATTTGTGGAGTATTTGCCAATAGCAAACCACACTGTAGACATGGCCAGCATTATGGACTTGAGGGCTTACAACTTTGCTCTGCTGGGAAGAAAGTTAAAAGTGACTCGAACAAATCTGAACCTGTTGCAAAGGTGAGGTTTGTATTGGCATCTCATGACAGAAGTTGCTGGCAATTATATATGTAATAGAAACTGGTTCTTCATGATGTTCTGCAAAATGAGGTTTTCCTCCTTGAGTACATAAGGTCAGGTCACTCTGGTATACAGGGTAGGATGCCTGCTTGTAGGTACGTTCCTAGTGCGGCTCCTCCCATATTATTGTTGTAAATCTCCCTTAAATGAGGATGGTATTTAGCAGGATAGCACACTATATCTCCAAGCCTCTGATGGTTATGTATATCAGTTATAAAGGCAATATCACCATGTTTGTTGTCATTTGTCACTTTAATCATTCAAGTTTGAAGGGACCTCTTGAGATTGTCTAGTTCAACCCCACTGCTTAATCAGGGTCAGATAGAGTCAGCAGCTCAGGGCTGCATACAGTTGGATTTTGAGTATCTCCACAGATAGAAACTTTACAATTTCTCTGGGCAACCTGTTCCAGTGTTTGACCACCCTGAGAGTAAAAAAGCTTTCAGATGGGAAAGCATTTCAATTTGTGTCTTATTTTGTCAGTAGGTACAACTGAGAGGAGCCTGGCTCCCTCTTCTCCACTCCCTCACATCAAGTATTTACACACATCAATAAGATTGCTCCCTCATCACCTGCCCCTAAGACTTCTCTTCTCCAGACTGAACAGTCCTTGCTCTCTCTTATGACAGATTCTCCACTCCCTTAATCATTTTCATTGTACTGCACTGAACTTGCTCCATTAATTCCATACATTTCTTGTACTGGGAGCCCAGAACTGGCCCCGTTACTCCAGGAGTGACCTCACCAGTGCTGAGTAGAGGGGAAGGATCCCTCAACCTACTGGTAGTAGTCTTCTTAATGCAGTACAGGATGCCTGGGGACTGGTTATTCCTCTGGAGACGCAGGATCTGCAGTTTGCTTTGAACTTCATGAGGTCCTGTCAGGCCATTTCTCCAGCCTGTCAAGGTGGTGTATTAGCCATTCCTTAGAGTTCTGTATCGTCTGCAGAACTGCTGGTGGCACACTCTGTCCCACCCAGGCAAGAATCCCCAGTGTGTACGGAAAATGGCAAATCATCCCTGCTTATGAATGTTTGTTACAGAGGTGATATTTACTGTGTTTCACTGGCTTCTTAGGTTCACAGAGCTGAAAAAGGAATGTTTTTGTATTTGTGGATGGATGAATCTATCCTACATTGAGCACTGATATTTTAGTTTCTCTACAGATGATCACTTTTTACACTTTTTTAATGACAGAGAAGGGATGCCTAATGGAATTGCTGTATCTGGAACAAAATTTAATATTTCAAAAGTGAAAGGAAAGGATTATGCTCATAAATTTTTCTGTCACGTCGTATATGGTTCTCGGCAATTTACAGCCTACATCAAATTGGAACGCCCAGGTAAGAGATCTAGTTCTTGATAAAAGGGTGATTAATAATATAAATGGTGATCTTAATAAAATGATGCTTACTTCTCAGTTTGACAACACCCTACTTGGAGCTAAAACTGTGTGATGTACCATTGTGCAAAGAGGGCAATGCAGCTCAGTACCTTTCTTTGTGGGTTTTTTTTTTTTTTGGTCATAGTCTTAGCAAAATTAAAGAAAATAGTACTTTTAATTTGCTTTGTCTTCTCTCATTCAGTGTTTTAGGAAACATTAATGAAAGACTCCAATTTATTTGAAGCAAGTGTGAGACCTCAGTGGAATACTGTGCTTCATTCTACACAATTGTGCTTAAAGAATAACGTGGATCAGAGGAGATTGTGTCTAGAAAAGGAGTGAAAATGGCCAGTTCCCTAAAAGAGCTAGGCAAAAAACATAACTAAGTGTGGAACAGACCATTAAAATGACATGAATGTATTTGTGGACCTTGTTTTCCTATCCTTCAGTAACAAATACTGGGCTCAGACTGCCAAGAGAAATGAAAAAAAAAAAGTCTATATAGTTGGAGAAACTCTTACAAGTGATGATAGTGAAGGAATCAAATAGATTGCTTGGGAAAGTTATAGACTTTCCATTACCGATGCATATACTGTGGTGTCACCTTCTAGATAGGCTCATGCATGTGCATTGGGAGCACCCTGACACTTGTTGGACACCCTAATCTTGTACATAGAGACAAGGATAAATTTGACCTCTTGCTGACTAGCATGGAATTTTCTTTTTAGTAGGTGAACTTAAGGTAAGCTTTAAAAACTCTGATGCAAGGCTGAAGAAATTAATTATTTTTAATCATAAACAGATAGACAGAAAAGCAAATCACCAGATATTACAAGTGCCCTTTTTTTTCCCCCCCAAAATTTAGCTGCAGAGGAGCCTCTGGACTATTGAGTTTGTATTGAGCTGGATTTGCCAGCTGTGAGCTAATCCTTTGACAAATGTTATTCTCACATATACCTTTAACTGGCTTCATTATAAACAAATAACTAACTGAAAGTGGATCATAGAATCACCAGGTTGGAAAAGACCTCTTGGATCATTGAGTCCAACCATTCCTATCTGCCACTAAACCATGTCCCCGAGATATGAACTCTGTTACTTAATTAAGAGTAACCTCAGTTGTCATATTTCTAAGGTTTTTTTTCTCTGAAAGATAAAAGTAGGCTTGTCAAAAAACAGTCTTTGCAGAACACATACATAAAAAACTTAATCCTATTCATTTGCTCCTTTTCTTAATAGTGCAATGACTATACAATTTTGAGCATTGCTTTTGTCTTTCTCTGGTTCCAGTGTATAATTGTTTGGTTTATTTTCTCTCTTACTCCACTTTACTGCAGCTCAGAACATTCAGGATTACTTAATTGGAGGAGGAGTTTCTTTGATATTTTTAGTATGTTTTACTCTCCTTATCTACAAGATCTTCAAAATCGATATTGTACTTTGGTATCGGGACTCCTGCCATCCTTTCGTGGGTAAAAAAGGTACATTTGTGTAACAGTGCTGTGTGTTGTAATGAGCCTTCACCTTGACTTGCAAAGTCATGAGTTAACATGGAGTATGATTGGTCTTCCTTGGGTTTTAATAGTCTTTAGAATCTATTTTTATATTACTCCTATTGCTTGCTCTTTAGTTTCAGATGGGAAGATCTATGATGCTTACGTTCTGTATCCAAAGAACAGAGTGAGCTGCTTGCATTCATCAGATATTTTTGCACTGAAGATACTACCTGAGGTTTTAGAAAGACAGTGTGGATATAACCTCTTCATATTTGGAAGGGATGATTTACCGGGAGAAGGTAAGTATCTAAAGACAAATTACACTCCAGTTTTCTCACTAGTAGCTGCAACTGCAACTCAAACAGGCAGTCAATCAGATGTGATTCTAGCCTCTCCCACCATCAAATGAGCTATAATTTTCATATTTTCTCTGATGGAGAATGAGAAATACAACACTGGGTGCTCCCACGAAATCTGTTTATCTCAGTTTTTCCCTTGTCATTATTTAGCTCTCCCAGGTTTTTTCAGTATCTGGGTAGCCTAGACATCTGGAGACAGAAGGATGCTGAGGGCAAGAGAAGCTTAACTCGCAGTTGTGAATGACAACTAATGACAGGAAAAATTATGTCTTATGGGTGGTGTGAAAAGAGCCTCTTGATTTGAGATGCCACTTGAAAGGATAATCTCTCTACTGATTCATTTTAACTTGCTCTGAGAATTGCTGTCAAAACAGCGGAATGCAATAAAGGGTATGATGGATGCTTGTACAGTGCAGGTGGGAAGCAAACAATACAAGGGAAGACTAAGTTATCAGCAGTGATCAGCTGAATCAAAGACTACTTGTCCATAGCAAAAGCTCTAAGCTTTCCTTGCAAGGCTTTAAAATCCTTATGGTCATAGTTTAATCCAGGTCTGTGGTTTCGGAACTTGATTTTTGAAATTGCACCCATTATAATGATAAAAAAGATAGTTAGTGACTCTTCTCTGTTTATGCAAAACAAGAAAATAAATATGCAGTCTGACAGGGTCAGATTGTGTTGCTTTGGCCAAATCTGTTTGTTGGCTGACCCAGTATGAACTGATTGTATGCTCTTATCCTGTGCCTGTTTGTGAAATGAACCGTGTTGGCTCAAGTATCAGTGAATGAACCAGCTGCAACATGTTGGTAACAAAAAAATATAAACATGCAGTCTTAATCTTGCACAACCTTTTTTCTACAGCTGTGATCAGTGTTGCTGATGAAAAAATCCGTCAAAGTAGAAGAGTGATAATTGTTTTGGTACCAGAACCCTCCTGTTACAGTGTTACAGAAGATGTTTCTGAAAAGCATCTAGCCATGTATAACGCTCTTATCCAAGTTGGCATAAAAGTAATTCTCATTGAACTTGAAAAAATAGAAGATTATGCAAACATGCCAGAAGCCATCAAATATATTAAGCAAAAGCACGGGGCTATCCAGTGGAAAGGGGATTTCTCAGAAAGTTCTTACTCAGCAAGTACCAGATTCTGGAAGAAAGTACGCTACCACATGCCATCCAGAAAAAATATGTCTTCATTGGGATTGCATTTGTTAATGAGAGACTCTAATTCTCCCTAAATAACAACAGAAAGATGACACATTGACTAATTCAGTTCACCTAGTTGGTGATGGATTTATTGAAGGCGACGTTTATCTGGTTTATGCAGACAATCTCATCCAAATCTTCTGGACTGAAGGTACTACAACTTCATTTACAGATGTGAATCATCCTTTCTTCTGGCCAGTCCAACAGAACAGCTTGTAATGTCATCAGTAGCACAGTGATAACATGGAAACCACATAGGAAGTGCATGAGGCCTTTTCCAAGAATTGCACTGTGATTTCATGGAATTATTTTGGTATTAAAAATGAAAGGAAAAAAAACCTGTTAAAAACCCCAGAAAACTTGGTTTTTGCAAGTTGAATATGAAGGGAACTGTATTAATTACAATGTGATGTTATGTAACGGATGTGACTGATGCCAGTAAATGTTTGTTTCACTTTTTTTAATGAAAAGACTCAAAACTTTTGTTACAAGTTCATTATTTGCTGCCTTGTTCAGTTACCTGAAAGATAAATTCTGTGTGTTACCATCCAAGAGAAGAGGTAAGAGACAATCCTAGCCCCCCAAAAGTGCTATTGAACCTGACAAAGCATAAATATTCTTCTTTGATCTTTTTCTATTTTAAAGAACTGCACTATTTTAGTCACTCGTCCCACACAGACATCATAAAAACACCACTGTAATGCTGTACTGAGTGAAAAAAATTAATCTCCAAAGGATTTTTTTTTTATCCCTGTTAAGTGGCTTAATATATTTGTCCTTGTTACCCAAGTGGAATGATTAGCTAATGGCATAGACTCTCTCCTAGGGAGTACAGGATCGTTAGCTTCATCCCAATCAACTTCAAGAACCAGATGAAGGGGCTTCCGAGCACCCACTCCTTGTGATCCACTGTTGCTGAAGGAAAGAAGGTCTTCCCTCCTGTTCCCTGCCAGGGTGCTGGCTCTAGCATTTGTTGACTCTGAAGTCTGAACCTGAGTGAATAGACTAATGTGGCAGAAATCATTGTTTTCCTTGAGATAGTCTTCTCCCAGATTAGGGACTGTCTGTGGTTCCCAGAGGATTCAGAGTGCAGTGGGGGGAGAAAAGGAGTAGTGGGGGCCGTGCTTTTTGGTTCCAGGTGTGTTTTGAAAATGGAGCTAAAATAGGATAATTGCACGGTGTGTCTTAAAATGAGAGCCATGCCCTGCATTGCCCCCCTGCATTGCCCCCCTGCAGCTGCTTGCTTTTCTCCTTTCCCTCACCCCTGATCGTGTAAGGAATCTGAGGTGGCTGTACCTCATTTGGCTCGGGCTGAATGGATTGAGTCTGGAGTCGCAGCTTCCATACAGCTGTTTGGGAATGGAAGTTGTTGTGAAAGTGAATATTGAATTTCTTTCCCTTTAAAATATAAACATTAAGTATGACATGATTTTGTAAGATCTGAAGTTACGTTTGATTTATGTGTAGGCAGAGATGTATTTTGTAATGGTCAGTTCTTTTTTCAGAGGAGGGAACTGATTTGATTGATTTTAAGAAATGATCATGTGTTTAATGCCATGGTTAGAGGTATGAATTTTATAGAAGCAGGAGATAAGAGCCAAATTGTCTAAATGACAAGACCTGTTTGTATATGGAAGCTTCAGGATTTGACTGTTTACTGCTTTAGCTTTGCTTGCAACTCTGAATTCCTATTTACAGTCTATTTACATTTTCTGTCTTGCAGCACCTTCTGCTGTGTAGGCTCCCATTCAAATTCCAGACTATCTTTTTCTGTGCAGCTCCCTTATCTTGGAACAAACAACTTAGTATTGTGTTAAACTCCATCACTTTCCAAGTTATCCTTGCAGGCTGTTGCTGCTACAGTACTAGGCAGAATTTTTCCCTTTGAGTTGGTCCTTTGATATCTCCATTTGTTCATCTGATAAAACTCATGTTCTTCATCCTTCAGAATTTCTCTATGCATTTTTGTTCTGCACTTTTGACTTCTTTAATGGCTTGGGCATTTCTCTTCTTATGCCTTCATCCTCAACCAAACAAAACTGATAGTATGAGGAGCCATCCCACAGAAGAACTGTGCGGTGAACATGCGATAGTGTAACCCTCTTGTTCTGCCTGATAAGTGACAAAGCTAGTGGAAATTTGTTCCTCTCCTGCCTAAAGTGCTTTGGTTAACTCAGCACATGCTGGAAATTTGAAACTGCCAGTGAGAGGCACTGCCTTTTGAGCTTTGTGAGTACAGTGTGGTTTTGGGCAGAATGGAATAAAAAAATCTCTTAATTTCAGATTTGGAGGGGGGAAAAGGTGCATTTGAAACATCAGGCTGTCTCAAACTGTCATGGTATTGGAATGTTTTATTGATGAATGTCATATATATATAGACCAATGCACGCTTATATTCTATTCTCGTTCTGTGTTTTACTCGAGACGGAAGTGTCAAGGGAGGGACAGTTCATGTCATGAAACATCATATTCACTTAGCACATAGCTTTTAAATACAGTGTGTGTTTGGTGGCAGCCCGTTGTAGAGTAAGAGAGCCTTGGGATACATCTGAAGTTACTGACATCTGTATGAGCAAGATTAACCGTCACAGTTCACATCAATAGAAGAATTTACTGGAATAGAAGACGTACAGTGTGGTCACAGAACTATTCTGTAGGAAGATCCCTATATCAAATGTGAAGACTAGACACTGGAAGTATGGAATTTGTAGTCTGAGGACTAGGGTACAATGCTGACTTTGTGCTTCCACCTTGACAGCTTGCATTATGCAGCCCAGTCAACAGACTTCCAGTGACCTTGGGCCTCCTGAATTAATTTTTCTTCTGACTGGAATAAATTGTATGACAAACTGCTACTTGTTATCCCTATTTTGTGGAAAGTTATTTGATTGAGCCAAAGTACTGTTCTTAAAATATTTGTTTCTTTTGATATATTTATACAATTGATGCCATAATTTTCATGTGTGTTACGTAAAGATGCTTTGAGGAAAGATCCATTTTTAATTCAATAAAGCACTACGTATTTTTTTCTTACAGCACTGCTTCCTCCCCCTAGCCCACTAGAGCATGCTAAGAATGAACACAAGCAGCACTCTTGACTTGAAGTGTCTTAAACAAGACTGCTCTATTACTTCTTCATTATCTTGCTGAACGTGCATAAGAAAAGGGCCTCTTCAATGATTGAGTTAATCTGGTCTTGGCACAATATTTGCACTAACCACCTCACACCCTGCCTGGGCACATAGAAACTGTGATCTTGGCTCTGCTCTGTCCTGTACTCTCCTTGCAGTAAGGTGAAGCTGGAGTAGTCCCAAGGCTGCTGCCTCGCTGCCTGAGACCAGCACAGTCTCCAGCAGTGCCCCACTGTGCAACCTGCTGCATGCTCGAGAGCTGGGAGGAATGCAGGAGACCTCAAGTGGAGGAGATGTGAAGGGCATCTCATCAGCAGTGCAGAGGCAGCCTGCTCTGCTTACCTACCTTGGGCAAGCCCTGGCTTTATAGAATGGTTGAAAAAAGCCAGAGTCTTAGTAGTAGGGCTGTAGGGAATGGTCTTGTGTGAGACTTTATGGTAATTTTGGAGTAGGTAATGTGCTTAGCATAGGGTTTTCAATCCTAATAGATAGAAGGAGCTTACAAAAGTAGAGTTTTAAAATTTGACCTGTACTTTTTGTTAGCTGATTGTTTTGAACTTCTAGGAAGCTGTTACTGAATATGGTTTCTGACCCTACTTCTAGGGCAAGTAACGCCAGCTCTGCTTACTTGCTAATTTAATCTTTGGCTTGTTTTTTCATGCAAGATAGATAACCAGATGAGAAAACCTTTAGAGGTGTTTTTCTGGAATGAGTTTTTATATACCAGTGTAATTCTCACAGTAGTTGTTTTTCAGACTGTTAAGAACTTACGTTAACTTCTATATAACTAGCAGTAATAAGTCTAATTCTATATTTAGACTATATCAACATTTTCATGTAAAATTTCCCAAATTAGGTATTTTCAAGACCTATATTGATAATGCTTTTAGCTTTTTTTTGAGGCCTGATCTCTTCTATACATCTATCTAATACCAATGAAAGCATTCA
This sequence comes from Clamator glandarius, assembly GCA_033459285.1. Classification (NCBI taxonomy): domain Eukaryota; kingdom Metazoa; phylum Chordata; class Aves; order Cuculiformes; family Cuculidae; genus Clamator; species Clamator glandarius. The sequence continues at coordinate 2,847,545 of JAUNZM010000254.1, forward strand.
TACTGTAAATTAATATGTTTGAAGGTTGTACACATTTGTTGCTTCCTTTTAGGAAGGAGATCAATATAAGCATGACTGATATTGACCAAGACAGCAAGACAGCACAAATTATCCTTAAACAGGAGGTGATGAATGATTTGATTCTGCTAAGGTGCTTTTCATTCCCTACCTCTTCAAAGATAAACCACATTTGAACTATGCCTGCATACTTAGTGATGAAATGATTATGTTGGAAAGAGTCAAGTGGAATAAAATCAGTGTTCCCTGCTAACTGAATTCAGCATGGTTTGCTGTAATAGCTGAAGCCAGCCTATCCAGCAGGGTTCCCTCCTGGACTAAGGAACAGTAGTAATGGGGCCAGTACTGTGACAAAAGCCTTCCCCTGTGAGCTTTTCAAGTCATCTACATGAGTTTAGTCCTCAAAGCCATTGCAAGCAAAGCTTTCCATTCAGTAAGGTGAATAAAGAAGATCTGTATGTGAGACGACTAAAGCTAATGCACTACTTGGATGTCTTTACTGGTAATTAACTTAAAGGGAAGCAAGTTAACTGAACCTTAAGTCCCTGGATGAAGCAAGAGAAAGAAAGACAGGTGCAAAAAAAAGAACTATTAATTTCAGGAGAACACTAAAGCAGACATTCAGCGAATCAATCATATTTTCTACAGGTAAAATGAATTTAGGTTTTAAAGAGCAGTTATGATGCTTACAATGTAAGGCTGAGAGAGTTGGGGTTTGTTCAGCTTGGAGAAGAGAAGGCTTCAGGGGCACCTTAATAGCAGCCTCATGGTACTTAAAGGGGGCCTACAGGAAAGATGGGGATAGACATTTTAGCAAGGCCTGTTGTGACAGGACAAGGAGTAATAGTTTTAAAGTAAGGGAGGGTATATTTAGATTGGATATAAGGAAGAAAGTTTTAACAATGAAGCTAGTGAAACACTGGAACAGGTTGCCCAGGAAAGCAGTGGAGGCCCCACGTCTGGAAACGTTCAAGGTGAGGTTGGACGGGGCACTGAGCAGCCTGATCTAGTTAAAGATGCCCCTGCTCCTGCAGGGAAGTTGGACAGGAAGACCTCTAAAGGTCCCTTCCAGTCTAAAGCATTCTATGATTCTATGTGAAATTTACAAGTTTCATTTATTATATTTTGGGTTGTGTGCATTCATTGTTTGAATGTTTGTCTTGCAAGAGTATTAAAGATACTCTTCAGCATCTACACACTTTTCCCCCCTGTAGTTTTCTGCTTGCTCTTTTCAAAATCCTTTTTCTGTTTCTTTCCCATCAAATGGATATTTGCACTCCCTAAAAATTTATAGAGAGATCATTTGAACAAGGCATTGCGTAATCTGTTTAGTGTTTGCACTGAATGCGCAGTGTCTTCTTACTTAATGTCTATTAACATCAAGGCCTTGAGGTCACCAATAAACCTTACTGATCCTGATCAACCACACCTTGGGCACAGGAAACCCATTTTAGCCTGCTTTGCTTCCTTGCTGGACACACCGGAGCAGACCCTGGCTGTGAGGGATCTGCCAGCCCATGCGGCATCCTGACAGTAAGGTAGTGAAGTGTCTGTTTATTAAATGAACTTTAGGTTGACGTGCTGCAGAAGCTCAATGCCTGTGGTAAGAGGGAGACAGTCCAGAGTGCATCCTTTTGAGAAGCTTCTTTGTTTTGTTCTTGCAGCTGCAGATTTTGTCTCTTAAGGAAAGAACAAGAAAACAAAACACAGACACAAACCCAACAAAAACAATGGCTTTTGTGGAGGTAACTCAGGGATTTTGTGTTCTCATTTCCAAACACTGATGTGAAACATACACTAAGTGGAGCTTTCTGTTCTGATTTTAACAAGGTTAATTTTGCTGGGCCAGGTACCTCTCAGAGATGAGCATCTCCAAATACTTTCAGAATTGAGCTGGCTTTATCAGCAAGTTTGCAGATGACACGAAGGTGAGTGGTGCAATTGCCACACCAGAAGGACGGGATGTCATCCAGAGGAATCTGGACAGGCTGGAGAAGTGGGCCTGTGAGAACCTCATAAGGTTCAACAAGGCCAAGTGCAAGGCCCTACACCTGGGTCGGGGCAATCCCCGTTTTCAGTACTCAGTGGGGGCGTAATGTGATTGAGAGCTGCCCTGCAGAGAAGGACTTGGAGGTGCTGGTCGATGAGAAGCTCTACATGAGCCAGCAGTGTGCGCTCGCAGCCCAGAAAGCCAACCATATCCTGGGCTGCATCAAAAGAAGCGTGGCCAGCAGGTATAGGAAAGTGATTCTGCCCCTCTATTCCTCTCTTATGAGATCTCATCTGGACAGGTTCTATGTGTAGCCAAAAGAGGTGAAGGCTGAGTGCATCTCTGAGCCCTGATACCCTTTCCCACGTGCCTTGTATTGGTGGACTGCTCTGGCTTTGCTGAATTTGTAGCAGGCTTGTCAGCATATCATTAGCAAACTGCAGTTATCTACGATATGCAAAGTGAAAAGTAAAGAAAAAAAATTTTCTTCGATGTCTTAATGAGAAAGGAATTCTATTGTTACCAGCAAAATGAATTTCTGCATTCTTGAGAAGGTATATTATAGATTTGACATGAAGTTATTTATTTGTATTATCTGTCCATGTTTTAATAATTAATTGTTATTGCCTTTAGGAATGTAATCCACATAAAGACAAAAATTTCTTAGATTGACAGAGGATCTTGTACTATCTGATATGATTGTAAAAGGAGTTGAGGGAATTACTTATGCAAAATCACATGTAATTACTTGAGAAAACAATACAACTTGTGTGCAAATGTCAAATGATGTTGGTTATGAGTAGAGAGTGAAAATTTGAGATGAAAATCACCATCCAAGAATATATATCAACACTTGCAATTTCTTGGAAGGCAAGCATGCTGAGGAACAGACAGGTGACAGTTTGTGGCAGTTTATCAGGCTGTGAAGCATGAACATGCATGGTTTGCACACCTCCCTGGCTTGATATGTAGTTCCTTCATTGATTTGGAAATGGAAGACGTGCAAGTACAGTCAGTTAAGTCTTCTGGGAACATGCAGAAGGGCAAATAAAACCTTTGAGAGCTCTCCATGGCAACAGCTGTATTACAGGGTACGATGATTCTTCTGTGCTATCAAGTCTAGGTGCAGGGCACAGTTGTATCCTGACCCCACACCAGGATGCAATGCAGATTCAAGCCACTTCTTCCGCTTTTCCCTGGAATAAGACCCAGTCTGCTGCTAGGAGGGAGTAATGAGCATGCTCTACCCAGATCTCCAGCAGAGCTGCAGCATGAGTCCTGGCAATAAATGATCTGTGATTGGAGAGGCTGAAATACAGAAGTTCCAGTGCAAACACTTGATTAACATTGAGTTAAAGTTGCCAGCACCCATTTACCACTGACCACAAAGGAATAAGCAGCAAAGACCCATTCTGTCAGCTACTGGTGCTTATTTTTCAGTCTCTCTTTTCAGACTCAGCTGTTGCCTTGTTCATCCAGAAGCCCTGCATTTTGTTCCTTTTCTGAGCAACCTCTGTTCTGCCTAGGCTACCAGCATAAATATTTATATTGTTACAGTTCCAGTGTTGCAGATTTTTTTTTCCAACAACCTACTGCTATGACTACAAGCTGTGAATAATTACTAACATAAACCAGCTGCTTGCATAAGTCTTGCTTAATGTTACAGAACACACTCATGTTTTCAGTTGCATTATTTGCAACCATTTGAAAAAGGCAACGGAGTTACAGAAGTGAGGAAGCTATATCAGTACCACTCTGGTCCTAAAACCAGGTAATTATTCAAGCAGTAAAGGGTGATGGTAAAGGTGCTTGCTTGTTTCTGGCTTAAAAAGGAAAAAATGGAAAGGAAGGAGCTGGGGTGAGACATGGAACTGATGAGCATATTAAGTGCTAACCAGCCAAAAGACTATTTTTCAGATTTCTGAATATTTTGTATAGTTGTCTACTACAGAGGAGAGGTATTTCACATGAAAGCTTTTTTTTTAAATAACATTACTCAGGTATTTTTAGTAAAATAACAATGCTTTCTCCTGTATTTTTCCTAGTCTGTAATATTTTCTTATGTCTATTGGAGCTTTTTAGTTCAATGCTATGTTCAAAATTAGCCACGTCAAAAAAGTAGAAAAGCAATTAAAAAGTTGTTATATGAGGTGCAAAGAACAAGAATTCAGCTGCTGACCTTTTTGCAGTTTATCAGTGAAATGGAGTGTTACTTTATTAGCTGCTGGTGATATTTCTAGGCTATAGTGTCATGTGTATGTAATTATAAATGATTTTTTTTCCTTGTCTGTGACTAAGAACTTGATTGTGTATACCTGTGCAACGTATATATGATATCTAAAAGGCCTAAACTTGGGAAACACAAGATGGTAAGGGGCATTCCCTGCCCCTTAGCTAGTTTATTCACATTTCAGGTGTTCATGTACATTGCTCTCTCTCTGATTTATCATGCTTAACCTGACAGAGCAGTTAAGTTTCTCATTCCATTATTGCTGTTCAAGAATCTGATTTGATCTGGTTCTTATAAATTTTTAGATTTAATATATTAATTGCCAGTTGAAACATTCTTCTCCTCCATTGGTATTTACTGGATTTACTATTTATATATGGCAGTTCAAGCCTGTCTTCAATTTAATCTAAACAAGCCAAATCAACTTAACCTCTTTTTGAAAGTTAACCACCTTATTTTCCCTGGTAAATTACTAGTCTTTCTACCATAAGAAATCCCTTCAAGTTTGTTAACATATTGGTGAGTGTAAAACATTTCAAGCAGAGGCAGGCTGGTACCCTGAAAAATGGTGTTGGGGTCATAAACAGAAGATGTGTGTGATAGATTAGTTTGTGATCCATGTGAGAATATACTAGCCTCAGCTGTGCTTGCTCATACCATGTGGCTGCAGGACAACCTGAGCCAGCTCATTCTATTGGAGAAGCCTCTAGGCAGCTCCCAATTGGCACCTGGCAATGACTCCATCTGCATGTCTCTGCTTACCTTGAAGAGAAACACCCTGTTTTCATGCAACATTCTTTGCTTGACAGTAGAGATAATTACTAGAGTTGCTTACTTCTAATGACAGCTCATAAAACCTCTGAAGGCTTCAGTGCTTGCAAATCTCCCCAAAGTCAGAATTTGCACAGCATGTCATGCCCTGACTAAAGGTCTGGCGGATGCTTTACAGCTTTGTGTTCCCAGTACCTGAAGAAATATAAGATCATCTGTGGTGTCCCCTGTTACCTTCTGGATTTATCTCCAATAAACCAAATTTTAATCACTATCATATGGAGTCTGAGCACCTTTCTTATTGGGATATTTGACAAACATTTGCATCAGTGCATTGCAAGTGCCTTAGGGTCTTCTCTAACTCTGCTGGAAATGAAATAGTTAACCTAATTTAAGGTGTTTTTTTGGGTTTTGGGTTTTTTTTTTGGTTTTTTTTTTAATAGATATGGTGAGTCATGGGAATCTTGTCACCCAATTCTTCTGCTTAGTCTGTGATTCTGGATAGCAAACCATTATTTATGTGTGAAAAAAATAAAGAAAGTGGTGCAATTTCTGAGTGTTGGAGGAGCACATGAGTAAAGATGGTTATGAGCCAGACTGTAGGGTCACATACTCCTCTTCCAACTCTTGTGCTGTTGGCAAGTTACATAGGAAAACTTTTTTTTTTTGTGCTGATAGCAGTAATGAAAATATTGAGATGAAGGCAATGATTGATCCCCTGTTGAGTTCCTTCTGTGACAGCAACTACTGCCACACCTAGGCTCTTCCCTTTTCAAGTATCTGCTGTCATCTTTCACTAGCTGGCTTCCCAATCAGCCTTGCAGTTCTGGTTTTGCAATATAACTCGGCTTTCTCTACAATACCAGGATAAAGTTGATAAACATAATGAAACAAAACAGTAGACTAATGTGTTGTAACTGAATACTACAACTTCACTTTTGTCTTTTCCACTTCCAATTTTAACCTTTCTAAATCAAAAGTTTTTGCATAACCTGCAGCTTACAGTTCGATTGGTTTTGAATACTTCTTCCTCAACCAAAGATTTTCCGTTCTCCAATTTCCTGGATCATATATTTATTTTTATTAGCCTTGCTGCCTTCTCCTTCCACAGGTGCTATTACCTTTCTCAAGGAGATGAGAGGATTTTTTTTTTTTTGTGGCCATGTGTAATTTTTCTGCTCACTCTGATTGCACTAAATTACTATTTAATTTTTAAATGTTTTACTTTTTAAATGTTTTAAATGTTTTACTTTACCATGTGAAACTAAACTCCATCTGACTTTTGCCAGTGCTCATGGTTATGACCTTGAAAACAGATCTTTTACCTGTCAGTCCCATGTCTCATTTGTCTAATATTTTTGCCAAGACAGATTCCTCCAGCTGAGTTTTAGGACTTCCATCCTGCAGGTAAAGTAGGAGAAAGTAATTTTGTTGGAAGTAAGAAAACTGATGAATTATATTCTTTGTGGGGAAAAAAAGGACAGATTTTACCATAAAGAGTATGCCTAGCTTTTCTGCAACAAACTTGCTAGAAGTATAAATTAATTCCCATGATCTATTGGTGAATTTGTAACTGCAAAACATTTGATTACCACACTACCAAGATGATAAATTCTTGTAAGATGTACGTCTGCAAGATGTAAATGCTAAACTAGACATTCAGTGTTAAAACTGAAAGTGGTATTGCTCAGTAAAATGGAATTATGCATTCTCAGCACTGCAAGCACATTTAGATGGCCCTGACATTCCTAGCAGTCTGGTCTGGGATGATGAGTATCAAAATAGCCTGTTTTATGCATCTTTAACTATACCTAAATACTTACCTGCATTTATATTTCTGGATATTTTTTCTTGTAACATTAGAAGTTTTGTTTGTATAATGATATTCTTAATGTCTTCATCAAAGTTATCTTGTGCAACAAACTAAACTAGAAATGGTAGAAGAATATACCTGAAGAGCTTTAAAATTAGTTTTTTTATTTGCTCATTCCAGTTTCAGATGAAAAATATATACAACGAATATGTATTGCAGCCAAAACTAAAAAAAATAAAGATTGTGGCTATAAACCACATTGTTTTGCCCTAAATATAGTTTCGGATGTCTTAGAGACATGATATGACTATAGTCTCTTCTCACGTAGAAAGGATGATGTGCCAGGAGCAAGTAAAACACAAGATTACTGAGTTCTATCATTTCCTTTACAAAAGCAGTGATTATATTTGCCTGTAATAGTCACTTGTCCCCCTAAAATCAGGGCAATGTTTGCCCTGATTATTGCTGGTTAAGTCAGGGTGGTGTCCGCACAATGCATGTTTCAAGAGACTTTATTTCAGACTAAGTGCTGTCAGATACTGTTGATAGCACGCTTAGGTAGTTGGACCTTATCTTCAGGTTTTGCCTCATTGGAAAGGAATATGTTTCATAGGCTCCGGGACTGTTTGATGATACAAAGTGGGAGGGGTGGGGTCGAGAGGCAAATCAACTTTAAAAGCACTTTACTAATCCAAACTTTAAAAAAAAGAGTAAATTCCACTGCATAGATCTGATCAGGAAGATATTTGGATAACTCTTTGCTTAGCTTTTACTTCATTGCTGAAGCTGGTGGTTCTTGGTCCTCTTTAAAGTGTTTCTGGTGACCACATCAAATATTCATTCAGACTGGTGTCAATGTCCACTTTCCTTGGAGAACCCACTTCATTGCTCTTCCCCATGATTTTTGTCTTGTCAGAACTGCTATGTTCTGCTTATTTTTCTGTCTCATGAAATCCTTCCATTTCAGCTGATATTCCTTCGGCTTTACTATTATGTGTTTTTTCTAAATTCTGATTCACATCAATCACTGAATAGTTGAATGCTTGAAGAGTTCTCATTTTACCTATCCATTTTGGTAATATTTTAACAATGTCTTTTATACCAGAAACATTTTTAGCTGAAACATTTTTTCATTATTAGTGGTATTATAATGAAGTTAGGAGGAAAAAAAAGTACTGCATACAGCAGAGCCTCTTGTGTGTATGTCTCAGAAAGAATTCTTCAAAAAAAATTTTTTTTAAAATCAGTGCTTCTAGAAAAATGTAGCAGAGCAGATTAAGGAACACCTCACTTGCCTTTATGATAATCAGATTTAGCTCATATATTCTTGCTGGTGGTGCAAAATAACAATACAGAAGCTAGAAATCTTGCATCAAAATTATTTGATCTAATACAGTGAGTTCATAAGAAACATTTCCAAACATGAAATACGTGATATAATTGCTGAACATTATAACAGTATAACTGACTACATAAATCCCCACTGTCTCTGCTGAACTAGGAATGAATTTATTTCTGTGTTTCACCCAACAACATGATGCCTGGAGCTGTTCTAACATGCCTCCAGGGAGCACTGCAAACCTTGCATTGAGGAAGGACAATACATGCAGGCACAGCAGGGCATGATCTCTCATCTTTGTTTATCTGTTGCATAACAGCTGAAAGTGTTTCTGTTTGGTAAATACAGTACTACCAGAAAGTGGAATGAAAAAATACCAGAAGGAAAAATCAGAGTGGAAGGAGCAGGACATGGCTGGATTATTCTCCACAGTTTTTTTGCAGAATACTTGTAATTTGCTTAGCAAATGTGTTTATGATGCGTTTCTAACAATAATGAGAACATCTACCTTGATAATTCTAAACAGTCCATGATTGCTGCCTACTTTGGGAGGAACCTAAGAAAGAGTTTTCCTCTATCTTACTATCTGTTTTAGTAGTTTGATTAGTCAATAAGTTAGTCACCAAGTAAGTGACGCTGCAGCCTTAAAAACTCCCTGTACCCAATTCTGTGTGCACCACACTACTTTCGAATAACTTCTGCTTTGAAGAATACTGACTCCAGTTCTGGTGTGTGAGTGTAACAGGAAACTAAGAAACACCAGAATACAGCGAACAAACTGTTCCCAGAACAATCACAAGCTAAGTGACCTCCAAAATGTCAGGGTTACTTAATAGCTGGTAAGCCTGTAGGTAAAACCTGAGGGGCTGAATGGGACACAGCCTGCGTGCTCAGGCTGCGGGTCAAATATCTCAGTGACATGTGGCAGTCTGCGGTATTTGGGCAAAGCTGCCAAAGTGCCCTAGTGGAGAGGCGAATAAAACACCTCACGTCCCTGAGATGCTCCTGCCAACAGCCTCTCGAGTTTTGAAGGAATCTTTCTCTGTCAGTGACACGGTCTCTTCAATTAGGGGAGTTTGCAGCTGCCTGTACCACCAGAAAAAGGCAAAGGTAAAGATAGATGAAGAAGAAGATGAAGAGGAAGGTGAAGATGAAGGTGAAGATGAAGGTGAAGATGAAGATGAAGATGAAGATGAAGATGAAGATGAAGATGAAGAGGAAGGTGAAGATGAAGATGAAGAGGAAGATGAAGGTGAAGATGAAGGTGAAGATGAAGATGAAGATGAAGAGGAAGATGAAGATGAAGATGAAGATGAAGATGAAGATGAAGATGAAGATGAAGATGAAGATGAAGATAAAGCCTGGTGCATTGGGAGCTGTCCCTGCCCATGGAAGGGGAATTGGAACTGAATGATCTTTAAGGTCCCTTCCAACCCAAACAATTCTATGATTCTATGATAAAGCTAAAGCTAAAGATCAGTCCCCCCAGCTCTTGCAGCCTTTATCTGGAGGATTTCCTGCCGCTTCCCTCGCCCCTGCCCCGGGGCTGAGGACGAGCCCTGGCCGCGGCAGCCAAGGCAGGCGGAGGATAGAGGCTCAGGCGGTGTCAGTCCGTCTGTTTTGTTTCAACAGGAAGTGGATCTTGCTCAAACTCCTTATTTTTTCGCAGCCCGGGTTTAACCCGTTCCGCCTGCCCGCGCCGGGAAACCTGCAGCCTCGAGTCGGGGCGGGGGAAGACAGCCCGTCCCCTCCCGTCCATCCCCTCCCGTCCATCCCCTCCCGTCCATCCCATCCCTGACGCAGGACCAGCAGCAGGTAGATCAGCGGCGGGGATTGCCCTGGTTTCCCCCACCAGGGAACCCTGTGAGCTGGGCGCCCGGCGAGGCGGGGGTATGAATGAATGAATGAATGAATGAATGAATGAATGAATGAAGAATGAATGAAAGAAAGAATGAATGAATGGCTGTGCCCCCCGACAGCCGAGGGTGGCCGGGTGGAGTCAGCGGGGACCGCTTTTCTCCCTCTGTCTTTTGTCGCAGTGTCAGCCAGCTCGGGTCGAGGTGGTGGGGAATCCGTAGGGATGCGCTGACAGACGTAGTTTGCAGGGGCGTGGGGGCCTTGGAGGTGGCTCAGGCCGAGGTGGTGTCTCCTGGGGAAACTGAGAGCTGGGGACAGCTTAGGAGTGGGAGTGAAATACTTTTTTTAAAAGCTCGTCATTTTCCTCTGCAGGCTGATATGGTTCCGTTTCTGAGAGAAATCATCTGAACTCCTTTTCCGTGAAGCTAAACCTTGGCGCCCGGCTCTGTTGAGTCTCCTCCTCGGAGACGTGCCCTTCCTACCTCGCTGAAGAGCCACAGCCCTGTTCAGGTCAGTGTTTCCAGGAATACATAAAGATTTCAGTGAAGGATATTGAAAAATCTTTTGCTGCCGTACCTGGTGAGGGATGTCAGTGATTCATGGAAAAAAAAAGGCTGTTGAGATAGCCTTGATGCTGTAACTGCATTCAAATGGAGGAGGGAAACCAAGCCAACTCTTCAAAACCAGTTAGATGTGTCTCAACGCCTTCCTGATTAGATCTAAAATTTAAGATTAAGTTCTTTTAAAGAGGCATGGCGTGCCTTGCAGTTAATAGAAGTGTTTAAGGTAATATAGCTGCCTTCCATTACTTAGAGAAGGATGGTGAGGGGCTCTTTATCAGGGACTCCAGTGATAGGATGAGGGTGAATGGTTTTAAGCTGAAAGAGAGGATATTTAGATTAGGTGTTAGAATGATTTTTTTTTTACCATGGTGGTGTCCAGAGAAGTTGTGGATGACACATCCCTGGAGGCGTTCAAGGCCAGATTGTATGTGGCTTGAAGCAACGTGATCTAGTGGAAGGTGTCCCTTCCCATGGCAGGTGAGTTGGAACTACATGATCTTTAAGGTCCTTTCCAACCCAAACCTTTCTATGATAATATATATGTATATATTTTCCTGATTTAAAATATTCATGGGCTTATATTAAAGAAATGGTGTGATATTCTGACTTTTTGTTAGGAGTCTCAATTTCAAGAACAGGACTGTTGTGTGTTTTAACCTGTCCATGTTTTTGAATGAGACATCCGAAGAAAAAGCACCACAAGTGTGCAAAAATTACTGGAAAACATGAATCTTCAGAATTCTCATGAGACTAGATTTTTTAAAAGTTGAGTGGATCAACTTTGAAAGGACTAAAGAGCAGAGGAAAAGGTGGCTGTACCAATTTAATCACAGATTTTTATGAGACTTACGCTTTACTGTGTGCTATTGTGGATGCTGTAACTGAAATTCCTGTGCCTGTATCAGTGAAGACCTCTTCCAGGCACATGTGTTCTTTGTTTTCATTTTAAATTGATGCAAATGTTTCTTTTCAAGGTTCAGATTCACAGATGTGGCCTCAGATACATGGAATTTTTTTCACTCTGGAAAATTAGGGCAGAAATAACTGCGGCTGAATTCCGTCCTGAGTGGCAAAACTCTGCAGGACAATTGCAAACTCAAGATGTGGACAAAATGGCTGGGAAAAAGGAGAAATTTGGCTGTTTATCATGGCAAAATGTGGTAGGAAAAACATTTTCACTTGACTCTGCGGTCATAGATTTGTTGTTATTATCATGAATTGTATGAATGCATGTGCAGAGCAGAGCCTGACTTTGCTGTTAGGTGTACCTTCCAATGTCCAATGGAAGATTTTTCATCATGAAAAGTCAGAGATAAGAAGGAGTCTCCATGGAACAGTTCATGTGTATGGTTTTACAAGGGCTGTATATATTTACAGGTCTTCCATGTTGTTAAATAGGCAAGCTATAAATTTAAATGTATAGAAAAAACATTGAATTTGTAGAGAAGCAAGATTCTGGAAGACTTTTTCCTTCAGAACAGGGCAAAATATTACTGGTGCATCTACTGAAATGACTGCTGCGGCAAAAATTACTTGAGGGAGCATGTGTGAGACCTAACACTAGAGTAAGATAATCCTGTAATGGAACTGATCTTATGAAAAACCAGCAAATCGGAGAGGTCATAAAGAAAATACCTATTCATAAGTCTATTCAATCTCTTTTTCTTTTTAAGATTTTTTCTATTATAATATTTTAATCTTTAAAATTGAAAACTAGAGATTTTAGGAGTTAGAGTCTACCACAATTAGCGAAGAAAGTTAAAGCTTTTGTACAAACACACATAAATCCCTTCCAGTGATTTTCAAGTTCTGTGTATTTCTTTATATGCTCAGTGTTCTTGCGGGGACCCATTACTTCTTGCAACTAGGCAAGAAAAGACCTGCCTAGTAATTTGAGTGGAAATTTGCAATGAGGGAGGAGGGAAGAAGGAAGAAAGCAGGCACTGCAAGAAGCAGTGTGGATGACTCAATATATAGCACACTTGTGAGTCAGTTTGAAGTAAGACACAGCAGCCGGAAGTGTCGTCTTTAACTATTGTAGAAACTGGTGATTAGCTGAAGGTTCTTCACAGTACGATGGGGTTTTCCTGATCATCTTTCAGTTCGAAGAATTGCATTTGTCCTTTCACAGTGTTGTAGAAACTGTTGTAGACTGAACAGAAAAGAAATCAGTAAGGCAGGTCAAGTTAAGGAACAGCTTGTCAGTGGCATGCCACTAATAGATCCTTCTCCAACCATGTTAGGGATAAAAAGCCTAACAAAGAGTCCTGACAGACAATAAATCATTCAGGTATAAAAAAAACCCCAAACCCTATGGGATCGGCTAAGTGGAAAGATAGCAAGTGGGGAAAAAACCCCAAACACATAATTTTTTGTATTTCTGTTTGTCTTAGTAGAGCATGGATTTCAGTGCCAGAACCTTTTTTTTTAATTCTAATCTTTTATGGAAGGATCTGTCTCAAACTGAAAACCCAGTAAAAAGCAGTTATAGAATAAAATGATCTGTAACAAGGCACCGTGACTGACTGCCTGATACTCATCTGTTCTCATGCTGTAAATGTCTCATTTCAAGTGACTTTGGGACCAAAATATCAGGAAGTGATAAATGCTTTTTTAGCTTCCTCAAGGCATCAGAAGAGAGCCAGGAAAGTAGAGACCAATGGTCATGGTATTTGTTGTGGATAAATGTAAAGAAAATTTTGAACAAAAACAGAAGAGCAAAATCCTATCATCATATGCTCAGCGGCTGACTAGATTTGCCTGATGTTAATACTCAGCAATGAGATCTTGGAATATTACTACACAGACCCATGAAAGTACCAGGTCAATACTCAGTGGTACAGAAAGAATAAATAGATTGTTAGAAATTAATATGGAATTATTAGGGAAAAAAAGCCAGAAAAAAATTTTGTAGTTTATAAGTCTGTAGTGCCCCTATGTTTTCAAGATTACACAAGTTGTATTCTCCCCTCCCCATCTTGGACAGGCTGTAGCATAACTGGAGAAGGTACAGGAGGTGGTAAAGATGGTCAGAAGTATGAAATGAGATTCCATCTCAGGGACAGTTGGAGAGACTAAGATGCTAACTTGGAAAAGCAAGAACTAGTGAGAAGTGTGCTAGAGATGTGAAAACCCCTGAGTGCTTAATAAGCTGGATAGGAAATGTTCACTGATTTTTTTTTTCTTATGGTATAATAATTAGGAGCTGTTAAGCAAAGCAAGCAGGTAACAGGCTCAAAACAAACCAAAGATGATTTCTGTATTTCTTATGTCCTATATTAACTGTGTAATTCCTGTACTAAGTGTGCAATGCAGACATTGACTTTTAATAGTGGAATTTTATACTGGAAACTGCTAATTGAAGGTTTTTGGTATTTTTACTTTTCTGCAGGGAAACATGGCAGCAAAAACGTTTTTGTGTAATATCACAACAGCACTTCTATCTTTAATTATTGCAGGTAAGTTTATTGGTGTCTGTGGAAGATTGTCTTCTTAAACTTATTTTTTCACACAATACTAATTTGCTGTGAATATGGTGATAATGGTAAAATTTATTTGTATACCAGTGAGGGTTTTTTAAACAGTCTTAAGAGCAGGAGCCTATAAAACATGTAATTTGCAATATTTTACATCTTATCTTATCACAGAATTGTTTAGGTTGGAAGGGAACTCTTGAGATCATCTAGACTAACCTCCCTGAAAACTCACTCCAGGGTAGCTAAAGCAGGTTGCCCAGGGCTATGTACAGTTGAATTTTGAATATCTGCACAGATGGAGGCTCTACAGGCTCTCTGGGCAACCTTTTCTAGTCTTCTATCACCCTTACAGTAAAAAAAGGTTTTTTCTTGCGTTTAGGCAGGATTTTACGTGTTTCAGTCTGTGCTCGTTTTCTCTTGTCCTGTTACTGGGTTATATTGGAAAAAGTCTGGCCCCTTGTTTTACATTCCCACCCATGTATAAGATCTACCTGCCCACTTCCCAAGCCTTCTGTTCTCCAGGCTCCCAAGCCTTCTCTTCTCCAGACTGAACAGTTCCAGCTCTTTCAGCCTTTCCTTGTGTAAGAGGTGCTTCACTCCCCTAGTCATCTTTGTGTTCCTGTGCTGAACTTCCTCCAGTAAATCCATGTCTCTTGTGCTGGGGAGCAGAGAACTGGCCACTGTACTCCAGATGTGGCCTGACCAGTTTCTGAGCAGAGGGAAAGGATTGCCTTCCTTGACCCGCTTGCCGGTCCTAATGCAGCCCAGGACACTGTTAGCCGCCTTTGCCATGAGGGGGCATTGGTACGTTTGTTGTCCATCAGGACCCCAATGTTCTTCTCTGCAGAGCTGCTTTCCAGCTGAGTGGAGCTCAGCATGTGCTGATGCCTGCTGTCATTCCTCACCAGATACAGGACTTCGCATTCCCCTTTGTTGAACTGAATCAGCCCATTTCTCCTGCCTTTGATGTCTGCGTGGATGGCAGTGCAAGTCTCTGGTGTATGCACTGGTGAAATGAATTACGGTTTTAACTTTACAGAGCGTCTCCTTAGTATTTTTCCATACTGGAAAATATAGCCACTTGACAATAGCATTTAGATTTTTGTAAAATTGCTAGGCTACTCAGTTGCAACTGCTTGTTTCTGTACGTCAGCTGTCAACAAACAACCCAGTTCATGTTTAAAACATTTCTGGTGGTTCAAATGAGTCATTGTCATAATCTTGTCATTCCACCTAGAATCTTGCAGCAGTTCCAGACTATAAAACCAAAAACTTGTTGAATTTCCATTCCTTGAGTTTCTAGCAAGCCAATTGTTCGGGTTTTTTTTGGTTTTGTTTTACCTGTGGAGGGGCAAGCTGCAAGGTTCACCAGTCCATTGGATAGTCTGTTTTTTTTTGACTAAGTAAGGATGTGTAGGTGATGGGTAGGCTGCCTTCCTTGCAATAACAGAGAGTTCTACTGTCTGTTTAGTTACTTGTGGAGCTTATGATTTCTTTCCTGCTCCACGGAAGTAATGGAGGTCACTGGAGGAGGGAGGTTTCAGAGAAACTGAGGCAAGATTGGTGTTTAAAAAAACCCAACACTATTTCAGAGTATCAGCATTTAGTGGCATAAAAGGGTTATCAGTTCCTATGACTACAGCATTTCATAACCATCAAAATTGTTATGGGGCATTAAATACAGATATCTGAGCAACTCAGTGTAATTTGGAAAAGACGTGTAGCGATTGGTGAGAACTGTGGGTGATGTAAGGCTATCCCTGGTAGTTAATGCTGACTATGAAGAAGATATTTGTGTATTGAATTGTTTAGTGGTAGAATGTCAATAAGTAAAATCAAATGGATGTGTAGAGGCATGGAAGGGTGAAACAAATGTGGCAGAAACAAGAATACTGTGGATGTGCGTGGTGTGAATATTGAGTTAATTAATAACCATTTGGGATAAATGCTATTTTGACATGTCTTGATGCTCCATGGAAGCATTAGCTCTGTCATCAGCAGTGGCCAGGAAAGGAGAAATTCTGGGGAGAAAGCAGAACAGAAAATGGAAAGCTTCGTTATGCTGCTCTATAATACCATGGTGAATGTGAATCAATTGAACTCTACAGTTCTCGTCATTCCATCTCAGCAAGACCGTGTCAGAAAAGGTAGAGAGGAGAGTGGCAGTGTTGTCAGAAATGAGATGGCCTCTGTATGAGAAGTCATTAAAAGAATGAGGGTTCTGAAGTGAAGAAAAGAGGCGACTGAGTCAAGATGTGACAGAGGTCTGCAAAATGGTGATGAGGGAATATTTATTCTCATCATGAGTAGCACATGATACCCTGAGAACTAATAAAAGCCAATTAATAGTTTTTCATGAAGAACATGAGAGAAAACAAAGGGGATGAAAGCAAAGCTTTACTGTAATTGTTCTGTCCTGTTCTCTTTTCCTACACATTTTCCACTGGTTGTTATCAGATACAGGGTTTTAGATTAGACAGACGCTTGTGTGACTCTGTGTGCCAGTTCTTATAGTCTAACAAAATAACGAATTTTAGAAAAATATAATACTGACTCTGAATACCAGGGCTGCCTTCCTGAGTTGCTGTCATTTTTGTCATATTGACCAAAATAAAATACCCCACAGCATTGCTCTTTTCCTGTGTTAATCATTTGGGTACTGAAAACATCATCCGTCTTGAAGACTTACTTTGACTACAGTTAAATGAAGTTAACAAGTGAAAGTATTACAAGTGAAATTTCTGTGTGCATGTGTGCATTTTTGTATAGGCTCTTGAAAGAGACTGTAGAAATACAAGTGTTCTAGTAATTTTCATCTGAACTGAAATGTACAAATGAGTCTGCTGCAAATGAAGAGATTCTGTTGAGTGTAGAGTGTGCATTCAAAAAACAGCATTTCATTTCAGCACGTAACTATAGCTGTATAACACTGAGTAATGCTCTCAACTGTAAAGATAAGTGATTGTTATTGCATTTTTAGTAGTTTTATGAATGGAGGTGGCAACTCTAATGAACTTTGGAAATATAATCAAGAAATGAACTTTTCACAGTGTCTGAGGTTTTCTTTAATATTTCTCTCCTTTCTTTAGAGAACTGTGAAGCCTATGATGTGATGTTGAGGCACAGTCTTGTGCCTGAAGGGCAACCTCTTGCTATTAAATGTTCACTGGGAAATAACTTGAAAAGCGGAGACTACAACTTAACATGGTATAAAGTTGGTAATGAGACAGCTGTGCCTAGAGACAAACTGTCCAGAATCCATCAACAGAAGAGTTTAATTTGGTTTCTCCCTGCAATGTTAGAAGATTCTGGAGATTATGAATGTGTCATAAGGTGAAAGTTAAAAAAAAAAAATTGCATTGCTACAGAAATCAGTTGCAAAGGGAATAACTTTTAGAAGGCAAGTAGAATTTGGGGGATAAGAGAAATACTAGCAAAGAAAGGAGACTCTGTTCCCCAAAACTAACTTTAGGTTGAGGAAAGTAAATTTAGTTGGGAGTTATTTTCCTAGTAGGTAAAACCGTTAGAGAAACTGTGAACTTCTTGTCCTCTCTTTTTTTTTTTTTAAAAAAGAATACCATATATGTTGGAGTTGGAAAATACACTGAATATGTTAATCTAATTATGTTATTAATTGCAGGAATACGACAAGCTATAGGAAAATGTTTACAAGAGTAACAGTTTTTGAGAGGGTTGATGGTGTATGCTTAAATGAAAAATTTGCTGTAGAGGAGGTGATATTCACATTGTCATCTGCAAAGGTTGTGTGTCCACACTTGGATTATTTCAGGAATTGGAAGAATACTCAGCCTGTTCAGTGGTATAAGGTGAGAATGCTGTGTTTTGTACTGTCTTATAACCATCCATTATTTAAAACTTACATCACTGATGTTTGTGAACTGTAAGAGATTTATTGTAAATTGGAGAAAAATGCTTTTAAGATGTATTGGGAGAGGATTAAGACTTTTTATCTCTTAAAGGTGTAGGCAGTTATTTTGATTAACGGGGTAGAAATTAAGTGTAGATGTAAGAGACGTTGACCCACATATCCACCAGGTGGCATCTTTTTACTTGCTAGGGAAACACACCGTCTTGGCTTTTTTGCAGACACAGTTTGAGTATTACATTTGTGAGAGATCGCATATCTATTATGTCCTCAGTATTGCTCCATTAAATAAATTCCTTTCATATTGTTCACGCTTAAGTAAAAGCTCTTTCTGTTACAAGTGCCTGTTACAGTGTTCCTGCCTTGTGCCAATGAAGTCCTTATGGTACCAAGAGTATTTAAGTACATTAAAAAAATAATCTAATTATTAAGCAATTATTAATTAAGGAGTACTTTTACAAATCTAGACAATTATATTTTACTTCCTTATTTCTCTAAAATAGAAAGTTGCTTTTTATAGGAAATGAACTGGAATGTCCTCGAATTAAAAACTTGGAGCCTAAATGAAGTATGTTTTGGTTTTTATTCCACCTCCCACAGCCCCCAACTCTCCTCAGCCTCTGCAAGGCATCATTCCTTATGCTGTGGTCTACTGAAAGTTCAGATTGCATTAAAGAGAGACAAGCCCTGCAAAGAGATAGTGGCATGAATTAACAGAGTTCTTTACACACATTTAGGACTGCCAGCTACTGGAAGGGAAAAGATTCACCTTCTCAAACAGTGATCTTATAATTTTCAATGTGACTGTACGTGATCGAGGAAACTATACATGTGAAACAACATATACCTACAATGGAAAACAATACAACATTTCACGAGACATCATTTTGACTGTAGAAGGTAAGCAGATAATTTTACTGTATTTGTGTTCATAACAATGACTCCGAATTTTTGTCCAACTTCCTCCACAATCCAATTTGTGGAAAGGCATGCTTAGGGCTATTAGCTTTCACCTAAAAATGAGCCAATGAAATGCTAACTGAGAGTTTATATATTTTTGTCTGTTGTTGTCACTGTGTTGAAGATTCATTTTCGTGTTCAAAGTTGTAGTACCTCAAAGCTTTGCTACCTAGGCCAGATGCCAAGGTCTCTAAACAGATGTCCTGTAAGGCTTGGTAGGCACAATACTTTCTTCTGCAGTTTCATACTCTGCCCTGTCTCTCTGTCTTCTCTCTCTTTTACATTATACTCTTGCTGCAAGAGCTATGAATCAAACCAGGCCAAATTGTAGCAGTATCTTGACTCTGTGTGTCGTTCCTGTTGGTTTAGGTTTTTTTTTTTTTCAAACTCCTGTGTCTTCTCTTTTTGGTTTTAAGCTTCTTAACACAAGAAATACTGATCTCTCTCTGTGTCTAGCTCAGTAGACCCTGATTTATGTCAGGAAGTGTACCAGCACAACAAAAAAGAGTAGAAAAAGAAGGCTTAGCTGTAAAATCCAAACTTCTTTACTAGCACAGAATTGTGAGACTTATATTGGATTTCTGAAAAGGCTGTGCTATAACAAGGTGTGAAATGCCAGTACTTTTTTTTAATATTCCAGCTGATGAAAGACATGTTCAGGTTAGTAGTATATTGTGTTACTATTTAATGGCCTCATTTTGTACTTGCCTGTTTTGTCTGTGTCTGTCTATATTTATGCCTATGTATGTATATGTACATCTACATGAATGGTACATATTCATATGTCACATATATATGATATGGATAAACAAAATATGAGGAACAAAAGCTCAGATCAGATGAATGATCATTCTGGTCTTAAAACCTGTCCCTAGATCTTCTCTCTCAGTGTAATTTCAGCTCCCACTATTTCAGTAGAAGCAAACCCATGTCACCGATTTGCCATAAATGACTGAAGGCAGCTCAGTTGTTTTTAAAGTCTTGAGCTGAGCTAGTCTATACTAAAATGGGTGATTTTGGGTCCAGTCAGTAGTCCAGGCCCAGTTTTCAGAAGGGGAAGGATATATATGGGGCAATTCTGTGTGCTTCGTGAGGGGGCTCAGAAGGGATGCTTTGTGATTTCTTTTTGTTAATTTATACTCTTGGAGAAACTTCTTTGAATTTTGCGTATCTGATAAGAAATATTTTAAACCATCTTCCAGTTGCCTGAGACAACTGGAAATTTTGTCTGTGTGTTCAGGGACCCTCCAAGTTGGGATTCTTTTAGCCATACTGAGACATTTTTAATGTAGATATCTACATCTCTGCCTGTTGATTACCCCCACTTTGTAGTCTGTAGAGAGAAATAAGATTTCTAGAACGTCATATATCTATTCCTAATGAAAAGAACTAAAAGGGGCCACTGATTTTGTACTTCCTTATAGGCAATACTGTGGGAAGAATTGTAAGACCTTTAGCTGGAGTACAGAAATCAAATTTTCCATTTATAGTGGTAAAAGTCTAGAAGAAATGAATTGCACTTCTAAGTGTTTGGCTCCACCTAGTATCTATGGGGTGCTAGGTGCTAGGCTATCCAAATTGCAGAGGGATAATACTGTTGATATTTACCCATACACTTCTCAGCACTTGTGCATGCAATATTACGTGATTTTTTATGCCTTGGAACAGCCAAGGCACAATGAATATGTGGAGATTTGTGACATATTTTGGAAAAGATGAGCAAAGAAACTTCTAGTCAGAAGGAATGGCTACCTGAGTTACAGTACTTTCAGCATGGAATGATGTCTATTATTAAATTGCTGACAACCTTATTATTTTAGGTTGTACTTGAGTTACAGAGCGTAGAACAGGTTACAGCTGCTCCACGTTCTCTGAAAAGAACTCTCTTTCTTTTGGTTAGTGAGCCCACCAAAAAAACCCCCAGAAATATCTTATCCAAGAAACAACTCGATTGAAGTGGAACTTGGTGAGTAGTTTTCTTTATGAGAAAATATGATTTTGTATCCTAGTGAAAATACATACCTAAGGAGTGGCCAAATCTATTTTTTTGGTTATGTTTTTGGGTTTTTTTGACCAAAACTGGTTTAGTGACCAAACTGGTTTTTCTCTGATGATCTGCTGCAGGAGGAGTGTTTTAAGGGTAGAGGGAAAGGGCTTTCTAACACGCTTTAGAAGCATGTTGCTTCTAAGTCCTTGGAAACCTGTATGGAAACTTCTCAAATGTAAAGAAAATGAAAGTCAACTCAAGTGATTAACTGTCACTTTTGTTGCTTTCCATCACTCTGAAAGAGATTCTAAGAACTGATCCACCTTTGAATCTGCAGGGAAAGCGATGCCCAGAGAGAGGCATCTTCTTCCTGGATTTAGCTTGTTCCATCATACCAGTCTCTTTATGAACCTGCAGATCACTGAGCATATAGACCTTCTGTTAGAGTAACTTTTCTGAAAGGGTGTGGGACCATCCTTAGTTGGTCTGTGGGGGAGTCTGTGAACAGAATTGTATAGGCTTTATCTGGAGTATAGAAATTAACTTTTCGCTTTGTAACACAATTTTATAGGTTCACAGGTTACAGTGGATTGCAATACAACAGGTGCTGATGGGTTTGAGGTGGTTTGGACAAGCAACGGTGTGTATATTGATTATATGAGCAGAATTTTTGTGAGTCCCTATGAGTAAGTATATTCTCAGGTTAGAAAAAACTATGTTGGCCACCAAAGTGAAAATTTCTCCCTTTGACTTTAAAATATTTAGCAACATTTTCCCTTGCTTAAATAGCTTTGTGTTTAAGAACTTTAATGCTTGCCTCCAGTTTGCTTTCTGCTTTGAAGTACAAACTTGAAACATAGGTACATGCACTTTACATGTGATTGTGCTCTTTTTGGCTCTTAGTTTCTGTTGTGCAGGCTCTGGCCTGGCAGAGACCTTTTCAGTTAGATCAAGCATGTCCAGGTACATGATCTTCAGGCTATCACTTCCTTCTGTGTTCTTTTTTCCCTTCACATCTGTATTTCTGGAAGGTTGCAAGGGGTCAAACCTATGCTTTACAGGAGAAATTAAACCTGGAAGTCTCAAGAGCCTTGAGTTAGACAAGTGTAACTGATATCAGCTGAAGAGGTAAAGGAAGACTTTGTTGCAGACATTTGTACTGAAGTTTAGTGGAGTGAAAGGGGAAAAGGGAGACAGATTTCCAGTGAGGAGGTGAGGTTTCAGAGGTGAAAAATAGGTTAAATGGAGTCAAGTGAGAACAAATCAAACCTGACTTGAAAAGGCAACTAAAATTGGAGGAGAAAGCAATCTGAAAGTTTCTTAAATGTGACAAGTTGGGAACTGAAAATTGCAGGGTTCTTGTCAGCCCTCGTCTCATGATGGTGCTGTGAATACAAAATGTGAACATTTCTGTAAATTCTCAAGCAATATGTATGAGCGAGAAGCGGACAAAGAAGTGAGAACAATACCTTCAAAGTAAGAATGTAGTTGTGAGAAATAAGTCATCATAAAACAAAGGGGAGGAAATGCTGAATTCTCACCAAGAGAAAACCCTATACAAAAGTAATATATAGTACTGTCATAAAGAATTGTAATGCCATAAACAATTGGACCATAATGCCGAGGTACACCGTCACTGAGTTGATATCTTAAAAGCAATGTAATTTTCTGTACTTCGTGACACCTAAATGGTCATCTTTGCAACCATTAGTCATTTGCATTAGTGATATTGATTCGTTTGTTCTTTATTACAGTGTTCAAATTACTGTAACTTTTTCCGCAGAAAGTGATTTGTGTGGTCCTATATATGTCTTTTGTGATATATTTCAAACTTCTATTAAAATCTACTTTTAACAAGGTAGTGTATGAGGTATCCCTCATTTTGCTGGTGGTTAAGAAGTTGTTTAGTTCATACATCAGTCACACATCACAGTACATGTGACTAACAGTGTGCAGCATAATGAGTGTTTTTGTGCCCTTGTACATAATATGGGGGATAATCTGTATCTCCTAATGGTACGGTCGGACACTTCAGCTCTTCCAAGTCTCTTCTGATGTATGGGGTGAAGCAGCAGTTTAAACTCCACCCCCTGGAGTTGCACTGTGAGTTGGTGTTGGCTTCTGCAGGTCTCCACTTTTAGTGTCTTCCCTGTCCTAGAGCTACTTACTGCAAGATGACACTATTGTACCAGGGCCTCTTACTATGTCATTTCACATGATAGAATCTCTCTTTCAGCAAGCAGTGGGGCTCTCCACCTGCTCTTATAGGGACTGGGAAGCTCATAACTGGGGTTGTTTAGGCTTGAGAAGAGGAGGCTGAGGGGAGACCTTATTGCTCTCTACAACTACCTGAAAGGAGGTTGTAGAAAAGAGTGTGCCAGTCTCTTCTCCCAAGTAGCAGGTGACAAGACAAGAGGAGATCGTCTCAAGCTGCACCAGGGGAGGTTCAGCATGGACATCAGGAAATATTTTTCACAGAAAGGCTCATCAGGCACTGGAACAGGCTACCCAGGGAGGTGGTTGAGTCACGATCTCTGGGAGTATTTAAAAGACGGGTGGATATGATGCTCAGAGGCATGACTTAGTGGCTGATAGGAATTGTTTGAATCGATGATCCTGGAGGTCTTTTCCAACCTAGTGATTCTGTAACAAGAGCTTCAGTTTTTAAGGTATATTTTTGTACTTCAGCTTATTGAAACCTTATTTGCCTTTGGGGAAACACAGCTCCAGATAAGATAATATCTTTGTTTCCTAATGTTTATGCTGAATGTCACTAAGAGGCTTGACTGTTCTTTGGGTTTCCTTTGTGTAAAATAATTGCTCATCTGTCCTAAAATGTAGTTGATACCTGTGGATGGAAACAACCATTGTCATTCTGCAGCTATTAGTCGTGAATCCCCTCCAGAAAGGGCTTTGTGTTTAAGGCTCTCTTTGTTGTTGTTTGCACAGGGAGGAAGCTTCTTACGATGGACGCCCTGTGCATTCTATGAAGCTAATAATTTCAGAAGTGAATAATGAAGATTATGAACAACCGTTTGTCTGTCAAGCTTCAAATGCCTTCGGGCAGGTTGCCTCCTATGTTATATTAAAGCGCAGAGGTTAGAAATGTTGTTACTTTTGAGGCCTGTGTTTGTCTTGACTTCTCCAGAGAGGATTTAGATACCAAATGCTCATGTATCATGTTGATATAAGACAGAGGGATTACAGTTTGCAGTATGTATGCATGTACCCATACATAGAGAAAAGAGTCACTGTAGTATTATATTTATCATTATTATAGAAATAGATGGAAGTGAAAAATATGATACTCAAATTTGTATTACATTTGTGTGAAATATCAAATTTGGACAAATTCAACATTTTAAAAAAAAATCTTATATTTTTGTGCAGTTCCTGATATACAAAAAAGGCTGACTGGAGGGCTTCTCTCTTTGTTAATTTTAACACTTATTGCTTTAATAATCTACAAGATTTTCAAGATTGACTTGGTGCTTTGGTACCGTAATTCCGTCTGTGCTTTTGCAACTAAGGAAGGTATGTGAGTGTGACCAGGTATGTGAGTGTCACCAGACTATTGATTTTTCTTCACTTGCCATTACTTCTAAGCAATAATATGATTATTTAGTAGAATGTAAGTGGAATTTCCTTGAGGAATCTTCAGATATGCACAAAGACATTTCGGGGGATGGATTTTTTTCAGTCATATGGGTAAAATGTATAGTCATAGCTGATGTAAAAAACCCTTCATAATATTGAAGGCATTCATGGAGATATAGGTAAAAAAGAACATTTTTTTTCCCAAATTAGCATGTTACTTTTTGCTTTACAGAAAGGTGGTTTCTTTACATGTAGATTTACGGTCACTCTGATGATGATCAATAGGTGTCAGCAGAGCTACATCCTGTAAACTAGCTGTTTAAAACTGTGCATTAAATATTTATGTTGAAAATCAAACTTTCATGTTCTCTGAGATTAATTTTGTTGTATTTTTTTTGTCAACTTATCTCTTTAACCCAACACTTTACTCCTAAATCCTGTCAATTATGATGGTTACATGCCAGAGAGAAAAATTAGTACTAGTTCTGTATTCTGTGACTCTTATGTGTGTTAATTACTGTGATGTGGACAAAAACATTGGACAGATGTGAAAAGTTGGAATAAGTGCCACATTACATATATTTTGTGTGGCAGCCCTTAGAATTAGACTTCCTGAAGTCCTCCATAGCTTGAAAGTAAATGGATTATGTGCATTGAGATAGTTAATGGTTACTCTTGGCTGTTCTGAACGTTTTCACAGAAAAATAATTTCTACTTCAAAAGTTCAGTTTTCCAAGAACATTTACTAAAGATAATAATGATAATTAATGCAAATAATAAAAATAAAAATTAAAGAAACTTTGTTTTGTAGCTTGCTGATCAAAACTTATCTGATTTTGGTTTGGTTTCTTCATTCCTGCATTCATTATCCAGTTTTAACTCTGAAAAACCTCACCTGCCTTCTGGTCTTTTCATCTACCTGCCTTTCCCTTACAGAATTATTACATGCAAGAGCTGTCATTTTCCACCCTTTTTCATGTTTTTTTCAGAAGTGGAGATAACTGCTGTTTAGTTTGTTTCAGGAGAGGTGGTGAGGAAAATCCTGCAAGAGTGCATTTTCTTAATGTTTTGACACCTCAGGGTTTGGGGGCTCCTTCCTGCAGATCCCACGTCCAGCACACAGCTGGCTTGCTGGCACATCTGTCCCAATGGTGGGGAAAGAAATTAGGTTCTGTGGCTGATTATCTTTCTTTTGATTTGTAGAGTGTCGTAGTGCTTTGACATTATTCTGTCAGACAGGTGAATCAGCCCCCCCTTATTATTTGTGAGCAGTCCAAAATGAAACCTTGCAATAAAGTCACATTGCTTATTTTTAGTTTTTTAAAATAGAAACATTTTTTTTTTATTTTTAGATGCGAAAATCTATGATGCATATGTCCTGTACACAAAAAGCAGTGGAGACAGAAGTTTCTATTGTCTGGAAACCTTTGTACATAGAATACTCCCTGATGTTTTAGAACAACAATGTGGATATAAACTATTTATATCAGGAAGGGATGATTTACCGGGAGAAGGTATGCTTTAATTATTAGAGTTAATAGGTTGTGTTTGAACCCATTGTTCTTGGGTTAGACTATTGTATATAAAATTTAAATCCACCTAGTTTGGAGAAGCAAGTTTATTTTTAATGAATATTTTGTCCATTTTTCCACTTGATGATTTTTTATTTTTATTTTTTTTAGTTCTTTATGAAAAGTTCTTCTCTGTTATGAGGATCTGTGCTTTCTTTTTAATGTTTAACAAATGAGAATTCATCAGCTTTAATAATGTTATTGAGATTCTTTAAGCTCCTGGGGACTGAAGAAAGCAATTTTTCAGTAATTTCATGCAATGGATCATGATTTGTGAGTGATAGCTGAGAGATCTTAAACCTACCAGTCCTTTGACCATATGTATGCAATTTAAAAATTAGGAAATATTTTACATCAGTTGTAAAGTATCTATGCAAACTTTGATTTTTCTTTCATTACTTACAGCTGTGGTTAGCGTTGCTGATGAAACCCTTAAGCAAAGCAGAAGACTGATGATTATTTTGGGATCAATAACATCTAGTTGCAGCTGCCCATTAGAAGACACTTCTGAAGAGCAACTAGCTATGTATAATGCTCTCATCCGTGATGGGATCAAAGTGATTCTTATAGAAATGGATGAAATACAGGACTACACCGGCATGCCAGAATCAATCAGATACGTTAAGCAAAAACATGGAACTATCCAATGGAAAGGAGACTTCTCAGATAAATCTTGTTCAGCAAATACAAGATTCTGGAAAAAAGTGCGCTACCAAATGCCATCCAGGAAAAAAGTATCTTATTCTGAAAGGTATTTGTTGCCCCTAACTTTGAACAATTCTGCAGCAAGGGGAAGTTAAGCTGCATTTATTGAAATATAATAATACTGAGAAGCTAATGGTGAAATGTGGTTTTTTTACACAAAGACTTTGTATTGCAAAGTAAATATTTTCTTGAAGGAGTAAAAACTTCTCATCCTTTCTCCAAATTACACCCTAAAAGAAATACTGTGCACCTTTTTTCTATTCTGGGTTTTGGATAGTGACACAATTTGTTGTGTTACTCTTAGATATGTGAGAAGTAAATATTGCTGATGGCAGTTAACTATTAAATAGTTGTGGTCCACATAAATATAATATTCACTGAAGGAGCAGCTATGAAGTGCATTTTTAAAAAAAATTGAAACAGCAGTTGAGGAATTAAAACTGTATTTCTGTTGTTAGTATTTTCCTAGTCATTCTGTTCTTCTTGTTGCCTCTCCATGATCTTCTGACTTCCTCGTTGCTTCGTGCAAATTCTTGCAGTAAGTTATGGGGTCCTCTTCTGAGCAACACACCTTGTCCTTGCTTCTTGAAGTTGTTGTGGAAATACATGACATAGCAGGTATATTTAAAACTCCTCGCCACACTACATGTGTTTCAGATGAACAGCTGGTACCAAATATGTTCAGCAAATGGAATGGAATCCATGGCTTTTTAGACATTTGTTCAATAATTCTATATTATCTGATCTATGTGGTGTTTCTAAAGTTGCTCTCTTGAAATGATCAGGAAACTGAAAATATTGCAGATTTCTTGCAAGCTGGAAGCTTTCTAGACTGTCCTGCTACTCTGGAAACCAAGTGTTGTAATTCTATGTCTGAGCTATGCTAACTACAAGCAAGAAATTCACTGACAATCTATGAAAGGACTGTGCTTGGGCTGGGTATCATGGAGAGAGTGGAAAATAGCCAGTTCTGAAACATCACCAGGTGCTTATGGGAAGAAATAATTTCTTGTCTGCTTGTCAAAGAAAAGTTAGAGGCATGTGGTTATATTATCCTGCTTGAGAATCACCTGAAATTTCAGGACTCCAATTTATTGTTCTGTGTGTGTCACCATGAGGAAATGACATGTTGCTTCCATGCGGTCTGAAGTGGCAAGTTTTCACACTCTGGCCTTGAAGAACATCATCAATGCAAATGTGAATTCTACTTCCTTTTTTCATTCTTTTCTGAACTTAAGTAGTTTTTGTCATTATTGTTATTGCTAGAATAACATCTGTCACTGAATTCCTTTCAGCTGATTCTCAGAAGTGGTTATGTTGTAGAATATACATTTCACTGTGCTGTATTGATGGGAGAGAAAGCAAGGCCTGGGAGTGGAACATATGTTTAAAGTGAAAGATTTGCAAGAGCATTTCATAGTACCTTTTACTTTGAGAAAGTCTAGCATGTAGTGCTTAAGAGCAGTGTCTCATTCTCCTGGCTGTGGACTTCACAGGTGTGTAACTTTCCATAGCCTCCATTGACTAGAGACTTCTGAGACGTTGCCATGAAACTGATAACACATGAAGTACTATTATTCTAGTAGATGTTGAATTGGTCTTCTTTGGAAATGCATAATGTTTAGGCTGGAACCTTTTAAAAAAAGAATAAGAATGTAGAGAGTTTATATGATCACTAGTGTCATTTTTTTACATTGTATTTAGACTTAGATTTGCTTGGAAAAGTGTTGAAAGTTACATTTTCCTTCAAAGATTTTTTTTCCCTTGAGTTTAAAAAAAGAACCCTCTTACTGCCCATGTAGAATGAAGGGAAATAAGGAAAAGATGTTGAAACTGGTAGATTTTTTTCCAACTTCCTAATTTCATATGCTTTGAAATAACAAAAAAACCCATTAGACACTAGGATTTGCAGTACCATGGATAAATACATTGATTTTCATGGAGTTGTGCTAATATTTTTTTGTTTCTTCTGTGAATGTGCTGCTGTGATCTCCAGTTACTTTTTTTTGTAGCTCTTGCAGAGGTTTACTACAATATTCAAGATAAGCAGCTTTCCACTAAACTCTAAAGACTCCTAAAGAAGACAGATGGTTGTGAGTCAGCATTTATGTACCTAATATTTTCTTCTGAACAACCACATTTAATATGATTATGTAGACATTTTGGTATTCTGTGTGAAAATGACTGTAGGAGAAAGGTTTCAGTTATTGTTGTTAATTGTTAGCTAACTACCTGAATGCAGCATGACATGAAGTGGCGTATCCTTTTAACACAGCACTTTATTTTGAAGCTGAATTTTTTTGTGTTGCAGTAAAAGAAACACCATATAGTGTAGACATATTTGTGCTAATTGCTCTTATTAAAAAAAAAACACAACCCTACAGAAACTACTGGTTGGCTAGAGGTTTGCTTCTGGAGACTTGTTAGCTTCAGAAGGAAAAGGGAAATACAACGCAATCCATAAAAAAGTATTTGTTCACTGAAATGTAGTGGATGTGTTTCAGTTTATTGCCGGTAGTGACAGAGAAAACAGTCAGAATGGTATGTGATGTAAGGTGTATTGAAGGCATTCTCTGCAGCACTTATTTTTGCTTTTCAACCATAACTAGATTATATTTCTTTAGTTTGTTTGTTCCTGTTCCTGACAATTTTTTTGAGACTCCAGATTGTCCATTCCCTTTCTTTCCTTGTGATTAAGTTGTCTGAAATTCCACTGTCATTCCATTCATACTATAAGGGTATTTTTTTCCTGGGAGACTTTTTCCTCACATATCCCACTTTCTTACCTTTATGGCAGCTAATTCTGAGAAACAGCATGTTTCACGTTTTAATATACACATCTATGACTAGATTAATTTATGGATATGGAGATGTGATGGAGAGGAGCAGCATGTGCTCTGAGCCCAAACCCAGAACAAAGTGTTACAACCTGATAAAGTCTCTGTAAGGACTGTAGACAGAACAGCCCTGACTGGTTGATTTTTTTTTCGTTTTTACTGCCTTCCTTTTAATTTACCAGTGTATTGCATTCTAGAAGGCAGAAGAGCACAGAGGTGATTTTACATTTCCCCATTGACTTGGAGCTTTCAGCTACTACTAGAGAGGGAATCCCATTCTGCCTTTCAGAATGGGAAAGGCTATGGAAGTTTAACTGCTATTCCTCCTTCCTAGCTGCAGTTAGCTTGAAGATAAAGTAGGCAGAATACAGAGATTGTTTTTAAAATATGGGGTAAAGAGAGACTTTTTTTCCCCCTAGAAATACTTAAGGATGTATTACATTGTAGAGCTTCAGAGTACATGTAAGTAAAATCAGTGGCTAGCCCTTTTTCTCCAGAGTGCTCTCAGGTCTCTGGTTTAGTCATAGATGCTACAACCCATGGACACTGGAGCAACAGGGTTTGCTCCTAGATGTGAGGGAGGAGGGAGATACTATCAGGCTTGCCTATGGCAAGCTGTGGGAGGACACACAATGGTTGGAGGGATGGGGTGCTGGTATGAGCCCTCCACCTGCTGTCCCAGGGCACGGTGAGGATGCGGTGGCACAGTTGAAGTCCTATGGAGATGAGCAGGAGGCTCCTGAGGTAGCAGGTGCCAGGAAGGAAACTTCCACAGAACACCTTAAGGGAAATAAAGGGTCTTCCACTAAGAAGGCAATACAGCCAACAGCCCAGCTGAAGTGCCTCTATAATACGCACAAAGGTTGGGCAAGAAACAGGAGGAGCTGGAAGCTACCATGCTGCTAGCAAGCTATGGTCTGGTTGCCATCACTGAAACTTGGTGGGATGAATCCCATGACTGGAATGTGTCTAAAGGTGGCTACAGGCTATTCAGAAGGGACAGAATGGGCAGGAAGGGTGAAGGCATTGTCCTCTGTACCATGAAATGGATAGAGTGTGAAGGGCTGTCTTTGAAAAGTAGCCATGAACAAGTTGAAAGCTTGTGAGTCAGAATAAAAGATTGAGGCAGCAAAAGGAACCTTGTGGTTGGTGTGTACTACAAGTATATACACCTGATAAAGCAGAGACTACCAATGAAACCTTCTTCCTCTAGCTAAAGGAGGCTTCATGCTTGCAAGCTCTCATTGTACTGGGGGACTTCAACCACCCTGACATATGCTGGAAAAGTAGCACAGTAAGCTCTAGACAATGTAGGAGACTCCTAGAGTGTGTTGAAGATAATGTCTTAACCCAACTAATAGAAACCCCCACTGGAGGGGATGCAGTACTGGACCTGATGATCAACAATACAAGTGAGCTCATCACTGATGTCAAGATCAGTGGTAGCCTAGGGTGCAGTGATCATGCACTGGTGGAGTTCAAGTTCCTGAGGATGTGGGACAGGCAAGGAGTACAGTCAAGACCCTAAATTTTAGGAAACTAGACTTCCAGCTCTTCAAGGAGTTAGTCAATAGGACCCCCTGGGATATGATCCTCAAGGACAAGGGAGCAGAACAGAGCTGGCAAGTATTTAAGGATACTTTCCATAAAATGCAAGATCGCTCAATTCTTAGATGTACAAAATCAGGCAGGGAAGGGAAGTGACCAGCATGGCTGAATTGAAACCTACTGGTCAAATTGAAGAGTGAGAGAAAACTGCACAGACTATGCAAGCAGGGACAGGGATGCTTGGAAGAGTATAGGGACGCTGCCTGGTTGTGTAGGGATGGGTTCAAGAAGGCAAAGACGCAGCTGAAGCTGAACTTGGCAAGGTAAGTGAAGACTAATGAGAAGGGCTTCAACAGGTATGTCAATCAGGAAAGGAAGGTTAAAGAAAGCATATCCCCACTCATGGATGAAAATGGTGACCTCATATCAACAGATAAGGAAAGGGCTGAGATACTCAACAACTTTTTTGCCTCAGTCTTCATTGACAACCGCTGTCCTCACCCCTCCTGAATCAATGGACAACAAGATGGGGACCAGCAGGGTAAAGTCCCTCCCATTGTAGAGGAGGATCAGGTTCGTGACCACCTGAGGAATCTGAACATTTATAAGTCTCTGGGACCTGATGAGATGCATCCCAGAGTCCTGAGGCAATTGGCTAATGTAGTTACCAAGCCACTCTCCAAGACGGGTGGATGAGGTGCTGAGGGGCATGGTTTAGTGGTTGATAGGAATGTTTGGACTCGATGATCCTGGAGGTCTTTTCCAATCTAGTGATTCTGTGACCTGTGACATCCAGGTCACTCTGTGATGACAGCTGGTGCCAGAGCTCTGCTTGGCAATCAGAGTGACTAACAAGAGTTGGTATATCACCTGAAGAAATGCAGTAAGCTCACTAAGTCATTAAGGTGTATTTTCTGTTCCAGAAAGGTTGGTTTTGAATTGCTGCTCCAAATCAGGTGGCTTAAATGTGTAAATTATTTTTCTGGCTTATTTTTACCCCCAGACACTGATTTGACCTTGTCTTTGGTTTATTGTTTGGGTTTTTTTTTTGGTTGAACACAGCAACGGCTGTAGTAGAAGGAGAATTTTGAAGTCTGTCTTGTTAGGTTTTTCTAATTTTTTTTTTCACTAAGAAGTTTCTGTGGTGGGCTTTATTTCTGTGGGCAGTTATTAAAATCCATGTTCTTTCTTTCCTTTACCTTACCAGCAATACATATCATGTGGGGGGATTGTACTTGCTTTTCCTGCATTGTCCATGGTGTAATACAACTTAGTGCTGCCTTATCTCTCCTCCAATCCATAATTATGATTTTGAGCTTTTACACTTTGTTGTTCAATTTATATGTGGTGAATGTTTACAATTTCCTTGAAAGATGGGAAGGGCTACATTCATGTCCTTAGGAAGACTTTTCCTCTTTGAGCACATTGTTTCTAGTACGTATACGGTTTGTTTGCTTATTTGCTTTCTGTTTTTCAAATATGCATAACTCTTGTGCCATGTAGGGGTGTGACTTAGGCAAGTAGTCGTATTTGGAAAGAAATTCAAGCTGTCTGCTCTTATCCTACCTCTTACTCCTAGGGAAGCACACTCAGACTGTAACAACTAGGTCTGTACTTTCCTGCTAAGATGTGCCAAAACCACATCATTTTGAATGAAGCGTAGGAGAAGTAGCAGGACAAACGCATCTTTGTATGAGTAAAGACATTACAGACAAGTAGAGAAGGTTATGAATTCTCCCACTTCTGAAATGGTGAACAAGCAGCTGGGAGTTACAAGAAAAAAGAATCATCTGTTTTGCTAAAACAGAAAAAAAAATGGCAGTTAACTCCCCTACATATTGCCTACAAGAACAAAATATGGAAACGCTAAAGAGATGTCTTGACAGGGGCAGTCACAGTGGGAGAGAACTTGTGTGCCATATGGCCCCCTACCATCTGTGTATGCTCTCTTCTGGGTCGTGACATCTGGTTCTGCTTGATATCTGGCTCTGATTCTGGTATTCTTATAGTAAATGGGACTTGATTATCCTCAGAGACTGAAAAGAATAGACCACATGCTGACTTCTGTGAGGAAAGCCAAGTTTTTCATAAAAATATGATTCCTCAGCCTAGATCTGAAGGGCCTGGTACATGTATGTATTTAAATGAATCAAGGATGTGCCAGCACCGTCTGCTGTGAAAATGGCTAACTTTGGTGTGTTTGACATTTTTGGAAAGCTGGGCCATAAAGTTAGTTTGGTACCTAAACTAGGAGATGAACTGGCTTATTGTAGAGGAAAGGATGACGTCCAAGAGTGGGGAAGGGAAGAGACCAGGTGTCCCAGGGTGAGGATCGATGAAGGAGTAATAAATCTGCCATAGGAATTGGCTGTGGGGATCTCGAAACCCCGCAGCAGTGACCCACACCATGCAATGCCTCAATGCCTCCACTTAGTGATGCCTGAGACTGAAGCTCTCGCCTTCCAAAAAAAGCCATTCTGTTTGCATAAGATAAAACGAAGTTCTGTTGCTATTAATGCCAAGCCACGATACTTAAAGAAAAAAGCCACCAAAAGGGAGTAAGAAAAAGAAGATATTCTGAATTATACTGTAATTGTTTTTAGTGTTTTTCCCATCCTTCATAGGAGCTAGCAGGGAATTCAGTGGAAAATGAGATTTTTGGCCTTCAAATCTATACATCTGTCAATTCAGTGCCTTAGAATTTATTGGGAAATGAGGAGGAGCTGTCCTCAGTAAAGTTGTATTTCTTTATGAGCCTCCAGCATATGTCAATTAGATCTGAGTGCTTTATTTTGAACAACATTTTCCACTGATTATTCAAAGAAAATGACTGAATGAGGACTACTTCATCTGGGATCTGCATTTCAGCAGATGAGCCACGCGTGATGGCTGAAGGACCATTACAAACTGTGTGGTCCCCAGGAAACTGACTCTCAGTGTTTACTTGACATTGTGAAGTATGGAGAATTCATAACTAATAAAAGCAGATAGACAGTAGGCAAGATTCAGTAGTCCCAGAGTCCTCAAAGAATAATTGCCTCAGGGCTGCCATTGGAGAAGAGCAGTCAGATGCACTGTCAAGACAGTCCAAAACCGAATGTCATAATATTCCTGGGAGCAGGAAGCACTGGCTCAGTCTCCCTGGTTCTGGCAATTCGGCAGTCAGATTTCACAGACCGTCTCTTCTACCTGAAGGGATGAATCCCCAATCCTTTCTTGGATAGTGTGCCCAGGCCCCAAAGGATCTGGCAAAGCCTCTTTCCTTGCTGGTATGTGGCCCTGTTTTTTTAGGGTGGTGTTTTCTTTTTTTTTTAAATCAATCTAGAGCCATATGATTTACAACTTGAATAGAGGTTGAAAAATGGAAATGATTGGATGGTTTCAAAGCCTGTGCAGAAACTTTGCCAAAATCGCTGTGGAGCAAAATTTTGTACTTGGATTAATGCTGGTTTTAACAGTAATATTATTACTGTTACTGTTACTGCTAATGTTAATATTAACATTATTGAGAAATGCAGCCAAATAAAAAATCCTGCAATGGCTCAGGCAAAATGATTCTGAGTTCAGAACTAATGATGGAAGTGAGACTTTGCAGAAAGTGATTAAAACTATTAGCACAGGATACTTGGGGCATATAAAAAGTGGTTTGTAATGCCACTACCAACTAAAGAAGCTCTCAGTAGTGGTTAGATTTTGTTGCAAGTTCTGAGATGGCAATTCTTAAAGTGTTATTATAGTGGATGCATTAGGATACATGGAGATCATCTAATGACTGAAAGGTCCAAGAGCAGCCCTGGGCACATTTTCTGTGTAGGCTGTGATGTACAGTGCTGCCAAAGCTGAAACTTTCTGCTGCAGCTGTGGGGAGGCTATGAGTCACTGGTATCCCGAAGGAGGCCAGGAGTTATGGGAGTGAGGGTCTTGGTGGGTTTGGTGGAGCTTCGGGAATCTGGGAATTGGTCCATGCACTTGTTTCTCTTCTTTAGTCTCTCTATCTGTTCCTTGAAACCCACCAACAGAGGCTGCTTGTTTCTGACCTCATACTCAGTGGCGCACAGCTTCTTCTCACAAAAAACAACCACCTTACTCATCTGCCTGTGCTTGCAGGTTTGAACAGGTTCTAGCTAGAATTGGCCTAGAGCATTTGGGAAGGGCGTCACTACATAAATTTCTATCGAGGATGTGAACAATACAGGGTAGTGCCACTTTCTATTTACAGGTCCTGGTGGATAGTAGGAGATAGTCTTCCATAGGAAATAGAAAAGAAGTCTCGTCTATATCGTTATGGAGTGTGTATTTTGCAAAAGAAAACATGCCATTTTGAAAAATAACCATATGACTTTTCTTTAGCAGCTGAATACCATTTCAACTGATTAAGAGGCTAATTGAAACAAAAAAAAAAAAAAAAAAGTCCTTGTTATGCTTTAAAAGCATTTGGCAATTCTAAATTAGACCTGGCAGCATTATAAAGTCTTTGTGGCCTGGCCTAGGGGAAAGGAGGAAGGAGGTGAGGAGGAGTAAAACCAGCAGCACCCTACATAATTACTGATTAAGATTATGTGTAGCACTTTGAGCTACTTGTAGGACATGTGAAGCAGTAAAGTGCAAATTTATCTTTGTATATAACTCCCTCTAACCTCATATGTACTTGCTGTGAGCATATTTCACTGCTTTATGGCTTTTCTCTTTGAAGATAATTCCAGTCAGCCTGGTGATCTCCATTTGATTTCCTGAGTGAGGCCACCTCCTTACTCACCATGTTCCTCTCACAAGACCCAGTGTCGTGGAAATTTCCTTGCCTTGGATATAGAGCAGATTTTTTTTTTTCTTCCTCTAAAAGCTTCTGGTTTGTTGTCAGCAAACTATTTTCAAGCAGCAATTACAGAGGACTTTTAAGGGGAGCTGTGGAAGCAGTTGTGTTTGAAAGCCTGCATCTTTATTTCATAATGGAGCACAGGGTGTGCCTAGCTGCAGGTGATCCTAGATGACTTGGGAAGGAAAACGAGGCTTTTGGCATGGAATGAAGTTTGTTTACAGATGTTGTGAGTCTGTGTTGCTTCAGCCTTGGGTTTTAAGGGCTGGCTGTAACAGCTTCAGCTGAACAATTCCTCATTCCAAGAGCTGTCTTCCAGCCAAAGGACCTAGTTTATGTGCTGGGAAAAAAGAGGAACAACAAATGCTGGAGAAGAGCTTGAGAAATGCTCTGCAGTTGGGACAGCAACTGACCAAGTCGGGCATTCTGTCTTCAACAGTGGCGAAAGGAACCGCTGAAAATCTACCGACAACAGGGAGCTGCCCCAAGCCAGGGCAGGCAGGTAGGTTGCTGCTACCTTCTCCCCTCTCTGCTCAGCCTCAATGTATCCCAGCTTTGCGTGGCATGTCTGAGGGCTCAGGTGGGTATCTAAGCTGAAGGTACCTTTGCTCAGGTGCTACACCTGCATGGACAGCCTCCCAAGGGTGCTGGCTCCAGCTACACCTTTTGTTGCTGTCAGCTCAAAGCAGGTTGGCTCCCACGCTGTGGCTGTGTCACTTCTGTGCAAAGCCAGGGAGGGAATGGTGCCTTTAGTGGGCAAGCCCCTAAAAAGAGCCCTTCCTGTGGACACTCCCATATGAAGTCTCTCCTCTTGCTTGATCTGGCCTTACCAAGCCCCTGTGCTTCTTGTAGGAACACCTTGCACTGGCAGGGTAAAATGTTTTGTCCCCACTAGCTGTTAGCTAAGGCTGGCTGGGATGTTTTAGCATTGCAAGATTGAGGATGCAGGGGTGCCTGAATAAAAGTGAATGACATTGTCATATAAGCACTCCTGGAGATCTTGGGATGCTCTGAACTCTCAGTGTGCTTTAGTTTCATATCTGCCTGTTTGTCTACAAATGTCAGCAGGGAGCTGTGCACATTTGCAGGTCCTATGTTATGGCTAACTCAGACTACATGGATTTTATCTTCAGCACTCAAGACGTAATCTGAACTCCACTGAAACCCTGGGATCAAGATAACATTCAGGTGTCTGAAGCCTCAAGTTTCTTTAGTATTTTGCTTTCTTTTACACTCTGTAGCAACAAACAAAACACCATGTGAAAACTGCTGGTTTTCTCTGTAGCTTGTTTAGCTCGTGTTGCTCTAGCATTTCTTGGTATTTTGCAACTGCCTGTACGATAGGTTTCAAATGAAGCTGTGTATGTATAGTGAGCTGCTGTATCGTGCTTACTCAGCAAATATTTTGACTTGGGAAGACTATTGACTTTCTCTCTTGAGAGTGAAAAAAGTTTTTGCTTTTCTTGCACAATCTGTTGATATTGGTGGGAAAATAAGTCCCAAGGGTGAAGTGTCAGAGCTCAAATACTGTTCTGTAAGCCTTAAAATAACACAGACCAGCGTTTATTTCCATTCAGATATAAAAATGGTGAATTGGTTTGTTGCTGTTGCATAACACTATAAACCACATCCCCCCACAGAAAAAAATAGAACCCTCTTCCCTCGTTAGGATGACTTTGGACCCTGGGTGGTATTTAAACAGTCAACATGTATCTTAAGGAAAACAGTGTTCTTCATTGGTCTTGTTTAGCAAACCCTGATGCAACATGAAATTACCTGAGAAATATTTGCTGCCTTCAGGCTGGTGTGGCTGTTCAGTGTAGCTGGATATCAGCAGAGTTATGACACATTCTTGATGTTTTTTCTGGCATGGCCTGAGAGGTGCTTATTCCCTGTCCCTCACTAGTCTGGACAGTCCTGCTCCCTCTGTCTGCCCACACTCGCTCTGAGGCTGCCCTTTCTATCACGCCAGCACAGCTACCTTTCTGTGAAACCTACCCAAAGTACCAAACCAGCTGAAAAATAACTGTGCTTCTGTTGTTCCTCTTGGCCAGTTATTTCTTAGGCATAACTGTTTCCTGAGCTCTCTGCCATGTAGGAACACAAAATATTTATTTCTGGCATAGGAGAGGCAGGTTATGCAAGGGTGGTGTGAGAAGCAGTGCACCTAAAGCCCAGCACTGGTATATATATATATATTAAGCAGCTGTTTGATGGTCTATGTTCTTGTACCTGTAGCATTTCCAATATTCTGTTACAGTCTTTCAGAGCCCCTCCGAAGACGGCAGTACTATGCCTGGAACCCACTGAGATAATATCTCCATTATCTGGCTACATGTTTGGGTTTTAAGGATTTTGTCTATGCATAGGATCTGATGGGCTTTCAGTTGCCCTGGTCAAGGGGTTGAGTGGAAAAGGTCATATCCCACAGTGAGCAGACGTCTCTGAGACACCAGCTTCTGATGAATGGTACTTTCCGCAACCAATACAACTTTTGTCATGGTTTTACACATTCCTTTATCAAGCCTCAGCACAATCTTAGTGCTGGTCATCCAGTACATTAAAGAGAAAAGGATGATGCATCTTCAGGAAAGAGATAGCAGCCCTGTGTAACTCCCTGCCAGAGGACACTGCCTAAGTGGGAAATCCACTCGTGTTTCTGGGGAGACCAGACTTGGAAGAGAGATCCAATAGGATTAGATAAAACAGGCAAAACATAACAGACTCAGGATATTCCTGGTGGTGAGAGTAATTGGAGGGTAGGAGGGTACTGAGGTGGAGTTATTGTATATGTTTGCTATGATCTTACTCTTTATTTTTCTTAATAATCCTTATTGCAGAACAAGTACTGTGATAGATGGTCTGAACCAGCACAGCTATTGTCCTGTTTCTGTGACCTGAACTATAAATACATTACGAGGATGGAGCTATTCCATCAAAATTTGGTACCTCTGCTGTATACAAGCATAATTTCACTTCTTTATTTTTATGTCATTTTTTGATGGTTTATTTCCATAAATATCAAGTGTTGGAGGGAATCATCTTCCCTGAACTGCAGACTCGACAAAATTCATCATTGTTCTTTTCTTTTGCCTATTACTGCCTGTTCCTTCATGTCAATAAAATTTGCCATTTTCTGCCTGCACAGTTACTTTTTATGCTTGTGAAAATCTGTCATTTTTCTAAGATTTCAGTAACCCCAACTTGAACCAAACAGTTGATTCAATATCTGAGGTTAACAGTGTTTGTAGCAGTATATTTATTCTTCCTCTTTTCAAGCTTTAATGGTGCATCTGAAGGGACTCTGTTGGTGAAAACTACCTGGAAATATTTTCCTAGAGCAGGTGCTACTTCTTTTGTCATCACTATTCTTTTGCTTTAATATTTGGAACATAAATATTTATTTTCCAGTCTGCATCTTGATGCAGATGATGCTTCCTATTGAATATTACATTTTGACTGAAACTTCTGGGTGCTTCTTCCTTCTTATTAATTTACCTAGAATGTCAGTCATAAGAAATTAGCTCGTTCTTTCCAGATACTGTTTGACTCAAATAAGCAAAACAGAAAAAATAGGAGGTAGTAATAATTGAGTATAATTGAGCACATTGACCTACAGTGAGTTCAGTTGAGTCTGGGATATATAAAGAACATGAGAAAAAAGGTTTCTGTAACCTCATAGACTTTGCCTGTGTGTTGCTGGCAGATGCATGGATGACACAAAAATGCAGTTATAACTATGTATTTGTAATGGAACCTCTCTTCGGGTCAGTTTTGAGTCTCTGAATAGTTATAACAACTACTACTTACAGCCTCCTTT
This sequence comes from Clamator glandarius, assembly GCA_033459285.1. NCBI lineage: Eukaryota > Metazoa > Chordata > Aves > Cuculiformes > Cuculidae > Clamator > Clamator glandarius. The sequence goes on from JAUNZM010000254.1 coordinate 2,887,326, forward strand.
TTAGCTATGACAAAAGGTGGAACTGTCTAAAATAAAGATGTGCAGATGTTATTGAATGGTAGGATTTTAATTCTAGACTCTCTGTTCTCCAGCTCAAGACAGCAACAAGAACAACCTCCAAGAGGGGGGAAAAAAGAGAAAAGGAAAGAAGAGAAAAAGATGATCAGAATTAGTAATTTCCACTTTAGCTGGAACAACATTGGAAATAATTACTAGCAAATAGAATTTCCAATTGGGAGTCAGAGGTGAAGTTGATAGAAAAAATATTACAAGTGGGAAACTGGTTGAACTGATTAATTTTTTGACTGATCGACTGAAAGGAAATGTAGCTGAAGTGTACTGAAGTGTACAATGTCAGTTTTGGTTTTTTTTGTTTTTTTTCACACACAATCTGATTCCTCTTCATGTTGGCTAGAAAAGGTTGAAGTAACATTTGTTACAATACTTAGTTGTGCATTTAGAACTTTCTTCTGAAATCTGCAGGCCAGAGATATATCCCTATTTCCTAATGCTGTTTCTTGAAAATGTAGCTGAGATATGTTCTGTTATGCTGGGTTGATTTGCTAATCTTCTGTTATGATGAATATGCTAGAAAACATGCCACAATACTGTCAATTTTCTACTTCTTTTGTTAAGTGTATGTAGTTGAGCTGTGGATTTAAATCATTATTAGAGAATTGATTTTTCTTTGTTTTAGATTTTCTCATCAGACACATTCTTGTAGTGTAATTCAGTATTTTCTGAAACTTCATAATAAACTTCTCCAGAAAGACAACACAAGCTGAACAGGATATTTTAATACGATTAATAACTAAAGGACTTAGTATCTCCCAGCTGTTTTTCAAGGAGTTTGTAATGCAGTAATTACTTTACAGATATGTTTCCTTCATTGGCTTATCAGTCACACAGTTGCTGTTCTAGTAATGACTACTTTTAAATTATGTATTTCCATCCTTTAGCATATGAATTCATAGAAAAAGAGTGCTTTTGCTAGAGATGTGCAGAGAGATTAAACTTGTTTTCTGGTTTTATTCGGTATGATAGACTGCCATTTCTGCTGAGCTTTTAAAATTCAAACTTTGTGGCTAACCAAAGGTCAGATCTGATGCCTGAGGTTTTGCTGGGGCAGAAAATCAACCTGACAGAAACTTTATGCTGACTTTACAGTACTGATAAACTTTGTGATAGCAGCAGGAGGAAAGCCTGTAGAAAGAGTTCTCCACAACAGAAGTCTCATTCAGACAACTTCTGGTTGTCTGAGCAAATTAGGAGAAATTAATTTGCATGAAGGTAGTATTGCTTCTGTAATATCCTGCAGAGGTAGAAATGTGAGTGTCTATGGGCAATGTCCTTTCCTAAATTTAGGCATGCCTCCCCATTCCCCCCTTGCCCTGAAGGGAAAGGAATGGTCTAATATGCTTACCTGGTTAGTGGCAGAAGGACCTCTAAGCCCTTCAGAGGGAGCTCTTCTACCTAAACTGGCTGTTCTTGACCCTTACTGTTGACTTTAGAGAGAACTATTGGGAAATGCTTACTTCCACCTCCAGTCATGATGTAAGCTGGCTATCTGTCTTCTGAGATAGAGATGCTAACAGAGCAGAAATAGCTCTGATGATACAAAAAATCTGAATGCCTGGTGCGCCCCGCTCAGTTCTTCATTCCTGTACTAACCTTGTGCTTAGAGTGGTCTTCAGGAAACTGGTGAACTCTTGCCCTGAAGGAGGAGATGCTCTCTGAACTCCTCCTGGGACATTTTCTGCTTCTCCTGAGGTATCTGGGCCAATTTGTACTGGGTAGACCAGTTTTGCTTGTTGAAAGCAAAGGTGAGGGAACTCAACACACTTAAAGGGATTCAGAGCCTCAGAATACAAATTTCTTATTGATGTCACATCTCACATGGCTGGATTCAAATTTAGTTTTATCTGTCTTCCCCATGTATCATAATCCCCAACCTGAGGCTGTCCTGATATGATATCGGGGAGGGTTCTTAAACGATACCAAGAGGCCGAGATTAAGACTCAAGCGGGGTCAGATGCCATACAATCTTGTGAGCTTTATTTTCTTTTACAACTGATAACAGCGATAGGACAGAGAGGAAAAGAAAGGAAAAGTTAGAATCCCTAAGCAAGAAGATGGTAGAGATGCAGCTAATTACCGCCACAAATCCAGCGATGTCCCGTCGGATCGGTCTCGGTGCAGGTGATGATGAAGACACAGCCACTGGCTGATGATGATGCTCTAAGCTCCAGGAAGACCAGGGGAGGGTACACTCAGCAACACACACAAGGTCGAGTCCACCGAACAACGAAGCAGCCAAGCACCCCGAGCCCATCGAGCAACGAAGAAACAAGAGGCTCCTCCATTTATTGCCCCAGTCCACGATTTCCCTGAACCATTCACCCATTTCCAGGAAGGCATTGTCATGCCCAGGTGTTCAGCTTGATCTTTGGGTGGATGTCAAACAGTCCACCTACTTCCAGGCCTCCATGTGTGCTTGCCCTAGTGTTCAGCTTGATAAGCTCGCTTGGGGTGGATGTCATGGTTTTTCTGTTGGGGACAGTTCGTCTCCGTGGTTGACAGCTCTTACGAGATATTGTTGTGGTTGACAGCTTATGTTGAGCCAAAGTGCCTCTTACAGAGGCATCCCAGTTTCAGTGGGCAGCGTGGAGGGTTCTTGCTGTGATGTAGAAGCCTCTAAATACCTTCGAAGTTGGGTCTTCTTGTTTCTGGATAAGTGTTCTGACTGCAAGCCTTGTCTGGGATTTGTGAATTGTTCTCAGTCTGAGTTGTAAATTGTAAATTGTTTTATGTTGCTGAGAAATCTTTGTCCTTTCCAGAGGATGGGTCCGGAGTGTGCAGAGCTCAGTGCTGTGCTACTTAAGTAGCTAGTAATTAAAATCAAACAAAAGAACTGTGCCAGAAAGTCTGTTTTTCCCAAAAGGGCTTTTGACTCTTCATTGAAACTGATATTTGGAACAGAAAATAATCCCTTGGCATAAAATAACAGGTTTCTTTGCTTATAAATGCAAAAACTTGCCACCTCACATTTATTCTCAGTGCCCAAAATCCATCACATCTCTTCTCTGGAGGAACTTTTTTTCCCCCACATATCTGCATTTTTTGTATTTCTGAGCCTCAAAGAATGGCAATTTGTTAGTGTGTGTGCGCTCCTCGCCTGTTTGTTTGTTTGTTTTTTCTTCCCAGCAGGTTTTTCTGCCCCAAAGCAAAAACAAAGGGGAGGAAAGGAACCAGCTCTTTTAAAAAACACAGCTTGAGACCTTATGAGAACAGATCTCCAAGCTCTGCAAGAATTCCTGATTTCAGGGAAAAAATTGCTTTTTTTGCTTGTTTGTAGAATTATTAATCACAGTATTTGTGAGATGAAATGAAATAACTGATGAAATAGGGAATTTAAATTCAAGTGAGAGTAACCTTCACTTTTTTGTTTCTTCTGTTTCTCTACTAATGTAAGAAAATAAGAACCATCATACCAGCTTGCACAACCATCCCCACCCCCAGGTCTTTATCCTATTGCTAACCAAAACCATGATCAAAAACAGGCAAAGGAGAGGATGATGAACCCTGCCAGTGTCTGTCATATGGTATGGGCATCCTCAGTTTAAAGTAACTTCTCTCAAATGGTAATCAAAGTATTTCTTCTTCCTAAGTTTGAGTCATACCTCTTGAACCCATTTGTGCATCTGCTTTTGACAATTTCTTTTGACAATTAGTCTCTGCTTTTTTGTGAAAGCATACTGTTGTATACATAACTTGTAGCAAAAGCCCCCTGTACCTCTGCTATTCTTACTGCTCTTTCTAGTAACTTTTTTATTGTTATTACATGCTTTCTGTCACTGGCAACCAGAATTACATCCAGTGCTCAAGATAAGGATTTGTTGCATCGGTATAGCAACATTTCCTGTTTTGTTCTCTGTTCTTTTGCTGTAACTCCTCACAGTCTATTTGCCCTCTTGGCACCTGCTGAACAACAGGCTGTTTTCAGAGAAAATTCAAAATGACCCCCAGGTGTCCTTTGCAGGTAGGGAAAGCTGATCACTTTCTATGTGTTGGTAAGATTATATCTTTGAGAATAATTTGTGTAGATCAAGGTCTAACAGCACCAAACTGAATAAAGCTGGAGGACATGTGATCTCATGGGATTTCCCATGAAAATTCATCCATTGTCCAAAGGCAATCATTCTGCTACAGAACTGACTAACAGTGTGGCCTTTGCATTTCAAGTATTTACACAGGAACTGTGAAACTTCCAAAATTTTTGTTATGTCCTATAGCCTAAGTCCTGGACTGGTGTGCCTAGGAGCACCAGGGGGTAGTTATTGAGGCTGTCAGGCTCTAGCACATGATGAGGCTGTGTTGTGGTGGGGGGAGAGAGAGATCTCTGCTCATGTCATACAATGCTGAGTATGCTCTTCACTGCTAGTGTGGGACGTCTTGAGCAAATTTGCTTCTGAGTCCTACTAACTGCAGAGCAATAAGTCTAGGAACAGTTTGGCCTCTGGTCATGGTCTCTGAGATCAATCAAGCTGGAGTGCTTAAAACTTGTGGCTCTTTAAGGCACTGAGGCCTTCAGAAGCTGTTAGGAGACCATGCAAGCTCTGCTGCTGGCTGTGGAAATGAGCTGGAGCAGAGATGTTTCTTATCTAACACTTTTGATTAAAAAATTAGACATGAACTGACCTCCATCTCTTGCTGAATCCATGCCGAGGACTCATATTTCCTGTGTAGGCATCGATTAGCTGTAGGTCAACCCTCTCATAGAGGCTCTGGGGGAACTTGTGTTCCAGTGTCTCTGACAGCTGCTGCACAGAAATCATTGATGGACCAAAAGTCCAAAGAATAAATGATTTTGAAAACTATTTGCCTCGAGTGAAGGTATTCCACTGTTCAGCACCAAATTTCCGTGTTCCTGTTATGCTGCCTACTCTCTATAGGGAAGCAGGTGAGATGTGGTGTCTCCTGTATCTTCCCAGCAACTGCTGCTTTTTATAGACATCTGTCAGAGCACATCATTGTACGCAAAGACCTCTCAAATCTGTGAAATAGCCCTGGCGAAGACCTGCTTGTGATTGGTAGAAGCCATGGTTGCATAACACACTATTTTCCATGTAGAATCCTATGAAAATTAGGAGTTTGGCCTGGGAGTGAATAGAAAGGTGAACAATTGATACACCAGGACTGTGTCATGCAGGAAGAGTAGTCATGGTGTCCATGGATGAGAGGAAATATCTCATTTTTAGACTGATGGGAAAAGAAGCTTGTTTCCTGGAACAGGTCATCTCCCAAGTCTCACAGGAAATTCTGTGGAAAGCTGCAGGTAGGTTTTGCATAAACAGAGGAGTTCAGATTAGTGAGGAGAGAGAAAAAGTGTATCGAGTTTTTACTTTCATGGTGAAAAAACCAAACCTGAAATATCCAGTAATAAGTACCAAAAGGAGCTTTGTGGGCCATTTAGTGTCTTTACAGTGTCGTCAGTGTCTTTAAAGCTTACTGTCTATATTCTCAAAATTTCATACACTGGTCAAACTGGGTATATAGAGTCCTAGAATAGACAGCTCAACTGCTGCCATATTTTGTCCTAGTTTCCATGTAACCAGCTGTTGGGAGCCAGGACTAGAGAACGTTTTCATGTTCATAGCCCTCTCTGCTTTTATGAGAGCTCTCAGGCCTAAGGATTAAGGATTTCTGAGCTCTAGGAGAGGACTCCATGGGGTCTGGACATCTGGCTGATTCAACAATGGAAAACCAAACAAAATTGTTGATTCTTTTCATTCTAGAAAAAAGAAGTTGGGTGACATTTCATTTTCATAGGAAAAGTTCAAAAGTTCTGGTTTTTGTTAGAAGCCTTGTTTTTCTTTCTGAAATATTTTAAACTTTCAGGGAATGCAAGCTCCAAGTTGCAGCCAGATCTGTTAGTAAATACAATGAGATAATGATCACATAAAGTGTTCTTCTAAAACCCAGTCCATAACCTATAGACAAAACAAGACAATTTCTTAAATACTGATTTTATCAAAAATACAAATACTTTTTCAACTAAAGCTCTGTTCCTGCATGCTGTCAGTATGTCGTGTCTCTTTTTTTTATCAGTAGTACTTTAGCTTTGAGTAATTAATTACATTAAGGAATAAACAACACTGTTTAGCAAGAAGTTATTATGAACAGTATCTTTTATCAGAAAATTATCTTCAATGACATTCCAGAGAATCCCAATTTATTTTAGTTGTGTAAATCAGTAAGAACTGTGTCTTTTGCATCTGACTTCTGATTTCCACAACGCCATGCATTTGTAGAAGTTTCTTCCCAAGAAATCGTGTAAAAAAACCCCTTAATGTCAGGAAAGAGATTAGATATGAATAACAGTGATGCACTGAATAATCTTCTGTTCCACAGTAACGGGAAATGGAGTGGGTGCTGCATAGGAGGAGGTTAGCTCTGAGGGGAGGGTTAGCGCTAAGATCTGGGCCTTCTGGAATCAGTCTTTGCTGTTGCACCAGAGAACGACCTCTTGGATCTAATGGTCTTTGTCTATGTCCTGAAGTTATTTGAACACAGGAGAGGTGGTTTATTCAGCTATTCTTTTATGACTAAACTTTGGATAGGTTTCTTGCTCGAAGATACTTGCCCGATCAGATTCACTTTCAACTCTGTAAAGCCTTCTGATGTCCAAGGACAGGGCCACCTGTGGGAATGGACAATCCTAGAGACACAGCGGAGTATTATTATTTCCATAAAAGCAACAGATGTACTGCACTGATAATCTTTCTGGTGGGCTTTGTGTTGTTCCCATGGGAATCCAGCTGTCGGCCTGGTGACATTCAGAACAGCTGTTGTTATTTTCATTCTGACTGTATCCAGCCTCTATAGGATGGCAGTGCAGCTGCCTTCTTTTTGTGGCAAGGTATGGTGCAAAGAAATTGAGAACTTCTTTAGAAAAGGAATGTGGTTTTAAGATACAAAGGCTTTGGTGATGGTGTTAAAATTTTTGTCTGAGTATTGTCCTTAGCCCGTCAAGGACAACTATCATTGTTAAGACCTTTTATTAGCTACTACTGATCAAGTAGCTTCACAAGTAATATACCAATGTGTGACTCAAAGGTAAATACATACCAGACACATAAAAAAGGGCAAATATAATTCTTGTTACTTTAGCCAATTGCTTCCTTCAAGGTACTCTCACCTTCATTTTGCATCCTCTGAACATTAATACACTAGTTGGCAATGACACTGGATCTGAAAAAAAACCAGATAAGAGACTTAATAGCTCTGTCTTGGTGTGATGAAGATAAAAGATGAGTGCGATGAAAATATTGATGGCTTTGTAACAGTTAAATTCTTAGCAATCCTTTTCTGTCCACAGACATATCCTCCCTAACATTGTCTGTGACCCTGCCATATCAGTTGATTTTGGCTGACCACCCGGCCTCACCATTCTCTCTATCACTTCCCCTTTGAGGGGGAAGGAAGTACTATTAAAGTCCTGTGCCTTCTTGGGATAACTGTCTTAACACACTCAATAGAAGGAACCACCAGAGCTATCTGGGGATCACTCCATTTGCCTTTATCATAACGTGGGTGGTAATAGGACTGCCTGATTACCAATAAAGATAATTGACAAATCTTCCCTTGAAAGGAGAGGAGTCCATCATCTGCAGAATATTTTAACCCCTGAAAAAATCTAATTCCCCTTTTGCAGAAAGTGTGAGGTGCCCATGCTAGCTGCAAGTAAGGCACCACAGTACAAAGGAACAGGAAGGACAATGCGACCTCAAGTAGATCCTCACCAGCTAAAAACCATTAGATCTGCCATGGTATGGACACACCCCACAATAGTTTCCCCTGCCATCTGACCATTTGCTAATCCCACAAGTATTCCCTCAGTTGGCCTCAACAAATGTAGGCAGTGAAACGTTCCCTGCCAGGTTCACTTATATGCTGGTGTCCCCTAGTGTGTGTAATGACTGCCTGTGAGTGGGGTACAGAAAATGTGCACAGCAATTATTTTCTGGCTAGTAGAGGCAGGTATTATACAGCCAGGAATAATATGCCACTAGGCTAAGTACTGTTTCTTAGAGTAGAGTAAATCTGGATATTGCTGAAGTGTTTTTTTCCTATATCTGCTTTTCATCTCAGAATTTTATCTTTCTTCGTGTGTGTCATCATTTTTCTTCTTGCATGCTTGAACTCCTAACTCTTACGATCTCAGTCTGGGCTTTTACTTTCTGTATCTAGCATGGCCTTAACTCACACAGTTTTTTCAGCTCAGGAATAGTTTTGCCAACACAGTTAAGTTTATACAGCCGTGCTGCACCAAAACCAGCCACTGAATCACAGACAGCTGAATCTCTGGCCATTCCTGTCCTAGTACTGGTAAGCCATCTACAACATCTCCTAGTACTGGAGCCATCTACAGCATCTGGATTCCAATACCAGATTTTTCCTAACACTAGTGGCAGCTCCACTGAGTCTCCAGCAAACTCTTCCTGCGCTTCACTACCTTTCCTGTTAAAAGATTTTTCCCTCTGTCTTGCCTAATGATACCCTGGTTCGGTTTAAGCCCATTACTTGGTGATCTCTTTGCTCGGAGAACAGATGATTCTCTTGCTTGTTGGAATACTAAGCATACAGGTTGTCAAGGGAGCATGATGCATCTAAATTATCAAATTTCTTGATGTATTTCTGTAAGCATAATTTTCCATATAATTGTTTGATTGGAATTTTTGTAGAAGCTGGGCCAAAAGTTATGAAGCATTCAGCATTGATTGTAGTTTCTTATGAGAGCTGTGAAATGGCTTTTACTCAGCTGGTAACTGTTACCTTTAACCAGGAGCTCAGTTTCTCATCTGCATCGTGATCTGGGAACAATTTGGGCATGGGGAACAGACTAAGGTGTGAAGTCTTCTTCTGAGATAGGGAGCAACACAATGATTTAAGTTTTAGTGGACTGTATGACAGAGGAACTCATTTTGTATCCAGGCAATGGAAGTTACCTCAACTTGAATGAATTTTCCATTTCCCTGATGTAACTTGACATGTCGTGGTAAGAGGATGCTGAATCTAGCACTGAACACAGATGGTTACTGCAGAATTCTCTAGTGAATTGTGTCAGCAAGTGAGGAATGTTTTGATCCCAATGAAACTACACAAACCTGAGCAGAGTTTGTGAGTGAGTTTATGAGTTTAATTACAACATCTTTGTGTACTGATGTGGAGTTTCTGCATACTGACAGAGAAGTGCCAGGAACACAGGAAACGATAAACGGTTTTCATAACACTGCTGGGGAAAGATAAGGGTTTGAATGACCGTGGTATAAAATTTCCTTGTTTGGTTAAAGAAAGAATGAATAATTGCTTCTCAAAATGTCTTCTATAGGTTGCTTCATTAGGATGATTTGTCCTCTGGAATTTGGCTGATTTGGTACCAAAATTACCCCTTTAGACTTGCTGCTGGACAAGGAGGGGATAGTTTGGGACTTTGGTCTCATGGGTCTAGGTTTAGTGCTGATGCTCAGAAGACTGTGCAACAATCTTGAACAGTGCTGCCTAGAACTGTCTTTTCTGACATCCAATGGCCCATATGGTCTCCTGAATACCTGTTCTTGTGGATCATGGTATGCTGGGTCATCTCTACCCCTGTGGTGAATTCTCCCTCTCTCTCTTGCTTTCCCAGAGTTGCTTCTGGATTTTTTGTGGAACTGCTCTGCCCCTCCAGCCTTCCTTTCCCCAGAGACTTAATTTAGCTGCTGATGCAGCAGCCTTTTTTTTTATCAGTTCAACTTCAGCGCAGCAGTTTCCTTCACTAAAAACTGTTCCTGGTGCTCCTGGGACTTCGAGAACCGTTCTCTGGAAGCTGCTGACTGACTAGACTGGGCCAAGCTGTCACTTGTATAGAAACAAAATCTGTTTCAAAGCACCCTCTGTTGGCTGAGGGATCCTTCTTTGTTCTTCCCAGGCACGTGAGAAATCCCATAACCAGCCAGCAGTTTTATTGCAGTACAATCATGCTAAAATAGGATAATTTGTCATTAAAGGAAAATGTGTCTTATTAGTACAAGATATCTGATTAATTGGAACTATAAGATGCCAACTCTGATAGACACCTAAAGTTACTACAGTGATCTGCCTGTTCTGCTCTGTTCAGTGGGAGGTGTCTCAAAATAAACCTGTTTATCTTGCCTCTACAGATATGAATTGCACAAGCCAGATCAAATTAGTTCCTAGTAATATCTGGTAAAAGCCACAGCAGAGAAATCAGTGTGAAGGACCCAGCCACAGAAAACAAGCCACTTCTCTGCTGTCTGAATTTTCCAGACGGTAGGTTGAATAATTTATACTATCATTTAACCAAAAATAACTGGTGCTACTGGAAACAGTATGAAGTATTTTATGAAGTTCTTTTCTGTTCATTTACACTTCTTTATCTATATATAATTATAGATAATAATATTATTAATAATTATAGATAATGATATTATTAATATTATATATATATTAAAATAGGATATACACTTATGGTATTGACAAATAATTTTGGGACCAGCATAAAGACTTACCTTATAATGAAGTGTATTTTAAAATGGATTTATCCTCAGTCTTCTGAGGATAGATTAGTAAAATTAGATAACTTTACTAATTAGATAATTTTACTAATTTTTTTGAAGGCACATAAAATACTACTGTGGAATTAATTTTTCAGAGTTTAGTATATTTATTAAGATTTTTTGCTTTAAAATATTTTGTAAGAAGGATGTGTGTATTAATTCTAGTATTTCCATACTTAAATGTCAAAATTCCTAAATTTTCATTTACAGCTGTAAGTAGTATAGAAGTGTAGGTGTTAGCTACCATGAGTGCTACTTCTGGAGTAAATTCAGAATTACTGCTGTTATTTTAATAGCCTGTTTTAAGTCAGAATGGGCTTTCTAATGAAAGTAACTTTCAAAATGTGAATGAATGAATTCTATGTCTTACTAAACAAATTTCACACAACTGCTGTTTCACAGTATGTCTACATTGCAAAGTCTATTAAGCTTTTTAAAGCAGAAGTTGCAACAACATTCTGAGTTTTGTTAATATGCAAGGTATGGTAATTCCATAATGTTTGTTCACTTATAGAAACAGTACTATAAACAGTTTGTTACCAAATATAATTATGGACAAGAAATCACAAATGTGTTACTAACACAGTTGGTTTTGGAGAAGCTAGGAGTTAAGACCTTAGATTTATGGAAAATGTATACCTTTCTCATTTCCCCTGAATATTAGCATTCTAAATTTGTGATGTACTCAGGACTCAAAAATCTATTATGCAGGTTATACTTCAAACAAATGTAATAAGGCATAAGTTCTAAATGAATCTGTGAAAGCAGAAAGAAAACTCAGCTATTTCCAGAAATTATGGCCTTTGTCTCTCAGTGCTTCAAGCTGTGGGAACTTCTCCCTTTGGACGGTGGGATGTGAGTTGTCTTAGTGCCTTTGTCTTGTGCCTCATAATACCCTTTTTATTTGACACAAGAAACACAGATGTATGAATGCTTTAGTTTTGTTTTCTGCAGAGTAATGACACAAGCTGTAAAGCACAAGTGAACATGTCCTTCTCTTGCTCTTTCCTGTCTAAAACTGCAAACTCTGCCTCATTTATTTAATTGAGATAATTTGGCAATTTACTGCTGTCTTCGGAAAATACAAACAGAATCAGAGTGTTCTTTTAATTGCCTATGCTCTTTGTATTTTCAGGAAACATTCCACTTTAATTAGAGCCCTAGGTATTGCATGTATTTGCACACACAAACCAATTTGCTGCCAGTACATGGTAACTTTAAAATGTGGGGAAAAATTAGTGAAGAAATCATCAGAGTTAGGTGGAAAGAATCTGTCTATTCAGCATAATTATTTTGCACAATTTCAGTGTAGGCTGGTAAGCCAGCATGCATAACGTTTCTCAAAGACATACTTTTTCAAGAAACAGAAGGCTAAATACAACAACTGGCAAGTACAATGACTGGCAAATACAAATTTCTCTCTCCTTGATCATTCTGGCATCTGTTTGAGGAGTTGGTAAGGGCAAGTAATTGGCTGTCTCCGTTCCTGGACAAAGCTTTATCTCAAAAATGGAGAAACCACAGTTCCTTGGAATTTTCAATTAATCACTAGCCTTCCCTCTTGGGCTGCAATAGAACTTGCAATAAGGGACTCACCAGTGTCTCCAATAATGGTATCAGTTGTGGCCAAATACAAAATAGACACGTACAAATAAAATATAAAATAAGAAAGAATTTCAGATGGTCTCTATATCTTGTTGATGAAACTGATTTTCCTTTAAAATTCAATCATTTTACATTTTGTCATCTTGCTGAATTATCTACTTACTTAAACAAAATAGCTCTAAAAAGTAGTAGGATAGTTAGTGTAGCTGCTGGTATACCTTGTTGGGGGCAAATAAGTTCATGGACAGAAACAAACACTTAGATGGCAAAGGTTCCCAGCATAGAAGGAATATTCTGGGTATTTTTTGGTTTTATTTGATTATTCAAATACTGTAATCATATTAAAATCTGTTTCTCATTCAGCTTTCAGTTCTTCACTTAGCTCTTTCTTAGGGTTGGTTTGGAGACTTCACTGTGGACATTCAGTTGATATAGATGTATCCTATCTCAGTTGTATGAACTAGACCTGCTGCAGCTAGAGTTTTGCATATCATGTTTGCTTATGTGTGCACACCTACATGGATTTTGCAGACTGTGCCATCAGATGCTGAATGCCTTCGGGGCTCTGGACAGCTGCATAAATACCCTTTGGAGGGATTCGTCATCCCTTGCTACCCCAGTAGTTCTGACTATGCATACACCCTGCTGCAGTCCCAGATGTATCAGGCAATCCCAGACGTATCAGGAAGCCCCTCTCCAGAACAAGTGAGCCATTCCAAAGGTACGTGGATGGACAGAGGATGTTTTAGGAAGAAAAGCCGATGCTAAGCAGCAGAGTCAGAAGCATCTAGGAATGGTGAGCTATTGGGTATGAGAGCTATTGGTTCTCATGAGCTACAAGTGAAAAAAGTAATTTCTGTTAGGAAAGAAAAGTGAGACAGGCTAACTAAAGCTGATTTGAAGCAGTAACACATTGTGAAAGACAGTTAACTAGAGTGAAAATTAGTGGGGAGAATGAAGTGGTGTTTCAGAGCAGATCTATATCATAGCAAACCTCAGTGAAAACAAGTCAAGGAAAATCAGTTCTCAGAAAGATCAGAGATAGATGGCAGTGTTTCAGTTTTACCCAGAAAGACAGAAATGGAACGGGTAGATATCTTATGGATTATGGAAATGAGGTGCTCACTGCAGTATGCCAAAGAAACTTTCAACGCTTGCTCCTGATGGTGCTGTTCAGGAGAATGAGACACCATGTATCTATCAAATGTTGCTCATATCAGCTGAAGAGCGAACTGGTTTCCAAATATGTGCAGGGAGTTCACGCCTTACTCTTCTTTCTCATGACAATATTTAGCCATGAATTCCCATGTAATTTTTCAAGTGTGACTGAAGTATACCTTTGCTGATGAATTAAGTCAACAGGATTGCTGGCAAATACAAATCTGTTTAGGTCCTGTTTTGGATCTAAGCCTCTGATAATAAGGATATGTGAAACTCTGCTACCCATTCCCACCTGCCAGTCCAGTTTGCTCCCTGGTAATGCCAGAAAAGAAGTTCTAGGAACAAGCCTTCTTCTATAAAGGATGAACAAAGATGAACGTTGCTGTGTTGATGCAGTGGATTTTGTTGTGTGCTCTTTTGCTCTGTATCTGTCTTCCCTGAGGGCCTATCTTGTCCAGGTCAATTCTGAAACTTCTAGGTCAGCTCATCCTGGGCAAAAATCCTGATGCTTGTGCTGAAAAGTGCCTTCTAAATATCTGTTAATCTGGCCTAAGATTTCCTTAAAATTAAAGAAGTCAATAGACCGCATATGCTTGTATGTAGTACTTTTCTCCAGCTCTGGAGAAAGAGAGCAGCTACACATTGTTTCCAGGAGCTCCTGGCTGGTCTCTCGCTTCTGTAAAAGGCATGGCATCAGCCTTGTCGTGACATTAATGCTGGAACGCTGCTTTTTTAGTCTAAATCTTTTTTTTGTGAATTGTGGATATCTCTGCAGAATACCTACACTGAAATTCTCATGCTTTTCCAACACTAATTTTTGATGTTATTAATAAGTTTAAGAAGAAGTTGCTGAATGTTATTAAAACTTCTATAAGAAGAAACTTCCATATCAATACAAAGCTGATGTCATTTCTGAAAGTTCAAAACTGAGTTTGTTCTGATTTTCAGACTTGGCAAAAACATAGGTTTTGATAAGGCTTGCCCATGTTTGTTTAGTCTGGAAATCTTTGGCACTGAAATAAAGATTCCTTGCAGGAAGTATGACGACAGTACTTACCCTGCCTGTACAATTCTTGCCTGCTTTTCATTTCTCCTCTTGTGCTTACTAGCTGTGAGATAAATTAGAATTTGTTTCTAACTTGATTTCTCTTAAAATATATCTGCTATCTGTAGTACCATGGGACTGCTTCTTCCTCACACACTATAGTAGAACCCACCACTATGTGATCTGTAGTGAAGGACACCATTAAAGAGAAAGGTTTATTAATAGTAAGTAGAATCCTTACAGCTGGATTGCATGCCTGCTGTCTCCTGAGATATTCCTCGATGAGGTCAATTTAATGTGCACAAACAAATAGCCCTTTTCTTCAATAAAGGGCTTTGCTGGAGAGCATGTGAGCCACACTGAGGTGTTAATTATAGCAGTTACCTATCAATTAGACACAAATGAAAGCATCAGTGAGGCATGGGATCTGCCTAACTGCTGTTACAAGGGTATAACATATGTTCCTTTACCCATCTTTCCAGTCCATTTCTTCAGTTGCTCTTCTGGTTAACTTTGATGATGGCATTCACCTGCTTTAGTTATGACTGATTAACACTTACCTAGAGAAGTTGTTGCTGAAAAACCCTCCAGTTCCATAGAAAGGCAAAAAGCTGTTGTGCACCTGAGCAGTTGGTTAGATGTAAGGTTAATTCAAAGCCAAAGTATATATTTTCACATCTTGGATCTATCTTTTTATGAATTGAAGTAGAATTTTTCCACACTTGACTATGAAGAGAATGCCAACCTACTTTTAGCTTCCTTAAAAAAAAAAGCAACTAAGAAAGAAGAGGCTTCTGCCATGGCAGAGTAATTCCCCCACCCCCATTAAACTAAGTCATAACAGTAGTTTCAATGGAACGTCAACTATTGCATTGATTATAGAACAAGGAGCATCATCTCAAAGCTGCAAAACCAGTGCTAAACACACACACACTCTCTGTACAGAGCAGCTCACATGACACAGTTTATCAGTATATGATACAGTTTTCTGTTAGCAGATGTGCATCAGTACCACAGCAGTAGCATAACTGATGCAGTCAGAGTATATTCTAAGATATCAATGTTTTTCTTTTTAGTTTAGAAATATGACGTGGCATGTACACTTGATCTTCCTGTCCACCTTCTTCTTTGTTTCTGTGACATCCAAAACATGTAAGTCACATTTTAAAAGTACTTTCTGCTGAGGTTTATTCTGTAGAAATGTGCAGGCTGTTCCTAAATTGGTAATTTCATAAAAACCTAAACTACAAACCTACCTCAAACTAAAAATCACAGCTTTAAAACTAGCTTTATGTGTTTTCTCTGTATATTAAAATGCTCTGAATGCTGCTGATTTCTGTGACATTAAATCTAGGTTGTACTTCTACTCCTTGGCATCTCTGCAAGCAGAAGAACAATCTTTCCAAAAGAATTTGAGAGTAGCTGTTGTTCCAGGCCCCAGCTGGGCAAAGTCTCCAAGAGGGTGCCTAAATTGGATTAAATGGGCATAAGCGTATGCACCCTGCTGAAAATGGGACATAACTGGGCACTTTGCTTGCTAAAAATGGTGTTTTGGGGGTGTTAATACACAAGTGCAATGTAACAACAGCATTTCCTGGTACAAAGTGGATCTTCAGAACAGTAAGCTCCTTCTGATGAGTCGCCTCTGCTGACTCAGCTATGTAATGTTGACCAGTGCTAATGAGTGACACAGCATTGCATAGCTCTCACATGATTCTAGTCCCCAGCTGAGCTGTTTATTTGTCTGAAAAATGCTGTAAGATATGACCTCTAAAGATTTCCCCCCATTCTCAGTTTTATAGTATGAATGCTAAGTTTCAAATAGGTAAGATTTACTAAGAAGCCAAATTCTGCTGAAGAATTTGCCAAAATAATTTTCACTGATGTTGCTGAGTTTAGATGAGGCCTTTCATTTTCCCTCCTCTATTTTTTCTCTCCTCTATTTTTCTCTGAACAAAGCTGGGTTTCCAATGCGTTCCTCCTTTGGTGGGACAATGCCTCTTTCCTGACACCCTTCAAATGTCCCACTGTATTTGCAAGGCTCCTGGGTGGGACTGCTGTTAAAATGCTGAGCTTGAGTATACTCACAGCTGATGTGGCTAATTTAATTGCCTGAACTACTAAGCGAGGCAACATGTCATGTCAGTGGAGAAAGACCACATCTTTAGAAAGAAACAGAGCAGAAGCCAAGTGTGCACCATGTACAGAGTCTCACCACCTGATTTGTGCACCAATGTGACTAAAGCCAGATGGTCGCAACACTCCCACAAAGTGTCACTTTGATAGAGATTCTCTGTTTTGTTTAGCTGTTTGGCTACCTGCTCTCATTTTCATCCTCCCTTAGATACTGTATTTCTTCTGGTCTCTCTCTTTGTCTAGACTCCTTCCTTGATTATTTTCTCATCTTTCTCTTCTCCTAAATGCAGTCTAACTTTCAGATTAGCGTTTCTGTTATAGAATCATCAAGAATCATGGAATCATAGAATAGTTTGGGTTGGAAGGGACCAAAAAGATTATCCAGTTCCAATTCTTCTGCCATGGGCAGGGACACCTCTCACTAGGTCAGGCTGCCCAAGGCCCCATCCAGCCTGGCCTTGAACACCCCCGGGGATGGGGCAGCCACAGCTTCCCTGGGCAACATGCTCCAGTGCCTCACCCCTGTCATAGTGAAGAAATTCTTCCTAATGTCTAGCCTGAATCTGCCCCTCTCCAGTTTGTACCCATTGGCCCTAGTCCTATCACTACAAGCCTTTGTGAACAGTCTGTCTTACAGCCCTTTCAGGTACTGGAGGGTCGCTATAAGATCTCCTTGGAGCCTTCTCTTCTCCAGGCTGAACAACCCCAACTCTCTCAGGCTCTCCTCATACAGGAGGTGCTCCAGCCCTCTGGTCATCTTTGTATTCCCCAAATCAGCTGTCAGTTCACTATTCAGGTGCCTGGGCACTTAAATATCTGTCAGAACTGCTTCATCCAAGCTTCTCTGGCCCAGTTTCAGTATTCAAAAGTAGAAATATTCGAAGTTAAAAAAAAATAAATAGTGACTTGCTCCCAACACTTTCCGTTTTTTCCCCTTTTGTGTGACTGTGTGTGATTTATCTTCCTGTGCTTCTTATTTGACTCATTCCTTTCTGGCATCTTGTCACCTTCCCATTAAAGTCTTTGTTTTAGTCTGTTAACATTTCTTTCTTTTTTTTTTTTTTTTTCTTCTCACATTTTTGTGAACATAGGAGACTTAGGAGAGAAGCTGTTCTGGCTTTGTCTTTATTGATTTATTGATTTATGATCTTATCTAGAGGCTGCCTCCTTCTCCTGTTTCCTTTTTCTGCATTAAAAAGGCAATTCAAGAGCTCTTTTCTGTTGTACAAATAAATATTAATTATACTGAAGGAAGGAAAGCTAGCTTCATTGTACAGTATTAAAGCCAGTGCTTTTCTTTGAACTTAAATTCCTGTTTTGAATAAAATCATGATTTCAAGCAAGATTTGCATGAGAAGTTCATTTCAAGAAAACACTGTTTTTTAAAAAAGAACTTAATTTTTTGAATATAGAGATTATTTTTTCTTCTGTCCTACAAGTTAATTACTATTTTGCAAACAAATGGCTCCATAACTCAAGGTAAACTTTTTTTTTGAGAAATACCCATTGAGAGTGCTTGCTATATATAATATCTGAAAATTCAAGAAGGGTAGTTAGAGGCACATTATTAACCTACTGACCCAGGAATGCCAAGTTCTCAGCTGTCTCAGTGGGGCTCAGGTTTAATTAATATGAGATTTTTTGTCTTTTAATCATTTGCAGTTGATGCAATGGAAGGTGAGGCTTTAACTATAAAATGTCCACGATGGAGTTCATCTGTGAAATTCACCTGGTATCACACATTTACAAACAAAATAATTCCTACAGAAGAGGAGGGATCAAGAATATTTTCCTTGAACCGTTTTCTTTGGTTTTTGCCAACTTCTAGAGGGGATTCTGGAGACTACACTTGTGTTATACATTTGTAAGTGCAACACTGAAGCGTGAAAGGCATGAGACTGGAAAAAAACCCTCATATTTTAATAATAAAGTCTAATTATTTTCTGTGAGAATGATGCCATTTTTTTTCACGTTGTACACCAATCGATGTAACTTTTAATTCTGCAGTTGCTGTTTTCATGACAGGTTGCTAAAAATCAATCAAAACTCACATTTGTAGCAAATATTTTGTCTGTTCTGTATACAAACACTATCATTGACATACCTTTATTCCATTTTTAAAGCTCAAACAATAGCACAAAGTTGTTCAACATGAGCGTGCAGGTGCATCCATATGAGCAAGGAGTATGTTTCCCAAGTCAGATTCGTTATCCCAATGACACTGGAAGAGGGAAAATTGTTTGTCCTACAATTGACAATTATAAGAATGCTACTATCGTCCAGTGGTATAAGGTAAATAAAACCCTGATTGTACCATTTGTAGGTCACATTACTGTGAGAAGATATTTGCAGCCAAATAAAGGGAGTTTTCTTTTCCAGAACTGCAGACCTCTTCAGGGAGAGAGATACTTCAAGGGAGGAAAATATATTTTTATTAACAATCCAAGAAAGGAGGATGATGGTTATTATACTTGTCGTTTTATCTACATTCATAAAGGAAATGTATTTAATGTGTCAGCAACAAGGATTTTCATAAGTAAGGGTAAGATGGTCATTTTGTGGCTTGCTTAGGTAAAAAGGACTGATATCTACTCAAAGCAAAAGAAGTTCTTTTTGTACATTAAAAGAGAAGAAGAGTTTCTGTTGGTTTTTTTTTTTCATCTTCTTAATGAAACTTTTGATCAACTTTTTAAAGTGAATGTGCTGGATGGGAAACCAAATGGAGCAAAACTGTGTCAAATTCAGACCTGGTCACATTCAGCTTTTTACAAAAATCCTCTGACAACTCTGGTTACAGAATGTGGTTTGTAGAGCTCTCTGGTAACACATATTTCTGAAATGAAGAGTCTCCTCAGTGGGATGCCACAGACCTCTGCTTCCTATTTGCTCAAGGCAAGAAGAATTTGTAGCTGATGAGAATTATTGGATCACTGATGTGTTGATAGCTTACAGCTCAACACATTCTGGTCCACCTTGATTATCTAGCATTTATTTGTTAGTAGGGATGAATAAAAAATTAGATTTGTCTTGAATGAAACAAATTGTAGAGAGATATATATATACACAGAAAATGAGTGGAGCTCAGTGATTACTGTCTTTGGTATTTTCTAGTCAGCCAACATGGCTGAGAAGTGTGGAGTCGGGGGTTCCTCTAGGATGCAGTTTCCTTACAGAAGCTTTGTATTTGCATGGTGGTCAGTGGAAGAGCATGCAGCAATCAACACTTCCAGATTGCATTGACTTGCAAGACTTCAAAATGTGTCTTCAAATTCTTCAGTCAGATCAGTAGAAAAACAGAGAGTAGGATAGCCGAGGGTTTGAAGGCAGGGGGACCTTGGGTTTCATTGGTTGATGATTTTGGTTTTGTTTTTTTTTTTCCCCAAAAATAGATAATATTAATTTGTGGACTGACGTCAGACCGTTTGGCTGTGGGGAGGCACCAGCTTTGTGGGCAGAATGCAGATTTGGAATGCAGGAGCCTTGACTCCAGTTTTTGCTGCTGTGTCCAAATCTCAGTAGTGGAGTTTGTTGTTATTATTCATAGCTGGACAGATTTGAGCTGAACTGAGACGTAACACAGTAGCTTAATATAAAAACTTTAATCTAGTCATCTCTAAATGGTCAGTAGTATTGTTGTGTCTGGGCTATAATGAAAATGGCTGGATTTTCTTTGCCACAAAAGCATCCAACTTTACAAAAGCCTGTGTTACATTTTGAAGTTAAGGTGACTTTCTTTTGAAACCATTACAGAGAGAAGGGATTGCAACACATGTGAAATCTGAGCTGGGTCTGTCAAGTTTGCTTCAATTTTTACTGAATTCAAAGTACTTAATTTGAGTACAAAGTACTCAAAGTACTTCTTTGTGTTTCTATCAGCCCTTAAAATTAGTCTGCAGATGAGTGGAGCTGTTATTTTTTTGATAATACTGGCTTATGATGTACATGCCTGTTGCCTTGCAGATTCACACTGACCCAGAGGACCTTTTGCCTCTGCATGCCATCAGTTAAGAATGTAGCATAGTCAGCTAACTAGAAAGTTACTACCTCCTGACTTATTTTTACTGGGTCCAGCTAATGAAAATCAGAAACAGTACAGATGGTTAAATAGAATTTCTCTTCTGGCAGCTTGGGAAGCAGGGTGTTAAATGAGTTTCTGCAGATTTTTTAGGGAAACATGGTTATGGGCTTCACTGAGATGCCTTAAGATAGAAGAGCTCTTTGAGATACAGGATAGCATGCCATTTTTTTGGAGTGGGAAATATGAGACAGTGCAAAGGGCAAGAAGAGCAGAAAAATATATTGAGGGAAAAAATCTGGAAGAAATGAATATCTAGTTGAAGTACAGTGGATGGATGAAGTTTGGACCTATAAAAATTTTTATTGGGGACAGGAAATAAATAAGTCAAAGGAAAAGTAGTATTCTTTCAAAAAGATGATAAGGGATGCTCAATGTCACGGCAGACAGGTGTACTGGGAAGCAGTTTTGTGCAGTAGAGGTGTGCAGACAGCAGAAAGAGAAGATTGGCAACCAGATATGCTTGACTGTCAGGGTGCAGATATGGGCAAAACAAAGGGCCACACAGACAGGCAGATGTGGGCTAGGGGTCTCCAGTTCAGATACTGCATGAAAGTAGATATTTGCTCATGGATAAGAGCAATTTCTCAAATGTCTGAAGGAATTTCTTTATCTCTTCTTAAAAGCAAAATAAGCAACTGAGAAAGCACAGACCTGTAATTACATTTGCTCCCCGCCATGCACACAATTAGCAGCCAAAACAGTACTTGAGAAAATAAAAATTTTCCTTGCTCTTTGTGTACAAATGTGAAAATTAGGTAAATGGGGAGAAAATATCCCAACTACTAACATGCAGACTCCCCAGGAGTATTTGGTCATAGGAGTCAAACCAAATGATCCTAACAGACATGTGAAACTCAGTAGTGTTAGTTTGCAATTCTGCTTTGGGATCGTAAAATGCTAACAGTACAGGTGATAATCATCTTACAAAATGTTTTTTTTCACTGCTTCCTAATATGTTCTTTCTTTCTTTCCCTTCTTAATTTCTAAAGCTAAACACTCACCTATACCTCCTCAGATTTTATTTCCAAAAGATAAAGATGTAATAGAAGTGGAGCTTGGTAAGTATGGGCTTTAATTTGGTTTTAAATTAACATTTTGTGATGGCCTAGTGAACAAAGAAATCTTCAAGAAGATTTAATGATGGAATTTTTCATTACATTTTGCATCATAATATTTAAGAGATTTAATTCATCACAGGCACAGTAATGTGAAGTTGGATGTAACTGATGGGTTCTTTGGGTATTAAGCAGCAATTTAAGGGGATTTCAACAACCCATTCTGTCCTTACTGGATAGACTAGGATTACTCACACAGTCAATTATTACATCTCAGTTGAAAGGGTGACAGATTTCATCCACTTCAAAGAGGGCTTTAGCTGAATCTCTCAGAGTTGCTTAATGGTATCCCTAAGAGAGAAGGATGGACTATTCTTGCAACCAGAGATGCTCCTTGTAACTTGTGGTTCTTGTCTGGATGCAGTGGCTGTGTCTTTGTTGATGAATGAAGATGAGCAGGAGACAGGTCACCGGCCCTGAGGCTGTGGAACACTGCCTGGATCATGTCCATCTTGGCTAATGTTGACCAGACCTTTCTGATTGGAAGATGCTGGGAGGGCTGAAAGGCGGGACTAAACACTAAACTTAGAAATAGCAGGCTGGAGATCCCACGAAGCAGAGCTTGTTCCCTGCCTCCCTTTCATTTAGGTTTATAGATAATTGCAGTGATTGCATGGCTTGCAGCGTTAGAGCAAGGTGCTTGTGGGAGGACTGAGAGCTGTCTAGGGATTTTGTATAGTCAATAGAGAAAAATGGACCTATCCAAAAAGCAACTGAACCCATCTGAAACATAAGTAGCCCATGATAACTGTCTCCCAGGGCAGGTGGAGTGAATCTGGACCACCAGGTGAAGGGATCACAATTACCACTCCACTGTTTCTGTCCCACAGCAAGGCTGCTTTGGTAGCAGATACTGCAGGGGCCAGGGACTTTGTTTGAGGTGCCACAGATTCAGAGTTGCATTTCTCGACATGCGTTTCCGTTTCTTTTTCTTCTCTTTCCCCTAGTTGCTTTGTCAATCAATTAAATTATATGTGCTCCAGGGCTACCTTTCTCTAATGAGATGGCCAGTCTCCAGTGCTCCGTGGGCTCTGCCCATTCCTCTGGGACAATCAGTAATCTGGTACTGCTTGCAAGGAGCAAATATAACTTGCATTTAAAAACAATTTGCTGGACTGGACTGTTATTTCCTATTTGCAAAACTCCCTAGTACCAGTTGAGAAAGTAAATCATAAAAATGGTTAATCTTGTCTAGGCTCTGCTTAGATGCAGTCTTACATGAAAATACTTTAAAGTGGATTAATTTTACCTTCTTCCAGTGTGTTTGTGTCTCTTACTTTGGAATAAATATTTCCCAATGACAAATATTTAATAAATAATTTCCTTTTTTTTTTTTTTTGTTTTGCTCTGACTGATTTACTTTAGCTTGTCTGGCTTAAATAAAATCCAAGAATCTGCACAGAAGACTTAGGAAAAATATAATATACTGAGATCAAATAACATTATTTCCATATACATTTATTTGTAAACTAGCATTTACTATCCATGTTCCTCATTAGTTAACTGCATGGGTTAAACATCACAAGTAAAGGCTACATTGACTTCATCATAGGAATTATAAATAATTCCTATTTTATTCCTTGGTCTTGTACTAGATAATTTGTTAAAATCTCCTCTTACTATTTCTTTTTGAGCATCATTTTATCAGCAGAAAAATGTGCCAAAATTATTAAGACAGAACTCACTGGTGGTATGAAGATTTGTAGAAAAAGATGTTATGAGGAAAATAAAATTATGGTTGTTTTTCATCAAGGAATGTTTACACTTCTCTGTATCTTGATTAGGTGCTCCTTTGTCTCTGAAATGTCAGGCCCGCCTGGGGATTAAAAAACAGCCGTTGGCTGTTGTCACATGGGATGTGGATAATATCCCAGTGAAATCCTTAGAATTTTCAAGATTTCATGAAAAAACTCATTTGTAAGTACATATAACATGAAATGATCTTCTATGCAAACTGTCCCTAGCCATTAAAGCTAATGACACCACCTCTTTCTCTCTCTACTAGTTTTGAAGGACACCAGCAAGAATATTACAAAGAGACCACTTTGCATATTTCTGAAATCGAAAAGGAGGATCTGCAGGCAAATTTCACATGTGTAGTGATGAATGAAATGAGCAACACAAAGGCCACGGTGACACTAAAGCTCAAAGCACAATGTGAGGGTAGGATTTTTCATTTTGTTTTATTACAATTTACACTCAGTTGAGTGAAATCTTGGCGATTTCATTTTGTTATTTTTTTTCTGTTAGTGAGAAAGTTTCTGATAGTAAGAAGAAAACTCAACCTGTTTTCTTCCTGTGTATTCAAACCAGTGGCAAAATTCAGTGGCTCATTGAGTCATGAAATTCCTTGAGGTAAATTGTTGGGAGGAGAGCATTATACAACCAGTATCAGTGAGAGATTAAATACGCAGAGCAGGACAGTGTATCAGCCCTGTGACAAGACTATCCTGTTTCTAGGATATTACTGCTCGGTGACAAATTCCCTGTGCCTTGAAGCCCTGTGGTGCACTTGGATTTTAAGTGCACTGGTATAGTGGAGTCTGCTCTTCAAGATAATCAGGCTGTATAGGATCCCCTGCAGATGAGAGCCAGGCAAGGAACTGACCTCCCCTTTGGTTCATCAACCTTACAATGCATTGTGAGGAGCAGAGATACATCTTCTTTTGAGAATCAACCTCTTGTTTCTACTGCAGAACCATGGCAGAAAATAGGGAAACTTTAAAACAAGAAGCTCAGCTACCAGTTTACCAGTTCGTTAGCCTTGCCCCGGCTACCACACACACTCCAGTGCCTTGCTTTTTGACTGAATGTTAAGTGGTGTGACTACCTTCTGTGATGTTTGGCTTTATTCTCTCTCCCTCTGAGCACTACTACATTCACTGTATGCCACACAGAGGTATGAATAACACTTGGAGGGATTTCCATTTATTTTCTTTTTAAATCCGTGATTCTTGTAATTTCTGGTAGAGAAGGAAAATTGAGGTCAGTAAATGGTGAGGATTGGGATGGTCTGTTGATCCTATGGGATTTTTTTTTTTAATAGGGATAACTCGATCCCCAAGAAAGCATTGTCACCAGTACCACTGAGTTTGGTTCTTATGGCAAAAAATGTTTTTCTGTATGTGAAGGCACAAGAAGCTACAATTAGTGGTTTACTTTCCTATCCTCTCAGATATACTGAACCACCAAGGACCTTGAGAAGAAATCCCAAGGGTTTACAAAAGGGATTAGTTTTTCTATGAGCTTATACTGGAAAGTATAAAATCAAGTGTGTATTGTGTTCGCAGGGTGTGCATAGCCCTCTGACCTGCAGTGTTCTTCACTATTCACAACTTCCTATAGGATTATGGCTTCAAAGCATGGGCCCATTTTCTTGCCATAGGCTAGGCTAGAAGGGATGTAGATGAATTATAACAGAGCATGGGTAATCATCCAGCAGGACAGTATCAATTCCCCCCAGAGGAAGGTGGCAGGATATGTTTTGGTTGGATATTACAAACTGAGTGCAACCAGAGCATCACTCAGGAAGCTGGAAAGACATCAGTTCTGCATTGAATTGTCTGAATGTGGAAGTGTACTTGCAATGAGAGGGAAGGAAACTTGAATAACAGTTCCCGCTTGCTCTAATTCAGGCAATACAAGTCCTTTATGGGCCACATATTACAAACTTAATGAAGGAACGTGGGTATTTTGTTAAATCTGATTTCTGTTGTACACAACTCTTATTTTGCTGTTTTTGGTTTGGTTTTTTTTCATCCATAGGTCTTCAGTAAATATTCATGAAAGCTCTTGATTTTGACCCCTCTTTGCTGCTGCCTGTTTTGTGTGGATGTTCGTCTCCTTCTTCTTGTTGCTGCTGTTGTCAAGACACCTGCTTCTGCTCTTCAGCACTGTTGGTGTAAGCAATGCTACATCTAGAAATGGTTGTGCTCAGCTTTAGTTCTCTTCACTCACTGCTCATGTATCTAAGCAATATGCGTGTTAAAACAATGACAGCTTGCCTCTGAGTATAATAAAAATGCTGTAGGGTTTTCTTGTGCTTCACTGCTTGTAAACGTGTAATAAAAATGTGCACTTCATTTTTGTTGTTTGTTAGCTTGTTTGTTTTTAATGGAAAAAAACCCAGTTTGTTTTTTTTTTTTTTTATTTAAAATATGTGGCTGTTCCTTAGTGTTTCCCATACCACAACTTGTGTCTACTACCTACTGTCTTGTGAATGTGCTTTTTACAAAAGTACCTGATCCGTATTCTAATTTTTTTTTCCAGGGTGTTCATTATGAATTATGTTACCATTATTTGTGATCTGTGATAGGAATTAAGATATGAACAGATGTTGTACCACTCACTACTCAAATCAGTCAATTTTGTGGGCATTTAATAAACTAGTTAAATAGTGTTTAGCAGCACAAGTAACAGATTAAGGGAGGAAGCAAAGATTCTGCAAGCTATTGCATTAAAGTTGTTCAGTCTTGCAGAAATAGTCTCTGTCTTCAAAAATCTGCTGAATGAATGATTTAGCTCAACACTTGGAAATTTTTAATGGAGACCAGGAATTAAATTTATTTTTCTGAGTCATAATCAAATACCTTAAGATTTAGTTTGCGGCTGGCAGTATCCTTATAATTAACTCCAGCGATTTACTTTGATAACAACTGTAATCCACATAAGAATAAAGAAAAAAATGCCAAAGGGGACTGAAGAGAAAAGGTTTTCGTTCACAGCAGGGAGTGGTGAGAGGTGTTTGTTTTTGTCTCCATGGGAAAAAAGGAAATACTCCCTTAATATTGCCAGGAACGGATGTCATTGGCAAAGTTGTTTGACATTTCACAGGGGGAAAAAAGTATATTTTCCAGTTTAGGATATGTGCTGTGCACGCACGTGTGTCTTCACATATGTGCATGAAAAAAGTGCTATATTGTGAAGAGGTGTCTGTTTCAAATGTCTGTTCAAAGTGTCTTTTCACTTATTTTTTTTAAATAGGAAAAAATTGCTGCTAAGAGAATCTGATCAGCTCTTCAGAAATGCGTGTCGTGACCCAAGCACCCAGTTATGGGGAGTAATGCAATGCAGTCAGCTCTTTTTGGTGTGATTCGGTGGCATCTAGACTACGTGTACTACACATATTAGACCCACAGAATTTAGGCAAATCCTTCAATTTAATGCGGATTTGGCTATGAATTTTGACAGTCTCTGCAGCTATGTTCTTGCCTCCCTTAATAGGCGCTAATGATCCTGCATCTTCCATCTGCTACTGCAGCTGCATTCAGAGGTTGCTTCTTCTGCTAAGGAAGATCTTAAACTGTTTTTTTCTCATCCACCCCTTGCCTAGTCTTTGACCACCTCCAGTCAATATGGAACCCACCCTTCCACACTATTTCCCATCCTTTCTCTTGCCTTTTTGCCTGAAGCTGTTTATTACCTTCTGACTCCTTCACCAATATTTGTTCATAAACACATACTTCATGTCTCATTCTTTACAGAAAATAAAGGCTGCCTTATTTTCTCCAGATCTTTCAGTCCTGTATCTCCCATCATAATTCCAGAGATAGTGATCTTCCCACCTTTTACATTTCCTCTCTGACACAAGACGTGCTCTCATGTTGTCTGAGATCATCTACGTAAGTTGTGTGTTGTGCCTCTGGTCAATGTAAGGCTAAGGAATTTACAACAACTTTTATTTCCCTTTTCTTATACATTCTGTGACAAAGATAGAGCTAGTCTTGCAGGACACCTAGCAAGAGACAGTGACTCCACCTGCCAAACTAGTCCCAGCTGCTTCTTATCTCTCACATCAGACGTTGCCACCTTTCAAGAGCTGGAAAACTAATCAGGTACACTGTTCACAGCAGTTCAGCTCTTTGATAACTGAACTGGATCGATGTTCACAAAAGTAGCTCTGCTGACAGAGATGGGGGAAGCAGTTAGCTCCTGAGACAGAGGCAGTGTGAAGTAATTAGAAAACCATGGAAAGTGCTATCTCCTACCTGCAAAGTTGTGTTGAGACAGGAACATCCTTTCAGCATCCCCCTTTAACCTGCCTGCTAGGAGATATATGAGCTCTCTGAATACCTTCCAATGCCTTCTCCTTTTATTAATAAATAACCTATCACTGACTGTCAGTTCCTCATCTTGATTCAGGGCTTACTAAATAACCAGAAGTGGCTTTTCATGTGTCTGACCCAAAAGCATAATCTTGTTTCTCCCCAATCTTTCCTCAATTCTCAGTCACAAGAAAGTGTAAAACACCTAGAAGATCACAGATCTGTCTAGTGTGAGCTATCTTCTCTGGAGAATGCCAGAAATTCTAGTCATTCAGAGAACAGATAAAATTCAGCTCAGAGCATCAGCTTTGTTCTTCTTCGAAGATTTAATGCCAAACCTAACCTTTTGGCTCATTTATGGTAGATGAACGTGGACAGGGATTCCAGAGCAAATCTCTGCTTTTACTGTCTGGAAAAGCATCCACCTTAGAAGCCAGAGAATGTACAAAAAATCTGCTGTTCTTCTGGAGTTTGTCAGGAAATCCTTCAAAATTTGCTTTCTGACTTGCTGTCTCTGACCCATCCAGTAGTTTCTTGTGAGCTGCTAATTTTTATTCCTGTTGCCCTTGAAGACAAATTAATATTAGAAGACAGTTTACTCGTGAACTCTGCTGCTAAATGGTGCAGCAAAGTAAAGTGGAACAGCAGGATCTGTTCAAACTTGTTCAGGGCTTCCAGAAGTGACTTCTGGATCTCGCACCCATTGTGCTGAACATAGCGCATTCATTCCAGAGAAATTAGAGGCTGAGTCAGCCTTACTGGGAACTGAATCCACTCTTCCAGTAAGAGCCCTGTGGGGTTATTGTCTGATGTTTTACAAACTCTATAAGCACAGGATATTAATTGCTTCTTTTCCAGCCTTGGTCTAACCAGTGCAAACCCAAATATTAATAGCGTTTTTAAGGTTCAGAGTTGCAGAAGTTGTTTGAAACTGTTTCTTCTCTAGATATTTTATAGATGCTTCCTCAATGCATTACAACAGTATTTGTTATTTCATGGTAAGCACAGTTTCAATAAATGAAACAACAGCAATTAACAACATCTCTAATCCTTGGTCATCGTTACCAGGTAGTGGATGGGTTTTTTTTCTAATTTTGTCTCTGCAGATGTATGCATTGACCAAGAAAATGGATCAAATCATAAAGTTCTATGGGGTCCACAAAGGAAAAGTTCCTTCATGGACATCACATAACACTGGTAAAACTACAAAATGGCCAAACTTCTCCATAAAAGAACCTGGTTGTTTACTTGCCAATTTCAATTTTATTCATAGAATAATACAATCATTTGGGTTGAAAGTGACCAGAAAGATCATCCAGTTCCAACCCCCCTGCCATGGGCAGGGACACCTCCCACTGAGTCAGGCTGCCCAAGGCCCCTTCCAGCCTCTCCTTGAACACTTCCAGGAATGGGGCAGCCACAACTTCCCTGGGCAACTTGTTCCAGTGTTTTACTACCCTCATTGTAAAGAACGTTTCCTCCTAACGTCTAGGCTAAATCTTTCCCCTTCCAATTTAAGATCATTGGCCCTTATCCTATCACTACATGACCTTGTAAAAAGCCCCTCCACAGCTTTTTTGTATGCTCCTGTCAGGTAATGGAAGGCTGCTATAACATCTCTTCAGAGCTTTCTCTTCTTGAGGCTGAACAGCTCTAACTCTCTCAGCATGTCCTCACAGCAGAGGTGCCATGGCCATCTGACCATCTTCATGGCCCTCTTCTGACTTGTTCCAGCAGTTCCATATCCTTCTTATGTGAGGGATTTCAGAACTGGAGACAATACTCCAGGTGTGGTCTCACAACAGTAGAATAGAGGGGCAGAATCACCTCCCTTGACCTGCAGACAATGTTTCTTTTGATGTAGCCCAGAATATGGTTGACCTTCGGGGCTGTGAGAGCACTTTGCCAGCTCACATCAAGTTTCTCATTAGTTGACACCCTCATGTCCTTCTCTGCAGACCTGCTCTCATTCACACCATCCCTCAGCCTGTATTGAAGCTGTGTATTGCCCTGACCCAGGTGCAGGACCTTGCACTTGGCCTTGCTGAACCTTGGAAGGTGGTTTCACCAGATCTAGTTTTGGTGAGGTAGACTCCATCACAAGCCTGATGTTTCTTTCTCCTTTTAAGCAGCTAAGAAAGAAAAAGGAAGAGTGTGAAAATCATGTCAGATCTACCTCACATCCTACCAGAGGAAAGGAAAATGTACCCGTAAACTCTTTATTTATGCTGCTTTGCAATGGAAATGCAATGGACATTGGCTTCACCTGGTAGCTTGTTGGCTGTGTACAATCTGCAACATTTTCCAATCTGTCTTGCTGCCTCTTCTGTAGAGGACATTGAGGCTACAATTCAGCCTGCCATAAAACACACCTCCTCACAATGCCAATGGCTTGCTTCTGCATGTTTTGCAGGCAGAGGGAGGAAGAGCCCTGAACATCTGATTCCTTCTCTGAATGTACAAGGCTTGGTAGGGTGGAGTTGATGCCAGTACACGTAATCAACCTCCATAGATTGAGTTGCTATGAAAGGTCTCTACAGTGAGGATGCCAGAGCTGATCTCCATGTTAGAATTGCCAGAATGCTTGTATTTAAATTTATAGGTGGCCAACATTCAAAGCAATATTTTTTCCTCAGCTAAGATACTTCTGAATTTGCAGCATATCTCAGATCTCATTGCAACACTGAAGAGATACACATTTCTAGTGGTATTCCAAGATAGGGCATTGCATCTAGCAATTATGTTTGCTACATCATAGTAAAATAAAAGTAGTTGTGGGCCCAGCTATACATATGTGATGCACAATCTGGAGGTTTTCATGTGCATTTCTGTGAGGGTAAAAGTTCATCACCCAGTCCAGCACCTCTAGGGATATATTTTTTGCTACAACTCATTTCAGTGACCTGAATCATAGGAAAGTCCCTAAAGCAGCTGTATTATTGCAATTGTAGGATGATGAATTATCATGATAGGCAGGAATAACTAAGTAAAGAAGATGGATTGCAAATAGAAAGGTCTCAATAGATTTAATTGCTAGAGATAAAAACACACATGGAACTGCTCTGAATCTACAAATTAAAGCCAAGTGGAGTACATTTAGATGCCTTTCATTTGGTTAGGAGGAAATTTCTACTATGAGACAATTGCCATTGATCTTCCCTCGAAGGGAATAATGAATTGTGTTTGTGTATTTGCTGTATAAAGCCTTTGATATTTTAATTTCCAACTTGGCTATGTGGAATGTATAGTGTTTTCAATACTGAATTTTTGGTCAATTTAATATGTCCAGGTCGTAGGTCAAAAGTATCTTCTTCACCTTTGTGGCTGTAACAACCTGTTAAGTTTAAGCTTCTATCTTTCTAGGTTGGAGAGAGCACAAAATGATCTTGCTTCTACCTCCCATCGCCTCTTGCTACAGCAGACCTAGATGTCATCTAGAGCATGCAGATACCTAGATTTACTTCTGCTCCATGAATTACAGAATGAGTGGAAAAATGAGCTGTTACAGAAATGCAACTCCCTCAGCTGTGACAGAAGCATAGCTCTACCCTGGAAAAGTGATAATCACAATCTTGTCTTGGACTAGCTCTGTGCACATCATATAGCACATAGCTGGTGACTATAAGCCATCCTTATAGAATCTAGTGTCACAGGATGTTTGAGTTGCAAGAGATCTTAAACAGTTACCTAGTCCAACCTCCCTGTAATGAGCAGGTACACCTTCAACTTAATCAGGTTGCTCAGAGCCCAGTCCAGCTGAGTCCCATGGGCGCAGAGCCTCCGCCGAGCCCGCCCCGCAGTAGCCGATAGGTGCGCTGCGTTGGGTTTTACCTTAAACCCGGCTTCATTCGGTAATTATTCAACAAAACTGAAGTGTGTGTCTAAATAAATGTGTTAATGCTCCTTTTTCCGTGGTTGCATGTGTGAGGAGAACTTCTAGAGTTATGGTTGGACTTGATGATCTGGTGGGTCTCTTCCAACCTGGTTATTCTATGATTCTGTGATTTCCAGGATGAGATGTCTACCACCTATGTAGGCAACCTGCGCTTCACCATTGTCATTGTAAAAAATGTCTTCCTTATCTCTAGTCTGAGCCTGTCCTTGATAAGTCTTCATCTGTGAGGTCAGAGTGGTCAGACTCGAGAGCTCTTCCATGAGGGAAGCTGGAACTAAAGTAGATGTTTCCTTTCTTTCCCAGTTTGCTTACTTTTCATTGCTATTTTGTGCTTCTTGACCCTCTTCAAATGAAAAGGCAGAGGAAGACATCATCTGCCTCCAGCAGAGTTTGTTTTATTCCTGTAAGCAGGATATGTT
Source organism: Clamator glandarius (assembly GCA_033459285.1). NCBI lineage: Eukaryota > Metazoa > Chordata > Aves > Cuculiformes > Cuculidae > Clamator > Clamator glandarius. Next base: position 2,919,443 of record JAUNZM010000254.1, read on the forward strand.
CTGTTTTCCTTCTTGTTCTGCATACTTTGTTCTTATCTTACAGATTTCATTATTTGCAGGCATTTGTACACTGTTTATGCAACTACACCAGAAGCCTCCACTTGTCCTTTTGTGGACACTTACGCATTGGTTTAAATGCCTTACAAAATGCTCGGACATTATTGCTTGTTGTGTTATTAACCCTTTTTTTATACAACATTACGAAATACTTAAACATATCGTTAGCTGTGATATTTAGTGTAGGTAGGTCTGGATTCAGCTGAAGTAAATAATTACACAGTGCTTAGGATGCTTCTAGTTTAGGGGTCTCTATGCTGGCTATACCAGCTGTGGAAGGACAAAAATTTGTTGTGTCTGTTGTAAGCTCCTTAAAACTGAAACAGAAGCTGGGGTATGAAAGGCTGAGGTTGCAGCCCATGGGTTAACTTCTCTATGGCTAACATTATATTCCTCTTCTTTGCAGTGGGTCTTCCTAATGTCCTCTTGATTGTAGGATCTGTAGTTCTGCTAATTGCAATAGCAGTTTCTGTCATACTTTATCGGTGCTTCCGAGCTGATATTGTCCTGTTGTATCGGGAGATATTTCAGCCCTACTCAGTCAAGGATGGTGAGTAAGATTTGAGTAAGAAAGTTTAAAAAAAGGAAAAAGGCAACTCATATGGAAATGGATTGATTTGATAGTTGTTTACTAATTCATATGACACCTGAGACTGATGCTTCACTTTCTCATGCCTTTTGAAATAACTTTTATAAGAGAGGTAGCTCTGGTAGTGCTTTTATAGACCTATGTTCCCTGATTTCTGTACATAAAAGAAGGACTCAGTCCTGGTTTTGTATTTTTTTCACAAAAATACTTGCCATGAAAAATTTATTGACAGTGAAAAGCTCATTTAGAGTGCTCTTAACTGTGTGTGTTATGTGCTCTCTAAAACAAAGGAACCAGCCTGCTGGCTAATGTGTTAATAGGCACATATTAGAGCAATACAGTTTTATAAGCTGAAGAGAAAGGGGCCAATATTGTGAAAGGCACTTTAGGGGGAATACATTCCATCCAGCTTCAGGGGTGGACTTCAAGTTTCAGGCAGCTAAAATATTTTCCATTCAATGAAAATGCACATGTGCAAGTTCCCACCATAGTCATGAAACCTGAAGACTTGGAGATGTGTTCAGCTGTGTAACCATTAGCAGCTGGTGCTGTTGGAGCTCCCTTAGGACTTAAGAGAAGACTGAACCCTCTGCAGTGTCAGCTGAAGGGTAGGCAGTGCCTAATGACACATGTGGTACATGTTTTGGGTGACCAAATGTAGCTCCTCATCAATACAATTAAGATAACCAGGCACTGGAACCTTACGTCACTTGTCTACCTGGCAACATGAGCATCTAGAGTCATTTGGGATGGCCAAATGCTGGATGTTGCAGACTTTTGGAGCGGGAGCTGGATATCAGTCAGGGTACCATAGGAAGTCTCAAATGGGAGTAGATGCTTATGTTTAAGCAACTCAGCTGGGCCCCTGGCATTTGCATGAGAGTAATCCGAACCATTCTAGAATTCATTGACTGCAATGGCCAGTTCTCCACTGATTGTAGCAGGAGTTTAGACAGTTAGCATTCATGTAGACACCTAAATTTACATTTCTTAAATCTGAAGCTGACTCCTACCACAGATGTCTGCATGGTAGGTATCTACAGCTGATACAGTTACTTATGTTCTCTTTAAAAAGGAAAGGAGTATGCTCTTTAGGGCAGCTTTCATTTAAGTATGTTTTATGATGAAATTAATCAGACTCTGAAAATGGCTGTTTTTCTGCTGTAAAGATGGTTTGGACCAGAACCTTGGATAGCAGCAAAAAGTAGGTATATGATCATCTTCACTGGAAAGATGTGAAACATTTGGGATTAGAAAAAAATCCTGCTGTAATGGAAAACATATTTGAGAGAAATGAAGAAAAGAGAGAAAAAAATATTCAACTTTGGACTGTAATACTACTTCCTGAGCAATGGAGCTTTTAATTCAGAAGTATGATATGTCATGGGAATGATGAATAATTTCTTGAAGGTGGACAAATTTAAGTGGGGTCTCTTGTCCTGAAAGACAAAGTCTGTTAATAGCTGATTGTATCACTGAAATAACGAATGCTCAGCTTTGTCTCTATTTCATGCTAATAGCATTGATCAATTGAATCCTTACTCTCTATACTTTGGAATACAGCCTTCACAATACAAAGATTGGATTTTCCAAATTTATAAACACACAGGATATAACAATTGAGCAAGGAAAACACCAAATATGCCCAGTCTCTAATCTCAACATGTGTCTGTTTATATACAATAGACAGTTCTAATTCATGTTAACATGATACACTTTCCTCTTGTTTTGCATTGCAGATGGGAAGATATATGATGCATATGTTATCTATCCCAAAACCCACACCAGTGAAGCTGGTTTTGTGGAACATTTTGTTTATCAAGTCATGCCAGATGTTCTAGAAAATAAATGTGGATATAAACTGTGCATTTATGGGAGAGATATATATCCTGGAGAAGGTGAGTTTCAGATCAGATAATGCACTGAATGACTTGTCAAGCTTGAGCAAATTGTGGTTCTAGGCTCGTTTAGGGGTACAGGAGGTCTCGTTATATTCCTGAGCTTGCTGCTCATTTACTCAGCACCTATGTGTCTGCTCTTTCAGGCAGGGTGACACAATGGCACTCTGTACTTGCTGGTATCATCTTCTTGGATCATGCAGGAAATGTGGCCCCAAGTGTGATCCTTTTAAACATATATCTGCTCTTCGGGTAGTCCAACTCTGTATAGCCATTATCTGGGCAAAGCCACAACCAAAGCATGCCTAAGTAGGTCTACAAGACACAGAAAAAGAGAAAACCACAAACTAAGTGGAGGAATTAACCTTGCTGTTATCATGCAGGGTTTTTCAACCTGTTATGAAGGTGTCACAGGAAGTTCAGCTTCTGTTCACTGACATGACCTACTTTCATGTCACGTGATTCCCAGCACTAAATGAGGAACTTTAAGCTTTATTCCCACTTTCTTATCTTCCAGAATGGAACCATGTTAATTAATCTGTGCTAATTTCCATATGGATACCTCTACACTATCTCTTATGATTGCTGTCATCTGGGTGCTAGCTGCTTTCCTTCAGAGCTGATTTGTCTGTTTATTTTGTGCTCTGAGTATTCTGTGGGCTGGATCTTCCTTCCCTACCAGTAAGCAGACGTGAAGCCAAAGCAGCCACATTTTCTGTTACACATTTCTGAAATTGCCTACACTGGGCCAGGTGTCATTCACCTAACTGGAGCTGGGCTGACAACTTTGATGTCTTTCTCTTCTGGAGAGTAGCAGAAGTGCTACCTGGCCTTGGAAAAACCCACTGAAACTTCAATGTGAAACGTGCTGCAAGGGCTGCTGAGCCAGACCATTCCCAGCAGGCCAGATCAAGAACCAAGAACTAACTGTAGCTCACAAAACTGTCAATGCCAAAAACCTGCTGCCATCCATTCAGGTGATTAGGGACAGGGCAATATTTTGTCGTGGGACACTGCTGTCAAACCATGGTTTAGGGATGGTAATCCTGAAGAAAACTGAGCACTGCATGCAACTGAACTTAAGATTGTGGGCTTAATTTCAGAAGACTAGCTGAAAACAAAGACGTTTTCACTGTACAAAAGCATGAATGGGTGTCTATAACCCATGAGTGGGACAGAAGACTCATCAAGCCACCTTGGACAGTAAATAACTTTGGTTTGACATGTTAGGTCTGATTTAACCCAGACTCTAAAAATGTCCTGAAATTGTCCTTTTTTTCTTCTGGCCTACTTTCCTAGACTCCTGCTTTTTTCTTCCTTGTACACTTTCATGTCCCAAAATGCTTCCACTTGGGTGGAAAAGCTATTAGAATCTGCCTGCCACTGAGAGCACTTAAAAGTCCTCTGCTTCCAGGGAGATAGATTTTATCCAAATGCTCTTGTTTATCTTCTGATCCTGAGCCTTTTATTACTCGGTTTCCAAAACCCAAACCCTACAATTAAAATATACTAAGTAGAGAGTAAAACAGGAAATGCCACTTAGAGTTACTCTGGTCCTTTCTGTGCACGTACCATAGTGTTTGATGAATCATATTTTTCACTGCAAGCCTCCATGTATTTCTAGAAAAAAGATTCAGTGAGGATATATAATGGAATTATTATTCCAAGACAAGCTTATGACTCTTATGAGCAAACTTTTGTTACTTGGAACTTGTGCTCTTCCAGTAAAAAGGAAAGATAAACAGAATGATTCAAGTGATAAATAGCACTGAATATCTGTTGAAATCCCATTACGCTTCCCTAAACTCGTATTCTTTTTATTTCCTGGTCTTACCAATTAATGACATTTTCTACAACCTGAAACTTGCCCAAAGAGATGCAAGTATAACCCAGCAGACTAAGAGTTTTCACCAACATCACCTTCTACTCCATTCTTCTTATGGTCTCATTGCTCTGTCAACCGCATTTCTTGCTGTAGAATCTAACCAAACACTGCCAGAGCTGCTGTATCTGTAATACACAAGAATATGAGCAAATAAAAGAGGAATGATCATACTTCGCTGGATCAATGTTCTATGTAGCCAAGTATCCCATCTTCAGGAGTGACCATAGACAAAGGACTGGAAAAGACTTTAAAACCAGAGCAACTTCCACTAATGTACTCTCCCAGCAGTACGCAGAATTCAGAAGCTCAAATTTTTGTGTATAATAGCCATGGATGGATTTTTCTTTCAGAATATTTTCTGTGACTTTCTGAACTCACATAAAACTTGTGGTATTCACAAAACAGGTTGCAACAAATCCCTCAGTTACAGTATTTGCAGTATGCAGGCCCATCTTTCCTCTTGCAACACAAAAGAAATCTAAATGGAGAAGTAAATACCTCCCCAGGTTACAGAATCCTAGAAGCCTAGAATGGTTTGGGCTAGAAGAGACCTTAAAGATCATCCAGTTCCAACCCCTTTGCCATGGACAGGAACACCTTCCACTTCATCAGGTTGCTCAATGCCTCATCCAGCCTGGCCTTTTAGTCCTGAGCACAATGGACTGCACCTCAAAACTGAGAAATTTGGAGTGTTTTTTTTTTTTTTTATTTCAAACTGTTGTTATTATGGGAAACATAGGACAGTAGATGCTCACCTTAATTTTTAATTACCTTCCAAAGTATTTATTCTCCTGACATCAGGAAAATTTAATGAAATGGAGGAAATAAATTAAAGGAGTTAGGATTGGTGAATGTCACAGATAGGCGAATTATTTTCATAGAATATTCTCACAGTCAAGAAACAGGACTGAGAAGTCATTAAAGGGGCTCTCTTACTGACCCAGAAACTGAAATAGCTGGGCCTTTCTGAGCCTGTGAAGATTTGCAGTGTTCTAGTAGCCCCTAGTGAAAGAAAAGAAGATGCATAGGCAGCTGGCTGATGACATCTGAACATCAGTGGTTTTATTAAATACTTTTTACATTTAATTTCCCTAGCTCAGCTCCCACCTCCTTTCCTTTGTCCCAGTATAACATGATCCAATGAAAACAATTCCAGCTTTCATTCTACAGACCGCAGGAAACTCTTCTAACTAGGATGAGCATTTCACTGTAGAGGCACTGATCCACAACGTTCCTCCTGTAGACATCACAGGAGGTCATAGAGAAAACCAGCATCGGGAGGTTCGATGTGGAGCTTTCCAAACTGGCCCAGAAGTTTCTCCCGTAGCATGGTGGATACCAACTCAATATACTGGTTAGCGAATAAATTAGCATGCGATAGCTCCCTCTGCTGGTAAATAAATATCTTAGAAACAAGTCACCCAAAAGTCTTCTAATGAATAATTTTCATTCGTAGTATTGCAGGATCAACTACAGACTGTAAGAACTAAACTGAATGTGATTCCTTACATGGAGACTGTTGAGCAAGCACAAATTTGATGCAATCCAGATCTACTAAACTTGATTCCAGGTTGTTGGATTAGAACTTGCTAACAACCCTTAAGAGGGTTCCAAGCAAAGGAAACATTTAGGAGGAAAGCTTTGGGGTTTTGTTGGGTTTTTATTTTGTTAATTTATTTATTTGTTTGCTTGTTTTGAGCTATTTGACTAAAATTTAGGAGACTGAAGTGAGACAGGAGTTATTTCTGGTTAAAAAGCAATGAAAATCAAGTGCTTAAACAGAAAAGAGTTTACCAAGGAAATTTCAGGGTTTCAGCATTTTCTTGTACATTTGTAGATACAGCCAGTGCGATTGAGCAGAGGATGCAGAAGAGCAGACGGCTGATCATCCTTCTAACACACCAGCTGATTAATTGTAAAGAACCTGCTTATGATCAACACATTGCTTTATATAATGCCCTCATTCAAAATGACACAAAGGTGATCCTGCTGGAAATGGAGAAAATTGAGAGTTATGAGAAGCTTCAGGAATCTCTTAGGTTTATTATTAAGCAGCAAGGTACAATTAAATGGAAAGAGCAGCACACTGTGCATCCACAGTCATCTAATTCTAAGTTCTGGAAACATGTTAGGTACCATATGCCACTGATACTCAAGTCCTCATACTCAGCTAATGCTGGGTGAATAGTCTGTGAAAATGCCAGAGCGCTATCAAGACAGACCACATATCTGCAGATCTGTTTCCTTTTAGTAGGCAGAGAATTCTGTAGTTTGTAAGTCTGCCTGTATATTTGAACATTTTTCCGTTCTCCAATTGAGTAACGACAAGTTTAAATTTTGTATGCCTATGGGAGTTCTGTAAATAAGTAATTCTAGGTTATGTACAGAATTTTGAATGTCACAGGAACCAAAATATACTCCTTATTTATATGCTTGTATATATATAAATGAAAGCTTTGATTCTGAATAGCAGAATGTTCTGCAGGCTTGCTTTACCTTTCTAATGTAGCTGGTCAAATATGATGCCTTCTGTATTATTCAACAAGAAAGCACAATGTGTATTATTCAACTAGAAAGTATGATGTTGTAATTTTTTAATTTTTTCTACCACTTCTTCCTTTTTCATTCATCAGTAATACTCATTTTATTCTTCCTTACTAAGGATGCCTCAGTAAAGGCTCTTTAGAGATTGATGTGTTAAGCTAAATAAATACACAACGATATATATATATGTGTAATTCAAAGCGTTTTTAACAGTATATGTATATTAAAATGAATTGCACACAAAGGGGACATTTAAATCTTTCAAATATAACAGAACATGCTGCTGCTATTGTTTTTATCTCCAGTACCTTTTTTTTGTGTATACTGATAGCATTTCTTTATGCTACTGAAAAAAGAGACTTCCTGCATTTTTATAACAGCTAGTACACACCTTCCTTTCCCATCTTGCTTTGACCTTATGTCTAGTTATACTTTCTTCTGATAGGGAATGTCTTGCAAAGCAAAGGTCAAAGACAAATTTCCTCCTAATTCAGGGGTATATGAACAAAATGAGCTCTAGCAGACATATCTTTGTGAAATTTAATCTTTTTAGCTACTTAAAACCAGTAATTTTCTTACTGTTAGAGAAGGCCTGGTTTTAAGTTTCAGGCTTTTTAGAGAGATGGACTTAAAAAGTGATAATTAAGATGCAGAACATCTAATGTTACCAAGTCTGGTCTTACAAAGTAGGGAAGTCCTTTACTTTTACTATAAGTTTGTGTTGAATGTAGATCTTCACACTTATGGATGGCTATCTGGAGTAGGAAAAATGTGTATGCAACATATGTACAAATTTTTTTTAACATTAAATTAAAACAGCTATGGCAAATGATGATAAACAAGTATCTTGGAAGCAAAAAGTCTAGGATGAATCTTGAAGCTTGAAAGGGAAGGTACAGTGAGGAAGTGCACACGATCAGCAATGAACCAAATTATTCTGAAATATACTGATACCTCTCTGACTTCTGTTAGCCAAGCATGTAGTTAGGATGGTAAAATCCAAACTCAATAAATGGCTTTTGTGAAGACACTCCTTTTGAATCAAGCCTAATGGCCAACCAAGAAAAATCTCCAGGAAAACAGTAACAATCAAAACCTGACAACTCCTGTTGTTGTTTACCAGCAGTGAACAGTACGGCTTTGACAGAAAGAAAGGAGTAATTTCTGAGAGTGGCAAAAAATTTCACAGAACCAGGAGGTGGGTATGTAACTATAAAAATGAATAAAAATAATGCTGCAGTTTTCAATTCTTTTTGTATTCCTTGGTGGTTAGTTCTGAAATATGAGATATGCATTAAAATGAATGGATTTCTACAGATGTTGACACATCTATACTATTAAAGAGAAAGCATGAAAAGAACTATGAAACAGTTTTACAATATTACTACAACATCAGTACTGTTGAGGCCACATCCGGAGCTGCGTCCAGTTCTGGGTTCTCAGTAAAAGAGAGACATGGACATACTGGACAGAGTCTAGCAAAGGACCATGAATTTGGTGAAGTAACTAGAGCATCCCTTCTCTGAAGAAAAACTGATAGAGCTGGGACTCTTCAGCCTGGAGAAGAGAAGATTCCCACGTGAAGGGAGTGTGCAATGAAGAGGGACTAAGGCTCTTCTCAAGGATGCCCAGTGACAGGACTAGAAGCAGTGGGTACAAACTGAAACATAGTGGGTTCCCTCTGAACATCAGAAAACACTTTTTTTTTCACTGTGAGGGTGATCCAGCACTGGCACAGGTTGCCTCTTTATTCTTGGAGATACTCAAAGGCTGCCTGGAGACGGTGCTGGGTGTAGGCATGCCTGCTTGTGCAGGAGGATTGGACTCGAGAGCCTCCAGACGTCCCTTTCAACCTCAACCATTCTGTGACTCTGTGACATGTGTCTTACAAAGAGTCTAAATTTTCAAGAACATGTTTTATTTCAGGAACTCTTGCTTTTACACACTAGGCAATCTGCCTTAATGGAATAACTGAAGGACAGTCTACCCTACATAAAAACCTCTCACCATAGAAAGCGCATAGAAGAATCAATATTGATGTTTAATGATTAAACTACACGGGGCAAAGGTAATTTTGATGCTTAATTAAAACTTAGAGGTATACATTTAAAGCCTTTGAATTTCTGCTCTGTACTCCCTGTTTTTTTTTACTTCGAGTGGCTCCGGAGAGGAGATTTACCTTTGACTTGTCAATAGAGCAGAGTAATTGTGCCATCTAGTGGATGAACAGGTATTGAGAGGTTCAGGCCAATTAGAAATAAATCCGTTTAAGAACAGTATTACAATGAAACATAGTGAAATTTTCAAGGTGTGCATACTGCTGAAACACATATAGCATCACTTGTAAACAGTAGCTCGAAATCTGGCATCTTGGCCTGTATCCGAAACGGCGTGACCAGCAGGTCCAGGGAGGTTCTTCTCCCTCTGTACTCGGCACTGGTGAGACCGCACCTCGAATCCTGTGTTCAGTTCTGGGCCCCTCAGCACAAGAAGGATGTTGAGGCTCTGGAGCGAGTCCAGAGAAGAGCAACGAAGCTGGTGAAGGGGCTGGAGAACAGGCCTTATGAGGAGCGACTGAGAGAGCTGGGGTTGTTTAGCCTGGAGAAGAGGAGGCTGAGAGGAGACCTCATTGCTCTCTATAACTACCTGAAGGGAGGTTGTGGAGAGGAGGGAGCTGGCCTCTTCTCCCAAGTGACAGGGGACAGGACGAGAGGGAATGGCCTCAAGCTCCACCAGGGGAGGTTTAGGGTGGACAATAGGAAAAAAATTTTCACAGAAAGGGTCATTGTGCACTGGAACAGGCTGCCCAGGGAGGTGGTTGATTCACCTTCCCTGGAGGTGTTTAAGGCACGGGTAGAGGAGGTGCTAAGGGGCATGGTTTAGTGTTTGATAGGAATGGGTGGACTCGATGATCTGGTGGGTCTCTTCCAACCTGGTTATTCTGTGATTCTATGATTCTATGAATACAGTGCTGACTCTCTTAGAATAACATATTTTGATGGAACAAAAATGTCTCCTGGCCATGTAACTGCACCCATAAGGAGCTGTATGTCTTCTTCTGTAAAGTCTTATCTCTAAATACTTCATATATGAAAAGAATATTCTGCATTGCTGACAATAATGAAATAAAAAAGATACGGGAATAAGCTGGCATCAACGTCAGCGGTGAACCTCCTGGTGACTTCCAAGGTATGAAAAGCAGCTTCTGTTACTATGGAGTAGGATAACTGCTGACAGCACTGTTCTCCCCACACATGCGTGTAATATATACCAGTACTTTGCATGAACATATTTATTGGTTTGGCACTGAGGTCTTCTGTTCTATTTAGATTTGATATTCCCTCAGCTCGATGAACCATGACCCCTGCTGGTTTCTTCCACAGTCCTGAAAAGCCAGCCTTGCGATTGCTTCTGCCACATGCAGGGAAAGAGTTTTACCAATATTTGCTTCCCATGGTTGTGAAGCCTAAGGGACTGATCACTAGAAGGAAGCTTTAGAAATTTTTAGGTTTTTGTAGCAAACTGTTATTTGTAATGTATGCAACATTGATTTCTTACGGTATTGGACAAAGTTATGTTTGGAAGATAAATGTAAAATTGATAGCATATTCTATTGAAAAATTGTGTATGTACAACTGTTTGCTCATGACTCCTTCAAAGGTTGAAAACTACAGCTATTTTTTTAGAAACGTGCTCATGTGTTCCATTTACCCTCTTTAAAATGTGAGCTATGTGCCTAATTTTATATGAGAGAATTTGTTGTATGGCAATTTATTCTTTAGAAGTGTTTCCTGTATTTATAGCTCTCTGTCATAGGGAAAGTTATGAAAAAATCCTTGAAGCTATTTCAATTTAGATGAAGGAGAAGAAAATAACTGGATTAACATAAGGTATATCATGCATTTCCAGCCATGCTGTGGACAGTGGAAGAATCCTGGATGCTGCAGACCTTGAAATGAGAAACGCCTTTGACGCAGTTTCGGTGAGATATAGATAAGTGGACAAAGGTGAGTGGAAGAACAATGTGACTGAAGACCATGTGGGATCAATATATTGTATACAAACCTCAGTTTGCAGTAAATTACTAGTGGCATCCCTCAGGGATTGATATTGGTAGCACTACTGTTTGGCATCCTTATTAATGACTTTGGCAATGGGATGGACTGCAGAATTAACAGATTTTTGGACAGAAAAACAAACTGACACACTAGAGGGCAGGAGTGCTGTTTTGGATGGAAATAGACTCGAGAAATGGGCAAGCCTAAAAGGTTCAACCCACATGTGAAATGCTGCAACTGGGACAGAATAAAACCTTTCAATAACACATCCTGGAGGTCAACTCAACACAAAGTGGCTTTGCAGAAAGAGACAGGATGTCCTGGTTGACTCTACGGTGAACATGAAAAAGCAACGTGTCCTTGTTTCAAAGGTGGCCAGCTGCACCCTTGTCACGCTTCAACAGTGACAGAGTAGGACTGAGAACTGCACGTAAACAGTTAGTTTATTATCTATAATGTTACACTTCTAAGTATAAGCTTAAGTCTAGACCAATATTCATATCCTATAAAGGTTTGTGAGGGACTATACAACCTGTCCAGAGTCCAGTGACAAAGTCTTTATAGATATTTCCACAAGATTGCTGCTGGTGAAGTTTTTGCAGATGCTCTGGTGTTCATAGGGATCAGGTCTGTGAAAGCGGTGTTGACATCAGTGGGGCATCTCAGGCCAGCTGAGAGGGTGCTCTGATTATGGCCTGCTTCTCTCATCCTCCTATAGTCCATTCACAAGTTGTCTAAAGTGGTAACATCTGAGCTATCAGTCAGTCCAGTTTCTTATCTTCTTCACCTCTCATCAACGGCATTGCTGATAAGGGGCATGACAGGTTGCTTTGTTCCCCCATGCCAGTGCAACCCCCACCAACATGTAAGGATCTGAAAAAAACTACAGGGCCACGCATCAAATCACCTCTCAAAAAACAAAGCTTATAGTTTATAAGTCATCTAAGTATAATATATATTGGTTTCACTTAATAAATCTTATTGGTACTTCTGCTTTCAGGATCACTTCTTATTCTTTGTTCTATGGTATAACTGCTATATGCACATACTTGCTTTGAGGGGGGTGACCATGGGCCAGTATGGTCATTCTGATCAGCAAACGAGTGGTGGAGACTTAATGGCTAGATTATTCTTCCCCACTTATCTTCACTGCACACAGGGGCTTTGCTGTGGCTACTGGTGTGGAGTGGCTGCCAGACCTCCATCTTGCTCCCTTCTACCCAGCAAATCAGCAAAGCAATAGCCCTCTTCAGAAGCTCAAAGGAGAGTAATATCCTGCACCTTATGAGTGAGAGTCAGCTGAGGAAAATAATTATTATCCTGTATTCAGCATTTGTGGAATCACTGAGTAGTACATCAAGTTTTGGACTTCGCAGTGAGGCACTGATGTTCTGGAGTGAGTCCAGTCCACCAAGAGCACTGGATATACAGGGAGACAAGAAGAGGCTTTGTTTCTGTCTACAAGAATCTAATGGAAAGATAGAGAGGATGGATAAAGCCAGGCTCTTCTTGAGACAACATGGCAATGTGACAAAAAAGCAACTGGCACAAATTGGTGAGACACTGGAACATGTTGCCCAGGGTAGTTGTGTATGTCCCTCTCTGGAAGTGTTCAAGGCCAGGTTGGATGGGGTCTTGAGCAGCTTGATCTAGTGGGAGATGTCCCAACCCATGGCAGGGGGGTTGGAGCTCAATTATTTTCAAGGTCCCTTCTAACCTAAATCATTCAACAATTCTAGGATTCTATGAAATTAGAGCATTGGAAATATAGATGCTGAAGCATGTGCCCAGAGAGCTTGTAGGATCTCCATCCATTGAGATATTTGGGTCTCAGCTGCACATGCCCTGCACAGTGGCTGGACCTGATGACCTCCAGAGGTCTCTTCCAACCTGAATTAGTCTGTTATGCTATGATGTGGAGGGAAGTTTGAAAATATGGAACTTACGTACTTTAAAACTTCTGATAATCATATGGGGCTCTAGCAAATGTGTTATCAGTCTGGAGTCTGCTTTTTGGCATCAGAGATAGATAATGCGGAAAACAATATTGAATGTAACTTAACCTCTCTTGAGAATAAATCTAACTGCTACAGAAAGATGACAGAAGCAGTTTAAAAAGGACTACTAGCAGCTAGAAGCAAACAGACTGTGGTTACAAGACCTGGACATATTGCTATTTATGACAGAAATAGTTTCACAGTTCAGATTTTCAGTTAAGACCTTTTTGTAGTGTATGTTGGATGGAAAGGAAGATGTGAAGAACTGTGAGAAGTAACTGGTTTCCCCTAGTTGATTAGTCAGGTGTTTTTCAACATTGATGCACACTTTTGTTTTCATCATGGCATTTTCACAATAAAAATACAAGCTATAGTCATTTTCAGTCAGATTACTTCTCTATTATGAGGCTCTGACTTCTCTATTAAAATCACATCAGTCTGAGGAATAAAAAGTGTAAACTTTATTCTCTTTTCATGCATATTCACATATCAGAGCTAGCTATGACATTACTTGAAAGGACTAATTCAGCACAGAACTTTCTACACACAGATGAAAGTTCAGAAACTTGAGAGTATTTCAAAAAGACATGAAAGCAAATGGATGTGAAAACAGCTCATGGAAAATATTGTTGTAAAAGAGTGAAAAAAAAAGGTATTTCCAAACTGTCATTGTCAAGACAGCCTGTCAAAGCAAAAAGCCGGTGACACTTTACTTAAACACTTTATTTGATGGTGGGTAAACTGCTTTCAGACTCTCATGTAAAATCATTAGAATCTATATGATATCCACTTTCTCTTAAGTTTTAAAATGTGGCACTGAATCATAAAACCAAAAACCACTGCAAAGAATCTTGTATATATTTTTAGAGAAGTTATAGTCTAGTACATATAGTATATATACTATATAGTATAGTATAGAAATTCTTAGCTGGCTTTCCTGAAATTGTACTGATTTACCTTAGGTAGTGGTCTAATTCCTTTTATACACAGTTGTTTCAATCTGCTACGAGGAAATCAAGTGAAGTGAGGCAGTAAACTGACTCCAGGGTTTCTTTGCTGCACCTCAGTAGTAAAACATGTAAAGAAGTCAGTTTTGTAGAATCTCCCCCCCTTTTTTTACCATAATCTGCTTGTTTAACCTCAAAATGACACTTACTGTTGCTATTGTTGCATTTGCATTCCCATCTGTCCTGGGTAAAAAACGATAGGGCAGCTGTCACCAAACAAGTTTCTGGACATGAAAAAGGTGATATGAAAATGAAATAAAATCTAAGTGGATTTTTTTTTTCCTGCTGCTATCAAAATAACTTTATTCAGAAGTACAGTGATTTGTTGCATAGTACATATTGAATAAATTATTCATGTGAAATAAACAGTGCCAAGCATTCATTTATTCAGAAACAGTACTTAAATAGGAAATTTGGCTGTCAGAATCCCCTGATGGAACTACAGTTCCAACATATCAACATTTGGCTAAAAAGCAGACAGCTGCTAGGATGAGGGCTTATTTAGAAGTGAATGCATACACTTCCTTGACAGCAATGGACCTATAAAAAGTTTCACATCGTGAAAATCTGCATTACTCTCTCCCCAAAGGTGTTGCCAGCATAGGAAAATAGCACTGAAATAGGAATATTTGTCATCAGCATATTAGTCTATCTTTTTCTAGGAACATGCATTTGTGTATTTCACCTTTTTTCCTGCAGACTATATTTTGTGGGTTTTGTGTGTGAGTGTGTGTGTGTGTGGTTTTTTTCTTTTCTTTCGAGGTCTTTGCAGAATACTGTTTATCTCTATTTTATCAGGATACAGTTTATCTCTTTTCACATCCTCATTCTCAAAACGGGCAGGGAGGAAGCTGTAGCAGATAGAAAAGTTGCTGTATTTAGCTTAGCATACACGTTCCTAAACCTTCATCCTACTTCCATGACTTTTTCCTGGAAAAGGGTCCTGCCGTGGGCAGAAAAGCCGAAGAAGAGGTGTTTCGACTAAAAATAAAGGAAGATAACTCCTTGCACCTTTTTTTTACGCTGCAGAAAGTTGCAAGAGGGCAGAACCCCATCTCCCCACAAAAGCTGATCATCACTCCCATCGCTCGTGGGAGGCACCTCGGGGTTTCGCCCACGACCCGGGGACAGCCCAGCTCTCTTTGCTCAGCACAACAATCTTTCCAGCAGATCTTTCTTCCCACCGAAAGCAGTCCAGGTCCCCTCATCCCGTCGAGGAGGTCCTGCCGAGCCAGGTAGGACTCGGGGTCAGCGGGGCGGGCAGGAGGAGAGGGGGAAAGGGAGGAGATGGGGAGGGTAGGTTAGGGCAGGAGGGCTGGGGAAGGCAAGGACCGGGTGCCAGACAGCTCCTTCTTAGCTTCTTCTCACCACGCTGCATCACATTCACCCGAGTTGCCTCCGGCACCTCTCTTTGACTCTCTGACAGGCCCATGGTATGTTTTTTTTTTTTCCTTATTACGGGGACATCATAAATATTTTAGCTCTGAAAAGATCTTATTGAAGTGCACTGCCCCTCAGTGCAAAGTCACCCTCTCTGGGCTGCCCCTGCCCTGTCCCTCTGTGGCTTTGGAGCAGGGCAGGTCCCTGATTGTTTTTGTAGATGGTAGCAGCAAAAGAGGGTTCCTAAAACATTTCTGTATCAGACCTCAAATATCTTATTTAGAAAAGTTAATATTCATGACTTGCTATTACCTTTCCATTAATGCTAGTAAAAATTAATTTCTTGCATCTACCTTTATTCTGCTTTCCTTTCTGCAGTCAAGAGTTCACAAAGGGAGTATTTCCACTCTTCCTTTTTCAGGAGGTTTTTCAGACTGAGCTGTCTATTTAGCGACTGGTGTATTGAGAGGGATTACTCTCTGTTTCAGTGATGAATTAGGTTCAGAAAATTTCTAAGTGCAAGTGGTAACTCTCTGGAGTTTGGAAGACTGCCTTTCTGTCTGCTTTCCACCTAGCAAGACTTCCATAGTAAGTAAACAACTTTGCTTGTATTTGAAATTGTGATGGATTTGCATTTTAACCAATAAATAACAACCCCGGCAGAATGCTGATTAGACCTAGTATGATTAAGGCAGCTGTTTGCTAAGTCCATTTATCTCCTCCATGAATTATGGCACTGTGCAGTAATATTTGAGGAAGACTTAAATTCTGCAAGAAGCCATTCATGCAGATGCAAGATGAGTACAATCCTACCTTGACCTAGAAATTTTTGTTGAAATAGTCTGGTATTCAGAAGTATCTTGGTTATAGAAAATGAAAGTAACAACCCTTTGGAACCAAATTCATGTTTCCAAAATTGTTGATCAAAACAAGTTACTTGACCAAAATTGAGGATTGTTTCAATCTATCAGTCCCCTTTCATTCCAAAATCTTCTGGTGATTGTAGGAAAATGAGGAATAATTATAAAGATGCTTAAATACACAAAATTGTCTAGCTTATGAGATATCACTAGTCCACTTTACAGAACTTAATTCTTCATTTTGTTTAAAGATTTTATTGGTTTCACAATCGCACAGTGATTTTTAAGAACCATTTTTTTATTGTTAATATTCCATCTGTGGCTTTAAGCGTTCATGAAATTTGAAAAACATGCTTAAAGCTATTGTCACTTTGGGCCTTACAGACAACTGATTTTTTTGTACTTTTTTTTGCATTGAAACTGTCATTCCCCACTATTGCCTCAGCATTTCACCTTTTGAGTGTTTCAGTACTCTTTTATTAGGCAGAGAATCTTTGCCTTTACTTTAAAATATCTCTTGATTTCTTTCTGAAAATTATTTTATTCTGTTCCTTGAAGAATCTCTTTATGTTAGCTGAGTTTCACCAAAAGTGTTTCACCAAAAGTGTTTACATTTTTTTTCTCCCCCTCCCCCAGTGTTTCATTGAAAAATATGCAAACCACATGGATAAAATGTTAGCATCAGTAGAAGAATTTCAGACAAATTGATTGGGTTTGACAGCAATGTAAGAGTAAGATTAAGGACCTACGTTTTGCTTGTTAGTAGTAGCCACCAGTCCCTAACTTGGTTATTACTATCTAACTTGCATTAAACTATGTTCTTTAATCCATCTTAAAAGAACGAAGGTCTCTGCTCTGCATTCATTAAAACTTATGCTGTGTGCTGATGTGATGTGCCAACAAAGAATGGGATTTAGAATTACAAATTTGCTGCTAAATTATTTTATCTTTATGTAGTGGATCAGAGTTTCATAGTCTGCAGCAGCTGTATTTCTTCTGAATATGATAGGGTGAAAAAGGAAATTTATTTTCAAGAAATGAAAATAAAGAAAGAAGCCCTTCTTTCCTTGTAAAATGTGGCAGTTTGAATCTCTTTGTGTAGAAGGGAACTGAAACCAGGTCTGAGGAGTTTACTGTATGTCCCTTTAAAGTTTATTGTTGCAGTACTCAGTATCCAGCTTCTTTTAGCTGATTTCTAAATCTGGATCTGCCTACCAGCCGATATGAAAAAGGGGATGTGAAAGAGTTCTTTTGTCTCTTTACATTTATGGGGTGATGACATACTTGGAATAAACTGGGGAGAACGGTAAGAGGAGGGAGAGCAGCTACACATTATGATGTCATTCTGGAATATTGCTGGTAATGCAGTATCCTCCTGATTTCTATTATTGGAAGTTTCTGACTATACATGTCAAGTCAGTGTCTTACAAGAGAGAGTTACTTTCTTAAATTGTATTCTTAAACTGCAAGAGGTACAGGTAATATAATCAAAGACTCAGAATGCTAACGAGATTTCTTTTGGCAGCCATCTGTGAAATACATCTTGTGTGTGTGTCATTTGTCCATGCATTTTTAAGTCAGTGGCTAAGCAAGGTTGTCTGTCTTGACTGCAGAGGTTGAACTGAGTTTATTATGTACCTAATCTGTCTGTTTTGTAGGCAAAATTGCAGCAGAGTCTTTGGATTGGCTCTTCATTTTGTTGTCAGTTAACCTGCTGTTCTGAGGAATCTCAGAGAAGATACTCCATGCTGGAATTACTTAGTGGTGTTTTCCATTTCCCTTTGAAAGCACAGTTGACTACATATGAAGCAATTGAATATGAGTTTCTTCAATTCCTCCCCCTTAGTGGAAACAGCATTCTCAGCTGGTGCTTATTGGTTCCCTAAGACAAAATTGTAAGACAAAATTGTAGATCTTATTGTTTTCCAGCAGGCTCAAAATTAGCCGTCAGGATGTCCTATCTATCAACATTATGCTTTTCTCATTTGAAGGCAAGGGAAGTTTTTCCTAGATGTTTCTACAAGGTCCAGTCTTGCAAAGTTTATACTGTTTGTAGAGAAAGAAAGTGCTGGTGGTTGATTCACCTTCCCTGGAGGTGTTTAAGGGATGGGTGGATGAGGCACTGAGGTGCATGGTTTAGTGTTTGATAGGAATGGTTGGACTCGATGATCTGGTGGGTCTTTTCCAACCTGGTGATTCTATGATTTTATGATTCTGTCCTGTGGTAAATATCTACTGGCTTGGGATCTAAGTTTGAGTGCATCTATAAGATTGCCAGTTTAATCAGAAATGTGAAATACATTTAATGAACAAGAACATGGAGGAAGAAAACCCTGCGATGTTTTCTCAATTTAAAATAAACTTGCCAAGAAAAATCTAGATTTACTTGATGCATGAAAAGAGCTATTCTGATAAAAATGTGTAACTTTCCATTTGGAAAGCCCTCTTTTAGGACCAGTGATATTTATGCTGCTCACATGGTAAAAAAAAAATCTGTTTGCTGCAGTTGTGATGAATTGTATATCTGTTTTTCTCAGGCTTTCAGAACAAGCAAGATCAGTTCTGTTTTATTTTTCTGGAAGTGAGAAATAACTGAAGAAAATGACTCTAATTATTATTTTTTTAATGTTTATCAATGAATCTACCACTAGTAAGTATAAATCTTCATTTCAATAGTAGGATTTTAAAAATATGTACTGAATATATGACATCTTCTTGATAGTTACTTAGAGTGGGGCAAGTTTTGTATTTTGCAGCTAAGAAGACTTTGGCAATTTCAGCCTGGCTCCATACTTGGGAAATCTGGTCCAAAATACCAAAATTATAAAATAAAAAAAAAAGCAGAGATCCTGCCTGGAGACACCTGATGACGCAGTACAGGGCGATGGCTGCATGAAGAGCCACAGCAAGGAAGAAAATGGGTCTGCTTCTTTTAGTGCTGTTCAGAACTGTGCCTGCAATAGTTGCTAAAAAACAATAATCTGTGAGAAACTCAGGAGACATGAAGACTGTAACCTTATTTTATTCTTGACTATTAAAGCTACACAATGACCCCTTTTATGTATTTTTTAAGACTTCTGTAGGCAAAGGTATCTTTGGGAAATTTGATTGGAAAAGCAAACTTTGAGACTAAATTTTACACACATAATCTGATTCCAAGGCAATTTATCTGAAGTTTTCAAGCCCAGGTTCTGTCATTTGTGCCCATTTGATTCTGATGCTGGTGGATCTATGTGAAAGAATTCTAGGGAAATGCCCTTTCTTTTTTCACTCTCCCTTTTTTCTAGTTTTGCGTGGGTGAAGTAGAAGAAAGACTTGGAAAAGCAAGTTCTTAGGCTGAAATAAATATTACTGCAATATTGCAAAACTAATCTACCAGCAGAAAATCACTTTATAAAAGACCAGTGGTACGGCAAATCATTTCAAAGTCAAGCTAACGTTATTTTCTTAAAGAAATATTTGGCTAATGTATCTTCTTTCCTCTTTCTCTGAAGAGAAGCTGTGTCCCCTCCGTGCCAGCATTGATGTTATAGAAGGGGAATATTTTTATCTTTGTTATCTTAAGTCAATGCAAGGACATTTTCGGGAAGAGGCATACACAATAAACTGGTACAAAGAAAATGCTGGACATCAGCAACTAATAAAGGAAACACAGAGAATAGTTCCCCAAATGAATTTTCTGGAGTTTTGGCCAGCTGAACTCAGCGACTCTGGGAATTATTCTGTCACCCACAGGTGGGTATAAAAAGCAGCAGGTGAACATCCTGCCTTTGCACTTGTCTATGAAGAAGCTAATTTCTTTGCCTTGGTTTGTATTCTAAGTGGCATCTGTATAAAGGGGGTGCAGGAAGCAACATTAACTGTGGTGCCATTTCCCATGTCATTTCACAATAATCATCCAGGCAGACCTATAATATTTACAAGCAGCTATAGACAGATGCAGCCCTTTAAAGTTTCTGTAAATCTTTTGATAAGGCAGGTAGCTTTTCTGCTGGTTCATGATTAATGACCTAAACTAAATGAGTGATAGATAACCCTTCTTTCCGCTGCCAAGTAAAAGGAAACGTTTGCTTGTCTTCTCTACCATACTTGGTCTTCCTCACTGTGCTGAGTGGAACTCACACTATGAAGCCTCTCAAGTTGTCTCATTGTATAGTAAAGTAATAAACAAAGTGTGGAACAACTGAACTCTGGTTTCTGTACTGAGTTGAGGTATCTGAGGTGCTCAATGTTATAAATGAAAAGTTTGCTGGTAGAATACTTCTTTTGGGTTTATGTGATTTATTTTTGATTGTATGGCACTCTTTGTCCAAATAATAGATAAAGCTTGAGAAAAAATTTACTTGTGTATGCTGGACCCAATCTTGAAAGAATTGTCCTTAGGGGTAATGACTGTGGTAGTTTGGCTACTTTGTTGTGCAAGGTCATGCAATGGGAATGTACTATTGAGAACAGACATCTATTTGAAGTAGTGCAGGTGAAGCCAACTGCTTGGTTTTGGTATGTAGGGATTAGCATTAGATAATACTGGACACAGGTTTGTCTGTTATCATGGCCCTGTACTTTTTATATCAGGTCTGAATATGGCTTTGAATTTTAGCTGTGAAGGGCCTGACTAGTCATCTGTATGTCAGTTCACTAAACACTGTGCTAAAAAGCCATTAAATCTAAAAACTCATACTACTGTCAGCACCTAACCAGTGATACAAAGTGCATGCTCTGACATATTTTGGCATGGGGAAGAACAGAGTGAGAATGTACCTGAATCATTAGGCTGCTGAAGGAGGTAGTCATGAGTTGTCTAAAATAAAGTACAAAATAGAGGAAAGCTGTGATAACATCAGCCTTAATTCATGATCCTTGCAGTTTTATGATTATTTTAAGGACTTGAAGTAAAAGTAGCAAATCCACAGTAAATTTCAAGAATGCCGCAAAATGAATATGAAAAAACGTAAACTTCGAAGCTGGAGAAACAGCCTTATGCATAGAAGAAAGAGAAATCGGGAAAAAACCTTGAGTGAAACTATTAGGATCAAGTCTGTTAAAATAAGTATTTGTTGGAAAACACAAAAATGTCTGAATCCTTTGTGAAATGTCTCAATGTACTGATTTTCCTAAGCAAGAAGCTAGGAAGAAAGGTTTTGATTATGTTAAAGCATAAAAGTTTCGATTTTCTGCTTTTTTTGTTTCACTTTCTAAGACTATGTTATACTACTACATTTTAAAAGGTAGTCTTGGAATAAAGAATTTTATTTTGCACAAAGAAGTGTCTTAATTAAAAGAATATATTTTGACCATTTCTTTTGGCAAAAATTATTTTTATTAGGCCCATACATATATTCATTTTTCTGTTAGAATCAGAATGAAGGCGTATGCCAGAATCTTGAAGTCATCTTGTGGGAACTCTTCACAGGTCTCACCACTGTATCAATAGACATACGGGAATTTTTTTCATGGCACTTTAATGGGATCTTAGGTTTAGTTTATATGATAGTTCTCACTGTTGGCAAATATATTAAAGAAGTTACATTTCTGCAAATATAGAAGATTATTTGTAGTGGGAGTGGTAAGCAAAAAAACTGTGTCACACATCTTTGGCAGGAATTTGTATGTTTTTTTCATAGCCTATATCCTGTGGTTATCAAGAAAAAAACAGAATACAAGAAAGCAGGTTATCTGATTGCTCTGTGTTGGTGATCTTGAAACAGAGGGAAATTATAGGTTCCTGAGAAAAATGTAAGCACAGAAATCCATGATAAACACATGACACATTTTAAGATCATAATACAAACAAAGCAGTGGGAACACACACATCTAGAGTTATAATATTGTAGTTTGGAAGACAGAGTGTCGGTTTCTTGAAGTAGGTTGAAATATTGAGGTAACACTGGCTTGCAGTGAAATAGCTAAGGTGTGAGTTAGTGTTGATTATGTATCCAGTAACTTGATTTATATCTTGTAAGGGCTTTCTCTTCCCTCTATTCTTTCCTAAGTCAAGTTATTTTTTTGTTATTCCTCTTGCTGGGTTCAGCAGGGGGGAGTTGAAGTGCTGTTAAACCAGAAATGGTTTTGTTCCCTACAAATTATCACTAAAGAATCTCAACAAGTGAAAACCAGGATAGGAATATAACAGCTCAGACACCAGCCGTTTAAACAGTACAACTAAATGTATTTTTTTTTCTGAAAATCATGTATATGGCAGACAGATAGAAATCATGTAAATCAAATTCACGTTAGCTTGCTTAGATGTGGTTTTGTCACTTTTCAAGGAGCTGTTCCTTGCCAGATTTTCATTTATCTCGTAGAATATCTTGATCCACTTGAGGTGAAATCATTGTATTTGTTGAAGTGATTTGACCAAATATGACCACAGAAGAAAGCCTCTGTGGAGTGACAGTGCTGAGGAGAACACGTGGCTTAATTGTTCATTTTCTTCCATTTGCTGAATTTAGATAATAAAACTATATGTATTTTATGGCTTGATCCGTAATTGCTGCTCCAGCAGTATTTAGATACTAGTGTGATGTGTGAAGAATGAGAGAAACTTGATGGAATTAATTGGAACTAATGTTTCTGTCTACACCTAAGCTACTTACGTTAGGTACCTTCATTGTCAGAGAGAGAGAGAGAACTTTCTGGGGCATAGATTGTCTTGCCTTGAACAGAACATATAAAACAGGCCAACTAAACTGTACTCTATGACTGACTATTCACTGTGGTCCTGTTGCTGACTGTAAGTAGAAGCTCTGATTTAAATATTTAAATATGATTTTGAAAATTTAAAAGTGATCGCAGAATAATCACAGGTAAAAAGGGCTCCGTCCATCATGGATACACATGCGAGTACATTTCTAATGGAAAATTTTTGATAAGATTTTTTCCTGTTTATGACACCGTATTTAACTGATTGAGAAACCAAACCACTATGTTTTGATTTAGTCAGTTGTGATTATGAGTAATGAATATCTCAAATGAGTAACAGAACAAAGAGAAACTATGCAGACTGAAAAAGGGCACCAATGCAAAGTGGGTATTCAAAATACATTAAAAAAAATCTATAGAGGGAACGTATTAAGGGAGAAAAAACCACACCCCAAAACTTGGTCTGATTTAATCATATAAACGATGTCCTAAGTATTCTTCTGAATCTTGTAGAAGGCACACCAGTCAAGAATGTTGTTTAAGCTGATACACTTGTCAGGCATGCTTCTCTATTTCAACAGCTTTGTTCCTTTAGACCTTCTCATCAAAATGATTCTTTACTAGTTTCAGTTCTCCTGGGAATGATTCCTTTTTCTTTTCTTGGCAACAGAAATTCCTTTTTTTTTTCTTTTCTCTTTAAAACATATTTACAAAGATATAAATGACACGAGAGGGAAGTGCTCTGTGATTGATACTTATGCAGTAATAAATGAGAGCTTTATGCACTAATTCCAAAATCTCTCCATTAATTTATGGTAGCATAGGACTTTCTCTTAAGTCCTAACTTTGCCAAAGTGAGGCGAATTTTACTAAATGAGCCAAAAGTCCTCCAGCTTCTTTTCCTTTGGTAGTCATATATTTATGACTATCCAGTAACGAAGTAATTCACAGCTATATTATTCTTCTTTAAAGTAATATGTGGATAGAAGATAGTAGCTATCTGAATGAAAATGGTCAGCTCCTAGATATTCAAAAGAGCCATTTGAGTCTATTCTCCTGATCTTTTATAAATACTCCATGGGACTTGATGACTCCATTTTAGAAGAGATTGTTTTAATCTCTTCTGGTCAACACAGGGAGGTCAGCTACCACAGATCTCTGTTCAGTGCAGACTGAACAACATGAATTCTTTCCAAAATGCCTTATTTTGCACTCATACTTGAATCCATAAGTGATTTTGTAATTCATGAGACTTGTTTGTGTTTAGAAATATTTCCAAAATATCCATGACTATCTGCACAATATAAAACAATAAATAATTTTGTTTTATGAACAATAAAATAGTTGGCCACCTTTTTTTTGGTGTATTTTACAAACATATTTTTCAGTTACTGCCTTAAACCTTAGTGATGCATAGAAGATTAAACCTGCAAAAATCACTAGGTTATTCAAGGCCCCAGAACTATTTTATGATCACCTGTATCTATACATGATGCCACAGATTGCTTCATTCTTGTTCTGGCTGATCTAGTTCATATTGCCACGTTTTATAGATACAATTGTATTGTCAGACGTTCTGTGATAGATTATTTAGTTTAGATAAACTTTCTTGTTACGGGAAATATCACATATTTGGGGGTGGAAAAGTAATAAAAAGGAATAAAAATGGTTAGATCATGGTAGACGTACTTTTTACTTAACAGAGGTATTAGAGAATTTATTTATATTTTGTTGTTAACTTACTATGCTACATTCCTTTAAAAAGCTCCTAATATTTTTTCTTCATAGCAATGGAAAACATAATTTCACAGTTCAAAAGTGGACCCTGAATGTACTTGAAAGAAATAAAAGCAGCTGTTTCAACAAAAATCATTTGACTACAGAACTCAAAAATGCTGGAACTGGTCATTCATTGAAATGCAGTGATTTATCTGTCAATGACAATGACAACATAACATGGTACAAGGTAATTATGAAAACAATGTCACTGGAATAATGGGCTATAGAAGCAAAATGTCTGCAGGAGAAATTGATAACAAACAAATTGTTAGAAGCATCTACAAACTTTCTAAAGCCTGAATTTCTCAAGTTATTAGTGGAAAAACCTTTAGATAGATACTCAGAATATAGCTTTTCTCTGCTCTCAGATTTTCTAGGAAAATGTACATGTAATGAAAGATAATTAATAAGCTGGTAACTAGTGAACTTAGAATGGTAAAAAAATATGATGTGCTTCTCTGTTTGCTGATTTAGCTAGCAGCTGTTTTAGCTACTTCTCTAATACAGATATTTTCCTAATACTAAAGGTAGTACCATGATATTGGTTTTACACTCAGCATGTGCTTGTAAACTAATTGGAAATTTAAAAATTTTGCTTTTTCAGAATGCTTTTTACAAAATGTGTAACAGATCCAGATTCCAGTTAGGCAAATCGATGGCCTTCTCTCTACCAGCTTTCATCAGAGCATAGATGATAGTTGTGTGACCACATTTAACTGCTAGGTGTTGTGTGCAACCATTGGATGAAGAACCCTGAATAAGTTTCTTCCACCTTGTCCCTATTTATTGCCTTGACTAGTGCTCCTTATCCCTGTCAAGTGCAGTGGTTGGAGTAATGGAAGCTGTTCACTATGTGTTGAATCAGTTTCAGGAAAGGATTTTGATGACTCAAGTATGAGCCTCCGGATTATGCAAGGCAGAATGAGCCACAACCTTGCTTTCTTATCCTTTCAGGAAGATCCATTTCATGGACAATTTACAGCAGTCATCATTTTCTTTCTTAATCTAAGGAAATTCAAACCAGATTCAAATATTGCTGAGTTTTCATAGGGCATTTCACTTAGCATGCTCTATAAATTAAGAAAACCCAGCAAGAATCTGATTTGGGGGACAGGAGGGTAAATACATGTGAATCCAACTGTTGTCACCCTCTGATATGGTCACTTTCACTGTTGTTGAGGCATCTTGCTTTAACCTGAAAGCTCCTTGTAAGTCTGAACAACTTTAGCCGCAATCAGGTGACACAGACCTGTGCCATCATTTGAAAAAAGCCAAACAGATGAGTGCATTTAAATTCCTGTGCAATATTTCTGTATGCAAACATTTACTTGGAATTGCACTGTTCGCAACTTCCAATGGGTTAAATTTTCAAATGTTGTATTTAAATGACCATGACTGATAATTAGGCCCTCTCCTTGCATGGGTCAGATAAATGTCATGAAGATAGTGGCAGAATGATAGTGACTCTTTGTTTCAAAAATCATTTTTATCTTCTTTAAGAATAGATGTTTAGTACAGAATAGTATTTTCTGCCCTTATTGTTGCAGGACTGTAAGAACTATGAAAATGAAACAGAGCGAGAACTGGATTTTAAAACCTTAACAGTACAGCACTCTGGGATATATACCTGTAAAATTCTAATTCATCATGAAGGAAAGATATACCAGAGCACAAATACAATTAAGCTGGTAGTAGAAGAAGGTAAGGAAACTTTCTAAAATTTTGAGCAATGTTCTTTAGTTCACCATATCATGGAGATTTTTAATTACAGTTCTCACTTGATAAATATATACAAGGGTGGAAAAATCTGGTAATCTGAACTATTTTGTAATCATTTAGAAAATAAAAAAGCAGGTGAAGGAGTTGGTATGACGTATTACCAGTTTTGGAAAATTAATTTAGTATGTTTTCCCTGTGGTTTTATTTTTTTTGAGTATCAGCTGCTGTAAGTCATAGAAACTTAATAAATTTTGGGAAAGAACCTTTTCAACCATTGTAAATTGTGCATTGTATATTTATGCATGTGAAAAAAAATCAAAGGGATATACTGTGTTTTAAACTACTTAGTAGTTCCAGAGTCTTTGTTCTTTGAATTAAATGGAATGCATGTGAGTAGTTTTAGAAATAAAGCAAATGTGTAATTTTTACTTCAATAGAAATATTTCTTTCTGTTCTAGATGTAGCAGAGGATGTACCTTTGGAGATAGTTGGACGTGATGAAGAAATTGAAACAGAAAAAGGTATCAAAGTCGTACAAGAATCTTTGTGGTAACTAGTGCATGTATATGTGGGTTTTTTCTGATTTCTTTATGGTTGATAATCTGGTTAAATGTAATCAACCTAAGCACGGTCTATGCACCCTCCTGGATCCAATCTATCTTCATATCTGGTTATATTTTTCCTAGTGTATTCCATGAGTGATATACAAGTACATTAAATTTACTCTTCTGCAGAGAGAGAAGCTGAGGTTGCTGCTATGACCAGCAAGAGAAAGTGGTGGTGGTGGTGATAAACCAGCTCTCTATACTTTTCTTTTGTAGATAGCAAACCCCATAGAGTGATGTGTGAAAGATGTATAGTTTGTTCAGTGGGCAGAAATAATGAATAATCCCCTTAATAGTTGTTGCAGTTAAGAATGTTATTCCATGGGAAAATGAGAAATGTGAAGATTGTCATTCCTAGCAATAGAAGCAGGCAGATCTGTTACATTGGTTACGTTGTCAAAAGCCAAACTCTTGACCATGCTTCTAGCTGAGATTAGGTTAGATAACATGGTGTGCAGGCTTCCTACAGTTTTGGGCAGAATTCAGGATTTTGTGGCTGATGCTGCAATAAATCTTTTAAAACAGAAATTTACCTTTCACGTGCCTGAGTGCTTCTCGCATCTGGTTACCCAGTCCTTCATTTCCAAGTCTCAAAAATTTACTCAGCCAGTACTCAGATAACAAATTTCATTCCTTCCTACAAATACCAGTTGATAGGTTCTTTCTCCAAAGGCAGTAGCCTAATCCTATGATGCCTAATGTCTCCAGTTTCCCAGTGCACACATGCTGTATAGTTTTTCCCTTTATTGTGCTTCTTGCAACTTTTAGAAGGCAGCAGAGTTCAGCATTAAGTGTTTATGAATCACCTGTCTTCCATCTCTTATCTGCCTTGATAAGATCATTTGATAGGATCATTGAACTACCCGGTGAATCATGAGACAAATGACATGATGGAGAGAGAAGGGAATTTTGGACAGACTTTCAAATCTGTCATTGCTTAGATGGTATTCTGAAAATATCAGGTATTTCCCCAAAATAACTGTTCTGTGCGATGAAAAGGCCAGAGTTGAAAAGCTGTTGATACTAGAAGTCTAAGTCTATGATTTAATCTGTGATTTGGGTTTCTAAGATCCAGATCTAAGATGGGCCGATTCTCAGCTGGATTCTGCTTTAAGGGTTCTTGAGCATCTGCTCTGATTAATCTTGAGATGGCTGCTTATAATTTGTGCCTTTCGAGAGAATTCTGGGATATGCCTTGCTTGCTGGAAAGCATTTGTGCATAATGGCCAGAACAGGAACAAACATGCAGTTTTTGTAGCGTAATAAAGGGCATTCTGCATGTGTTCTCTTGAACTGATGCTGGCATAGCCTGGAAATGGTGTTGCAGTTAGCCTCAGGTCAAGCTTCCCATATTACAATAAAATGCATTGCAAATCATCAAATCTCACACTGCAGAGCTGCAGCCTTCTGCCTTTATATTCCTAAGTGTAGACTTTCTTTCTATTTTTGTTCTTTCTTATAATTAACCAAACGCTATGGGGTGGTTCCTTCCACTTCCAGCTAGTGCTGTGAGATGGTACAAAGTAACTGACTGTCTAAGTGACGTACTCACACATTCAGGTTTATGCTGATTTCCATGTGTGGAGCTGGGATGAGAATTTCTTCTGAGACTTTAGCAGGGCCTTCAACAGGTTTTGGTTTTTTTCTTTGATTACAGTGTATACTTTAACTACAATAATCAATTATCATAATCCTGTTCTCTGCCTGCAGACAGAGTTTAGTTCATAGAACCATAGAAAATATTAAGTTGGAAAGGAGCTATAAGGATCATTGAGTCCAATTGCCTTTAGTTCTCTAAAGCCTGAAATGCTCTGGCCTATTTTAACTCTTCTAGCTGGGACAGAATTTATCTGAGAGAAAGCAGTGGGTGACTGTCAGTCTGCAAGAGGGTGCAAGGGAGCCCTTGTCTATGATTGGTGAAACCACCACCAGTATAGGTGAAACACATATGAAGCATCATGTAGGGGCTACAAAGCTCATAAAAGGAACATAGCTCATCGGATAAGTTGCCTGGAAATCTGACATTTTACTGCACTGTGAACATGAATGCTACTTCTGACTACATCTCATGTTATGCTTTGTTTAGGTAAAGAAGAGGTACTCAATTGCACGGGTTTCTTGGGTTATTACATGCGAGAAGATGCCAACCTCTACTGGTTAATTAATCAAGAGTTTCCAACAAAATGCTCAGTTTTCCCAGAGGATAAACCTTCAATATGTGAAGAAGAGCTCGAACCATTACAGTAGGTTTCCTGAAAATATATTTGTATGTGATAATGTCCTACACTATGTGGACTACAAATTCAGTAAAATGTCTGAGACTTAGAACTGTTTTTCTCAAAATCTGCCTCTCAACTGATTGTATGTTTCTGCACATATAGTGTTGCTAACACCATTCCTTGTTGCAGTCTGGGAAATAAGTTCTATGTCATAAGGCTACTACGGATTAGAAAAGTAACAGATGAGGACATGCATCATAATTTCACCTGCATGTTGCAAGCTGATGAGAGAACACAAATAAAAACAGTGAAATTAAAGAAAGGTATGTTATAGTCTATGAATCATACTCCTTATATGTAATTATTAATTGCACCACCTTCTCAGTCCTATGGGCAGGGTACACATTTCAGAACATCTTTCCATCCATGTGCCTGTGAAGGCCCTGGTCTGTCTTGTGCTGGACCTAACACCCCTCTGGGTAATTCCTCCTACTCTAAGGCAGGGTCATCAGTTGCTGCTGCTACATCTGCTAGAGCAGCTGTGTGACGGCTCCATAGTTCGGCTGTGGACACAGTTGGGGAGGCTGAGCGATACTCTGGCTGACAGATCCCTATGCGGCACTTTGTTAGATCCCATGACAGAGCATTCCCTGTGCTTTCCTACTCACCAGATTGGTGGAATCACTGGGGCTAGTCACCCAAAACTTGGTGCAGTCCAGCATTTGCTGTTTGGATCACCCTGTTATTAAGCAGCTTTTTCTAAAATTAAAATCTGAGGGTTTTGTTTTGTTTTGTTTTTTTCATAGAGTCATAGAATCATAGAATCACCAGGTTGGAAAAGATCCACTGGATCACTGAGTCCAACCATTCCTATCAAATACTGACTCATGCCCCTCAGCGCCTCGTCCAGCTGTCCCTTAAACACCTCCCTGGGCAGCCTGTTCCAGTGCTCAATGACCCTTTCTGTGAAAAATTTTTTCCTAATGTTCAGCCTAAACCTCCCCTGGCAGAGCTTGAGGCCATTCCCTCTTGTTCTGTCCCCTGTCACTTGGGAGAAGAGGCCATTACCCTCCTCTCTACAACCTCCTTTCAGGTAGTTGTAGAGAGCAATGAGGTCTCCCCTCGGCCTTCTCTTCTTTTGTTCTGTTTTAATTTTTTTTTTCATGGAAACATCAATCTTTTATATTGCTGATATGCCTGAAATGTTCTGGTTGACAATTTCTGTCCTGTCAGGGACTCCACCCTCCTAGCAGTGGAAATCTGACGTCTACCATATAGTAGCAGGTCACATTTATAGTTCAGACACCCTGGAGATTCATGGCAAATGGGCATTCCCTTCTTGTTTTCAATCTCTCTCAGACCATTCCAGGCTTTATTGGGAGGAAATATATGAAAATAGACCAGTCAAATTATATCTGTAATAAAGCAAATGAAATACAGACTGCAATGAGCATGACTTGACAGTGCCTTCATAAACACTTCACAAAGATGTAAGAGTTAAAATACTGCATTTTGAACTAAAAAGACAAAGATAACACAGTAAAAAAAAAAGATTAAAAGACTAAAGACTGGAAAGAAAGAAGATACTTATTAGAGAAATGAAAGGAGACATTAATAACTGTTATGGATGAGAGAGAGGTGAAAGGTAGAGAATAACAGGAAATAATAAATAACCTGAAGAAAATTCATCATAAAAGTATGTGACCTACCATTTGGGATGCTATACCTCCTATAATGTCAGTCTTGATCACACACAGAGTTCATTTATGTGTATGGAGGCTGTATGGTTGTATGCAAGATTACTTCTTCAGTTTTTAGAGTAAACCATATTCTGTAGTTCTTCACTGTCTCAAGGACAAATGATGTGCATATGTGCTTGGAGTAGTAGCGAGAAAGTATTCACATCAATATTGTGATTTTGGAGGGGGGTGATTTTGAAATAGTATGGGTACTCAATACAGTGACCTTGTCATATAATACTCTTTGTTAAGGCTGTATTTTCTTGTGCTTCTATTTTAAAGGGAACACTCGAGATCTGCCTTCACAGGCATTTACAGCTGGAATAGTCCTTGCTGTACTATTTCCATGTGTTGCTGTAGCTGTGGTAGCTGTCTGTGTGATGTTTAGAGTCGACTTAGTCCTATTTTACAGGAATATATGCAGAAGAGATGACACTGCTGAAGGTATGACTTGTCGACTGCTGACTGAAATAAGTGTATTCATTGAAAAGTAGCTTCTAGTAGGTTCTATAAAACAACTGACTTTGAAGAACACAAAATAAATTCATGAGTTCTGTGAGCAGAAACAGCAAAGGATGTGTAAAAGAGAACTTGATGGTCAGGCATTCAAGTGAGCTTGTTATAGACCTGGGGCAGTAAAAGCAGATAAACACAGCGAAGCAGCCTCTGGAGCAGGTAGTGAGAGGGACATAATTAGATGCTGTTCCAGGGTGCCCTGTTCCACTGTGTCATTCATCACAAAAGTGGGAGAATTGTTGGTGAAAGTGAAGAAGTTTAAAAGTATGTATGTGTAAAGAGGATGAGCATTCTGCAGTTGTCAGGAATCAGATTGACAAAAATCCGTTTTCACCTCACTGATGCCTTTCTACTTGAGGTTAAAATGGTTCCTTGACTGCAGATGCCATTATAGTGTTTATATGTTTGTCACTAAATGCACTAAAGGATTGCATTCCCTTGTGCCAGGGAATTTACCAGGCAGCATTGCTGCAACCTCAGCTTAAGGAGCAAGCCTGAAAGATACTCAGTTCCAGGTATTTTCACACTATGACTGTTTCTGAAAACTGTGGTGAAAAAACCGTTCTGTGTATGTCTCTAATTTTCTAAGCCCTCCTTAGTCTCTAAATCAGTTTGAGTAGAGCTTGAATAAACAGTAGTGGTTGGAGATTTCACAGTAATGGGTCAATGTTATTTATGCCTGCCAATATTACATATCTGTCAGTTGATGTTAGCTTTCACTCCATACAGTGGCTTACAGGGAGGATCTCCAACAACCTGGACTAGGCCACCCTAGATGAACTGATTGTCTGATACTAGGCAATGGATTTCCTACTCCTACACATCTTGCATGTGTAGGGTTTCTTGGGCTTTAGCTTGTTCTCTCTCTTTTATGAGCTATATGTACTGAAGTATTTTATGAACTACATGTAGTAAAGGTCTATGTGCTGCTCGGTCAATCCAGGTAGCTGTTCTGTAGCAACTTTCAATTAGATATTGCTCAGTGTGGTAGATTTGGCCTCTGACTTGGTCTTACTTGCATTTTGTGTCAGTAAATTACTGACCAAAGCATGACTAGACATGATATACTATTACAATTAAAATAATGTATCAGTTTATTATCTTTTGCCAGTACTGTATCTACAAAAGTTCTTGACAATATGAGACAGAGTTAAACAAATGTGCAAATCTGCAAAATACCTTAAATACCATTCTTATCCAGTTATAGATGCATTTTTTTGCCCACTAGTCTTTAATCAGTCTCTTCATTTTCTTGTTCATCTCATATGATGTGACGATACGTTACTAACTTGTTAAATTAATCCAATCTAAAACAAATTAAAACAAAAGACCTTACTGTAGAAAATGTATGTTATTTTCAAAAATTTGCCAAATACAATCAGAATAACTTGTATCAAGTTGAAATTGATTCAGGAGGTTTTAATTTTGTTTGAAGCCTGTTTGAAGCCTTGTCAAAAGAAAGCGCAGGAGCTTCTATAAGCTTTGCTACTGAGACAATAACACTGAAAACCAGAAAGATGGATAAGATACTGTATTTCTAATGGTTGCCAATGAGACAAAAAATGGTAATTTCTTTCCAGATGGAAAAGAATATGATGCTTTTGTTTCTTACCTGAAAGACTGTGTTTCTCCTACTGAGGAAGAGAGAGACTTTGCTTTGAAGATACTACCCATGGTATTAGAAGAAAACTTTGGGTACAAGTTATGTATATTTGAGAGGGATGTATCCCCTGGAGGAGGTAAGTGTATTGAGTATTCTTGTCATTAAGAAGGCACATTGTTTTAACACAAGGGTAGAAGTCCATAATTAGAAGGAATTCTGTCAAATGTGTTGTGCATTGAAAATTACAATTTTCATTTAATGTAGACTATGTGCATGCAAAGTTCGCATGCAAACATTTTACATGTACTAGGGATGTATTTATCAATTCATATACACCTACACACATATCTCTAATTACATGGAACCAAGATGAACGGATGAGAAAGCTAGCATGGAGACAGTTAAGGTGAGAACATGGATCATGTCAGATGTTTCACAGTAATAATGCTCTAGCTCTGTTTTTTCTGAGGAGAGTTGTCTATGAATTAACTTATTTTCTTCACAGAGCAACTGGTGTCTCTGGTATTAGTTATTCTGTGGTAAACTGTATATTTGCTGTATCTTCAGTGTGGTGGTTGACACCATATTTTGAACATAATGGGTGCCACACCAAAATAGAAATGACAACATGGGCTTTTGTTTCTCCCAGTAGCCTATAAATAGATGAACATTTACAGATGCTTGGAAAGAAGATACTGGGGGATTCTACTTCGTCCAAAGATCTATTTGAGAAATAGGCTTTCATTGTTAAAAACACTGAAAAACACTGTCAGTCAGCCTCCTTCACAAAGCAGTCTTCTCTCTTTGTATCCGTTCCTGAAATTTTTCTAACCTGAGATGCTATAACTCTCTCAAGCCATTTTTTTCAGTCATTCTCTCTCTTTAAATATGTTTTTTAAAAAAGCAGTCTGATTTTTTCAATAGTTTTACCTTATTTCCTTGCAATAATTTTAGTTTATTTCCTTATCTCTGGTCTGATCCATTTCAATACGGAAAACAGGATATTTCCTTCTATTTACGGGATCCTTTGGTGTTATAATACCCTTGTTAGGTGCATTCTTCTCTCAGTTTTCTTCTTTTTAGATTACTTTTGCAGTTTGCTTTACCTTTCCCTACAAGGCATATTTTCTAGATCTCTGCTTTCTGTAGATCTTGTTGTCCCATGGTGTTGAAGCAAGCATGGGAAGTTCTGCCTGGTAATTCGGTTTGGTGTGTGGGTGTTTGAAGAGTATCACAATTTGGTTTCATTCATTGCTTGTCATGACAGAAGTCATAGATCTAAAACATAGTTGGAATTCGTTTTGTCATCACATGCTACTCTTCTCAGCCTTGGATCACCGGCATTAGCTTTGGGTATTCGGTGACCTGAAGAAAAGAGTAACCTGATGGTTACTGAATATTTGAAGAGAGGTTTCTGTTTGTGACTTTTTGCAGAATGACTCCAACACTATCTATTATGAAAAAGCAGAGAGATGTCTGGCTGAAGGAAAAATAAATTTTGCTGTCACCTTCTATCTGTGTGACTACCGGCAGACAGCTGTATAGGGTAGCTGGATATTGTATGTGTGTTTTTGCTCCAGAGAACAGTCTTTGACTACACTTGAGATCATTTTCACAGACTCTTAATTGATAGCACATATTCATCTGTTCTTAGGAATAGAATGCTTACATGCCGTCACTTTACAAAGGGACATTTTTGGTGCATGTGTTATTATTAAAGGCTAAGTTGATAGAGTTCTTAACCTTTCAATTTAGTTTAATAACACATTTATCTTTAATTTACAGCAGTTGTTGATGATATCCATTCATTCATTGACAAAAGCAGAAGATTAATCATTATACTGAGCCAGAACTACATTTCTGACAGAGCTATATATGAACTTGGGAGTGGATTGCACAAAGCCCTAGTTGAAAGGAAAACTAAGATCATATTAATTGAATATATGCCAATAAGTGACTACAATCTCTTGCCAGAATCATTGTCTCTTTTACCGTCAAAAAGGGTTGTGAAATGGAAGAAGGATAAATCTCTTCCTGTGAATTCTAGATTTTGGAAGAACCTTCGCTACCTGATGCCAGCAAAACCTATCAAGATAAATACCAAAGGGCACTATAATAATTATGACCTAGGCTCAGAAGGGGCTCAACCGCGGACTGAGGACTATCACTCTAATGCAGTCGTATAACAATTCCGGAGACAGAAGATGCTGCAGAAAACTGCACATTTTGCTAATCAATAGAAAGCACAAACTCTACACTTACTTTGGGAAGACAGTGTTCATAAGAGGCTGAGTCTGAGATCTGAGAGTGTAAAACTTGTTACAGTGGCTAGGATGATGTTAACTTCAATGCTAAATGCTATCCCAGAGAGAGTTTCCTCTGCAGTCTGTACAAGGAGCAGAACTTCAAATCTGCTTAGTACTTACAACATGGTGTGAAACACAGCGCAAATTATTTTGGTTTCACATTTTCCAGTAATGTAGAATTATATCAATTATATTTGCATATTTGTTGAGGCCTCTCAATAAATATATCACTAATTGCAAAGTATTATTATTTAGATGCTCTTGGTTTTGTGTTTTGGTATTTCCTAAGGATCCTGCTTGGGAGTAGACCCAAAGAGCTCATGTCGTAGTGAGCTTAGTATGTAGACTTTAGGCAATGTCAAGCAGAAATATCAAGTGAAAACAGACTAAATGAAGGCTAGAAAGAGTAGGTTTGGTTGGGTTAACAGTAATCACTACTCACTTGTTTGTGGTCTAGACAAGCCAGATGGGTGTAATTTGGAGGAATGTAAAGACTGCTTCCATCCTCCTGTTTCACTGTAAATGCTCATTTTGACAGGGAAAAGATAGGAGAGAGGTAATTGTATTTTGTTCATGGACACTCATATCCACATTATACCCTAAGCTGCCTTCATCTGAAGGATTTTGGGGATTTATGTGAAGACGAGATCTTCTGTATGTACATATACTCCTAACTTTCTGGGATATTTGTAATTAGTAATTTTTAAACAAAAGAAGAACTTAGTAATGCCATTCGAAATCATGGTCATCCTCCCTTATTAGTAGCTGCCTCACAGAAGATACTGATCTGACATAAATTTCTGGGTAAAATGGAACTCTATTTCCCCCTAGTATCAATAGGCAGAAACCAACAGAGAATTATTTTGGAAGATCTTCTGTCAGTGTTCTAGGAGACCATCAAAGCTCAGCCCACATTCATCATTGTCTTGCATTCAACTAATGCTAGTTCTGAAGAGACACCTCTTTGACACTGACAATTAATTCATGCAGCTGTAGTGGAGGAGCTCATTTTCCTTTGCAGTGCCCTTGAGAACACAATTGGAGTGCTGGGAGTCATGGCAGTGTCTCAGGATTCATCAGGATGAAGTAGCTTGTTGTTTGTAAAATATCCTGAATCAAACATATATCCTGACAGGTGTGCAAGTAAAAATAAAGGCCAAATGTGGATTTACAGAATGGGGACAACGTGATTGCCATGTTAATACACAGATGAAATGGAACAGAGGAATAAGGCACATGGCTGTGATGTCCTTCAGATCAACTCCAGGAGTTCTCCCCTCTTTCTGTCATTCAACCAAATAGCCTTAGGCAAAAGACATCCTTTGGCTTAAGCTTTTACTGAAGAGGATTTCTGCTCTATAGATACGTGTGTCTTTACACTTCCAAATCTTTATCAAGATTCATATCTCCACCAGTGTGTTGTGTGATTTGTAATCAAGATCAGCTTTAGCGCTATCCTGCAAGACTAATGATTGCCCCTGCTTCACAGAAATCATTGCAGATCCTGGGTATATCCATTTCTTGGCCAAACAACTGACAGAAAAGTTTTTGACTTTCCTGGTGCTTAACTGAGGTCTTGCTCCTCAGCCATGTGGCTTTTCATACATTGTCACTGATGTATTTTCTAACAACATAAAGTGTCAAATGTGTTATACTATGCACATGAATATGAATAGTGCACATGGTTTGTTAAAAGCTCTAGACTGAACTTACCCTCTATGCGAATCAGCTACTCTAAATTGAGACTGAATTTGCGATGAACTCACCCTTACCTCAACTTAGAGAGATGAGTGACTGCCTATACCTGCTGTACTTCATGAAGCTGTACCCTGAAGACTGTCAGATCATAACAGAATTTGACCGCACTGAGATTTTACAGAATACCAGAGAACTACACATAAGGAAGATTGAAAGCTAGTTGGCATTAACTCCAGCAAGCAGACATTCAGATGTAGTACAATCATAGAATCATAGAATAACCAGGTTGGAAGAGACCCACCGGATCATCGAGTCCAACCATTCCTACTCAATATCTGTAAAAGTGAAAGGGCAAGTGTTTTTTTCACACAATAGAACTATGACACAGTCATTTAATCTTTATAGCTATTCTCCAATGCCCGTGCTGTGGTAAAGGGAGACACGGAAAATGGAGGACATGCATACTCATATTAATACCAGATGGTGTTCTTATTGCTCTTCCATCCTGAATTACTGACTTTAATCAAGGCTTGGAAATGCCTGCTTTTTGTTTGCCAGTCCCTGGAGAAAAGAAGCTACTAATACAACTTTTTTTAGACTGTAGTTGTGCTGATGTACCTGATCACATATATGCCAATTTATAAGTGAATTCACTTGATAGTTGGTTTGAGGTAATGGGTAATTTCAGTAACTTATATAGCTTTTCTTTTCTTTTCTTTTTGCAATTTAAAGAAGTTTATGTCACCCTTTCCACACATGTGGCTTCAGGATTTGTAACAGTTAGACAGCAGTGTTAAAACTCAAATTTACAGTACGAAAAATATGCAAGAACAAGCAAGAGTGAGTGTGATTAGGCCTGCTCTCTGCAAGCAATGAATGTCTCATTTGTAGCATAGAAAAATTTAAACAAAACCAGATCCAAATAAATGATTGGAATATGTAATTTCTCAAAGAAGTATGCAGATGGGATCAGTGTGGGGACAGCTGGTTTAAGACATCAGTCTTGAAGATTCTTGTCTTTCTTGCACATACTACAACATGACAGCATAGCCTGTGTCTGCATTCTTTTATTGTTCCTGGCTGACCAATTTCTGTGACATACAATGTGGGGTGGAAGAAAAGGAGTAACAAAGAAGTCTTCTTGTCTTTTGATAGTTTGAAATAAATGTTGGATAGAGTTGTGCGTATTGCGTATAGTATCAGTTTTATAGTGTATAAGTGTATTGGAAATGTAGAATGTTTGTGGATTATATTTGTTCGTGGACCTTGTCCTGTGTGACTACCTTCAGTGTCTGCACTGTAGTACTTAAGGAAGATACAGCACGTCACTCCATATCCTCAGAAAGATATACTGCAGTCCAGTGTAAGATATTTGTATATTTGTATATATGCACCTCGGCCACATGACTGCTGTGTGTGCAGAACAAGGTTAGTGTACACTATACATGCCAGACCTACAGGAAATACACAGTTAATTTGTACAGGATGGTCCAGAATTCTGTGTGTCATGTCCAGAAATCAGTGAATTCTATATGTCATGTTCAGACTGATGCCAGGTCCTTAAAGTTTGTTGAAAAATGGCAAGAAAATAAAGATCAGTAGTATGAAGACAGATGTATGAGAATGGCCTGGAACTTTACTCCAGAATTGTGGTTTATATAAAAGTTGTCCTTTTTTTATCATACTTTCTCAGAGAAAGTGAAAAAAAGTTAACTTTCTTTTTAGAGATGACTGTGGTCTGGCTTGCACAGAAGAGGCAACTTATAGATCATTAAATCCTATATATATTAATTAAAATGTTTGAAATGTTGCCTTTTGTAGTGAGATTCTTGTGATATAGTTGAAGAGTATTCAGTGTTTTGAAAAAAAAATGTGATTGTATTTTTGGGAAATAGTTTTCTGATTTAGTAGCTATAATTAGATAAAATGCCTGAGTGAAAGAGTAGTTACTAAGCTTTCTGTAACAGCCACAAATTACGTAAAATACAAAATAGAAAAAAGGCTCTACAAGAATCTATTCCGGTTTTGATCAGCTCATGAAAACTCCTTGTGGTTCAACAATCCAAATTTCCTCAACTTCAGTAAAAGCAGCTGCAAACAGACCACAATAGTCTCATTTTTTAGTTTCATTGTCAGCAAAATATATAAACAACTCATCACAAGGATTTGTCTCATATTGCATTGTTTGATCTTCCATCTGGCCTCAGTTGATGAAATAGAGTAAGTACCTCAGAAAGATATACTGCAGTCCAGTGTAATATATTTGTTGATTATTACCTTTCAAATAAAAAAAATAGTATTCAGTACGTTCATGACTTAAGGTATTCATGAAAGATAATAAAATAGATTCACAGCTTATTGCTCTAATTCTTTTGACTACTATCATAGTTGAGCCAATTGCAGTCATGATGGAGACGTCTTTTCAGTATGTGGTTACAAAACCGTTTACTATGCATTGCAGAAAAATTGTATCTGTTTGAGATTTTTTTGACTATGGTGAAGGAATGCCGTTCCATAAGACCTTCCAAAAAATTTTGTAATGCTTTACAAAATTGACTTTTTAGAAACAAATGGGCAAATTCCGAAGTGCCTTTGTCGGTTCATGAATAGCTGTCTGTACATATTAGGAATAATTTGAATATCCCTAGCGAAGAGATCTCTTGAGTGACTTCATTATGGGGTACGCCGCATTTCTGAATTCAGGTATTCAACTGGAGACTCAAGCCTAAATATTCAGCTCAGCTCTGATAGTAATGTCTCTGTCTGTGTATCATGGCTTAATATATATAATAATATATATAGTGTATTAAGAATATTTATTTATGTAGTACTTAAGGAAGATATTGTCTTTAGGGACGTGCAGCAAAAATACCTCTCAAGGAAGGAATTCATACTTCAGAAATGAAAACTTGTGAGAGCCTCAGGATTGTTGCCAGCTGCCAGCATGATGAAGAAAAGTTAAACGATGCAGTGCAAATACTAGTGAATACCCAGAGACCTGCAAGTCAGAGGCATGATGATCAGCAAGAGAATTATGTGAAGGGATCCTAGAAAAGTTTAAATTGTTTAGACTGGTAAAATGAGCAAAGAAAGGAATAGGAGCTTTGTCAACAAATGCATACAGGAAAAGGAAAATACTAGAAAGAAGAAAAGCTGTTTAAGCTTTTCACACAATGACATATGGCCATGAATAAATCTACAATGGACATTAGAGCTTTTAGAAGAATAAGATCTCCTATGGGACTAATGAGGAAACTATTCTGACCTACTTCTGTACTGCAGCATGGTAATTTTTTGAAAGAAAACCCATAGTACAAGGAACATCGTTGTCAGTTTTAAGTTTCTTGTCTTGCAGTAAGCAGGCTAGACTATTAAGGAAACAAAGAAGGGATTGCCATGGAGTTTAAGGGATGATCTTTTCTAATTAGCAAAGCTAAATATTGTAAGAGTGAAAAGATTTTAAAAGTCTAGGTTGTGATTATTTGCTTTGCTCTTTCTCTGTCAGCAAGTGATCTGTTCAGTTATTAGTATATCTGAAGCACTTCTATGGCCTTAGCTATATTACACTCCGATGCCTAAGGCTGCAGCAAATATGTACTAAAACCCACCACCTTCCCTTATTCAAAGAGGAATAATAGGTGAATTACACCACTGTTCCATAAGCCGCCCTTGACTGTTTGCCATTTCACTGAAGGTGTAACCTAGTACAAAATTGACAAAGGTTCATGTCTAGATACTGTTCTGACACGTCCTGTGGCAGCAGAACCAGCACCACCAACTCAGTGTAGAAGATAATCGGAGTGGAAAATTTCTTACCCATTCGGTATTTACC
Organism: Clamator glandarius; assembly: GCA_033459285.1. NCBI lineage: Eukaryota > Metazoa > Chordata > Aves > Cuculiformes > Cuculidae > Clamator > Clamator glandarius. The sequence continues at coordinate 2,960,376 of JAUNZM010000254.1, forward strand.
ACTGTTGGGCAGAGGAGGAGGTAATGTGTACATGTGCAAAGCTGGAATAATACCAGAATAGTGAAGAGATATAATCCTCCCAGTGTTATAAGACTGTGCTATGTACAAACTGAGATGGTGCATTTTTTCTCCTCCTTCTTGGCTGGCAAAATGCTTCAGCAAATGTAAAATGGACAAGATAAGATATGGACCCCCTACCTTGACTTCCTACAGGGGTGGAGGAGGTATATCATAAAATATGTAAAATGTGTAAGAGAATGAGTGTGGAGGACAGGCATGGGAGAAGCTGAGAATATGCATTCTGTATCTCCAAATATTTCTCCAAATGTTTAGAACCTATTATAACCGAGTATTAATACTGGCCATCACCTAAAGGTATGTGTATAAACAGATGCAAAATTAAAATCACCTCTTACATAGCAAAAAGCCTTTTTGAAGCCTTTTGTTGTGGAAGTAGAGTGATTGACCTAATCTGTGGTGAAGATGTTGAAAGTATGTGAAAAAAGGAGGTTCTGCTTCAGCAGATTGTTAACTGATCATGGCCCTGCATAAGAGATGACGCCATAAATCAACCAAGTAAGGAAACATCAAGATAAGCCCAAAGAGAACGAAACTTTCTGATAAATCAAAGAGAACTGTTTGAAGTGTGGGTGAACCATCCCAGTTAGCACAATAGGAAGAGCATATTACCCACCGAAGCCCTTTCCTCACCAGTCATGCATAGTAAGCAAAGAGGGTACTGTAACTTTAAGAAGAGACTAATGGGAACAAGGATGACCAAATGTAGCTGTAAAATGTACTGATAACTGTTGCTCAGAATTTATAAAAGTCAATTATGTACTAGCCAAGGTGTGCTAGCTTTGTGGAGTTACTGCCAGAGCACCCATCACTGTGCACACATGAATCACAGAATCACAGAATAACCAGGTTGGAAGAGACCCACTGGATCATTGAGTCCAACCATTCCCACCAATCCCTAAATCATGCCCCTAAGTACCTCATCCACCCTAACCTTAAACACCTCCAGGGACGGCGACTCAACCACCTCCCTTGGCAGACTGTTCCAATGCCTAACCACCCTCTACGTGAAGAATTTTTTCCTAATCTCAAGCCTAAATCTCCCCTGGCGGAGCTTGAGGCCATAAAGTATCTCGACTTTGGGTGTGGATCGGCTTTGCACACCAGGTAAAGACACCCAGATTTGGGACAACAAATAGAGTGAACTTCACAAAAGAAAACGAGTCCTACTGTTATTTCTTGAAATAAGTCTGGGGTCAACTGATGGACCTATGTATTTACATGATTCGTATTGAAATATGAAGAAGTGATGTCTGAATTGATAACAAGGTTCTCTCAGATACTTTTATGTAGTTTGAGTCACTGTGCAGCCTGTCTTTTATGAGCTTCACATCCATACTGGAAGCCTGGAAGGTGGGCTGGACTCTGGGACAGTGCTGAAATGCTCTGCCTGCCCAGCAGGTCCAAGGGGCAAGTCACAAATAGGTCATACTCATCAAGGCTTCTCTTCTTTTTCTGCCAAAGCTGCACTGGGTTAACCAAAAAGGCTTACTGGAAGGACAGATATAGAAAATATTTAATAGTGTGTCACAGCCCTCTCGTAGTGCCCACTTGCAGTAAGTGTGGAAGGTAGCAAAGGAGACTAAGGCAAGAACTCAACTCCTATAGTGAATATTATTCTGTATTGGGCAGAAATGTGACTTTCTTGTAGATTTCAGATTTTATGCACTTTTCTTGAACCATCTAGCAGGATTTGGGCAAAAAAAGAAATAAACATTTGCCCTCTCTGCTCTTAAATGAAGCAAACTAGAGAGTCCAAGCATTTTTGCGAATAATGCAAATAAAAGTTTTTAGAATCCAAAAAGCTTTGATCTTTTATTAGAGGCAAAGGTTTTCCACTGTTCTTTTTACAAGAAAATGACCCGGAAATTTTGAACCTAATGCAATTAAACTGAGAAAGTGGGGGAGGGATGATGACAGTGAGGTAAAGGAAATTCCTGTAAAGGAAACAGATTCAACACAGTGCACAGCTAGAACTAACCACAAGTCTTATCATGTAGTGTAGGATGTGCAAGTAAGATTTACAGATAATTGCATTTTTTTATTCATAGATTTTAGCTTTGGGTTTTAGCCCTCCATATCCCATCTGCTTAACAGGTGAGTTGGTTTTATTGATTTGAATGTGCATTATGAAGTAAATTGGTTTTAATTGCTTGGTCAGACAAAACAGTAGTGCCTTAATAAGTGGCTTCATTAGAATTTTTTTTGTTTTCCTTTGTACGTATGGGAAAGCTTTTATCTTCTGTGTGACTATTACTAATAGCGTTCTTCTAATCAAATAATGTTTGCCTTTTAATTGATGTAAATCCAATACAAGACACAGGAATTAATATCTCTGAAGCTGAAGTAATTTTCATCAGAATCAGAATCAGAAGAGTCATTTGTAAGATTGTGGCGTACCACTCTTTACTAGACTTCAGAGATATCATGAAACTTGGTTTAGCCTCTGAGAAATCAATTTTCATTTATTTCACTTATGTTTTATGTGAATACAGAATACTATGAAAAAGAGAATTGCAGCATTCTTTTTCTGAGAGTCCTTTAGGAGCTGAAATGTAGGCAAAATAATACAGTTCTTATTCTTCTCTCTTACATTTTTTTACCACAGGAAATTATGTTAAGACCACACTAGTTTCATTGGTATATAAGTTACTTTCCAATTAAATGGCATTTTAAATTTCTGGACTGAGGATATGTTGATATAAACATGTATGTGGCAGGAGAACGTGGAGAGACACTTGTCCAGAGTAGAGTGCTTTCTTTTTCTGGTAGATACTGACCAAGACAAAATGAGTCGCTGAAAACATTGAGTCACTGAATCACCTGGAGTCTACCTGCAGTCAAAGTACAACTGAATGGTCAGTTTGAGATCATCCTATTCCAGGTGCCCTCTACTTTGGTAATAGCTATGTCTTCAGTGAACATCTCTCTTCCTGTTAGGCACACTTGCAAGATGGCACTTAATAATTATTTCACATGCAACCATACTTTTTAAGCACTATGAGTGCAAGCTTTCCAAGGTTCTCTAATAAAAGTATTATCAGTCAGCAGAAAAAATAACAGTGATGTATTTTCCCATGGCTAGGGAAAAGACAACAGAAAATTATACAGATTGATAACCAAAGTCATAACATTCATTAGTTAGTCCTCTTTCACCCTTCTTCCCCATTTGTGGTGAACTTTTGAGTTGAAGAGGGTATTGTTAGCATGTCAGTAATCTGAAGAGCAGAGAGATTATACATCACTGGCACTATTAAATGCTTTGTGGATGGACACTTGCTGTGGTTTCTTTACACGTAGCCTGTGTGGCCCTGACGACAAAGAGACACTCAGAAGTAAACACTTCCACTACTTAACTTGTGCCAGGTCAGGCACACTTCAAGTAGTTTCTGGTGGCTTAAAGGATTGAATGAGTGACCAGAAAGGAGCAAAGCTATCACAGGAGAGAGGCTGGACCATTTGCCTGGGTTCAAGGGAGAGGGCAGTGGGGAGAATGGAGAAGAAGAGGAAACCTTCCTCTTTGAACAACAGCGATCCATTACATCAGATCACCTGTTCAAGGGACTGCAGCACTCAATGCCACACAAGGCCCTCGGGTCCTGCTTACTACTGGCTTTGCCACATGGACTGATAGGTGGCATTGCTCAAAACAGCATCCTTTGCTTTACACATTGTTAGTAGGGCTAGAGATCCAGCTCTAATTAATGCCTTCACAGAAGTCTTTACGATTGTTATGAAGAATCAGGATCCATTGATCCTTTTGCAGTGGGTAAGACAGTCTTCTTAAAGATAAGGTGGGTTTTTTCCCAGTGCTGGTATGACATTTTCTCTTTATGCAGTTACAGGATGATTTTAAAAGGTGTATGGGGCAATGACAGCTGGCAGCAGCCAATCTGTAACAAACCATTGGAGTGAGTTAAGGCAAATGAGTTAACCTACTCCATGTGACCTCTGAGTGTAAAAATAGGACATTCTGTTCACTTGCAAGAAATAGAGACATGCTGAAGAGAATAGTGATTAAAGTGCTTCTCTCTGTACAGAAAAGCTACCTGAAAAAGTGCAGAGTGGGAGTTCTTTTCATCTTTCTTGATAGCTCAGTGTGCAGTGAGTGCTTTCTTGCTGCCTGCCTGTATGAGTCGTGTCTGATTTGCATAAGGTGCCAACAGACAAGCAGCTAGACTTTGCCCAACCTTTTCTTTTCTTTCCCTTGGACTGATTCAGTGCTTCTCTGGCAGTTGTAGAAATGCAGAGTCATTGTGGCCAAATGGGCAAAGAAAAAGACTCCTTGAGGTCTCAGTTGCACAATGTAAACATCAGCAAAGAACACAGCCTTTGCTCACTGAGATGGTGAATCAGACTCTTCAGACATGTCAATCACAGATGTTGGATAAGTTCTTACTAAATACCCAGGTTAAGCCAAGGCTGTTGAATATACATGCTTGACAGCCTGCCACCCCTCTAGCCCTGTAGCTGAGTAGGGTGTGGGACACAGATCAAACCCCTTAGCAGGAAAGATAAAACACTTCATACAATAAGGTTGGGGTTTCACCTTGGACAAGATGCTGTAAAATAGGAGTCTGAGAGTGACTGAGTGTTTTGTGGACTCCAAAGTCCACCAGGTGTTGCTGATCTCAGCTTACAAATGGCACACCACAAAGTTAACACCTTATGGTGATGTGGATGTTACCCTGTTCAGCAGGTCTGTTAGGGTCATTCAAGTAGTGCAGCACAGCACAGCACAGCACCGTGGTGTTGAAGCAAGACCTGATGCTGCACATGCAGGTAAATCATGGAGGAGTAGAAGGGGTTTTTTGGGTTGCACTGGTGACCCTAAAGAATATCTTAGGGTATGTCTATTTTAGCTAGTAGCAAAGCCCAATACCAGTATGGGTCTTAGGTGAAAGAGATAGAACCAGAAACCTGGTGTCCACACAGTACATACTTTGAGGGTTCTACTTCTGCATAATTGTACTCCAGCCCCATGGCAGTAATGTCATTTGAAGCTGTGGCATATCTTCAGATTTGATTTAATCCCAAAGAAATCCAGTTTATATACTTTGATCCTGCTGGTGTTCAAGCTACAACAGTGCTCCATGGATTTTGGTGCCAGTTAAGCCTTTCTCAGTCTGTTGCTAATAGTTGTCATTAACTGCAGGTGGATTTTGTAATTTGGTATCTTGCAGCGTATTTTAGAAAACAAGTTCTTCTTCTGAAAGGAACAGCTGCTGTAAGACCTGCATTTCCACACCAGATGTGGGTTCCACTTTGCTGTAGGTGTAATTTGAAAATCCATCTGTAAGTAACACTATGCAAGATGTATTTAAAGACTGTTGCACATTCTTGAACATCACCTGTTCTGTATTTGTGTGAAATAGTATGAGAATGAAGAATGCTGCAAACCTCATATCTAGGAAATATTGTGTGTGCTGAATTTTATAGAGCTACATAATAAAATACATAATTGCTTCTCTATCTAATTGGAGTATTTTTTTACAAAAAAAAGTATCTGTTTTCCTCTTTTACAGAAATTAAGATGATTTATAAAGAAAATATCTCAGAAAATCAGTCAAAATTGATAAATAAGATCATGCTCGCTTTGTGCTGGATCTTAGCATTGTTTGTCAGTCAGGCGGAAGTTAGAGAGATTAATGTGCCAGGTAAGAAACTGCTTTGGCAATTTTTGGTGTTTGTGGTACTTTCTGACAGCTGAGAAAAATGAATCTGCATTTTGTCATGCCTTCACGAGTTCTTCCTGCATGTGTTCATGCTTGTGTTAGGCAAACCGCTGTTTCTGGCCTTTATGGGAGCTTTTTAAGTATTGGCAATACAGTTTGCCCTAAGTGTGATTAAAAAAACCCAGTTTCCCAATTAAAATATAAAGGAGAATTTCTGAGAACAAAATGGAGCAAATTAATTGCTTCTTGCGACTCTTTGAATTCTCCAGCAGCTGGACCAGGCTTGTCAGGAGGCGGGGTGGGGACAGTGAGGAGGAAGAGAAAGGCTGGCTGAGACTGATGTTTCAAAGTCTTTCACCCACACAACTTGTCTAGAAGAGCTTGATCCAATTCGGTCAGTAGAGAGAAACTGAAACTGTGAGGAGTCTCCCAGGTGGGCAGGCGAAGAACTGAAGGACTCATGCCCTCCCATCTGGTGAAGTGAAATCCTATCAGATTTCCAACAGTTACCACATCCTGACTGGTAGGAGGGGCTACACAACAAGCTCGGTCAGACTTTAGAGAATTCAGGGCAAGAATGGGTGACCACAGCTTTCAGTATCTATCCAAAATTTGTCTAATTTTAGTGACAGTAACTGACACATGAGACTGGAAAGGTTTGAAAGCAGTGACATAATAATACTTGTCACTCTTACCCTTATCCTAACTACGCAGTGTGGCGGGCAGGCTCTGCTTTTTCAGGTTTATGCCAATCCCTTCTCCATTTATATGAGGAGAGCTAGAAGAACGACATCTGCTCTTCTACGGAGTCGAAGTTTAATAGGTTAGCAACCATGTGAAAACTTTAATTCACTAAAAATCTTAAGCTATTTTCACATTAGAGTTTTGAAAAAAGGCGTAATAAGCATTTGGGAAACTTTGAATACACTTTTTAGAGCATTGGTAAATTCCATGCTTAAGTAAATCAATTGTCTATTAGCCTAGCATCTGGCCCCATAAAAAATTATTTAACATAAAGAAAAGTAAATCTGTATTTTTGTATTTTTTTTAAACATGTTGACTGTGTGTTCTTTCAAATGGTACTAATATCTTATTGTCCTGCTTTTCAGGATGCTCCCATGTTGAACCTCAGATATGGTATCGTGCGATTAGTGATGAGGAGTTTGTTCTACAATGTGCTTTACCGGATAGGGATGCTACCCACATTTATAATTCACCTCTAAAACAACATACAGTGAAATGGTTCTGGCACCAAAAAGATAAAGAGCCACTGAAAGCTATCAAAGAAAGCTCTAATCCTGTTCTCCAAGGGGATGCGCTTTGGTTTAAACCAGTAAGGAACAGTGCTTCTGGAGTGTACATATGTGTGATACGGTATGTAATGGAACAAAAGGCTTGAATTGCTATGCAACAACTAAGTGTTTTGGTTTGTGTATGAAGTTTTTAACTTTTTTTCTGCATCACTCAGGGAAAAAATCCCATGTCTTAAAATTATACTAGAGGTTCAAACAAAGGAAGAAGCAAAATGTTTGAGCTATGATGCAAATATGCTGTATCTTCTTGCTGGCAGTGGGAATTCAATAACTTGTCCAGGGAGAAAGTGCTACAGCCATATTAAAAAGTCTGATGTAAAATGGTACAAGGTAAGAGTCACTTTCTTAAGTATTCAAAAAAGCTCAGTGGATGTACATATACCTTTAGGTCTAGTGAGTGCTTATGTGCCTTAGGCTCTTGAACTCTTTGGCAGACAACACAGCTTGAAAAATTCAACACAAAAGTAGAATCTTTAATTGCTATACATTGAGACTGTAAGCAAGAGTTTTGAAGAACTTTGTCACACCTAAAATACTGTTCCATAAACCAGAACCCTAGAGTTGCTTTCCCTTTGGCTGAGCAATTAAACTAATTGAGAATCAAAATAAGTCCTTTAGAAAATTGACATATGATTGAAATTTAAAATGTTGAGTTTTGTTTTGACATTTTAAATTTTGAAAATATCAAATATAGCAAAGAAAAAGTGACTTTGTTGGAAAACAAAATCTTAAGATTAATGTTTTAGATTGTTCTTTCTAAGGCTCATTTTTTAATGAAACTCTATTCCACTGAAACATTATTGACCTAACCTACTCTTTTTCAAATGAACATTAAAATACTTGCAAGCTAAAATTTATGCCATGTAAACCAGCATAACATGACCAAATGAGAATGACTGAAATTTCAATTTTGCTTTTTATGGCCAGTATTACTTACATTATATATTCTACCAAGCAGAACTATGATTTAGTTGAAGTTTTTCTTCATTTACTTTCAAATTTTAAATGAGGTATATCTTTACCTAGGTCTTGATCTGGATCCCACTGAATTTAAAGCAATTCTTTCAATTTGCATTAGTGGAATTGGACTTAAGGAAAATTCTTAGAAAATATGTGCACACTAAGCTGAAAAATAAGGATGCTTTTAAAACCATTGCTAGTTGTCAACCTTTTGAAAGTAGGGAAAGTGTTGTCAATATCAGACAATCTAAACCCATGATTTACTTTTTATAAAAGTATTTACAAAATTATTTACTTACAAAATATAAAAAAACCAGTCCAACAAAAAAAGTGATTTTTTGACACTGTTTAGTAATAAGAGTTTAATTTACATTAGGTTCATGATTTCACATTTCTGTCAGCATCCACAAATTTTAAATACATTTTTTTAAAAAAAGCGATGGTATTCACACAATACAGACCACAATTTTTTAATATGACTGACAAATTTCCTCTGACTGTTAGTAAGTATTTCTGGGAACTTCAGCTTAGTCCTTCTGCCATAGTAAGTCTCTCCAAGTATCTTAAAATGCAATATAATAACAGCAGCAGCAACAACAACAACAAAAGTCTTGTAATTCCTTGATATTGTTTTCTTTTCATTAGGATGGTTATCAGATAAAAAGCAGGAAAAGCAGACAAAGCCTAAAGCTTAAACACAATGAAATCTACTTGAACCCAACCTATGATGAAGATGCTGGAATATATGTGTGTGATTACACACTATATGACAACACAACCAAATGGACAATGAGAAGAGCAGTAACAGTAGAAGTCATTGGTGAGTAATATAATAAATGAGAAGGATATCCGTCAAGTAAAGTATGTTTTCTGTATTTTTTCTACCTTGATGTCTTTCGTTCAAGGTCTCATTCTGAGAAGCCCATAAACTGGTTTAGCTACACATTCATTATAATCCTTTTCCAAGTATTCTCAGGACAAGTTGGGACACTTACTAGAACCTTTAATGTTCAGTAATAACATGCAGCATACAATGCCATAATTTTCTAGATTTAATTCCACTTTGGATTTATTGTAGTTTCTGTCAGTGGGGATCAAATCATTAAAAGGATTTAGATCTCTTGATCTGAGAATAGAATTCATGAAACTCTGACTGATGCCAGGGTTCTCCGTGTACTGCATGGGGAACATTAGTGCTCTGTGGCTCAGTGATACGGCATAATCTTAAATTCTCCTTGAAGTCATGGTGACCTTTTCTGTAATATTTACTATCTTCTGCTGCCCTTTGTGTGAAGCCCAGATATTGCCTGACAAAGTGCTGTTGGACAATGTCAACATTGTACCAGAGAGTATGCTAGCAAGTTAGGATTAGGAATAAGGGAGACTTTTTAGTTTGCTAAAAGAGAGATGTGGTTACACTTTCCTCCAGATATCTGTGGCTAAGTGTTGTAGGACACTCTCATCAGACACTCCAGTTAGTCCAGTAAATCACAGGTCCCAGAGGAAAGCATCACTACATCTATTCTGTATCCTAAGCTGGATGTACCCAATACGTGTGTGCTGGGCTGAATGGATCCACTATTATCTGTATGACAATAGCACAGGACCTGTTTTCAGCATCCTGGTATAAAGTGGGCCACTCTGTGGAAGGCAAAACAAGATTTAAGGAGTAAAAAAAAGGTGTTGGGTGAGGCAGCTGGAAACCACATCTCACCAATATTTGAGACCTCTGTGTGCTGAATTAAAATATCTGCTGCACCCTCACTCTTCTCTCCAGCTATATTCCCACAATATTTTCAAGAATGCATGGACTAGTTCTACTTATATTGGGATTTGGCTGAACTTGAGTTAATACACTGTTCTCTTCTTTTCCACCACTTCACGGCACAGTCAAAAAACACTTGAAAGGTGCTATGCTCATATATACTCCCCATGAATCATGCATATATTTCTCTGTTGTGGCTTCATTTTAAAAAAAAATCGTAATATGGCACCAATTTCCTGCAGTATGGGACTTTCCTAGAATATCAGAGCTGTGGGTTTTAGCCCCTTGAGGCTGTTTTTCCGGAGCCTGAGTGATTGTACAAACTGTAGGTGTCATTATCTGTGCTCTTTGGCAGACTTTGATTTAAAAAAAAGGTGTTATTTTAATGCAAATACCTGTGCTTCTAAATAAGATTCGTGTGCTGTATGTGTGCTTACTGGGCATCGAATAAGGCTTAGCAGGGAACTAGTATAATGATTATGTCCTTCACGGGGTTTTGCAAGGAGGGGGCATAATTTCTGAATTCTAAATAGCCTTAAGTGCAGGACAGATACAGAGATCCTCAGCTCATGTAAGACGGCTGTGCCTCAGAGTAACTGAGATAGCAGGTCTTTAAGCAGCTACATAAGTTTTGTGGTCAAAATTTGCTTATCTGTGCACTCTCAGACAATCCAGCAACCGTAAATTATCCTCTTGGACTTGGGTGTCTAAATTCCACCTAACATCTGAACAAGAAAATTCTGTAGATATTTCCTCTGATCTTCTACACTAATGATAGCATTACAGTTATTAACTGTCTTCCTGTTAATTGCAGCAAAAAATACTATCCATCCACCAAACTTCTTGTATCCAAATGGTGTAGTGAACCTTGAAGCAGAGCTTGGTAAGTTTGGATTCCCCATCTGAAAGCGAAAGAAAATGTTTAAATGAGCTATTGTTAGATAATGATAGATCTTGATAAAGCAAAAGAGACTTGCTCTTCAGGAGTATGAGAATTTTTTATAATTTTTTTTTTTCCTTGATATACATCTTTGTGGATACTAAAGGAAGCATCACATGTTATAAAGATCCCAGGTTATCTGAAAGAAAAATATTCAGTGACTCCCATGCATGGTTTTCCTGTGTTAATTTCTTCCAGGAAAGCCACTTGAATTGGAATGCCGTGTACAGTTTGGGTTTGAAAGACTTTCTTTGATGAGGGTAACATGGAAAAGAAATAACAAAGAAAATATAACTGAGCTTACAAATCAGGAAACAAGGTAAGAAAAAGCCCAACAGCCTGATTACTACTACACTCAGCAACTGTAAATATTCTCCTGCAACAGCTTTAGTGGATACATTTTACTGAAAGAAACTCAGAAGGCTCTATTGTTCGACATATTAAAGTATATGTCCATAAGCATCTGCACTTCACATACAGAGGCACACACTGATAGGCATAAAAACAAGGACTTTTTCCACAATCTTAACTCTCTTTCTTAAAGCTTTAGCTAATGGACAGCTTCAACATGAATGGTGCTTAGCTGCAGGTGTTTTCAAGCACTCCCCCTTTTGTGCCTTCTTAGCAACTCACAAAATTTGTCTTTGAAAGCTGTCTACAAGTGGGGAATAAACCAGATCAGTAAAACAGTACTGTGGACATTGAAAGGAGCTTGAATGCCTCAGATACTGGGGTATGATTACTGAGTCAGTCCAAGGACTTGAAGCACTGTATTTCAGGACACTGAATTCCAAGAATCTTCCCTGGCAAAAATTAACTAGACCCTAAAGAGCAGCAACATGTAAGGAAAAAGTTTACTATGACGTGAAGGCAAAAAATTAATTCCCGTGCTTCTCATTCTATCATATGTTTCCCTGTCTCATTCACTTATGCAGTACCCAGCTTGGGCAAGGAAGATAGTGGAGGCAGCACGGGCAAGTGTGTTTCCACTACACAGCCCTGAGTCATCTTTATGGGAAAAACTTTTCTCTACACCATGAAAAGGAAAGCCCTGCTGGCACTGCTAAAATCACGTTCTGAATAGGAGTCATATGGGAAAAAATAACAAATGAATATGACACATACACACACACACACATATGCACGAACATACACATACAATCACTCGTGAGGTAGATCTGAAATTGGATTTTGTTAACTTTTGAATGTTTAGCTTTGCAACATTCTTCTGACCAAGTGTTTAGCTTTTTGCATGCATACAATTTCTGTTCGTTAATTTTTTTAAAACCCAAAAGAATGAAACATTCCCAAAAGACATTCCGTACAGGTTCAGTCTTTGCTTGTGCACATGCCTGTATATCTTAAGTTAGCAAAGGCACAGCCATGGCAGACTGTCGTTTTACAGTGGCATGCTCTGAAGTGCCTTTGGGACCACACATAGATGCCTGTACTTGCACCTTTCAAAGATGAAGGCTGAGACTCAGAAACCCTGAGTATTCTTGAGTTTTTGCAGACACAGAGCTGCTCCCTGCAACCCTGTTACCTCTTCATTTCCTATACTTCCATCACATATCTCTGTCTTATTCTGTTTGCTTATCATATCCTTGGACTTTTCACCCCTGTGCAAGACACTGTGCTGCTCAGAATTTTCACCCACCTAGCTCTCTTAGACCTTCTTTTTGAAGTTTAATTTCCCACAAGGGAATTTTTTACATCTTAGAAAAACACAAATACAGTAGTAGAGGGGGGAATATATATATTTGAAACTAGACAAGTGCTTAAGTATTTTGCTGAGTTGATGAATTAAGAGCAAACCTTTCAGTGCGTAGACCTTTGACGTCAGTTCCAAACCAGAATATTGCATTGCTATTAAAAGTTCAAGCTGAATGTTAAGAAGTTGCAAGCCCCTTTCTTTGTAATTAAGACATTTGGAGATTGTGTGAATGAACAACAAAGGTATCATGCAAATACTTTGTTTTTTCTTTAGAGTTTATCCAAAAGGTTTAAAGGGGCACACACTTCTTCATATTGTGAAACTGAAAGAAGTCACTGAAAGGGACTTCAGAAGCAACTTCACATGCTTTGCTGAGAATTCGGTGGGGAATGCCACTGCTGTGATCAGGCTGAAAAGGAAGCAGAGAGGTAAAACTATCAAAGAATGATTACTTGCCCTTGAAGACACATTTTGATTTATTCACTGCTACAGATTCATTCTCCACTGACACTGGCACTTTAGGCAGCTGCAGAAGTTTCTTGAAGCTGTATGGGAGAAGTTTGTCAGATGTATAGAAAGGCATATTATTCCAAGGACTCCACAGAAAGATAGGGGTCCCTATGCCACTGCAAGCAGGTGGGACAAGTAGAAGCAGAAAGTAACTGGGAAGAAGAGGAGAGTAGCATTTCTGAACACTAAATTGAAGCAGGACAGCTGCTGAAAGCAATAGTATTCCTTCATTTTCATAGGACAAGTCTGTTTGTTTCCCCAGTCCTTAGCATGCATGTTTGAGAAGTTACAATAACTGTTATGAATGTGGCAGCCTTTCAAGCAAAGGCCAAAACCACAATCAATGTGGAAATTAAACCTTTGAACCATACTTCACAATGGAGATTCATTACTGGAGTGGCACAGGAAGTCTCCAGCAGGGCACTGTGTGTAGCTGTTTGTTCTAATGTGACTTTTTCCATCTCAAGCAATGACTACTTTCTCCCCTGTACCACAGACCAGTTTCTCAGTGCCTTCCATTACTGATTGGCTTTCCATACTATCAAGGAGATACCATTCAAAAATGTCCTGATGGTAGACTGAAACTCTCTATTAAGGTCTGCAGATAAATGAACACCTGACTTCCCTAAAGTTTACCAGGAGGGCAAGAATGAAGACTGTGAGATGGTTTGATCCAGTTCTGGAACTGAGATGTGTCAACAATATTTTGTAAAGCCTGAGTTATTATGGACTCTTTTTTTTCTACAGTGTTCCTCTTACACAAACTATGCACTGCCATTTCTGTTTTATTTGCACTCCTTTTGTGCACTGCCTTTATCTACCAGCACTGGATTGAAATAGTGCTGATGTACCGAAGTTATCTGGTCCACAATGAAACAACAGGAGGTAAGAAACATTGTATAGTATTAATTTTCTCCATTTTTTCTACTTCCTATTGCCATGTTGATTAATCTAGTGTGAATAAATGATTTAATTAAGTTCCCTTAATGGCTCTGTTCCCTTTGAGCCAGTACAAAGGCCTTTAAAGCTAGCAAGACACTCAGTGGATTCAGGTGCAAAAAAAACAGGCAATGTGAAAGAAACACCTAACAGTAATTGAAAAGTCACAGTTAGCCTTTTACAAGATCACTAATTTAATGATGGAAGATTAGAGTAGAAAGTTGAATTTTGGAAGTCCCATTGCATGGAATAATAGACATTTCCAACATTTTAACCTCTTTTTCCTCAAGTGTTCAACAGAGCCTGTGGACTATAGTCAAATGTCCTTGCAGTGATGGACTCCAGAGCCTGTTATATTTTTCACTTGAAGCCAATAATTTCTCAGAAGAATAAATACCAGGGAGAGAAATAAGATGATATAGGTCACCAAGTATGAAGTGTACATTCGGGAAATATTAATGTTTTCTTTCTAAAAATTATGTTGACCATCTTGGTATTTATACAAGAGTGATCATCTTCCAATATTTCAAATCTCCGTAGTGACATTGCCCCATTATTTTAACTAAAATGGGCCTCCAACATCATAGGTAGTGTAAAAATGTATCAGAAATGACAGTGCCTACTTCAAAGAATTTAACATATAATTTTCTTACATGAGTTGAAAAAATGCGGTAATATGTGCCCAAGGAAATCTTCCTAAAAATCCTTGAATCTTTCTGCAGTTTGAGATATAGGTATCTGAGCCTGCTTTTGTGTTTGCATGTGTATATATAGATTATATGTAAATGTGAAATAACTGTATCTAGATACTTATAAATACTTACACAATGAGACAATTAACTGCCCTTTGGAAAGTATTTTTGTGAGCCCTAAGGCAGCTGGCAAAGGTGATTTGGGAAATCACTGAAAATTTCCCCTCTGTTGGTAAGAAATTCATTTAATTACCTCTGGAAAGTCCCCTTAGAGCTCACCTCATATGTCAGTAGGGCAGAGACAGACCTGCCAAGATTTGTGCTTCGAAGCTGGAGATACCATTGAGTTCCACCATGGCAGCCTCCGTCCTGCTCCCTGACTCTCATGTACCGCATGTATACAACACCATTTGTGGTGTGCGGGTATGGAGCGTGCAGACTCATTGTGCCTAGCCAGGCTGTTTTCTGCCTAAAGTGATTGGCCATAAAATACGTCCTCACTTGCAGGATTACACCCTTCTCACTTCATGTGGATGCATATCAAACCACCTGAGGTCCGAAAGGGCTTGCTCATAGAGCAGCAAAGCAGCAGTTACGACTCCATTTTGCTGTTTCTTCCTTCCCACCACTTCTTCTTTCCCATCCCTCTCGGCACAGAAAGAGAGAACTGCAGAAACCCACAAGGTTGCAGGGGACCCCTGGGAGTCATCTGATCCCACATCCTACTGACTGTTGCTCAGGACCTTGTGTATAGAGAATCCACAGCTTCTCTGGGCAGCGTGCTTCAGTGCTTGATCACCCTCATGGTGGAAACCCTTTCACTAACATCTAACGAGAATTTGCCTTGTTGCCACTTACATCTGTTGCCCCCTTTTCTGTTACTGTGCCTCTCAAAGAAGAGGCTGTCTCCATCATATCTGTACCTTCCCATTTGATAGCTGAAGACAGCAGTAAGGTCACCTTTTTTCTCATACCTCTCTAATCCCTGGGCTTCCTCCTTAGCCTCCTTAAGATATATCTCTTAAAAACCTTGCCTTCTTCCACAAGGAGAAAGAAACAATAGCGACACATACTAACATTTATAGACTATGTATGCAGTCACTTTGCTTAATTTGGGTATTCTCCGTTTCTTACTCTTTGGACAATTTAAATGTTTATGCTAAACTTTGCTCATTTGTAACTGTCCTTCTGTACAACACCAGGAAAAAAAAAATTCTGAATCATGCTTAATGCATATTTGTTTTTAACTTGTCATTGCAATGATAATATTAAAAAGGAAAATGGTGATGTAGCTATTTATGATTGTTGTCTGGTAAGATTGCAGTGACCTCTGTGGGTGAGATGAGGACTATCTGGTTTGTAGCGCAATTTATTGTCATTTAAAAACTGTTCTGAAAGGAGCTTTAATTCAGGGTGAGAAGAACTGCATTTCAGCCAAACCAGTCCTAATTCTCTGTGCCTGCTGCTAGTGACTCGCTCTTTTGGGCCTAAATTGTCTCAGCTTGGCAGAAAAATTCCTCAGTAAAAGACAGTGGGTAACTAGCAAAGCGAATCATCTTTCTACGTTCCCACAAGAGCTTCAGCACCAGTAGAAGGAAGTGGTGGAAGCTTGTGGCCAAAAGCAGAGGGGAGGAGGGGAGATGTGAGCTATCTAATCCCATTCTTGGCCTCCAAGCCTCAGCTGCACACCTATGTTTTGTTTTGATCTCATACTTTCTGCTGTGTGCTGGTTCTGAATGTAGATGTTAAACCTCAGTTTATGCATGTTATCAGTCTTTCATGTATAGTTGCTTTGCTCACTGGAACCCATATGGGCTCTTCTAGATCCTGAGACCTGAGCTCTAGCTCAGATTTGTGATCCTAATCTTACATTTAGGGATAGAAATTGGGAGTTAACACTAAAACATTAACACTATTACTTATAA
The DNA here is from genome assembly GCA_033459285.1 of Clamator glandarius. Taxonomy (NCBI): domain Eukaryota; kingdom Metazoa; phylum Chordata; class Aves; order Cuculiformes; family Cuculidae; genus Clamator; species Clamator glandarius. The sequence goes on from JAUNZM010000254.1 coordinate 2,976,887, forward strand.
GGTGTGCTGGAGGTAAGTGTCACAGTTCCCATGCAGTGAAGATGTAGTCAATATGGTAAATTAGAGAGAGCTTCTCAGCTCACCCTACAGCAGCACACTGCAGTAGGATCTTGTGCTGAACTGCAGAATTTCTTTCTGGTTTCTACTAAATATACTGACTGTATCATAATACAACTCATCTGATTGAACGTAGGTGTCTTACATTATTTGGGCTGCCTGAGGATGTCCTACCATTCCAAAAGATTTGAGTGTCCAGTAGTTTTCGCGTCAAATTTGGCAGTCCTGTCAACCTTGGGACAATTTAAATGGCATCAGAAACTACATATGAGGAACCGAACTGACTCCACTGTGCCTTTTGCTTTCACCAGAAATTCTTTTTGTTTTTTCTTCCTCCTCACTCCAGTATAATTCAAATTTCACCCAGAAAATAGAAAAGATTTATTTTTGTGTTGTAGGTAAGAATGGGCCTAGCTCAGGTCATTGATACCAGGTGTTTCAAAGCTGAGAAAAGCTCTTTATATATTTTTTATTTGCATCTCACAAACATATTCTTTTAATGAGACTGAAACAACATTCAGGAACTGGTCAGTACTGGTTTGAGCTGATACTTGGATCAGACTTAGGCTTTGCTACTTGCATCAGTCTCTGATCAGAAACATAACATTGTAGGAAAGTAGTACATCTTTTGCAAGCAGCTGATAGTTAAGAATATTATTGCTTTAAAATTCACTATATTTTCAGAGTAGTTTGAGCATTGATGAGTATTCTTGGAATCAGCATTTGTGCAAATCAGAGAAGGCTGGGAATCTTTCCATGGATTTTGCCTGAAAGGGGCAATGTTAATGAAAATGCAGAAAAATTCCTGGATCTAAACTTCCTTGCACTAGTCATCTGTAGCTTCCTCATTTGTATTGGTAGTGTATGTCTGCAAAATTTGTAAGACAGTGAGATGTAAAAGCTGTACTTCATGAACAGGTTTGTGTTGTGCCAGATTAAATAGGTATAAAAGGAAACTGGTGTTAAGAAAGAAGATGAATGCTTCAGATAGACTTATTAATGTATATAGACTTACGTATTTATTTATTTATTTTAGATGACAAAGAATTTGATGCATTTGTGTCCTATGCAAAACTAGAATCTTCTGAAAGTGATTCTACTTTGATTAGTGAAGAAAAATTTGCCTTGGAGCTTCTTCCAGATATGCTGGAAAATAAATACGGATACAAGCTATGCATTCTTGAAAGAGATATTCTTCCAGGAGGAGGTAAGGTCCCTGTGGGTGGTAGAAAATCTTCAGTTCTTCATAAATTTGATTTTCACACTCCAATGAACCTTATGCACCATATTAGCAATGTATTTTGTATATTTTAGTACTGGAATTCCTGCTCAAATCTCATCATGTTTTGACCTTTATATCTGACTCTTGCACCTGAGGTGTACCTGGGTTTAAACATGGATGCAGGGAGCTAGTAGGCTAAGATAAATCTTGTCCAAGAAATTCTTTGCAAGTAGGCTCTGTTACATGAACTGAATAGAATCATAGAACTGCTTGGATTGGAGAAGAACCTTAAGGATCATCTGGTTTCAACCCCTCTGCCATGGGCAGGGACACGTTCCACTAGATCAGGTTGCTCAAAGCCTCATCCAATCTAGCCTTGAACACCACCAGGGATGGGACATCCCCAGCTTTTTGTGCAACATGTTCCAGTGCCTCACAACTCTCACAGTAAAAAATTTCTTCCTAATATCCAGTCTGAATCTCCCCTCTTTCAGCTTAAAACTGTTATCTCATGTCCTATCACTGCACTCCCTGATAAAGAGCTCCTCTCCAGCTTTCCTGTAGGCCTCCTTTAAGTACTGGAAGGCTGCTATAAAGTCTTCCTGCAGCCTTCCCTTCTCTAGGCTGGACAACTCTAACTCTCTCAGTCTGTCCTCACACTGCAGGTACTCCAGCCCCCAAATATTTCAGTAGTTACTTTCTGAGCAACTTCTACCTGCAGTAATTAGAAAACCCTCATTACCTGCCCCTAGGAGAAAAAAAAGCCAAGTCGAAGCATCTGCAACAAAGTGTGTTGAGGTCTCAGCTGTGTCCTACACATCCTCAGCAGCCAGTTGTGTTCTCCAGGCTGCCTAAGAATGGCTGTGATAACGTCTGACAGCAGACATATTTCTAGGGGTTATGTTATTGCTCAGCATATTTCTGTTTTTCCCTTTTTCTGAGGTTTAGCTGTTAAAGGAACTGATAAAAAGTCCATTATGGGATGCAGTAATGATCATTGTTTCTTCCCCAGCATACACAGATGAAGTTGTTACAGCTATTAAACAGAGCAGACGAGCAATAATTATTTTGAGCCCAGCCTATGTCAGTGGACCAAGCATCTTTGAACTGCAGGCAGCAGTGAACTGTGCATTGGAAGACAAAACAATCAAACTGGTATTAATAAAGTTTCAGACTTTCCAAGAGCCAGAGACCTTGCCTCCAGTAGTGAAGAAAGCTCTTCGGATTTTACCAGTAGTTACTTGGAAGTCTTCTAGTTCTACTTCTCCAAACAAGAAGTTCTGGAAATATATGCACTACCACATGCCAGTGAAAACAACTAAGATGTTGGGAAATTGCAGCCTAAAGGGCTTTTTCCAAAGGCTATTCAGTCTGGTATATCGATAGCAGAAAATTCATAGAGAGATGACAGCAGAATCAGGAATGGTGACATGATTGTAGAAGAACTTTTCTATAATACAGTGGCTCACCACTGTGAACTGTCACTGCAGTCAGCAACAGCTCACTCCAAAACAGTGAGGAGGGCTGCTGTGTAGCAGTGCTGCAGCCTACAGTAAAACTAAGTGCACTGTGACATTGTACACACACCTATAAATGTGACCTATCTTTCATAAATTATTATTTTACTATTATTTTTATTCTATTTATCATATTCTTTTGCTATGATATTGAGACATACATGTGAATATTTTGTTCTTTGCAGTGTATTTCTTCTGGAATATTTTTATACTTGTTTTCTAGAAAAAAAATTAAAAAAGATAACTCCAGAGGAAGCTTGCATGACGACTTTCCTGTGTAGTCCAGTGGAACAAATCCAACTCCTTCTGTGGGAGTACCAAGGGAAAAAAGCTCTGTGAGACTGCCACAGTTGGGTATGCCAAGGGTATTAAGAAAGAAGGAGAATGGTGTGAGGGCAAATCCCAGGCATTTCCATCCATCCTGCAGTGGGATAAAGAATTTCTACCAGTAGGGGAATATTTCATACTCACAGACAATTGCACACTGCTGTTCCTGTCTGGTGATAGTCACTCGTGGGTCCCACAGAACCTGTTGTTGTTATGGGTATGTTGTGATTGTAAATCAAAGTCCTGATTGTCACAGCTAGTAGGCTTCCAAGGATTCTGAAGTCTTTCCCGTGCAGTCCTCTGGCTGCTAACTCTCCAGCGTTACGACAATGCAGTTTGCAGTCTGTATGTGTATGGCTGTAGCTAAGTCAAATGCAATGCGTAGTGTTAAGAAAATCTGAGTAGGAGAGCCACTGGTCTGGTGTTCTGCTGGCTTCAATTTGCCTTCAAGTTAATGAAACCTTGTTTTGTAATGTTAATTGAATAGCTCATCTACCAGATTCCTTGTTTGAAAGGAACTTCAAGAAAAACTGCTGCTAATAGAAACAGTATACTTAGAACTATTCTTTTGCAAGCAGGTTGAGCATTATCTGCCTAATTTTGTATAGGTATCAAAGTCTTCAACAGGACAAGTGTGGTGGTGCTGTTGAGGCAGAAGCAGAAGAAAGTGCCTCATACAGAAACAGAACATCGCACATCATCGCTGGCTAGACTTGAGAAAATTTCATCACTACAGTTGTACCTGCATTGGCATTTAAGTTCAGATCATAAGCTTTAGAAGCAAGTTTCCCAATTGCTACCACTTGTTGCCTTTTGTTTTGCACTGCAGAGTATTTTGGAGTGCACATACTGGATCCCTAACATGGAGGTAACCTGACAGTCTTCAAGATTCAGCATTGCTTTCCAACACAACCAGATACACGTATAAATTGTCAGTAAATTAAATTTACTCACTTCTAAGGTATGTAATACAGGCTTTAGAAAATTCTAACTGATATTACTGTCTTTGCACACTTTGTTATCCTAACACATTTTTTGTAGCAGAGGGAAGAAGCTGACCTTTTAAAAAACTGTTCCAAAATGGTGAATGTCTTGCTGGAGGAGGATAAACAATAAAAAATGTTTAACACAAGACAAGTAAACACCCATTTTTTAGGCATGTCATATAACTTAGATCTTTCTCTTTTTATAAAGTGCTAAGATACATACATGCATTTAAGAGAGTACACTTTTCTAAATGAGAATGTAATTCCTATGGTCCTCCACCAGATGTCCCTACAGTAAGCCTTGTAGAGTCCATTGATTTACACGTCAAGCAGTTTTGTTATCAGGAGATACGGGACCAGCAAGAAGTGCCAAGTGTGGTACTTGAGGTGCTAGTTGTGCTGGGAGGCAGACGGGGAGTAAAGGTAGGAAAGGAAGGTATGGAGCAAGCTCTCCTGCCTGTTCAGGATGCCACTGTCTCCCACCTGATGTTACTTACTCATGCTGCACTTATGGCCTGAACGGTGTGCATCATGCTTTTTGTTTAATTTCTTTTTTTTTTTTTTTTGACAGCGATAGAAAAAAAAGTCAGAGTGGCTCTAAAAGTAATGTAGTTGGAAAGGGGTTTTTTTTTGTTCCTTATCAGGGTGATGCTGTGGCTGGGGTTTATCTGGGTTGGAGGAACCTGCAGAACCGGTATCTTCATAAAAACTCCAGGTCTGTCTGAAACACAAGGAACAGGACAGGCACATTAGGGCTTTTAAAATTACCTCTAATAGGCAAATGATGCAGCCCTGAGGAAGAAGCAGTCGTGTCTACGAACAGCACGAATCAACAGGAGTGAGTGTGGCATACCTTCACATACATACTATATGCTACATCTGTAATAAAAGAGTCACAGCCCCAGATATGGACTCTGCCACGCTTACACATGCAAAGCTTTTGAACTGGTTGTTGCTGTTGAGTCTGATATGCCGTCCTTCCACTGCTTATTTGGATGAGCCTAACCTGAGCGAGAGTTTCTTACCTCAATATGAACCTGACAATGGGGATGCTGTTGGCTCTTCACAAGATACAAGACTACACGTTTTCACAGTGGACTATGACTATGTACAGATTCCCTATGAAGTTACTCTTTGGATACTCCTTGCTTCTCTTGCAAAAATAGGTAAGTAGAAAATGGGATATTGTGTCTTTCTCCCTTGGCATGAAGTTAAAAACGTACCATGTAATCAAGTAACTTCCACACTTTTTTGTACCTGGGATGTTTTATACATGTGCTCTCCTCAGATGAACAGATGTGTTCATTACCATGACAATAACAAAATTCCACCTCTGAATGCTTCCACCTTACTTAAGTAAATATATGACCTCTAACCCTCATGTCTCTTGGGTTGTTCATGCTAGTGAGTAGCAATGGAGGTCCTCTACACAGTGCTGTCCATCCTGTTTTCTAGTATTTAAGCACCACAACATATTAGAATTTATAACCTACCACAGCTATAGAAATCAGTAACAAAAGGCTGAGACTTCAAGCATATTGAATTTGGAGGAGGAAAGAGAGAAGAATTCTTCTATGCTGTAAATAATAGGAAACATTTCCCTGTAAGTCTTTCTTTTATGTGTTTGCTATTCAAAGTTTCTCAGACAGTAACGCAAGAAGAGAGGAACTGAGAGTCTAAGATGGTTTAGGTCATCAGAGATGTTGGAAAAGTGCCTTTTGAACATATAACAACACATCTAGCTTCTATTAGAGCTTTGTGTAGATTTCTGAATGAAGAAAACCAAATCATAGAGAAGTAGGGACTACAATTAACATAGCAAAAAATGGTAGACCACATGTCTTGTAAATTTACATAGCTGGGATAAAATTACTTTAACCATTCAGATGGTGAAATCAGTATCAAATATAAATGAAGAAGATGATAACAACGTAAAAAACTGCACACATGTGACCTCTCTGCTTTTTTTGACCTTCCATGGGATTTTCAAACATTCCTGTAGAATTGATGGTAGGTAGGACTGATGATTTTCTGGCTGAAGATAAACGTATTTCATCTCAAAGTTGCGTCAAAAATTGTTATCACTGACCATGACTTACCCTGTTTATAACAGATGATGGCCTCAATCCACCTCCTATAAGCAAATGTCTTTGTGCTAAAGTAGTAATAATAAAACTTTTTACAAATCAAATTTCTTGTTATTGCCTCAACAGTGTGTGTTGGCAGTGAGCATATTGAGCAATTTCTTTATTCAACATCTATGAAAGCATTGGACTTGTCATACAACACATTTACTCTATATTCTTGTTCTGAGCAAGAAGCAGATAATTTAGAAGAATGATCCCCCTGCTCCTTAGCTGAGGATTTTCCAATAATATTATTTTTGATGAAATATGCTGACTTCAAATCTATTTGGAAGAGTTAGTCAGGGAAGTTTTCTAAAGTGTTAACAACTTTCAGTTTATCTTCTTTATTGATTTCAGGATTTCAGGATTGGAAACAATTACCTTATTCTGTAAAACTGAAAGTTCTTGGGGTTTTGTTTTCTCTAATTAAAAAAAGGAGATGAGTAGAGTTACATGTTTTTTTTTTTTTCAAAATCAAATAATCTGCTAAATAAATTATTAAAAAATTCTTCTCCTTTACTTTTAAATATTGATAATTCAAGGGGCACAGAAATACAGTCATGTCATTATTTGCCAGAGTCATGGGATGAAAGCTGAAGCAGCTTCAGGCATGAAGACACACCCATTGGATTTATAGGTTTCTTAGTCTATCTCATTCTCATTCTTGTAAATTCTGAACCACAAGCTACAATTCTAGTTGAGGCACCCCTCATTCACAATATAATCACACAGTTCCTGCTACAGCAACTAGATGAGCCATTGCTAGAAATTATCTTAGTATTTATGTCAGTATTCATGTCAAATGGGAACATTTCTATGAACACAGTTGCAGTAGCTGTATGTGGTGCTCAGCAGGAGGTGGGCAGAAGGAGATTCACATCCACAACATCTAAATGGCAAGTGTAGCCCTTTCTTGGTAAAACAGCTTGGTTAGCTCTAAGTTTGTAAAGTCACAAGCACCCTGTCAGGAAGCTGCATGTGACTGTCCATACCATATCACTGTTGGTGTACTCCTCAGCTCTGATCAGTCTTGACATGCCTTCTTCCAAGCTGCCTGGAAAGACTTCAGGCCAGGGTCTACTCCAATAGGGAGTTTGGATGTGAACACTTCTTTCTAGGGTAGGGAAGGGAATTTTCCAGTACGGATGCAAGCTGAATGTTTCTGCCTGTAAGTCTTTGGCCTGCCTCCTTTATTAGTGTAGACTCAGCCTTTATTCTAGTGAGGAAACAAAAGATCCCTCAGGGGTTTGTTTGGGGTTTGGTTTTTTTTTTTTCCTCAGTCATTTGATAGCTCCTGGTAGTTCTTTCACATCTGCTGAAATCACTGGTTTTATTTCAGTAAATTAACTCATAAGGTTCTTTACAAAATGTTGTTTACTTTATGTAGGAACAGCAGTTTACCTAGAAAAACAAGAGTAATCAGCTGGTACAAAGTCTTATTTTACTGTGGCTTGATGCCTTGTAGTACTTGACGTACTTTGGACATTTTGGTGTTCATGAGTACTCACTGCCTCAGCCTGTGGATCACCTGAAGTCCATGCAGTGCTTCAGGGGAGTGCTGGAAGCTGAAGGAACTGAGCAGACCATGCCATCCTGTGGGAGCTCCACATCAAGGGACCCTCCTCAGCATTGTGGGGAGCTGTCCTCAAACCTGCAGCCAGGGATGGGGTATCTCTTTGGGGAGCAATATTGTGCCTCAGAGGTTTAGCAGGAGCAGTTAGGCAGCAAGGATTCTTGAAGAATATTTTCTTTTCAAATTGTGGAATACCTTTTCAAACAGGTTTCTGCATTTCTAGAAGTGTAGCTTAGACTCAGGGACACTTGGTCAGAAACTGAGAGCTGAGGAGTGGGAAGAGATTGATGACCAGACTCTTCCTCTGCTTTAGTGATACAAGTCTGAGAATGGTTAATTTTGCAGGGCACAGTACTGTCTGTGTGTTTACATTCATAACGCTAGGAGTAAAAACTGTCTGTCTGAAAACAAGGTATTCAAAGCAGGCAAAACATCTGACATCAGATTCATTTAAACTTGAATAATAACCTAATGTTTTATTCAAGGTTTCCATCTCTATCATCGACTACCAAAACTCATGCCTGAAAGCTGCATTCTGATTGCCATTGGAGCACTAGTTGGTGCCATCATCTTTGCTTCTGATCACAAATCTCCACCAGTGATGACTACAAGCATTTACTTCTTGTATCTCCTTCCACCCATCGTCCTGGAGGAAGGTTATTTCATGCCAACTCGTCCATTTTTTGAAAACATTGGGTCCATCCTCTGGTGGTCTGTGCTGGGATCTCTGCTAAACTCATTTGGAATTGGCCTCTCCCTCTATGGAGTCTGCCAGATTGAAGCCTTTGGCCTGACTGGTCTGAACCTGCTGCAGAACCTGCTCTTTGGCAGCATGATTTCAGCTGTGGATCCTGTGGCAGCTCTGGTGGTTTTTGAAGAAGCCTCCGTTAATGAGCAGCTTTACATGATGATCTTTGGAGAGTCACTGCTAAATGATGGCATAACTGTGGTGAGTTTCTTTCCATTCCTTGTATTCTTCTCTTTGGGCTCTTGTAGCTTGTGTGTTTATTGGATACAGGGCAAGAGCAGTTCTAAGGACATCGTAGATAAATTATTTATAGTATAGATACTCTCCTGGCAACATACAAGTAATTTTTAAGTATGCAAACATTGCATTTTATATTCACTCTTTCAAAAACATATTATTTTAATGCTGCTCAAAGAGGGAAGCATACACATATACAATAGACGTCACATCTGACTCTTGCATCTACAGAAGTGAATGGATAAGCTACAGCTGATTTTGCTGGTAGGATCAGTGTAAGACAGGAACATTCTTGACATTATGTAAACAAACAAATAGAAAATAGACCTGCTTAAAGGCAAAAGTCATCAGGGGTAGCAACACAGGAGACCCTGCTTTGTTGCATGCCTTTGAGAGCCCTCTATCAAAATTTAAAAAAAGCCAGATGTGGACAACCTGTGGAGATTGCACAGCTTCCTCCTTCCCCTTAAAGGTAGTTCCCCAGACACCTTAAACAGGAATTCTAAAATCTGCTAATAACTGCATAACTCTTTCTATCAGTAAAAGAAGTGACATCCGAGAAATGTTCATCTTCTTGGCTGTCTTATCCCAAACATCCAGAAACAATGCTTTTGGAATGAGACTGATTTTGCTTGTTAATTATTTCTTAATAGTAAGAGAATATTTTTACAGGGATACTTTTGCTTATAGTTTTCCCCTTTTCTCATTAGTTCTAGTAAAATCTGGAGCAACCTGAAATTTTGGCTGTAAACCACAACTGACAAAACCACTTAGAACACATGTTTTTCAAGGAAGAAATTTCAAGCAGGAAACCCTTTGCTCAGAAACCAACATGACTGCCCACATGCTGCAAGTTAAGGAGTTCTGCTAGATAAGATCTTTACAGAAGTTAAATCACAGGAATCTAGACCATGTAAAAACTACTCAGATACTGTTATACACGAGACACAGCACAACTTGGACTTGTAAACCTGTACAGAGTTCATTGCTGAAAGGCTTCATGGGAGGAGTGTAGTTCATGAGTAATGTGGAAAGGAAAAGGGAGAAATAATTTCTTGAAGCCACAGCCTGTAGTCATAAATCCTTCCTCTTGGTGAATCAGATGTGGGGCTGATATAGAACTCAGTGACAAATGTTATTTAACTTTACATGCAATCTGCTTATGCGTTACAATTGTAACAAAAAAGAAAATTAAAAAAATCCTCAATGCATTTATCACTTCCACTCACCTTTTTTGTTCCTTCAAATGCAGACCTCAAAAAGTAATACCTCTTCCTTACTCTGGAAGAGCTTGTTTCATCATTTTTTTTGGCTGGCTCTCCACCTTGCGTTCTCCTTGTTCCCAGCTGTTATTTATGATGTGGGTGCAACTCACGATGTTATTTACTTGAGCTTTCAGTCAGGATCCTGGTACTGCATAAATGTGTAGGGACAGAAAAATTTTAAAAATAGTAGTACTAAGGCATTCCTCAGCAGCACTAGATGCATTAGCAAGAAAGATGAAAGGGCTGTACATGTGGAATGCTGGCTACAGTACTGAGAGTTCCTTTTGTCCCATGTGCCCTCATCTGTGGGGCTCTGCTCATAGCAGCTATGTTGCAATCAATTTGTCAGCTCCTGCTGAAGAATTTCTGTTTCATCCATCACTTACCCATTTTCTGTGTGTTCAAGTTTTCCAGATCTCTACCTGACTTTATGTTTGAGTAGGCTGAACTATTTGTCACTTGGATGGAACCCAACAGTTGTCTTTCTCCCCTCTGATACCTCACTTTCTTCTTTAAAGTCTTTAAAACCATTTATCTCAGGTCTCTTATCTTACTGTTTCCTCCCTGTTTCTCTCTTAACAGTTTCCTGTCAGTTAACTCAATGTGTTTAAAAAGATAATATCACCAAGATATATTACACATACATATTTTTGATTGTTTAAAGACAAATATTCTCTGGTTCTCTCCAGTCTGCTTCTCTGCTTCTCTGCTTGAACATTATTTTTTTTTCCCAGCAGGAAAAAATGGTATGAATTTTGCTGAACTTGTGTATTAGCTCCCTCTCCTAGGTTTATTTCAATATCCTGGTATGGAAAAAAAACAACACAAAACCAGTACCTTTCCCCATTATCCTCTGTAGGGCAGAATCCGTGGATGGAACAAGAGGCCTCCAGGTCTTCTTAATTGCTTCTTTTCTCAGTTGCCTCTGAGTGGACTGTTAGCATTAGCATAGCACAGACAATAATAGGACTGGTCCTAACTTGTATCATTCATTAGTGGAGTTTCAAAACCTTGTTTTGAATGCAGATGTTAGTAAAACCAGCAGTTTTCATTTAAACCTGAATACAGGTGGAGGACCTTGATTTTGTTGCTTCTGCATGTATACAGGCTGTTTCTGTCTCAAATAGGAGCTGAGAACCTGTGTCCATTAAGAAATTGAGTTTTTCCCGTTACTACTTCATCTCTGAGGTTTGACTTTAGAAATACTGAGAAATCAAACATATTATGTTGTACTCAAAATGAACAGCAGTTGACTTTTTTCTCTAATGGTGCCCCCTCTTCCTTGTATGCAGTAGCAGAGAAGTTAAAGAAATCTACAGCACTATGGAGACCCAAGTAATATTAATTTCTTTATTTGAGGGGAATTTGAATTTATGTCTCTGATGTTGCTGAGGAAGGCTTTGACCACTGGCATGTATGGGTGCTAGGACGGAGGATGGAGATCTTCTCTACTCCTGCTGTGGAAGCTGGTAATGTTCCCTCAAAAAAAACTCCAAAGCGTGACATTCTCAGAGTTGTTAAATGAGGCCAGCTATCAGTTCCCCACTTCTTTTTTCAGTGAACAAAGGCACCCTAAGCTGATTCAGGCTTTCCTACTGTATAAAGAATTATAGTACTCCATTTACTGGCATGAGCACTGCAATGTAACGTAGCTGAGCAGCATTCACATGGAGCCTTATTTGTATGATGCAGAGTGGGATGTTGTACAGAGCAGTTTACTCCTACAAAGCATGTTACCAAAAATGAAAATTATCATTTTAATGCCAAACCAGTTGTATCATATAGACACTTAAGGAACTCATTTCCTGAGGATAATTTGCTTTATTCATAAGCCAGCATAGATTCATGCCTTGCTATCATTTATAAAGTGTCATAAGTCTTAGGAAAAGGATGAAATCTGCAAGAAAAGGGGAAAAGAAAGAAAATAAGCTTTATAATTAAAAGCTATATGGTAAGTACAGTAATGTTTACCCACTGTAGAGACATGAACTGTCTTTTTCTTGTCTGCCACTCACTGCAGAGACTAATTTCATACGTGGCCATCAGGAAAGCAGCTTTTTGTTGTTCTTTGTCCCTCAGAAATATCAACAATGAGCCTCCTGGAGAACAGGGTATGTGACAGCTCAAGGTCATATGTTTCCAGCAGCAATTTAAGATTAGATAGTAGCTGGGGAATAATTATTACCCTAATGAGCTTGACTCTTCTACCTGCAAATATCTGCTTTAATCTTCTTAATAGCCTTTTGGAATTAACTATATGAAGAAGAAAGACCAAAGAAAATGAGATAATAAAAAATATTTTTGTTCATTTTTCATTTTTGAACTAATGCATTGATGCAGCTGCTTTGGACAGCTGGTTTCTTTAAGTGTTCCTCAAATTCTCTTAAAAACTTAAAGATGACTCCATGTGTTACACACTCCCTGTAAACAGTTCTGAAAGGACTTAGCCTTAACTGACTGTCAGCAGCCTCCAAGATCTTTTTATTACTGTACAGCTCATTACTGTGAAAACTCTATGAGCTTCTAAATTCATATGAATTTCTGAAGTAAATAAATTATTGATAATGGAAGTATGGGAAGTTGATCTGTTCTAAACTAAAAGAAATTATCCTTACTGACCAAATTATACAATGTAGCAAATTCAGTCTTTCTTTTAATCTGATATTATTTTCATTTTATTTTACAATTTCAAACTTTATAGTAAAAATATATGTGTGAAGGATCTTCAGGCCATTTAGAATGCCACAGCTTTTGGCTCCCACTTTGAGACTAACAAAAAGGTGTTGGGAAGGGGTGTAATAGTAGCCTCAATTTCATATTATCTCTAGCTAGGTAAACACAGACTCTGTATCTTCACATGTTTTGGGTTTGATTCCAAGGAATTTAACTGGAATCAAACCCAAAACATGTGAAGATACAGAGTCTGTGTTTATCTAGCTAGAGAAAATATGAAACTGAAGCTACCATTTTTCCTTCCCTCCCTTTCTTTCTCCTACTTCCTCTCCCATTTCCAGTGATGCTTCATGATTTTTATGCATCAAGTACTGTTGAAAAACATATAACATTCCAGAGTCCATCTAATGAAGTATGTCTAGTCTACTGATCACACAGACAACCTAAAAAGGATCTTAGGTGCTGCCCTGCCCCATCCTAAGTCAGAAAGAGAATGTGGAGTGTAGCACCTAGGGTAGGTAATGTACCCAGATGGGTTTTCAACATCTGCTACGAAGACCAATAACTTAAATTTACTTTCAGAAAACAAACCCACATGAATATTTTTCTGTTACATCAATTGTATTTGATCTCCCAGTGTTTTTGCTTTTATTACATAAACATCTACCCTTCCTTTCCTGCTATTTTTCAGGACACTTAACAGACCTTTAATCATGAGAGTCATTAAGAACCAGCTGATATTTCATCTGTTACTTTGCTGAGCTGTCTAAAGCAATTCCAGTCATATATCTACCCCTGCCAAATTAAATGAGTAAGTCTGCCAGGTTCAGAAAGATGCCTGACAACTGTCTCCTTGTTTTTACATGTAGGTTTTATATAATATCTTCATCGCGTTCACCCAGATGCACAGGTATGAAGAAATTGAATCCATCGATGTCTTTGCTGGCTTCGCTCGCTTCTTCGTGGTGGGGCTGGGCGGCGTGTTGTTTGGCATCGTCTTTGGATTCGTTTCAGCCCTCATGACTCGTTTCACCCACAACGTTTCTGCTATTGAACCCCTGCTGGTCTTCATGTTCAGCTACTTGTCATATTTGTCTGCTGAAACCCTTTATATCTCAGGCATTTTGGCGTGAGTATCCTTAACAGCTTTTTGGAAATCCTCTCGAAGGAAAAGGCATTGTTTTCAGTTTGTCAGAGGCTAGTTCAATAAAGATATTTTCAGTCTCTGGCCTAGAAAACTGCAGTGAACGGCTTCTAAGGGGTCTGTAAAATGCAGTGGTAACTAGGAAAAGCACAGTTGGTGTAGGAATAGATGTTCTGTCAAGTAATGGATATGTACTCTGAGTCTTTTTAGATTTTTTTCCATTGGAAAAATACAGCAAGCTGTGGGTAGAATGACTAGTGGTGCCACCATCTTGCTGCTACCTCTGACAAGATAAGTTGAATGAAAGGATGATTTGATAAAACACCAGGTATATGCATTTATAAGCTGTATTTATCTACTATCTGTAAGCAGCATCACCATGAGTTTGCAAGAGGGATGAAAAGGGGAAAAACATAAAAAAGAGTGTCTGAGTTCTTGCTTTGGTAGACAGCTGTGACCATCAGCTATAATGTGATTTAGTTGGATTGCATTGTGTTTGAATAGCATTGCTGGAACTGAAACTGGGTAAAACCCGTAAACTGAGAACATAAAGCATATATGCACTTGTAGTGCACATACTTACATGTGTACATGTACATATAAATACTGAAGATCATATTTTGATGTGATCAAGACATCTTGTTACTGCTGTAATGCTGGCGACTGTTTTCTTGAAGTGCTGTGATGGAGTGTGTGTCTACTGCAGAGAGAACGCGGGCAGGTCTGTTGATTGCAGTAACTGTGGAAAGAGTGACTAAGGGAATATTGTGGGAAGAAAAGAGGATGGCAGAAGGAAAGGAGTCAGATGAGAAGTGGGGGAGTAGGGGTGAGAGTGAGAGACTGCTATAACTGCTGTAGGTAGATTTGAAATACATCACACCAAAAAACACAAATGGAACCCTGATGATGATGAATGCTCCAGCTAGTGCTGCTGGCAGCTGCGGGATCAGTGTCCAGCTGGTGGGTGGCAGTAGCCTGCATGCCCTGTGTTGGCTCTGAGCTTGCATGCTGAAAGGTAGGAAGCACCTACAGGCTCTGGTAGTTCAGAAAAGAGTTCCCTCTATTGAGGTCAAACTGATTTATATCTAACAAATGTAAGTGTGTGGTTGTTGATGTCCAGACAGGTGTATTTGCTTACCCCGACTTGTCAAACCCTGTTTTGTTTAGGCTCAGAGTAGAATTGGCTTTGTAAAAACAATCTTTGCATGATTGCTTTGGGAAGCAATAGCTAAATATTTAAACATATTAAATAAGTACTTAGATAGTGTGTATATATATATATATATATATATTTCTGTGCAATTAGACAAAGATGACAAATCTTTTCCTGTTTTACATATTGAATAATGCGACTGGCAATGTTAGTTGAACAGGGTTAGACATACTCCATAGTGAACACTAATACCATACAGATCAGTACCTACCTGCACTACCCAAAATAATGCTTCCCTGCCTATTCATTATAGTAGATATATAGCTTTTTTCTTTTGCTTCTTATTTTCATTAAGGTGCTGAAATTATTTGTAATAAAAGAATGTTAATATAATTGAGATTTATTATTCTTACTGCCTCATTAAGGAAATTATTGCTTGTTTTAAGGATGGGAACCCTTCTGAATTATTGAGGAATTCATTCATTTTTCACTTGGATCATGAAAGTCTATTATGCATATGTCTCTGAAAGTCAACAGTATTAAACATTAATGCCTAATGGCCTTATCTTAGGGTGTCCTTGGTCCTGCTAAATGTCTCAGATCCACTGGAATACCCTTGAGATTTCTTCAGTGGAAATTAAATGAACAGAAACTAGATGAAGGGTTACTTAATGAACAGTCAGAGTTCTCTGAATTTCCAAGTTTGGAAACATATCATCACAAGAAGCCCCCAAAGATTAAAATAATATCAGGAGAAACCAGATAGATGATGGCATATATGACTAGCATAGTATTCGATCCAGCTATTCATCTACAACTGTAGAAAATGAAGGGGGGGAAGCAGAACCGCCCCCCTCAGTAGGGTTGCTTGAAGACAACTTCTCCATGTGGTTGTTACCAGTGTCTGTGCTGGGTGGCTGCTGATGCAGGATCTCATTTTCATTAAAGGCTAAGAGGTGGAAAACATCCCTTTGCTTTCTTAGGTACATTCCCCACACCCATGGCAACTAAATGGAGGGGAAGAACATGTCTGTAGGATAATTCAGTTTGCCCCTGCCCCAGTGTGATGGACAGTCACTGAAGCTTACTCTGGCCCTGCTGATTTGCCAGCCAGGGGGGTCGGGAAGGTGCTGGGAGCTTTGGCCTCAGCATATGACAACCACCTTGTTCTCCCACCACAACCTCAAAGATGATCACTAAGAGGCAGGTTATGTCCCTCTAACCGATCCACCCTTAGGCTGGTACAAAATCGATTTGCCTTTTGTTTGAGACTCAAATATTTGGTGCTGGGTGGCTGCGTGCTAGGCATTCATGATAAAACGGACTTTGAACTAGAACATGATCCCCTCACTTCCTTGTCAGGAAGGCTGACTGGTTTGCTTCATTTTCCTGTATGCAAAATGGATTTATAAAATTAAATGAAGAAGCTCTTCTATCAACTGAAATAGCTAATGTTATTGAAAAAATGAAACATTTCCTCATGTTAGGAAGGTCAGAGGCTAGTGAAGGAGAGTTCGAGGAATGAAGGTTGAGATTTTTCTTAACTGAAAAGAAGTTATGGCTGATCTCTCATGTTTTCCCTGATACAGAATGACAGCATGTGCAGTGACAATGAAAAAATATGTGGAGGAGAATGTTTCTCAGAATTCTTATACCACAATAAAATATTTCATGAAGATGTTGAGCAGCGTCAGTGAGACCCTGATTTTTGTGTTCATGGGAGTGTCTACAGTGGGGAAAAACCACGAGTGGAATTGGGCCTTCATTTGCTTCACTCTTCTCTTCTGTCTTATTTGGCGGACACTGAGTAAGTCAGCTTCTGGGGGCAACCTGCTCTCCATCTCTGAAAGAAACCCTTCAGTGCAAATGTATGTTAAAAGTCTGTGTAGACTAGTATCACTGGTTTAATAATTCATTGGATTTACGAGGGTTATGTTACTGACAAGTTAATTTCAAAAATCTACATGTGGAGAAAAAGGGGAGCCCCTTCCCCAAAACAAATCTGAATGCCACTTGAAAGCACAGACTTTATCCTTAGGTGAGAATGGAATAGTTTAAGCAAAATCAAAATATTACCATGATTATGCCTATATAGATGATGGTATCTTATTTAACTATATGACCTTGGCTAAGTGGGCTTCATGATGATTTCACTGTACACTGTAATTAACTTACTAATTAGATAATGTATGTCATCACACTTCTGGTTCTGTAACAGTACAGGTTCTGGGCCAGGAGTGCCAGAGGCATTGAAAAAGAGGGAAGTTGAAAATTAGCACTGATAGATAATGAAACAGGACTGTTTCATTCCTTATACTACATCTAGGCCTTATACTACATCTATACTATGGTACTGCTCCTCACAAGTCAGCTCCGAAATGTTAAACTGCTAGAAAAGAGTGCCTAATTTAAATTACTCCACTTCTACACACAGTATCATACTCCCTAATCAGCAAGACTGGGATTCTTCCAGCGTGAGCAGGGGAGTTGGTAGATGATGTCACCCAAGCTACGGACCACACTTTATTATCTTCTTCTAATGTCCAACATGGGTTGACAGTAATGTTAAAAAATACGAAGCAATAAGGAGGCTGATGGTGTTCTTGAGGCAGTAGTAGTCCTGGCAGACTTCTTGTATGAGCTGCTCTTGTGCCTGTTAACCAATTTACTGCAGACATGGAAGTTGAGTAGAGTGGCAACACATTGCCATCTTCTCCCTCATCCACTAGTACCACCCAGCCAAACACTCTAGCTGAGTCTAACATAAGAGACCAGCTAAGTTTTGGCATCAAACATCTGAGATTAAGGTTGTATCTATTAAATCTCTTGAGTGGCTTATCCCTCATTTAAAATGAATATTAGAGGAGGAAAAAGATATTGACTTGACCCTCAGCCCATATATACTTCAAGACCTTTGACTTTTAAGCCTGGGAGCTCTGGAGGAAGGCATTTACCTAGAGAAAAGAACAAAAGGCAAAAAAAACTGTGAAGGTTCAAGTACATGTATCTGAACAACCCTACTATACAGGGATGACAAGAGTACTCAACAGCAGCGGTGATATGATTCTTGTGGGTCAACAGCAAAAATAAAGTAATTATTTTCTTGCTAATCCCAGGCCAAGCATGGCCTCTGAGTTTATAAAGGCATACTTTCAGAGTTTATATTGGAATATCCTTCCAATCAAGACAGAAAAAATACTCTTCTGATACAAAAACTATTTTGCTGCCACATGTCCATCCTTCTCTCAGACACCAAGGGGAGTGCTAGAGCTTTCCAGAGGAAGGATGAAATATTTTCCACTAAATTTGTTTGCTAGAATGATTATGTCATTTACTCTGAAGCCTGAATAAAGAGAGTTGGCCTGAGGGTGATGGCTCACATTTGCAGTTTCAGTCTGAGTAGCTGATGTCTAGCGTAGTTATAAGTAGCCAAAAAAAAAGTGATATCCAGCAACCTACATAACAAGATGCTGTTACTGGCCTAACTTCTAATAATCCACTGGGTTTACCAGTGACAGCTGTGTAAAAATAGCACAAGTAATTTTCAGCATTTGTCAACTTTTACTTTAGTAACTTAACAGTTTCCATACAAAATATAAGGTACATGTTTTTTATTAAAGATGAAGACTAGGAGTAAAGCTGCAGCCTTTACACAGCTACAGTGTGTCTGATTAATTTTAACTTTTATTCAAAGCAAAATGAAATTTGAGAAATAAACAGAGAAATAGAGACACAATAAGCCAAAGTCTTTTCTAGGAGATTACTTCTCACAAAATAGATTCAGCAGTTGGTAAAAGAGAAACTACAAGAAACCAAAGTCAAAAAGAAATATCTGTCAATAGCTGCCTGTGCGAAATGTTGTTTTGCTTACAATATTTTCCTTTTCTCCTTGCTTAATAATAGTTTTTTCCCTTCCTAGGTGTATTTGCTCTCTTCTACATCAGTAACAAGTTCCGAACATATCCCTTTACCTTCAAAGACCAACTTATTATTTCCTACAGTGGCCTTCGAGGAGCCAGCAGCTTCTCTCTTGCATTCTTGCTTCCAGTGAATCTCTTCCCAAGAAAAAAATTGTTCATTACTGCTACTCTTGTTGTTATATATTTCACTGTTTTCATCCAAGTAAGCTTATTTCTTAATAGATTACTTTTGTGTAATAGAGGTTATTGAAAGCTTCATAGTGAAGATTGCACTGAATTTACTCTTAAACTAGGAGAAACTATTGTATTTTACAGCCACATTTAGCACTGCACTGTGTAATTACCTTTTCAGTGCTTTTAAGATATTATTGAATAACGTTTTCAGAAAGCCTATATTAATAACCTATGTATTTAAATTATTCAGGGAAAAGAACACTTTCTGCCCAAAATGTCTTCTATTAATGTCACATGCAGTTCCTAACGCTTCCAAAATTTCTTCATTAATACTGGAGAATAAATGAGAACATTTTGAAATAATTTATAAAACAATATTAAAGAAAAATAAAGTGAATAATTCAGATTTATAATTCAGGTTACTTTACACAGTTAAAATACGTTGATAAACAAAAAACTTGCTTTAAAAACACTGGTACATAATTTTTAAAAAGTTTTGAGTTTTAATACTCTTCTGTAGCTCTGCATACAAATAATTGATTTTTCCTACTTGAGTAAAATTAAGTCCCTTTTTGCTTTCTTTCTGCTTTTTCTAAAAGTTAACTAACATTTCAACTCATTGTTCCGCATGCAGGGGATCACAATTGGACCATTGGTCAAATACCTAGATGTTAAAAAGACCAACAAAAAGGAGTCCATCAATGAAGAAATTCATGTGCGAGTAGGTTTTGGGTTTTTTTTTATTTCAGTAGCTGATATCCTAAAAAGAAGAGAAACGGTATTTCAAAAGAGCCAGACAGAGGAAAGCTTCTGGTTGCAGTGACATTTGTGGATTCAAACACTGTATGCTTTTTTTAATTTGGAGGAAATTCTAAGCATAATAATCTAATATACATATCATTTGTATACACAGTGATTTGTATTACATTATATGTACCATGCTTGTCATGGTATTGCAAGGCCCTTACACCTTGATACTGTTGACCATGACAGGATAGAAGCATAAAGTGTTAACAAAATGCACTTGCCATCCTTCCCAGCCAGATTTGTCAGATACCTTTGTTGCCATGTGATGACTGGTCCTAGACACACTGGCAACTTAGGAGTCTTTAATCAAGTTTTATTGAACTAAAATGAGTTGAACCATTGGTCTGCAAATTTAGTTTAAATTTAGTTTAAAATGATTCTTTCCCTCTCTCAAACATTTGCTTTAGTTCTCAAATTACCATTGTATAAAAATAACAGAAATACGATCATACTGACAATACTATACAAAATGTAAGTACATGCTTTCATATTTACAAGAGGAAGTAGACCTGAAAGTAACAGAAACATTATGCCTTAAAATTAAGCACATGCAAAGACATCAGTAAAATTAAAATTAAAATTAAATCTCAACTGATTTGTATTTGAAGTGCATTTAATTCTTACTATTTTAACCTTTACACTTAACTTTGAAAGAAATTTCTGTTGTAAAAGCATCACTTATAACAATATGTGTATTAGAACTGGCCATTTTTCTATCTATGATGGAAACATACATAAAATAACTGAAAATTCTGGTAGTTAGCAGTGATGAACTTAATACTCTCACGATGATTTGCAAAAGCCTCAGAGGACCTGCTGGTCAAGGCAAAGGTTTAGGTGTGGGGTATCTGGACCTGTGCCCTTCTGAGGGAGGTCACTCATGCAGAAGGGCAACTTGGTTGTTGGAACCAATAATTTAATTTGTCGTCTCAGTAGACAGAGAGAACCAGATAATTTAGATCCTCAGTATCATCTTCCATTCAATACCGACCTTTACTTGGGCCTATATATTATTAGGTGTTGGCAAGATGATAGTAGACTGACAGGCTTGTCACTTCCATCAAAACGTTGCCATTATAGTCAAGCACGGGAGCTACCACAGTGGGATCTTTGCCTTGATTTTTTTAAGAGATGCAGAAGTATTCCAAATTAACATGCAACCCCCAATTAAAAAAATCTCAAAATCCTGTCGACAATTACATATTTGTGGTGACATTATTTTCTAATAATTGCCACTTAAATTTTTTCCATGTTTGTTTCTGTAGTTGATGGATCACTTGAAGGCTGGTATTGAAGACATATGTGGACACTGGAGTCATTATCAGCTGAGAGATAAGTATGAACCTCTTATTGCAGACTACTATAATAAAAGAAGCTATCTATTATGTAAAATACAATAGGTAAATAAAATAGGAAAACGATCTCGTGTCCTATAAACCTAAAATAGCATGAAAATATTGGGGATGTGTGCAATAGCTCTTCTTGAAGTGAACTCCTGAGCAACCATTATCTCTTGGGAGTGCAGTGCTTGTATATTGCCTGTTAAATTGCTTCTGCACAAACAAGCAGAAAACAAGCCTTCTGAATGGAAAGCACACCACGTGAACTCGTGCTGCAGGCATCAGCCTGTGCACATAGCTTTGGCATAAATCTGAGATCCATGACAGTGATCCTTTAGGTCTGGATTTAGAACAGAAGCTATGTATAATACAATGCTTCTCTGACTTTGCTGTAACCCTCCACAGCAAATATGATCCCTTGTTGGTGAATACAGATTCAACAATAATTGGTCCTTGCAGATACTCAGAGTACTGAAGGGAATGCTTGAATTTAAATATCCAGTAGCATAAACAAATGCTTTCAAGCCGCTCTTCACTTAGATGGACAAGGACCTGTGTTGTGTCTTCTGTAAGCACGATGAGACTGTTCTGTGAAGCTTTGTGGTTCTTTCAGGCACTGCCCAGAAGAGACAGACCTGCCACTCTGAGCTGCCATTCCCCTTACCTTTTCCCTAAGGGAGCTCTGTCACCACTATCCCAGCATGTGAAAGGTGGTGTGGGGAGAGACTAATCTTCCTCTTCCATAAACATCATATGATGCTGTGGACTAAAACTTAGGTTATACAGAGACTTCTGTGCTGGAGTCCTCTGTCTCACCTTTCAGCATTGGACCCAAGTAATCCAGCTAGGGGTCTGCTGGGGCATGCAGCAACTCCTTCCATGACTGGATTTCTCTCTGGGAGGAAGGCAGCTGGTTGGTACCCAGTTGTTGTCACAACAGCTAATAACGATGTAGCTAGGATGTATACCTGGACTCAGCAGCTAAAATGTCCTCTTGGCTCTAACACTACAGAGACAGCTTTAGGACACCCAACAAGACCACACCACTGTCTGTGCAGCCAATAAACTAAATAAATCCCTGTAGGACCAGTAATTCCATTGAAATTGCTGAATTTCCACCTGAAAGTGAGAAAATGTGATTTCCCCTTATATCATATCTACCTCATAGCTATAAAAAGATCAGGGGCAGATTCAAACAACACTTTGTAAGTGAAAATATTTAATGTAAGAAAATGTTATCAAACCACAAAACATAGACTTTTCTAGGCAACTTTAAAGATGTTTAGCATATTTATATCATAATTAATTACCTAAGTGATGACACCACAGGAGACTTTCTGTTACACAGAAAAACATAAAGACCTCTAATCCCAGTGGAAACATTTGTGTACCTCTCTCTATAAAAACTAGCCTTTGTTAAGCAAAAAAGTACAAACTCTGTAGTGCTTTTCCTAGTGTTGTAGTGCACATTACCTTGCTGTGGTAAACTGTTTCTTTTGAAGGAAATTTATCAGAAGATCTGCTGCTGTTCTGCTAAACACCTGCCTGAAAGAACATACCTGTTCCAAAGCACACATTCACATTCAAATTGTGCCAAACATTAGCAATATTTTATTTTAATCTTCAGTGTGCAAGCACATGGTATTTTGTGGTCCATTCAATTTCTCTGTTACTCAGAATGCAAAGAAATATATTTTCTCCACTCCAATTGTCAGGATTCAAAATTGCCAGCAACATAATGGGCCCAAACTACTGTAACTGCTGGACCATTTAGAGTCTCTTTGATGTCTGGATGAATAGAGCAGGATTACTGTAAGAGCAGCTGCTGCTGTTATGCCCTACTAAAATACAACATTTGTACAAAAGCATGGAGACTAGTCGTATTATTTTCTGACAAATGTGGCGGTGTTACATGCAAACATACACCCAGCTCCCTTTTGTGCTCTGATTGCAGCTTGTTTCTTTCTTTTGTCTGGTGGGCTTTGCAATCTCTGTGGACCAGCAGATCATGCCAAACGTCCACCTAAAGGTCTCCACTCACAGGCCTTCAGGAGTCCACAGGTGCCTCCAATTTGGATTCATTTGCCACTGCTGAATTATAAATGTGCACATTTATATGAAGATCAGCTTGTAGCATAGAAATAAACATACACTTCCTTTTTTTTACATTTTTATTTATTTTCTCTTTGGCAGATTTAAAAAGTTTGACAATAAATATTTGAAGAAAATCTTAATTAGAGAACACCAGCCCAAATCCAGCCTTGTGTCACTGTACAAAAAGATGGAGATAAAACTGGCCATTGAGATGGCTGAGAGTGGCATGAAAATTTCAGAACCATCCACAGCACCTTTACAGTAAGTACTGACCTCTTAACCCTCTACAGAGTAGGGATAGGAAGGAAGGGGGAAAAATGAGGAAACACTCAGGGGATTTTATGACTTTAATAGAAATTTAAGAAAAAAGAAAAGACAATTATGAGAAGTTATTGTTCTGTGCTGACATTTTGTTGTCCATCATATCTGCACTTTGGCTTTTTGTTTACAGCCTGAAAATCAAAACCAGGGGCATTTTCTCTGTTTTATTTCAATGATGGGCAGTTCTGAAGAGGAATCATGACTCAAGTGCAGAAGCCACTCTGCCATCTTTAAATCACAGCAGTGGTTCAAGGTGACAGTACTTATCACATAGCTGACCTGTAGGTATTGTTTATCAGTGCTAGGTGCTAAAGAGACCTGTGGTAGAGTTTAGAACACAGGTCCTGACTTGATTATACCAATCACAATTTTTTTTTTGTTGACAGTAGATTTCCTTGTAACATTTGCAATTATTTTTCTTCAGTTTGCAGTCCCTCAAACCATCTTGCTGTATTATGGTGCTTCTGTAGCGAATTTGTCCTATTAAACATTGAAAGCAGCACTGTAGAGAAGGACTCCTGGATACTGGTACAGTATCTTGGGCTGCATAACAAGTACTATGGACAGCAGGTCGAGGGAGGTAATTCTGCCCCTCTACTCCACTCTGTTGAGACTCCACATGGAGTCCTGCTTTGAGCTCTGAAGCCCTAAGCACAGGAAGGACATGGACCTGTTGGAGTGGGTCCAGAGGAAGGCCACAAAAATGATCAGAGGGATGGAACACCTCTCATGAGGAAAGGCTGAGACAGTTGGGCTTGTTCAGCCTGAAGAAGAGACAGATCCAGGGAAATCTTATTGCAGCCTTTCAGTACTTAAAGGGAGCAGGAAAGATAGGGACAAACTTTTTAGCAGGGCCTGTTGTGACAGGACAAGGGACAATGGTTTTAAACTAAAAGAGGGTAGTTTCAGACTAGATATAAGGAAGAAATGTTTGACAGTGTGTGTGGTGAAACACTGGAACAGGTTTCCCAGAGATGTCGTGGATGCCTCATCACTGGAAAGATTCAGGGACAGGTTAGATGGGGCTCTGGGCAACCCGACTGAGTTGAAGATTTTGCTGCTTTTTGCAGAGGGGTGGACTAGATGACCCTTAGAGGTCTCCTCCAACCCAAACTATTCTGTGATTCTGTGATTTTGTGAAACAGTAAAATAATTAGGCATCAGACAGACCAGGGGAGAAAACTGCTGGGATCTCCAAAGCCATCACTAAGGAAATTATTCTCTAGAAGAGAAACACGTACAAATCTTCACTCTGGCATACTTTAACTTTTGTGCATGTATTTGTTCTTACCTTGCAACCTACTGTCCTAATAGAATCATAGAATCATAGAATAGTTAGGGTTGGAAGGGACCGTAAAGATCATCTAGTTCCCACCCCACTGCCATGGGCAGGGACATTCCACTAGATCAAGCTGCCCAAGGCCTCATCCAACCTGGCCCTTCAGGGATGGGGCAGTCGCAGCTTCCCTTGGCAACATGTTCCAGTGTCTCACCACTCTCACGGTGAAGAAATTCTCCCTTATGTCTAGTCTAAACCTGCCTCTCTCCAGTTTATGCCCATTCCCCCTTGTCCTATCACCACAAGCCTTTATGAACAGTCCCTCTCCAGCTTTCTTGTAGGTCCTTTCAGGTATCAGAGGGTCGCTATAAGCCTTCTCTTCTCCAGTCTGAACAACCCCAGCTCTCTCAGCCTGTCCTCATATGGAAGGTGCTTCAGCCCTCGTATCATCTTTGTAGCCTCCTCTGGACCCGTTCCAACAGTTCCATACCCTTCCTATGTTGAGGATTCCAGAACTGGACACAGCACTCCAGACGAGGTCTCACAAGAGAGGAAGAGAGGGGCAGAATCCCTCACCCTGCTGGCCACGCTTCTTTGGATGCAGCCCAGGATACTATTGGCCTTCTGGGCTGTAAGCGCACACTGCCGGCTCATGTTGAGCTTCTCATCAGCCAGCATCCCCGAATCCTTCTCTGCAGGGCAGCTCTCAATCAAATCATTCCCCATCGTGTATTGAAATTGGGGATTGCCACGACCCAGGTGTAGAACCTTGCACTTGGCCTTGTTGAACCTCAAGAGGTTCTCACAGCCCCACTTCTCCAGGTTGTCCAGGTCCCACTGGATGACATCCCATCCTTCCGGTGTGGCAACTACACCATTCAGCTTGGTGTAATCGGCAAACTTGCTGAGGGTGCACTCCATCTTGCTGTCAATATCCTTGATGAAGATATTAAACAGCACTGGTCCCAGTACGTATCCCTGAAGGACACCACTTGTCACAGATCTCCATCTAGACTTTGAGCCATTGACCATTATTCTTTGAATATGACCCTCCAACCAGTTTCTTATCCACTGCACCATCCACCCATCAAATCCATACCTCTCCAATTGACAGAGAAGGACGTTGTGGGGGACTGTGTCGTAGGCTTTACAGAAGTCTAGATAGATCACATCTGTCAGTTTACCTGTGTCCACTGCCAGTACAGTGGACCTTTTCCTGCTGCCTCTGACAGGACCCAGCACATTTTCTTGAATGTTCATCTCAACCCACACCAGAAATTTCAAATAGCAACTGTTAAATAAAAATCTGTTTTGAAACTCTTTATCTTAATCATGTCAAGATTCTTTCTTGATACTGGTATCAACATACAGCATAAGACCTAGCCCTTACCTTTCAAAATCATTCTTTGTTGAACTGATCATATTAAAAAAAAAAGATTGTGTCTGTCAGACTCCTTTCTGTCTGCTGTATTCCCTTAACTGTTCTGAGCCAAGGGAAGATGTGCAAGGTTGGTAGAAAATCTATGGCAGTCAAAACACATTCCTCCTCTTTTCTTGAAGAAAAGAGAAAATAAGACAAATTGCTTTATTGTAGTTCAGAAATTTTCTCCTGAGCTGAGAATTTTGATTGAAAATTATTCTATAATAAGCAGACTTATTTTTTCCAGCTGTAATTAAATTTTACTATGTGTCAATCTCTGATGCACAGGTTCTCCTACTGAAGCAGAGTTTTTAAAAATCAAACGTAAATTTCAAAAAACAAAGTGCAACCTGTGGCTCAGAAACATTCTGATCCTTGAAGGCTGTGAGATTGTTCAAGGAAAATGAATGTTTTCCTAGCTCTATTCTTCAATAGGTGTATGATGTTGAATACTGAAGGAAACAGGATAGTGTGCTTGTGAGACATTTGTTCTGAGTCAATGCAGCAGTTCTCACACCTCCATTCTGTTATCAAATAAGTGGACTTACTTAACACTAAAGGTTTCTAAATAGAAGCATTTGTAATTTTTTTTATCATTATAATTGAAATAGCTTATAACTCAAGTCCCTGTCCTCAGCAACGATACAAAAATCTGGCCAAAAGCAAGTGGAGATTTGAAATCAAATTCCAGCAATATTTGTAGTGCCACAGTAGTAAGAAAACTCTCATTAGCACTTCTGATCAGTTTAGTAGCCTTTAGGCACATGAGGGGAAGTGCTCTATAACAATCAAGGCACATCTCCATCACTGTGAATTATCATTATTCTCAGAAACTGCATTCATGCTGGTGGGATTCCTGCAGGTGGAGTAGGTGTGCAATATAAGTAAGTATTTCCAGTGCAGACTGGAGAAATTTGCCCATGGACTATGCAACAAAGAATCCACATTTGAATGAAAATAGAGCATTTTGTTATGATGATTTGCAGAATGTAAGCCTTATAAACAAGGCTTTGAAAGCCCTACAAAATTAAATAAAAAGCACAGCACAGCAGATATTATCAAACCCAAGTCTGAATGGCTGTTTATTTGCGCCCAGGGGGATGGGTTGCTGAGGGGTGGGGGAATATGCCCACTGGCGAGAGATGGCTTGACTCTGAGCTTACTTAATGGTGGTGTCATATTACTACAATATTAACTTTGCTAAGAGTAAATTTAGAATGTATCAGTACAGGACAAAAAGAATAAAGTGCCATGTTGTCATTTGTGATGGTGCAGTTGTGCAAGAGGTGTACCTGATGAGCGTTACTTCCTTCACAGGACTGGTGAAAATTAGTGGAGAGTGCACAAAGTTCAAAACTTTAGATATAATATATAAAAATAATTTTACAAGGTTCGTGGAAGGCATTTTATCTCCTCCATGTATCAACTATCCCCATGTCTGAAGAAAGACACTAATTTCAGAGACATAGTCAGTTTTCATGGCATATTATCATCTAAATATTTTCTTTGCAAATATTATCTCCTGTGCTCTGCTTTGTTGTAACATGCTGGAAGTTTCAATGAGAACAAAGAAATAAGTTTCAATAAGGATTGCTTTATGAGTTTAGCAACACACCAAACTTGTCTGGGTTTTTTTTAAAGTCCTTTTTCATGTATATTGCAAAATGTACAAACAATGTGTTCTTTACTACCATGCCTGTGCATTGTTATCAGTTGGGTAGGTTAATATCTAACCCCATGAAAACAATAGACATTTTTTTATTTGTGCTCAAGAACAATACAGACTATATTTATGCTCTTTGTTCTCTTGCTATCCCAGCTCAGATGAAACTCAGAGAATTTTATTTAAATCACTTTAAAAGCAAAACAATATGCCTTTAAATTACTTAGGACCATTTCTGTGCTGGTATGTGCAGGGAGTCAGGTATGCCACGGGAAAAGTAAAGAGATGATGTGATGTCTTCCCAATGAGTTCTGCTCATTCTTTCCCCTATTTATTCCCAATGATAAGGTATAAAGACCCTGTGGACACATTCAGTGAAGTGCAAACCAGACAGACAGTTATCCCCTATGATGTCAAAGCCTCTTGCATCAATGGTGGCAGTTTCATTTGCATTACACAAATAAGCCAAGATTGCATTTTAGAGACGAGTACCTGTTGACAGGCTAGATTACCATCAGTTTGCAGGGCCTGTGCTGGTACTTGCTTTCCCAGGTGTACTTAGAGTTTGTCTGTCGCCCAAAGGGATAGCAGCTAGGGGCTGCTGACAACAGAGACTTGTTTCACTGCTGTGGAAATTAGCATACATGGGCTGCCCCACAGCCTGCAACACATCAAATCCAGTGTGGAATAAAGGCACATTACACCTAAGACTGGAAACTTGGTGGGATCTGTGGATCCTCTCAGTGTTATCCCAGAGGGCTGAAAACACGTGACACACCAGCCAACAAACCAGCCAGACAATGAACCCACATAGCTGGCCTGGAATTGGGTGGTGGTGATAATCATTTTTCCCCTGCTAGTAATCATCTAGCTTTGTTGGTGTGCTGCTGTTGAGAACTGATGAATGTCAATTACACCTTTGTTAGGAAGGATTTGTCAGGAGCAGGATAAGATTTCTGGTGAGATCCAGAAACTGAGTCCTTTTCTTTAACTCTGGCTTGCCAGTCGCTTAGTGACAGACTCATGGGTCTCTCATGCCTCAGTGAGATTCTCAATCTATTGGTTACCCCAGCCCTATGCACTGATCACTTCTCTCTGGCAACCAGAGATAGGACCCAAGGGAATTTCAGGAAGATGTGCCAGGGGAAGTTTATGTTGGATATTAAGAACAGATTGTTCAGTCAGGGTGGTGGAGCACTGGAACAAGTGTCCCAGGGAACAACTCATGGCATCAGGATGTTTTCAAGAATCATTTGGACAACACCCTCAGATGCATGATGTGAATGTTGGGGTTGTCCTGTGTAGGAACAGGCGCTGAACTTGATAATCCTTTGGGTTCCTTCCAACTCAGGATATTCTATGACTGTATGATTTCTACTATATGAAAAAAATGGCAGATTTGGTCTGATGCAGAATGCAAACACATTCTAAAACTTTGAAATATATCAGGGATTAATTATTATATTTCAGGGACTTTGGACAGAGCCAGGCCATCAGTGCTCACTGTTCACTTGATGGTAGGAAGCAGTAAAACGTATAGTCCAGGCAGCTCATGATGGTCCTACAATTCACAGAATCACAGAAACACAGAATCACAAGGTTGGAAAAGACCCACTGGATCATTGAGTCTAACCATTCCTATCAACCATTAAACCATGCTCCTCAGTGCCTCATCCATCCGTCTTTTCAACACCTTCAGGGATGGTGACTCAACCACCTCCCTGGGCAGCCTGTTCCACTGCCCAATGCTCCTTTCCATTAAAAATATTTTACTGATGTCCAGCCTGAACCTCCCCTGGCAGAGCTTGAGGCCATTCCCTCTTGTCCTGTCCCCTGTCACTTGGGAGAAGAGCCCAGCACCCTCCTCTCCACAACCTCCTTTCAGGTAGTTACAGAGAGCAATGAGGTCTCCTCTCAGCGTCCTCTTCTCCAGGCTAAACAACCCCAGCTCTTTCAGCCGTTCCTCATAAGGCCTGTTCTCCAGCACCTTCACCAGCTTCGTTGCTCTTCTCTGGACTCTCTCCAGAGCCTCAACATCCTTCTTGTGGTGAGGGGCCCAGAACTGAACACAGGATTCGAGGAGCGGTCTCACCAGTGCCGAGTACAGAGGGGGAATAACCTCCCTGGACCTGCTGGTCATGTAAAAAACAGTGGTAATCTTGTTAAACTAGTTGCAATTGCAAACTCCAACCTTTTCACTAGTTTTACAGCATAATCTTAGTTTAGATTGAATCTACCTTCTTTTGCCCTTATTTTCTTTAATTTATTTTAACGGTAGTACAAGTAAATGCACACAAAGATCTGGCAATATTGTACATTGATCCTAATCTGTTCTTTTGTCACACAACTTACAAGTAATAATTTAAGGACATCACTTATATGAGAACAATGAATTTTTTTTAAAAAAAGAAAAAAGAGACAAGAAAGAAAAATGAAGAAAGGCAAAAACCAGGAACAACAAGATGGACTCAGACTGATTCATTCTGGATGATCCCTATCTATTTCCCTTTCTTTTCATGGGAATTAAGCTGAATGCTAAATCTCACACATTTGAACTTATCTAGCAAAACCAGCTAACATTTCACAGCAGTCCTCATCCATTGTTTTGCTGCTAAGAGGCCAGGCAGCTACATGTGACTGTGAGCTTCTTGTCTCAGTTTGTTAAAATACAAAGATGACTATCTTTTAGGTAGTTCTTTTATTTTAAGTGGAGAAACAGGCTTGGTATCTAGAAAAACCTACACATTCTCCTCACCACAGCGCAAATATCTCAAGCCCCTGAATCAGTATGTATCAGTATCGGCTTTATTTATTAAGGCTTTGTTGCATTTTCTCAAAGGAGTTAAACCCAATAGGACTGTAAGGCTCAGACTGCTAGACCATGCTGAAGAACATATTCAGACAGAGGCAGAAAATTTCAGGGCCTCCTGAACTGCTTGTTACCCAACCTAATCCTTAAATATGAACTTCCTTATGAAGCTTTGAGATATAAAAGGAGAATTTCTGCTGTCAGCTGTATGAAAGCTTACAGCCCATTATTGACTAGCTAGTATATTGATAAAACCCAGGAAAGAGCAACATTTTTTTTATTAATTCATCTTTTGATGGTTTCATGGTGTCACCTGAGACTGAAAAGTCCTTCATAGCCTTCCGTCCCTAACATTAAAAATAGATCATGCATCATTTCATGTGAATAGTATTTATCAACTCATTAATATCCTATTTAAACTTCTCTTTTATTTACAGACGCAGTAGTAACCAGCGTGCGCACCGGCTGTCCCCCGCAGAGCTGGAGTCCATGAGAGATGTCCTGGCACATAATCTATATCAAGTGCGACAAAGGGTGCGTAAGCCACCTGCTATCGCATGCTATTTGCAGACCGAACGCTCCTGTTTGCCCTCCCCATATCAAAGCCACGGGGGGTGGTGGCACCAAGAGCAGCCCTGGGGTCACGCTGGTGGGGATCATGGGATCACACGACAGGACAAGAGGGAATGGCCTCCAGCTCCACCAGGGGTGGTTCAGGCTTGATACCAGGAAAAAAATTTTCACGGAAAGGGTCATCGGGCAGTGGAACAGGCTGCCCAGGGAGGTGGTTGAGTCACCTTCCCTGGAGGTGTTTAAGGGACGGGTGGATGAGGTGCTGAGGGACATGGTTTAGAGATTGATAGGAAGGGTTGGACTCTATGATCCGGTGGGTCTTTTCTAACCTAGTGATTCTGTGATTCTGTGATTCTGTGATCCGACCCGGGAGCTGAACAGGGAAGGGAAGGAGGTGAGGGAGAGGAAGGAGCCCTGGCTCCGGGCTCGCTCCTGGGTGGAGAAATAGCAGCGCAGGTTTTTTTCCACTCTGACGCAGCGGGGGAAAGCCAGGAGAAGCTGTCACTGAGCTGTAGAGGTCGGGCTTCCCCCGTTACACAGCTCCCCGGGGCGGAGGGAGGCTGAGGTGCCCACTCGAGCCTGGCGGGGCTTGGGGGTGACAGCGGGATGGGGGCCGGCTGCGAGCACGGGTGCGGGGCTCGGTGGGGCTGGCAAGCGGCCACCGCGGGTGAAACACCCCGTGGAGGTGGGTGGACCCGCCACGGGTAAACATGGCGTGGCGCGAAGTCGGTATCCTGGCACACCCTGGGGCTGCGTGGGAGTCGCAGCTTCCCCTTGTCACAGGAGGAGAAAGGACCAAAAAAACCCAAACCCGACCGCCTCCAGAGCTTCACTTTACAGCTTTTTGAAGCTGGTGAAGGGGCTGGAGAACAGGCCTTATGAGGAGCGGCTGAGAGAGCTGGGGTTGTTGAGCCTGGAGAAGAGGAGGCTGAGGGGAGACCTCATTGCTCTCTGTAACTACCTGAAAGGAGGTTGTGGAGAGGAGAGTGCTGGCCTCTTCTCCCAAGTGACAGGGGACAGGACGAGAGGGAATGGCCTCAAGCTCCGCCAGGGGAGGTTTAGGCTGAACATTAGGAAAAGAATTTTCACAGAAAGGGTCATTGGGCACTGGAACAGGCTGCCCAGAGAAGTTGTTGAGTCACCTTCCCTGGAGGTGTTTAAGGGACTGGTGGATGTGGTGCTGAGGGGCATGGTTTAATGTTTGATAGGAATGGTTGTACCCGATGATCCAGTGGGTCTCTTCCAACCTGGTTATTCTATGATTCTCTTTTTCCCCTCCTAAAACAAGGGTGATAATCCCCCAGCGGGGATTTGTTTTGCAGAAGTTTGAACTGATTCTGATGCAGCTTAATCCAATCTTAGTCTCCAAATATACAACTGAGTGCTCTCGTATAGCGATGAGTGGTTAATATTGCAGTAACCTTGAAATTCTGCAGACGGAGATAACTCACCTAACACACATTTGCTAGAAAATGCTAGGCCCTGCTCTTTTAAATGTGTCATTATTAATATGATATTTATTCCTAATCTTGTTTGATTTGCCACAGCCAATTATACTTATGACATAAATTTCTTATCTTACCAGCAACAATTTGCATATATGGCTGGCTCTCAGATCACTGAAATGAACACTGTCTCTTCAGAATCTATTACAGTAATGACTGTTTGCACCAGTCACTTCCTATGTGGTATTGAGTAATGTGTGCTGTTGGAAATGAAAAATTGCAAGTAAAATAATGCCACTTCTAATACTTCACTTTCATCTCTGAAGGCCTGGTAATGCTCCAGCTCACCAGACCAACTTTACAAGGACCCTTACAAGTGAAACTGAGATCAGATTCTGCTTTTTTAAGAGGGTTGTAAACTGATTTTTGCTGTAAGGCGGATAATTATTTCCTTCGTTTCACAACCTGTATGCAATAGATTAATAAGCTTGTCCTTAAAGATGCTCAGTTGTAGAGTAATATTGAGGTTTAGTTTGTCCAAGTATGGAAAGGAAATACCTGTGCATCTCATTCTGGAGATGCACTCTTCTTAACGTAGTCTTCTGCTCTCTGATATATCTGCATCTTGCTCCTTGGATCAGTAATTAGTACCAAGACTCAGTGGTGGGTTAACCAGCTACCTCTCTCTTGGGACCTGCCCGAGATCTATAACTTCCAGTTATACTATGATGATGAGAAGATGAGATGATGAGAAGAGGGATGACCAAGGGAGGAGGAGCCCTGAGATACTAACAGCCTTGTAAGTAGGTATATTTTTATGGTGCAGTTTGGAAAGGCAAGAGTCTATTAAAAATGGCATCAAAATGCAGCTCCTGAGGCCCAAGGCTTACAGCTGTGTTTGTGCTTCCTCCCATCTTGCTTTGTGGCTATGAGGTTAGTGTGAGGCTGCATTTTTCCATGTGATGCCAAAGAGACCTGCAGTAAGTCAGTGACCAAGTTGGAGCAGGTGTCCCCCTAGCCCCATAATCGACCAGACTGTGCAAGGTTTATTAACATTGAAAGCACAAAGAAAATCAGTAGGGTGCATTTTCTGTTTCAGGCACCAGCATACAACAGACACAACCTGCCTTCCAACACGAATGAGAAACAAGCCCAAGAAATCCTAATACGTCGGCAGCACAGCCTGAGGCTGAGCGGCAGGAAAGGAAACAGCTTACCTTGGGGTGGACCGGTACATGTTGTGTAAACTACTATTCATGTGAAAAATGCCTCTATTTTTCTGTAAATAAGGAAAGAGACACATACCCATTATTATGTGCTTTTTGCAATAATTGCAGTGGATACTTTTCCCAGTGTCCTCATGGAGCGTTTAAGAAGAAAGGGCTTCACGTAGCATGTGGAGAGCAATATTTTTGTGTCCAACCTCTATACATTGGTCACAAATCAGCTACTATGTCTATAATTAGTAAGATAATGTAACTTACACTGTTTTGGCCTGTGCAAAACATAGTATAATGACAAAAAGCCTGATGTAAAGTCCTTGACACTGATAGTTTGGGCCCTTGATCAGTAAGAGTAAGATGTGTCTGACCAGAAGCATTAGATAACACAGACATCTACAGCTGAGCTAATCACAGTTAAGGAGGAGAAATAAGTTCTTACTGGGTATGTTGATTTTATTTAAAGTTGATATTTGAAATAAGAAAGGTGAATCTTAGAAGAACATATTTCTCTCAACTGACTGTGAAAAGCTGCTATGGGTATTATATCAGATACAGAAATTTTCATTGGAGCTGGTGTTGAGTTCAACCATCCAAGCCAAACATTGATCTTATTCACACCTCTCTAAATCTGGCTGTAAAGATGCAGAGGCACAGCAGAAGAAAGGTATAACCACCCCTTTTTTATCATCCCACCAAATAAGTGCAAATTGTGGAGGCAATCACAGGCACTGAACAAGTTTCTGTCTCCATATACAGGCTAGTACCACAAGTGTACGCTACCTCTCTTTGCCTCAGGGCCCCAGCCAGCTCACCAGACGAAAATCCAGACGTGTTACTTTTACAGGTAATGGAAGTTCTTTACTCTGTATCCTGCTACAGCAGTGAAAGTAGCTTGGACAGTTGCTTAGTGGAATTAGCAGTGCTAAATGAACAGGAGCTGATTCTGCCCCTCTGCTTAGCTCTGGTGAGATGCCACTTGGAATGCTGCTTCCAGCTCTGGAGCTCTCAGCACAGGAAAGACAAAGACCTGTTGGCATGGGTCCAGAGGAGGGCCACAAAAATGATCAGAGGGGTGGAACATCTCTCCTATGAGGAAAGGCTAAGAGAGTTGTAGTTGTTCAGCCTCAAGAAGAGAAAGCTCCAGGGAGATGTTATTGTGGCCTTTCAGTGCTGAAAGGGAGCTTATAACCAAAATAGAAACCAACTTTTTAGCAGGGGCTGTTGTGATAGGACATGAGAGATGGTTCTAAAACTAACAGAGGCTAGATTCAGGCTAGATGTATGGAAGACTTTTTTATGATAAGAGTGGTGCAACGCTGGAACAGGCTGCCCAGAGAGGTTGTAGATACTTCATCACTAGAAACATTTGAGGCGAGGTTGGACAAGTCTATGAGCAACCTGAGCAAGTTGAAGATGTTCCTACTCATTGCAGGGGCGTTGGACTAGATGACCTTTAAAGGTGTCTTCCAATCCAAATTATTCTATAATTCTGTGACTCTATGAAAAGTCCCATGGAAGTCCCTGGGCTCTTTAAACGAGCTACAACCTTCTCTCTTAACTTTTTTATCTATGTTGTTCACTGTGTTGTTTTATCTATGCCATTACTGCAGCAGTTTCCATGTCATTCCAGCATTGCCTCATTTTCTGTTTTTCCCTCCTGCACAAATATTTCTGTGATCCTTGCTGTGGATCACACTCTGTTTACCCTGGCCATGAGGGCATTTGTGTGAGCCCAAGAAAGCAAATGATTTGTTTCCTGCAGCCCCACAGAGACGTTTGCATGTGAAATTGTTAAGAGTTGCTGAACTCGAGTCTGCTGCAGCTCCATGCCCCCAGGTCCTGCCAGTAGTGAGGCTGAGCAAGTATTCCCAAAAAGGAAAGGGAGAACTTTGTGCAGACTACTCTCCACGGCCAACTCTCTGTGAAGGATGGCTCTCCATGGGACAGCTCTACTCGGCTGACTCTCCATGGGGACAACTGTGCATAGGGAAGTTAAAGTTTGAGTTGTGGTTGCAGTTAGGGTTAAGGGTAGGATTAAGGTTAGGGCTTGAAAGATTGTCCCTGCAAAAAGTTGACTATGGAGAGTTGGCTGCAGAGAGTTGTCCTAGGCCCTTCCCAGTAGGCACTCCCTGCACCATAATTCTGTGTACACATACACATGGTCAGACGCACAGGCAAGGCACAGCACTGATGCAAATGCAAACAGCAGTAATGGCCTCATCCTGGCCTCCTTTCTGGCTGGTTGGCATGATAACCTATTAGTGGAAAATTATATATACATACACAGTATTTGAATCCCCCAGTAGCTAGCCTTAGACACACACTTTGCTCTGTAGCTAGCCCTGGACCTTCCTTCCATCTACTCATTGGGTGACACTAGTGTGTGTGAGCCCCTGGGAACACAGCCCCACAGCAGCTGCTGATACTCAGACCTACACAGATGCACATGCACACATACACATATGCATACACTTGCCCAACCACTCTTCAACTCCAGCTCATGCACTGTAGATCCCTCCAGTAGCTGGTCTTGGACACCCCATTTCCCTCATAGTGGGCTCCTGGTTCCCCTGGTCTCCCCTTGCCTCACACACAGTGACACATATGCGACAACGTGTCTTTCTGGTACCTGCTCCAGATTATGGCCTTACCAGTAGCCAAGCACAGACCCAGTGGTCTCTTCAATCACTGGTCTGGACCTCCTGACCCCCCTAGTAGTCAACTCATAGACCCCATATCCCAGACACACAATCACTTTAACGCTTGGTTCCTAAGCCTCTTACCCTACTTGATGACTACTCTGCTGGTTTGATGATTGCTAGTGACTTTGGAATTACATACCCACCCACCCAATATGCATACAGCCCAGTCTCTCCAGATGCTGGCATTCAGGCCTCCACACATGGAGGCACACGGTATGGGGAGCTGGTCACCCAAGAACATAGGCAGGAGGTCAGTTTAATGAGGAAACAGGAAAGAATGCACTGATGAGGCACAGGGCATTGGCAGACACGTGTACTGACCAGCCCCCGTTTACATGAGACAAGCTCTTTTTATCCCATTTTTTCCTCTGTTTTCTTATACTTGTCACTCCCCGAACGATCCTGATCCCTTTATTTCCCTATCTTTGTTTCCTGTCCTAAATACTCCATCATAACTCATATATGATCCAAAAATGTTCTCCCCAGACATCCCAATAATGAGTTTTGTACTCTGCCATCTCACTCCATGATGTCCACCATCATTATGGGTCTTATCTTGCCCATGGGGTTGATCACCCCCACGATAGATCAGGAGAGAAGCTTGGGCTCATTCCTCTGGCTGGGCTGCTGGGGGCTCTTCCAGTTGCCTGTGTGCTTTGAGGCTCCTGTGTGCTTTGAGGCTCCTCTGTGTTTGTGGAAATTAGTCTCTAATCACATAACCTAACAAAAAAATCCTGGCAGACATTGTCACCATGCAGCTGGTCTCTTCTTCCCTACTCCCAGCTTGTTCTCTGTGGATGTTTCTGTAGTAATAAAACTAAACTCCTCTCATAAACTGTTCTAGGGTGAGATGAATTGCACTTGCCAGCAAGTTTGGTTTAGCCTCACTAATTGGTCAGAAGTGACTACCATTAGATCCTTAAACTGCCTGTCAGCTGTTCTGCCATTTATGCAAGTGAATTATTTCTTTGACAGTATATATCATTCATACTTTGAAGCAGTGGTGCCCCCAAAGGGCTAAGTAGAAGCCCTTCAAATCTGAGAATACCTTTCACATTTTATTTGCTGGTGGTGTGGTATGCCCATATGGCCTAGCAGAAGCAGGTTCTACTGTTAAAGAAAACTGTGGCCTTGTTCAGTAAAGGTAAGTGCTGGTGCACACACTTTTACTTTGCACAAACTGTGAAGTAAACATTTGCTTGAAGTAGTTTAGAAGTTATTTATCTGCAATAACTTGATAAATTTTGACTGGGTGACTATACTGAATAAACATGTGCTTTAATTGCAGCAGGATATAGTCTAATCTCATTATCCATGGACATTTGTGTTTATCTTCTGAAACCTCCTAGCTTGTTAGGTGCTGTTTCTTGGATTACCTTATTTGCTACTGCATAGTCAGACTAGAAGTGACTTTAAGAAAAGTAAAAAAAGTATATTCTGTATACTCAACAGAATGAGACAGCCAGTTCCTTGCCTATTGCAGGCACATTTTTATTGTGTACTTGTTGCAAAGAAAGCTGGTAGGAGCAGGTCTGACACACCCAATGTAATCAAAGCGCCCTAGAGTCAAACTCCTGGTTTCAGGTGAAACTGTTTTCTTCCCAGTTGTTAATCCCAGGTGACTGGTAAACTTGACTTTCGGTGGCACTATAGTCTTCTCTCTGGTCACTTTTTCTGTTTTCTGCTGTGGGTTTCACGATGCTTTTCAGCCATGGGGCTAGGTAGACCTGTGAAATTTTTAGAAAATTGAGAGCTATTATACATAAAGCAGCAATGTAAAGGCTTTGAGCAGCTCTGTGAGGCACTAAAAGATAGCTGAATGTGCTTACTCACTGGGGTTTCAGGGTGGAGGCAAGATCAATAATATCTTTCAAACACCAACTTTGGAATCAAAATAAAAATTTAGAGTTTTTTTTAGTTCTTGACTGCCATCTTATTCTATGTAAATTGTTTTAAATGCTTATGTTCCAGGGTTTCAAACCATAATGCATTTTTGTATTGACTATCCTTTAATTCACCTTGACAATAACATGGTGTTTCTCTTTTCTCTTCTTCAAAATTATTTGTCTATTTTCCTTCAGATCGCCACAGAAGTGGCTCTGATGCTGCCTTCCCAGCCACGATGAGAACCCATCCCCAGCTACGGCCACTCAAAGAAAGGCACCACTGGGAAGAGCTGATTCCAATGGCACACTTGGAAAGACAAACGGGCCCATCCAATCTGTCAGGTCGAAGAAGAAGTTCAGTCAGCCAGCATCATTTCATGGGAGCAGGAAATCTAGCTGTAAAGCCAAAATCTAGATTAACTGTGCGAGAAGTAGAGGAGTATGAGTCAGAAGAAGAGACAGAAATGATGGCACCAGCCAGGCCATTAGACATATGAGGAGAAGAGAAGAGCAATGTTTGCATCTCTAGGGCTCTTTGTGCACTGCTGCAGAGAAAATAACAAGGCTCTAATATGAACCAAACCACAATTTTCCTTTTGGGACCAGTGCACTCATTCTTGTATTACTTTCAACTGCTCTATCAAGGTACTTAGTGGCTCAGAGAAGACTCAAATTCCTATATGTTTATATTAAGCTTTCTTTCCAACAGAAAACTGCAGAAAAGAGAAGAACATGATCTTTGTAGAGGTTTGGATGTGGATTTAAATGACAGTAGTAGGGCACATGCAATGCTATGGGTGGAATCTGATGTTGACTTCCTGTGTTCTGTACTATGGCCTAAATCCAGAAGAAACACTGAAGGAAATACTTGACACGTGAATGCCCAGATTGGTAACTTCAACCAACTGTCTAGAGCTTTTTTACCTTAGAATAGTTGAGATATTCCAGGGAAGTGTTAAAAAAAAAAAAAAAGAGCATGTTTAGGGCTTAAAAATGTATAAATGTCACCGAAGATGTCTAAAATAGTACTTAAGTCAAAAGGATTCTTCAGTGGAGAATTTCAGCACTTGAAAATATCTTGGCATCTCAGGTTTTGGCTCTGCAGAAGTGGCTAAATTCAGTTCCTATGGTGGTCCATAGCTTATGCTACTTCAGATAGTTTCAGCATGTAGACACCTAGCACTCAGCTGCAGTTGTTTTGTATAGATACAGGAGGCATACTGGTATGTACAATCCAGAGAGGACTGTCAGGATGCCTTTTATTTGAAAATGTGAGATTGCAAGAATGTACACAATGTTCTTGTAGTTTAGCAAGTGGGAAGCTTTATTGTAGATCATCTAAACTCTGTTTCCCACTCCCACCTGGCCAGAGGGTGTCCAAATCAGTGGACCATTCATCACACTGGAGTTGGACAGTTGGACTGGCACTGTGGATAGGGAACAAGAAATTGGGGAAAAAGGTAAAAGGAGCCTACCTTCATAATCTGCTGGCTAGCATGAAAGAAGGGTCCTCTGTTTTGCTTCCAGCTTTTTGTAGAGCACCTGCCTATAAGTTGTACAGAAAAGCATTTGACAAAAAACAACAAACCAAGAAATAAGCAGGGAGACATGGGTTGGAGCACATGATGTCCCAGCCCTCATACCGAGCTGCTTTCCAGTTGGATCTGTGTGCCTATACTCTAGTCTCAACGCTGGGTCTCTGTAGTGGTAGGAGAAGCAACAAGTCATGATCTTAAGTCATTTTGGATAAAGTCTGAAATCACAGGCACCTACTTCCTCTGATGAAGCTCTATTCTGCAAAATGGAAGCAGCGTTGCCACTGTCATCTGTCTTGAAACTGTGGGTGAGCAGATTTTGTCCAAAAGGATGATTTGAGTCCAAAAGTCCATAAACCCATCCTTACAAATACACTAAACTCAAATCCACAGCTGAGAAAAGCACCAAGTGCAGTCATGTTTTCTTCATGTTTGCCTCTCCTCCACTTAGAGCTTGCTTAGCTGTCCAGCTCAAGTTTTGTAAATGCCACTGTAAGAGTCAGAAAGGTAAGAATTAGCCATACCAGTGCCACCTTTCTATTTCTCTTTTTTTTAATATTACTATTAAGTGCTTGTATGTCCTTGTCCAGAAAAGACTTTTAAGTGTAAGGTATGATTTCACCCAAGACAGGTAGCATCTAAACTAACAAATTAGAAACTGCCATCAGAGGAAAAATTTAAAAAGCCCTTTCCCCACCTTTTTTCCTCTTTGCAGCTTTTGTGTTTAGCAGGTCATAATGAATCATCTATACTGAAATTGTACTAAGCATTATGGAACTTCAGCTCTGTTTCCATTTCCTCGTTGTGCCACACGAACTATAAAGCTTCCTTTTATGAAAGCAGTGGCACATTATTAAAAGAGAGTAGTAATTGGTGTTTGTACTGACACTTAATAAGTAATGAAATACATTTCTGTACCCGAAAATCAACAAATAAACTCAGTTCCACCAAAAGAGGAAATGCTGCGTGTAGTTTATAAACAAGAGCCTTGTGCCAGATCTCAATCCAGTAGTGAGTTATATTGGCATACCATAAATCACAATGAAAACATTATTTTAAGCAAAAGAGTTATCATACAAAATCAGGTCTGAGATTGCACTGTGAGCCATCCAGTTGCACATTAAATTTAATTGAAGGCAGAATCAGTGCCCACGTGATGTAGTCCTCAAGGCCACAGAGCTGACAAAGGTTCTTGAAGCAGGATGATGGAGGTGTGGGACCTGCTTCTGCGTTGCAGAGTCGTGAGAAGGTGGGATCTCCAAAACTGACTGGTTGGTGGTGTAAACTACAGGCAATCCTTGGGGACAGCCATGAGGAGAAAGTGGAAATCTGTGAGGAGAGTGAAAAAGGGATAGTGTTTCATTTTCAAAGGGAGGCTCAGGAGAGAGATTAAACAGAGGAATTACTCTGAGCTGCAAATTCAGCATTTCCTCTGTAAGAAGATTTGGTCCACATGTTGTTTGGGGGTATTGGACAGATACAAACTACGTGAGACAAGGAAGATTAATGGGATGTCTGAAGTGCCATGGAAGGGGACTAGATATACAACATGAAAAAGTGAAGTCCATGCAATTTGTTCTGGGTATGTTCACAAAGGCATGCTTAAAACTGACCCCAAAAGTTTTTATTAAATATTGCAAAAGTCATAGAGCATTTATAAAATTACCCAGTATAAGTAGGAAGTAAAGGGTTCAATTTCATAAAAGACCAAGAAAAATAATTCAGTCTTTCTAAAACACAAATAAAATTAGGGTATGACCACAGTCAAATCTCTCATTTTGATTTCATTCCTAATCTTTCCTCTGATGTGAGCCAGATCTTCAGAATGTAAAGCCATAGAGCATCTAGAAGTTAAAAGAGCTCTCTCAGCTTTTGCAGTCTGTCCCTTCAACCTGTAAAGTCTATTTTTAGTTTTCTTTCCTAGTAATTAGAAAATAGGACTGGAGGAAAATTTCCTTCTGTGCCATTAGTTGTTCTTAATGGTTTTGCTGGCCATTAGCCAACTAGCAACACTGCAGATGACTGTATAAAATACATTCTAATATATAAAGTTTCACAGTTTATTTGTTTTCATGGCTATTTCATACTTATGGACAAAAGAGTTCTTCTTAAAGAAACAGGTGTACTGTGTCTTAAATAGCAAAAACTATAGCAATATTTCATTACAAGTAACTTACACTGTGTCTCTAGGCTCTCAGATCTGGACCATAAAGAAAACTGAAGAGGTTTAGGGCATGAATTTAAATCCACTGTCTATGTCCACGCTTAAACTTTTTAACCTGG
The DNA here is from genome assembly GCA_033459285.1 of Clamator glandarius. Taxonomy (NCBI): domain Eukaryota; kingdom Metazoa; phylum Chordata; class Aves; order Cuculiformes; family Cuculidae; genus Clamator; species Clamator glandarius. Next base: position 3,019,389 of record JAUNZM010000254.1, read on the forward strand.
GTCATATGCAAGAACCCTGTGCTGATATATTGCAAAGGTAAGTTAGTTAAAAATGTCCTTTTTTCATTTTAGACTGGTACAGTGATATTTACTCAGGAAGTTAAATTGTACACTTATTTAAGGTGAAGTGGCACAGGAAAATCATGGCCAGAAGGTTAAGAATTATTATTCAAAAATCCAGAGAGAAAATAGGGAGTTTAGACTGTTTCATAGAGGGAAGGAGGATTGTGCAGGACAAATGAGAAGGAATAATAATGAAAAGCCTGTATCTTTGACAGTAGAAATAAAAGAGAAAATACACTTGACCAGAACTTGCTAACCAACAAGAAAAATAAGACAATAATAATAACAGTGATGTCAAGAAAATATTTTAATAGTAGAAGCGACAATGGTCAAACACATATTGCAGGAAAAGGGAAGGAGTCATCAATGGCAATAACACATTGTGAGCAACCAACAATACTTCCATGTTTATTCCACAGTGTGATTAACTGTTAGATCCTGTTCTACTTGCTGCAGCTGTTACTCTTCAACTAATATCCCAGGCAAGTAGAAACGTGTAGTCAAAGGAGGATCTCTTCCTCAGAGAGCTCACCATCAAGGATGCAGCAGCAAGGGGAACACAGGCAATCAGAAAGTGACAGCAGCTAGTTCAGGGAGCACCCAAGCTGTGACCTCCAGAAATACCATTTGACAGAGTGCACAGAAAGAAGACATTACTGTGGTCCCTCTTCAAGGTGGGTATTGTGCCCACTGGGAATGTCTGTAACTGCTTAATCAGGGCTGCTGCCCTCTGTACAGCACCTGGGGAAACAACATGCTAGGTATGTGGTAACGCCAGCGAGCAGGATTGGGAAGGATGCTACAAAGGACCTAAAAGTGGTTTGTGTGACACATCAAGGGACAATGCCAGGGAAGGAGCGCAGAAGCAGAGGGATAATTCTTCTCAAACCATTGCTTGAAACTCAGGTGAGTGGGGCAAGCATCTGTCCATCAAAGCCAGAGAGGAGAAGCTGTAATAGTTGGAAAAGAACCAACACCCTGCCCTGGCAGTAGCTGTAGATTAACTGATTTACCACTGAGCATGTGAGCCAAGAAAGTAGGTGAACTTAAAAGACAAAAGTTAGTTCAGATGTTTTTAGAATAATTAAGGAGGTTTATGAGAGATTCAAAAAAGTAGGCTAGGGTTTCAGCCTGGAGAGACTGGTAGAGAGCTAATAACTGTGACCACCTTCAGCGTGAGGAGGATAGCTCCGTGCTTATTTATGTGCGAGGCCACCAGAGAGAGAGGACTAGTGATATCTGCAAGGGAAATCAGCAAATTGCTGGGGATAAAAAACTTGACTTTTTCATAACAGAAGATGAAAACTATTGTGATATTATTCTTATTTTCTTGCTGGTATTTTGGGTTTTTTTGGAACTGACATTTCAAGGTTTTTCCTGCAGCAATTAGGCCTGAAAACTCATGGGTTTTTTGTCCTATATGAATGGAAACTATTATTTGAAAGCCTGTGGGTGACTGGAAAATATAACATATATTTCATAGGTACTTTTTCTAATTTTTCTATCTACATGTATGGATAGAACACAAACATTAGGAGTGGAAAAACAGATTACCTTATCTTTATATTTTGTTTGCTTTTTAGGTAGGACAATTACATTTATTGCTTTGCCAAACCATTGTGCTTAACTGTAAAATTAGAGTGTAAGGTAATATGAGTTATATTCTAAACCATTTAAGAGGACTGGAGATCTATTGAACTAAGTTTCCTAATTTATTTCCTTTTGAGAATCTGTCTCAATGTTAATCACAAGTGAAACTTTTTTTTCCTGCTTTGGTTTCATAGGTGTGGAGTTTCTAAAGTTAGTATCAGTTCTTGTTTACTTCCAGTGCACCCTTCCTCCTGGAAAAAATTGAGCTTCTACTACCTTTCAAACATAAGACATGAGACATGGACTGGAGAAAACTATGCCTCTTCAGTTTTTTTTATCTCTATTTTCTTGCTTGTACAGTAAGGGTAAAGATACTCAGGGCTAAACTGTACACAGGTGCCTCAAGTCATCTGAGTTGCCAGATTTGGCACAGAAACCACAGGAGTCCTTTGATCCCTGGATCAGCAGGTGGAGGCCAGGGAGCACTTACAGAGCAGCTTTCTGGCAGCTGGACTGCACCCCTTGGGCTGGACTTGCTGGGGATCTGCACAAGGCATAAAGTGGTGCAAATCAATTGAACATATGTGGATGACTACCTTGCAGTGATCTGAAGAAGAGCTTAAACTCCAGCAAGAGCTCACACACCTATGCAGAGCCCTTCGTGGTGATCTACATGCAGCTGAGTCTAAAGTGGAATTTCATTATACTCATCCTTTAAGCAATCTTGGCACCTGAGAAAAAGCTAGACATTGTGACTGCTTCAGGTTTCTTTCTTCCTCAGTAAACTAAGGTATTTCTGCATGTACACTTATAGAGGTAGTATGCAGCTTTTTTAACCATGTCTCACCGTGTACAGCTTCTACATTCTGTTTATTTCTAAAGGACTGTCTCAAGTGAATTTAGCACAATCTGCTGTAATGGATTTAGCAATAGCAAATAACAAGGTTCACATTACTGCTGGCTCAAATGGACCCTTTGGCTTGAATTAATCTTAATGATAAATATTACAAAATCTTTCTCCATCATTTTCATAAGTATGCAAACATAGATTCAAATGAAAGAGATGGCTGCTGACAAATTTATTAATCAAGCCTTACCAATTTGAAGGCGCTATTTCAGTCACTTTTTTTCTTATTTTTCCCTAATGCAAAAATGCCTGATACTGATTTACCAAGCACTGCAGAGCAGATAAAACAGCCAGTGCTAAGACCAGATTTAGACTTCTGGTTCCTAGGTAATGAAATGAAAGATTGGTGTAGTGACAAAGATCAAAACTTCATTGCAAACAAGCTTGCATGAATTAGATTAAATTCCAAAGCTCGAGCCAACTCTCGTTATTATCATTGTTGTTATTATTATTGCTTTGTGGTTTTCTTTCCTCAGCCTCTCACTATGTGTAAATTTTCATGTACCAGTCTCTGATGGATAAACTAAAACTCTCCCAGATGACAGCATTAATTCTTCTGCATCTATACTGGAAAAGGTATGCTTTCACTAAAGAGGAAAAGAGCTGCAGTGACCTCTGTTGATGAAATTAAGCAATGTATTCAAAGAGCCAAAAAGGAGAGGGGTACATTCACGTCACCTTTTGGGGTTAAACAGGACCAAAAGCAAACTGTGCAAAGAGGGAGCGGCTTTCAGGTTGTGTATTAAAACAAGTACTACCCAACACCCACTGAAGTCAGAATCCTCATCAACAGAGTTGCCTTTTAGGACTTATATGTAGACAATATGCGACAGGACGGTGAGTTCTGTAGTAGGGGTGCCCATAGGCGGCTGGGTGCTTCCCTGAACGGGGAAAAGCCTAAAAATACTTGATCGGGAGGTCGGCGCTGGGCTCCGGGCTCAACGGCCGATCCCGCGCGGTGCCTGACGGGAGGGGGCGGTCCCGGAAGCTTCCGCGGGGGATTTAAAGGGCCCTTAGGGAGCACAGGCCAAGAGGAGTGGGGTTCATTAAACAAGGCAGTTCGAGCGAGCAAGGCGAGCAGGGAAGGGCTGGAGCACGGTCAGAAGAGAATGACGAAAATGGTGGATACCCGACGAAAGACCAAGGCCGCACCAAATGTGATGGAGGCTGCCACCCGGTAGGCAAATGCAGCTACCCAGACCCTGGGCTGCAGGCAGTGCCCCCCTCCCGTAGCAGCTCATGCCTCTGGCACTGGCTCCTCCTGTGGAAGCTGTGCTTGGGTAGGGGAACGGCTTCATATGGTGGAAGAGCTGAGGAAAGAAGTGGCTAGGCTGAGGACCATCAGGGAATGAGAGGGAGACACATGAGTGGAGCAGGACCCTGTCACAGGCAGCCGGAGCTAGTGAGGCTGAGCACCACCCACCGCTAAGCTGTAAGGCCGGGAGAGACAGAGATGGGGAATGGCAGCAGGTTCCTGTCCGGAGAAGGAAACCTGCTCCCCCTACCCAGGCAATTAACCCCCAGGTTCCTCTGGGGAACAAATATGAGGTGTTGAGGGTGCATCCAAGCCCTAAAGATGAAGAGGGCTGCACCCACAGCCTAGAAATGTTTCCAAAACTCCATCATCCTCCCACAGCCCTAAAAACATCCTTGGTTAAAAAGAAGAGGAGGGTGATTGTCTTGGGGGATTCCCTTCTCAAAGGAATGGAGGGTCCCATCTGTAGGCTGGACCTGCTCCATAGGGAGGTCTGCTGCTTGCTGGGAGCATCAGTGAGGGATGTTACTAGAAAGCTCCCTTCCCTGGTCAAGGACACGGACTACTACCCGCTCTTAGTTTTTCAAATTGGTAATGAAGAAATAGAACGTAGAAGGCCTAAAGCCATCAAAAGGGACTTCAAGGCACTGGGGAGAATGATCGAGGGCTCTGGGGCACAGGTAATATTTAACTCCATCCCAATACTAAGGAATCAGGAGCATGAAATGAGGAATAAGAAACTGGTTAATGAATGGCTTAGGGACTGGTGTGAGAAGAGGGGCTTTGGGTTCTTTAATCATGGGGAGGCCCACACACCCCCAGGCTTTCTTACCAGGGATGGGACACGCCTGTCTCCTAGGGGGACAAAAGCCCTCACCAAAAACCTAGTTAAGCTCATACATCGAGCTTTAAACTAGATGTGATGGGGGAGGGGATGGAGGCCAGGCAGGATGGGAGTGAGCCTGGAGGTGAGACTTCAGAGGCAAAGGGGTGCTGTGCTGGCGACACCTGCCAGTATATCACCACTAAGGAAGAGGGGGTGAGTCCAGCTGAGGATGGTAGGCAGCAAACTGGCACTGTGGCCTTAGTTAAGTCAAGGACCGCTCAGTTGGGGAGAAGCCCTATTACAAAGGCTGTGGCTATGCCTGCCCATCTGAAGTGCATTTACACTAATGCATGCAGGATGGGAAATAAGAAGGAGGAGCTGGAAGCTGTGGTAGGGCAAGGAGACTACGATGTCGTTGCCATTGCGGAGACGTGGTGGGATGACTCATACAACTGGAGCGTACCCATGGTGGGGTATAAACTCTTCAGGAAGGGCAGAAGAGGAGGTGGGGGAGCCCTCTATGTTAGAGAGGGCTTTGATACCCTCGAACTGGACTACGGTCAGGATGGGACTGAGTGCCTGTGGGTGAAAATCAGAGGAGCCCATGGGCAGGCAGGTATTGTGATGGGAGTCTGCTATAGACCACCCAGCCAAGAAGAAGCAGCTGATGAGCTCTTCTACAAACAACTGAGAGTAGTCTCAAAATCGCTACCTCTAGTCCTTGTGGGAGACTTCAATTTCCCAGATATAGGCTGGGAGTATAATACAGCAGAAAGGAAGCAGTCCCGGAGGTTCCTGGAGTGTCTGGAAGACAACTTCCTCACACAGCTGGTGAGCGAACCGACAAGGGATGGTGCCTTCCTGGACCTACTGTTTGTGAACAGAGAAGGACTGGTGGGGGATGTGAAGGTTGGAGGACGCTTGGGGCAAAGCGATCACGAGATGATAGAGTTCTCGGTGTGGGGTGAGATGAAGAAAGTGGAGGTTAGCAGAACAGTAGCCCTCAACTTTCAGAGAGCAGACTTTGGACTGTTCAAAAGGCTGGTTGGAAAAGTCCCATGGGAGGTGCTTCTTGAGGGCAAAGGTGTCCATGAGGGCTGGGCGCTCTTCAAGAAGGAACTCCTAGCAGCTCAGGAGAAAGCCGTCCCCAAGTTCCGGAAAAGTAGCCAGCGGGGTAAGAAACCAGCGTGGTTGAGTAGGGAGGTCCTGAGAGACATCAATAGGAAGAGGAAGGTCTATGACCTTTGGAGGAAGGGGCAGGCATCCTGGGTGGACTATAGGGAGGAAGTGAGATTGTGCAGGGAAAAAGTCAGGAGGGCTAAGGCCCAACTAGAAATGCGATTGGCCAAGTCTGTGAAAGACAACAAAAAGTCTTTCTACAATTACATCAACAGCAAAAGGAGGGCTAGGGAGAATCTCCAGTCCCTAGTAGATGCAGAGGAACAAGAGTAACAGGGGACGAAGACAAGGCTGAAGTACTCAATGCCTACTTTGCCTCAGTCTTTAACAGTCACACACAGAATGACCAGGTTGGAAGAGACCCACTGGATCGTCAAGTCCAACCATTCCCACCAATCCCTAAATCATGCTCCTAAGCACCTCATCTACCCTAACCTTAAACACCTCCAGGGAGGGTGACTCAACCACCTCCCTGAAGGTGTAACAGTAAGGATAATTGTTCCCTCTGTGCACAACCCCAAGGGTTGGAAGAGAAGTATGAGATTCCCAAGGTCCAAGAGGAGATGGTTAGAGACTTGCTTGCCCGGCTAGATGCGCACAAGTCTATGGGGCCGGATGGAGTCCACCCAAGAGTTTTGAGGGAACTGGCGGATGTGCTGGCCAAACCCCTTTCCATCATCTTCCAACAGTCCTGGATGACTGGGGAGGTTCCACTGGACTGGAGGCTGGCTGATGTCATGCCCATCTATAAGAAGGGGCGCAGGGAGGATCCGGGGAACTACAGGCCTGTCAGTCTGACCTTGGTACCGGGGAAAGTCATGGAGCGGGTGATCTTGAGTGCTATCAAGAAGCACTTGCAAGAGAACCAGGTGATCAGGCCCAGTCAACACGGGTTCATGAAAGGCAGGTCTTGCCAGAGTAATCTGATCACCTTCTATGACAGAGTGACTAGACTCTTGGATGAGGGAAAGGCTGTGGATGTGGTTTTCCTGGACTTCAGTAAAGCCTTTGATACAGTTTCTCACAGCATTCTGCTTCGGAAACTGTCGGCCTCTGGCCTGGACGGGTGCACGCTCTCCTGGGTGAAAAACTGGTTGAATGACCGGGCCCAGAGGGTGGTGGTAAATGGAGTTAAATCCAGCTGGAGGCCAGTGACAAGTGAGGTTCCCCAGGGCTCAGTCCTGGGTCCAGTCCTGTTCAATGTCTTTATCAACGACCTGGATGCAGGCATCGAGTGCTCCCTTAGCAAGTTTGCAGATGACACCAAGCTGGGTGGAAGTGTGGATCTGCTGAAGGGTAGGGAGGCTCTGCAAAGGGACCTGAACAGGCTGAACTGCTGGGCTGAGACCAACGGCATGAGGTTTAACAAGGCCAAATGCTGAGTCCTGCACTTGGGGCATAACAACCCTATGCAGTGGTACAGACTAGGAGAAGCCTGGCTGGAAAGCTGCCTGGAGGAGAGGGACCTGGGGGTGTTGATTGACAGCTGACTGAACATGAGCCAGCAGTGTGCCCAGGTGGCCAAGAAGGCCAATGGCATCTTGGCTTGTATCAGAAACGGCGTGACCAGCAGGTCCAGGGAGGTTATTCTCCCTCTGTACTCGGCACTGGTGAGACCACACCTTGAGTACTGTGTTCAGTTCTGGGCCCCTCAGCACAAGAAGGATGTTGTGGCTCTGGAGTGAGTCCAGAGAAGAACAACGAAGCTGGTGAAGGGGCTGGAGAACAAATCTTATGAGGAGCGGCTGAGAGAGCTGGGGTTGTTTAGCCTGGAGAAGAGGAGGCTGAGGGGAGACCTTATTACTCTCTACAACTACCTGAAGGGAGGTTGTGGAGAGGAGGGTGCTGGGCTCTTCTCCCAAGTGACAGGGGACAGGACGAGAGGGAATGGCCTCAAGCTCCGCCAGGGGAGATTTAGGCTTGAGATTAGGAAAAAATTCTTCACGGAGAGGGTGGTTAGGTATTGGAATGGTCTGCCAAGGGAGGTAGTTGAGTCACCGTCCCTGGAGGTGTTTAAGGTGAGGGTGGATGAGGTACTTAGGAGCATGATTTAGGGATTGGTGGGAATGGTTGGACTCGATGATCCGGTGGGTCTCTTCCAACCTGGTTATTCTGTGATTCTGTGTAATTTGCAATTTGTTTCTTTTTTAGTGTGTAATTAAAAACCATTGGCATGAAGAGAGAGGACTTAACACACCAGGGGAGATGTGGTTTTTTTCCCCCTGTTGTACTGCATTCCAGAACTTTATATCACCAAAGGAAAACATCATGCCTGTATATATTACATGATTTGAATTTAGTGACCAGTTCCCTGTGCCAGCCTGATACACGGTATTCTTGAAGTTTTGAGGCAAAGAAGCTTTCCAGTTGGCAGGCTGCCTGTGTCAGAGAGAAGTATCTAGGAACTGTCATGCCTTTATGACCAAGAATTTGGAACATGTCTCTATGGGCTCATTCTGATCCAGGAAAATGATTAGACACAAAAATACCCACACGGATATGGACCTTAATGCTTAACATCAAGGTTGGGAGTAGTCTTAGTAAAGCCAAGCATTTAAGGATTGATCCTGTATGATTAAAGTTATTGAAATCAATAAGAGAACTTCCATTAAGAGCTAAGTAGCTTATAGATATTGGGATATTACATCCTTATTTTTTTCAGAATTGTGCCTTTGCTAAGGACTGCTCAGTATAACAGAGGCGTAATTGAGAGTCAGGGCTTCATCCTGTTAAGAGTTATTTTGTATTTCTGAGCTACCCAGTAAGCAATGGGCACCCACACTGGCTTTTCTGAGTCCTAAAATCATAGAATGGTTTGGGTTGGAAGGGACCTTAAAGATCATCTGGTTCCAACCCTACTCCTATGGGTAGGAGCACCTTCCACTACTTCGGGTTGCTCAAAGCTTCATCCAGCCTGGCCTTGAGCACCTCCAGGGATGAGACATCCATGACTTCTCTGGGCAACCTGTTCCAGTGCCTCACCACCCTCACAGAAAAAAATTTCTTCCTAATATCTAATCTAAATCTACCCTCATTCAGCTTAAAACCATTACCCTTTGTCCTATCACTACACCCCAGCAATACACATTGGTATCTTTTTCCTTTTGCATCTTGGGCTGCAGCAGGTTTGGCCATGATCACAAAGCTGGGAGTTTTCCCATTTCAAGTGTATTAATTTGTTTATGCCTTCTTCGATGCCCAAGAAGTTTAATTTTTTAGTATACTTTCAGAACCACTGTTCTCTCTCTGATCCTAAAGTGTCCTTCTCACAAAAGACAGATGGATGTTGGTAATGACACTTTAATAGTATCAACTATGTTATCTTCATTCAGGCTTTAGAGAGAATAATTTCTGTGAGTGTAAGGAGGGAAAAAAAGCCAAGTTCATTCTGGTTTTAGTAAAAAGTATGAAAAGCTTTACATAAAGCAATATCTTATATTGATATAGATAAAATCAGAAAATTAAATAATAGATCAGTTCATTACGATATCATTAAGTGGATATTAGAGGTGTAATTGCTCTGCCAGTCTTAGAACATCAAGATACACAACATGTAAAGTATTAAAATCAATCTTAATTTGCATATTTTATAGGTGCTATAAATGTTATAACAGCTTGTACAAATTTCACAACAAAGCCAAATATTGCAGCTGCCTGTTTGAGACCTTCATGCTGCCAAGCATGAAGAAGTATTGATTTATCTTCCATATATAATTAATGATCTTTGCAAAGTTCTTCACTGACTTCTGGGAAATTATGTCAGATTTTTTTCACTCTGCATGAGTCTGACAAATTTGTAGAAAGTGGTCAGGATAGGAAATACAGCTGGGTGGTAGGCTGGATCAAAGATTTCTTTGCCTCAATGTATTTATCATCCTGCAAAGACCTCTGCATGTTAAAGGACTCCAATTACCCACCCACTCCCTCTTCCAAATATACCCCAAGGAAAAGCTCTATTCCTGGAATGGTTTATACATTCAGTAAATGAATTCTGTGGTAGAATAATAGGACCATTCTATGTAAACAATAATTATTTTCTGTCAAACTTATTTTGTGATAGGACAATTATATTTTTATTAAGTTGCTTGATATAATTCTAAAGCAAACATTTGTAGTATTCTATATAGCTACCGCTCTTTACACTGAAGTGTGAAATCACCTATGCTCTGATATATGTGCTAAAGCTGAGCCCCAGTTCCATGTGTCTTAGCTTTGCTACCTCAAGTATGGTTTGGGAAGCAGGTTGTGACTCAAAAGGAATCAAAATACTTTATTGCCATTTTTCTGCTCTGCATTCTTATTACTGAGCATCTGGGTTTTATAATTAAGTTCTTTTACAGTGTGTTTATGAACAAGTTCCTGAGTGGTTATTTATGTATCAGTTTTCAGAGTCAGCTCTCTTGGCCTATCTTATAGAAAAGAAAGGAAAAAGTCAGCAGTCATCTTTTTTTACATCTGGAAATGTATCTTTTTTCATACAATTATAACTGTTTGACAGGAATTTGCTCAAAGTTAAAGAATATCTTTGGATAGAGATTAAAAATGGAAAATTACATCTTCAGAGATGTACTTTTCTTTAAATTACTAGTATGTGAAAACTGTTTTGGAACTTTAATTGCTGCTACGGGCTTACTACAAAATAAACTTCACAATAAACTCTGGCTGATCCTTATCTATAACCAAAAATCTCCACACTGGTAAGAGTATAATATAGGGTGAAAATCGTATTTGGATTTGGATTTTTTTTCAACAGAGTTCAACAAGGCAGGATTTCCTCTTTCAGATAGCCCCAAACCTCTCCTCTGCGTATGTGGTGATTATCTGGATCCTGCAATAATTGCTGGTTGGGTCAACTGCATGATTTTTTTACAGTGGGGGAACTTACATACTTTCTGGTTTTGGCCTCACACAGAAGCAGTTGGGCATGATTTCTCAGGGTAAACTTGACAATCCAAACCCAGAGTTTGAGTGACCTCCTCAGTCAGAAGCCAACTTCTCTGTTCCATGCCAGCTCTGAACCCTAACAATTATGCCTGTTTCCAAAAACTGCATCTGAACTTTCCTGTCTTTTGACTATTGTGATTTTGGCACTTTGCATCTCTCTGTTCATCCTGTTTTAGCATGCTGCAGGTGGGATAAACCTGAGGTTCAACCCCAGGAGAGAAGGCTTCATCGAAAACTCCCAGAGTAGTGATCATCACAAAGCTGACAGGTAAAATCCCTTCTAATCACAGAATTACAGAATGATTGAGGAGGGACCTCTGAAGGTCATCCAGTTCATGTCTTCATCTATGGCTTCTTTCCCCTCTTGTGAGTAGTCACTTGTGGAAGACCTGGACACTGCACATAGCTACACACTTCTTAACAATAGCCAAAACTCATATTCCATCCCAGTCCTGTAAGAGAAAGTCATGAAAAGAGGTGCATGCTGTGAACAGTGAGGGAGGAGGCACCTTGCTCAGCTTGGCCTATGATTTTAATAGAAGCAGCAGGAAAAATGAGGGGTTGGAATCCACCACATCTGGCTTCAGATGTGGGCATCAGCCTGTCAAGCTTGGGCTCCTTTCATAGCTCAGTTGTAGGAGTCAGCATCTACAGGCAGTGATTGATTGCCCTTTTGACATGCCTGCTGCTTTCCAGGAGCTCTAAATAGAGGCCATGGTGACAAGCTGGGGTATAGATGCCATTGCTAAAGGACAGATTAAAATCTAAAATTAAATGATGACTGAGGAATTGAAGGGGTTTTACCCAGTTCTGGTCTTTCTATGAGCAGCATCTGTACACATTTTACATGATGCTAGGACTGGACTTGTGAGCAGTTATTAAAAGCACACTAATACTTTTTACTGTAATTCTATAGCCAGTTACTTGCATTAGCTCTAAAAAAAAAAAAAGCCATTTCCAGAATGGGAACGTTTGTGTCATGAGCCCTGTGCCTATGTTGATCTAAGCAGCCCAGCAATTTTCCCCTAAGAACCTATCTGCCCTCATGTGCCTTGCCCTGAGCTAGGCTGGGGGTCTCTATGTCAGGGCTGGACTATATGTAGGATCAAAAATGTGTTAATCCCCTGCTGCTGGACTTAATGCAGCTTCAAGTTTCAAGGCATTCGACTTCTACAGGAGGAAAAACAGGTCAGACTGATTTCTCTTTTCTCTCTGAGGTTTTTCAGATATCTAACTGGTGTGGTTTACTTCAAACACTGCCACCAGGAGGACCAAACTGCTTATGTGACAAATTTACTTCACCACAAGACAAGCAGAGATTGATTGCACAGGCCAGATATGTAGTCTCTGTTCCTCTCCTCAAAAATGTTGTTGTTATTTTCCTGGCATTTTCCAAGGTACCTACAAATGAAAAGGGGATTTACTTATCTCTGTGTATCAAGAAATGATAGCTCCTTTGGCCAATTCTTTTAGAAGTTTTGCTAATTCTTTTTTTTTTGGCAGTACATTCCTTCCTCAGAAAATGTAGATGATGTGTCATGCAGGAGGAGGAGTTAAAGAATACCGGTAGTTAATTACTGTGAACATAATTGCTCTACTTTTTTTCCGTGATGTAATGTTCCAAGAAATATTGTTGCACAAGAAAGCAATCAGAGGCAGGTTAAAATACAAGGAAATGGATAAAATCTTCTCAATAAAGTAAAGCTATCCTGACATGGCTTCTGTGAGTAGAAGTTCTTGTGGTAGACGCTGGAAGGCACTTTAACCATTCCTCCGCACTTTCCTGCTATACTCATAAAAGTGGTTTTCTTGAGGTCTTTTTGTTTGTTTGTTGGTTTTTTCCCTGTGCAGTCTTTTCTCTGATTAAAAGGTATACCCACATTTTGATCCCCATATGTAATTGTGGGAACAAATCTTACTGCTTTTTTTTATAACTTGTAAATACTAGGGATTAAGTTGGGAACTGACATTTAAGTCTCTATGCCTAGTTGAAAAGATTTAAAAATACAGGAGCAGATTATAGGTGCAATATTTGTATTCATGAAGAGAGAGAGAAAAAAAAAAGAAAGTAGAACTGCTGATCACAGCTAGTTACATGGAGTATATATAAAATATTAATAAAATGATACACATACATGTGTGCGCTCATTTGTGTGTAAATGGATAAAGACAACTATTTTTTATATAAATATATAAAGGGAAAGAGGCTGGCTGTTAGGCCATGCAGAAGCAGTAAATTTGCTCTCTATTGAACTATTACTACTCCAGTATAATCAGACCCAGAATATAGGTAGTGGGTATAGGAGTCAAAGTGATATTGATGATCACCAAAGGACTGTGACAACAGAAGATGTTAATCAGATCTTTCCAGTAATATGTTACATATGTCTTGCTTTTCAAAGGTTTATCAATGCTGTTAAAGTTACCTAAAATCATTTCAGTGATACAAAGAATATTTACCATCTTTCTTATGATGCCAATGTGGCCACTTTGTTTCTACAGCAACTAACGACTACTAATTTATTAACAAAAGTTTCCACTCCTCTGGGAACTTTCAATGAAGTGTCCACAATTTCCATTCCTCAAATTTCCTGTATCCATCTTCCCATATTAAAATACCATATAAAGTCTTTGAAAGGTTTTATAATATTATTAATTAAATCTATTATTTTTTATTTTTATTTGGAAAACTGGTGAAAATACTGCACTCTTTTAGAAGGTTAAATGAGGCGTGAGGTTCAACCACATCATCTCTGTGATCAAGAGAAAGCTCTTTCTATAAAACAAAGGGTTTTGATGCTTGGCTGCCACTCGCACTAACCACTGCAACATCAGATATTTTAGGCTGAGGCTCTGTTAACCCCACATACTAATGCTATTCAGCTTAGGAAGTGCTAAAAAATAGTCTGTGGGTTAGGGAGGGGTTTGTGTGCAGCTGAACACCTCTACGTCTTGAGCAGAGAGGTAAAGTTTAACAGCCGTAGTCCTTTTGAGTCTCTATTTATAGTGCCTGCAGGGAACTTCATACCAGAGGATTTCTTTTAATTCTCACAGCCTCATGGACTATATTGTCCCAAAGACACTTTATCTTTAGGCAGCTGTGTGGAGGGTGGACTTTCCTATAATATTTCTTCTTGAATAAACAAATGATTCTCATTAATTTCTTACCCGATTGTTCTGTGCTAACTATTACAAGGATAGGATTATGTGAGGAGGTGAGGAAGGTTTATTTTTACACATGACTTTTGAACAATAATAAACTGGAATAATTTTTATTGAAAGCAAGACATATTGAGCATCCTGCATAGAATTTATAGCCAAACTATTCCACCAAGTGGAAAACCAATGTTCATGCCAGCCGTCTACTAGTCATAAAGCCAAGCAGCTGAAATCAACAGTTAAAGATTCTGTAAAGATTTCTTAACCTTCTGCAATGAAAATGCAGTGACGTAAGAGATGCAAGCAATGGCTAATTAACTTCAGTGAGTAGGCTATATAAAATAAAGAAAACTGGGGAGAGATAAGCAAAACATCAAATCAAGCCACTGAAAAGAAGAGTTCATCAACTCCAGAAACATGCATTTCTGAATTCTAAAAAGTTATAGACAGTATATAGAAAATATCACTGCTCTAAGTTTCTTCTTTTTCTAGAAAATACATCCTCACTATTTATACACAGTATTAGTATACAGGCAGTTAATTTTTTTGGCTGACCATCACAGCAATTCACAAACTACCAATTTTTTTGGCTGATCATCACAACAATTCACAAACTACCTTTTAGCACTACTGAAACTGCAAAACATCTTCCTTGTATTGAAGCTGTTTCTGCTTCAGCAGTCAGGAACACTTCCCTGGCTTCAGTGGGATATGTATATTCCATCACTCATGAGAGAGAGTCAGCTTTGAGGATTGTGGAGGATCTAAGTTGCTTTATATGCCATTGTTAAAGGATGGTTCGGTTCCTTTCGGCTCAGTGATGACTGATGCCCATCAACTCTGATTGAGCAAGCAGTGTGCATGAACTGATATTTCTCAGGTGGATTCTTGGCATAAAGGGGAGAGACAGGAGGTTGCCCAAAACAAAGGGGCAGGTGAGAAAGGGGCCATAGGTCAACAGCTCCCCATATTGCCCACATATGCATAGCAATTCCAGCTATGGGTTATAAACTGACCTTCCTTGCTGACTACAGGATGATGTTCTGAGAGGCATTCCAGTAGACATTCATAGGCATCTCCTGAAGATCTGAATCCTCTTAGAGAATTCCTTGTTAAGGGCCTAAATCTAACCTGCTATGCCCATACAAAGCAGGTTGTATCAGTGAAGGGGGACTTCAGGCTGTGCAAGATCCTGAGACAGAGGAACTGATCATGGTAGGAGATTCAAGTCAGAGCACAGCCTGGACACAATTTTTGCTTGCTTCAGAACTGCTTGAAAAACATTGTAACACTTATATTTAAATGAAATTTTCTTCAGGAAAAAAATCAACCCTTCAGCATTTTTGGAAGATACATTTGTTCAACATGCCTGTGTTTTCAATCTGCTGACAAAGATAAAGGAAATGTAGCTTAGCAGAAGCCTCCTAGGACTCTAGGACTAGATCAGCCTTAGTCTGGGCCTTTGCAAACAGAGGTTCTGCCTCTATGATTTAGAGGTTGCCAGAGCTGTAAATATAGGTAATAGCACTAAAGGAATCTTTTCAGATACCAACTCCAACCCTTGAACTCATGGGAAAGCATTTCAAAATATATTTATAAACCCATCAAATTCTACTTTCAAAGAAAAATTCTTGTCTGTTACGATGCTATTGTAAGGCTGAAACTGGAGGCATTCTTTTAGTCATTAACTTTTTCCCCCCAAAGTTAAACATTTAAATTAGTATTTCTGTATTCATGGCAGCGAGAGGTGCTAGGTTGCAGTGGCTACTTCTGACAGCCAGTGTGGGGGCACAGCCTCAGAAATCATTCAATGACTAAGTGTCCTGGTGCAGAATGAGCTAAAGAGGAAATTTACAGTTTAAACTTTAAGCGTGTTGCTTAGCTATTAAACAATTAGTTTGTTTGAATCCTTAAGAGATGGAGACCAGTCTGTCATTTCTGGTTCTGGGCTTCAGTAAATGTGTCCAGTAATGTCATTTTCCAGTGATACTTTGATCACCAGGAACACAAGTAATAAAGAAAGGAAAAATAGCACAAATCCCCTCCAGGCAGCTTCTTATAAACAGAAGAAGGACATTTTACTTTTAAGTAATGGCAAAACTTAACTTCATGGGTTATTAGTTTACCTGGATTATGTGTCCCTCTGGATAAAGAAATAACACATGCTATGAAGTACAAAATTATCTCCCAGAGCTTCCTGGCTGAACCTGCCAGAGATGTTTCTTTGCTGAACTTGCCAGAGATGCTTCCTTGCGGTGAGCAGAAGTGCCTGTGCACACACCAGCTGGCCAGGGAAGGCCTTAGGAAAAGTCTTCAGGAGTGTGTTCACAGAGGTGCAACTACTCTGGTATGCAGATTAGCTCTGTCTTTGGGGAAGTGGTTGTTCATAACCTGCAGAAGCTGCAGCACATTGCTCCCTCGGGGCTTCATGCTGTGACTCGTGCTGCAGGGTGGTAGCCTCTACATGCAGCCGCAAGGCACCCCAAGAAAACAGAGTTTATCAGTCTGAATTCAGCACTGGCCATCTCTGCTCTGCATCACAAATGCACGCTCAGCTTCACTGCTGCTCCATCCAGGGGGCTGCTTTTGAAGATAAAAAAACAGTGATGTTCCTTCCTTCATGTTCTGTGCCTGTAGTCATGTAGTCTGCTGCTTCTGCCACTCCCCAGGTTCTGGAAAACTAAGCGGCTGCCAGTACCTGTGCCCTTTCTCAACCCTTTCCAATTTAAAAACCTAGTTATGCAGACACAACAGTTAACACTGTAAGGGCCTTAAAGTGGCTTACCAAAGTTCAGACTGGCACAAGTAAATTGCTGTCATTAAAGTGCCCAGATGAGGAAGGTATAATGCCTCTGGTAGATCTGGTTTATGGCGATGGTTGCTAAGCAGCCCTGGAAAAGCCCATGGAAAACACATCCTCAATGGACGACTGATTTCATATAATAAATCACTTGACAGCTGAGATATCCTTTCACTAATTAATGGATTTAGAGACGGAGTTACACAGTCAAGGCCCTGATGACGTAGCCCTCAAAAAGAATCCAGCCTCTAATGGAAGAAAGATTTTGAAAAATGTTTTCTTCATGATTCACACAGGTGACCGATGAACTCCCCTCACTAAGAAAACAGTCCTTAGTCAAGCATTTTTGTATTTTATAATCCTTAAATCTCCACTGAAGCTATTTCTTAATAAGTAGAAAAGATCTATGTCACCTCTTTGGTGTCTGTTCTCCCTTAACTCTTTGAATGCCTGCACTGCATGTGCCACAGGTACAGGTTTTCCCTGCATTTTTGTGATTCCCATGCTACTGCAGATTCCTTGATTTCAAAGAGGGGTCAGAAAATTAAATATGAAAATATGATTTCATATTTTTTAGGGAATCCCTAAAAATGGAGCTAAGTTTATGATACAGCAAAGATTCTCATTTGTTCAAATCAGCATTTCCTTTTCCATTGTGAAAACAGAGTTTTGACAATAGCAATAATAATAGAACTTTTGCCACTATATAGATAAAGCTGGATTAATATTAACAGATGACGTACACCCTGTAACTCAAAGTCGTGCCTACAACAAAGAAGTCCCACTGCTAGAGACCGCCTAGGAGTCCGCCTACTAGAGCAAAAGTAAAACTGTCGTAACACCCATATGAGCCATTTGAGGTATTGCAAACTTGTGTGGAGTGCCTACCAATGCCTTTCTTTCCCCAACAGGTCACTGTAAGTAGCCTGAGGAGTTCCTTGCTCTGGTAGAAGTTTCCAGTAGTAATCAATAAATGCATAAAAGGGTAAACAAACTGAATTATGTGAGTTACCATCTTGATTTATAAAATAGCATTCACTTTGTCACGTGAAATGCTGTTAGCAATGTCTCTGGTAAAGCAGACGATGCTTGTAAGCAGAATTAAAAAGATGAAAGTACACCTGGGTGCAGATGGCACGGCACAGCGCAGGTGATGAGGCACTGGTGGAGCATTGCGAGAAGGTCCTCCGTGGATCAGTTGCAAACAGGCAAGGGTGGCATACATGCTTATAGTTTCTGCTATCATTGAAATGGTACAAAGTGACCCGACAGAAGATTGTTCTGAAGTGGGAGCAGATGCATTGAGCTGTCAGGAGCAGAGCCATGACGAGACACTGTGGCGCCAGGGACACACCTTCACATCTCCTCTGCTGCTCTCCCTGTCTGAAGGGACCCTCTCTACCTGCTCTCTCTGGGCAGCTTTGAGACATACGAATATTTTTCTCCATATGTTGATGTCCCTAGCCATGCCCTCAGGAGGAGCTGCTTATTGTGCAGATACCAGCAGGACTGGGGTCAGTGCAAGCAGTGGTGGAGGGGAGTGAAGCTGTTTCCGTGGTCTTATACAGCCTGAGTGAAATAGAGATACTGGGAATATCATAGCCTACTCTGCAGTCCCAGGCAAATCTTTACCTGCATTTAAAGTCATTCCACCACTGGTGAAGCCCTTCAGCATCTGTGGGACCAGCTGCACAGGGCTGGTGGCAATGAAAAGCAAATCTGAGAGAAACTCCAGAAGACTTTCAGCACCTTATACTATACTGGGCTTCACTTCATCTGTTTTAATGAGCTCTGATGTCAAATATGGTCTACTTCCCTGCTGTATCATGCTGCCCCATAAAGACAATTCTCATCCATATATTTGGTATTCTTGTCTACACAATCCATCCATAAATAGATTATGTTGGTGTAGCAATAAACACTATCAACTCTAGTAATTTCTTTTCAATCCCATTTTCTTTCCTATGCCAGCTTTGGGGGTCCACGTGAATGCATTATTTCTGGTTTTGCTACTGACGCACAAGTCAACAGTCTCGGGACTAATGAAGCCTTTTCCTCTTTTTATTTTTCTTCCCATTTCCCAGCTTCTCATTATCATAATATCATAAATTAAAAAAATCAGCTGAGTACACAGTCCCACAGCAATGTCAGAGCCAGAAGGATTTTTATTGTGTGTGCTCTTTTATATTTGGAGAGGGGGAAAGTAAATTGACAAATACTCGCAAATGTGGATGGTACTCTGAGTAAGGATCCATATTCCTGTCTCTGGGAGAAACTTCGTGACTGTAAAGGCATGACCTGGATGCCAAAGTATTGCTCTGTCTCTGCCAGTCTGCAGCAGACAGGCTCTGTCATCCGTCACTGCCTATTATGAAAAGAGCAGCAATGAAGAACATTTATCATGAGAAGGGACCTTCCTCTACCTTTTCATGGTTCAGCACTTTCCCACACAAAGGCTTCTTTTCCCATCTTGTGGCAAACTGAAAATTCCCAGCCAGTTATTCACCATATCCAAATACTTGCAGGACTATCACACAGTGGTCCAGTTCACTGCAAGGCTCTGCAGTGTATTTCTGTTATGACCATGGAATGGGAGATGAATCCCAGTATAGAGGTGGATTAGGAAGCGATATTAGAGAAAAGGGTCAATTGAATAGTTTTTAAACAACTGTACTTCCAATAGCCTTGGCCAGCTTGCTCTCGGCCATGTCTTTTCATTGACATTATTGAAGCTGACTCTCAGTCCAGTGCAATATCCTGAAGGAACAGGTCAGAGAACTAGAGACAATCTGTAACATTGCTCTTCAGAGAGCAGGTATTGATACTTTCACAATCATACTTTAAGAAAGATTTTCTTCATCTGCAGGAGAGGTTATGCAATTACAATTACTGATCGTATGATTTTGGACTGAAATAAATTTATAATTTACAGTCTAATTTGCATGTGAGAGAGAATGCTATCTTCTTCACCTGAGGGTTAGACTTGTCTTCTTAGGGATGGTTTTGTATGGAGACCATGAGACAAAAGAGCATTTTCTTTTTGATTTATTTTTCTTTTTTGCACATAAAGGAAATGTCCTTAGAATTGGAAATATTTATTCATTTCTCATATTTCAGAGACTCTAATATAACAAATAGAAGTGCCTATGAAAATATCACATGCAGCTAGTGGGTTAGATGGTGTATATACTGGTTAGGAATTCAAGAACGTTCTGGTTGATTCCTAGATAAAAGAAAGAAAAATCTTTTATTACTGTCATGGTTTGAAATCTGTCTGAAAACCGTAGGCACAGTGTCCTGTTTTTAGATTGTGGGTGTAAAGGACAGCTACAGATACTCAGCTACTCAGTTCCAACCTTTAACTACCTGCAGAAACAATAGCCACTGGTTATTTTGGCATTTAGGGAAAAAAAGGCCGCTTATTACCTGATTCTGTTTCATTTGAAGCCATGAAAGACATGCTTTGCTACAAAGGTATGTCAGGCTTTGGAATATTGTCTTACTCTCAAGTAGTGAAGTCATGAGCACATCATGACTGAGATTCCATTCTTTCAGGAAATGCTAAAGTTGGCTCTCAGCGGTATCTGATGGAATAAGATCCCAGCACTTGTAGGAATCAGATCTTGCCAATCACGTGTTCAATATTGATAATATATGCGATCCAAAACAAACAAATAAAATGAGACTATGCTTGTAACTCATTTTGTTTAACAAAATAAGAAAATCAACTATGATCACCTTAAAAACAGTTCCCTTCTGAGCTGACACACAGTCAACATACAATGCTGTCAACATTCAAAGCAATTCCCCTCATCATTTTCTGAAAGGTTGTTTGAGAATCTCTGGCCTTTTAACTTTCACATCTTCTGTTGACACAAAAACCTCAAGATTAATCCTACACCTCAGATCCAAGAGTAACTTGGGAACTCATTGTTACAGGCACATTGTTGATTTTCTTTTTTGTGTTGGATATTGCATGTATGAACCTAACTATATATGTGTACAGAATATGCTCTTTTAGTTCTCTAAATAAACTGAAATTTAACTTTTAATCAGTGGGAACAGAATGTTGCCATTCATACATTGGGCAAAAGCACATTTCCTGTATTTGGTAATGGGAACATATCTATATGGACATACACACACATATATATATGTATGTATATATATGCATATGTAACTATATATATAGATTCAGACATATACATCTAAATATATGCATAGTTACATGCATAAGATTTTTTTATAGATATATCTAAATTACTCTGAATTCTCTAGTATACAGAGAATGTGTGTAAGTCTACATATGTATAGGCATGCACATATCCATATGTTCACAGAGCATGTTAACTTTCTAAATTAGTTTAGAGAGAATCATACAATCCTAGATTCCTAGAATAGTTTGGGTTGGAAGGGACCTTAAAGACCATCCATTTCCAACCCTCCTGCCATGGGCAGGGACACCTCCCACTAGCTCAGGCTGCCCAAGGCTCCATCCAACCTGGCCTTGAACACCTCCAGGGATGGAGCAGCCACAGCTTCCCTGGGCAACCTGTGCCAGGGCCTCACCGCTCTCATGGTGAAGAAATTATCCCTTATGTTTAGCCTAAATCTGCCCCTCTCCAGTTTATAGCCATTCCCCCTCACCCTATCACCACTAGCGTTTGTGAACAGTCCCACTCCAGCTTTCCTGCAGCCCCTTCAGGTACTGGAAGACCCCTGTAAGGTCTCCTCGAAGCCTTCTCTTCTCCAGGCTCAACAACCCCAACTCTCTCAGCCTGTCCTCAAAGCAGAGGTGCTTCAGCCCTCGGATCAACTTTGTAGCCTCCTCTGGACCCCTTCCAACAGCTCATGTCCTTCTTATGCTGAGGATTCCAGAACTGGACACAGCACTCCAGAGAGGTCTCACAAGACAGGAATAGAGGGGCGGAATCCCCTCCCTCACCCTGCTGGCCGCGCTTCTTTGGATGCAGCCCAGGACACGTTCGGCCCCCGGCAGATGCCAGCGTACAGCACTGGCAATTCTCTTTTAAAGTAACTTAGAGCTAAAAGCAGGCGCCCGGGCCGCGTCTCCGGCTCCGCGGGACCGTTCGTTCGGGGCGCGGCCGAGGGCAGGCGCCGAGGCCGGTGCTGCCTGCGCCCCCTCGCACGGCCTGAGCCCCGCGGGGGCGTCCCCGGGGGCGGCGCGGGGGCAGCGGAGCGCGGGGCTCGCCCAGCGCGTGCGGAGGGGGCGGGGCGGCGGCAGGTGCCCGCGGGGCGGGATGGTGGCGGCGGCCGGCGCGGGGCCGTAGCGGAGCCATGGGCGGCGCGCTGCTCCCGGCGCTGCTCCCGGCGCTGCTCCCGGCGCTGCTCCCGGCGCTGCTGGCGGCCGCCGCGGCCGAGGCGAGGGCCGCCGCGGGGACGCGGCTGCCCGGGGACCCGGCGATGGGCACGGGCGCCCCGCCGAGCCCCGGCGGCACCGCCTTCGAGGAGACGCGGCTGCACGTCTTCACCCTGGACTACCCCCACGTGCAAATCCCCTTCGAGATCACCCTCTGGATCTTGCTGGCCTCCCTCGCCAAGATCGGTGAGCGGGGCGACCCTCCCTTCCCTCCTTCCCTCCGCATCCCGGGCGCGGGGGCGGCTGATGCTCCTTAGCGGGATGCCCTTTGCCTGCCAGGAGATGGAGTTTTCTGGGTTAGGAAAGGTGCGGGGGAGAAAAAAAAAACAAAAAAAAACAACAAAAAAAAGAAACTCCGGGGTGTGAGCGCTGTAAAACCCAGAGCTCGCCCGATGCGCGGCTGAATTTCTTTTTTTTTTTTTTCCTTGAGCGCCCTCCTGCAATTTGAGCGCTGCCTTCTTCTTCTTCTTAAAATAACACCGAGTGTAATGAGGGTTTCAAAACAGAGCAGCGGATCGATGGGAAGCGAGCGTTTGTGAAGGCAGAGTGAGTCTCCCCGCTGTACTTTCCCACCGTTCACTTATGTCCCGGGAAAGACAGAAAAAGACGGCACGGAATGAGTAAGAAAGGCCACCTCTTCCCTCACGTGGAAAATATTTGTATTGCATAGTTCGCAGTGTTTTGTGCAGCTTGTATGTGTATATATATATGATGATTTTAAATAGCTATGTTCCAAATAAAAGAACGAGTACGCTATTATTATAACCTAAAGAATATCAGATGAAGGTGTCCTAGAGAGACAGTAAATCTCTGCAAATGAGGAACTTTTTATCCTCTCTACTAGAAGAAATTCTTAATGTAAGGAATAATGCTGTAGGAATGCCAATAGCAAAATAGGTTTACTCATACTCCAGTTGTTTGATTCGAAAAGTCTGATTTACAGCTCAGACTTTCATAAAAGCTGTCGTCATACTCATTCTGCTAAAACGCATCGTAAAACTTTGACTACTGCTTGTGACACTTAAATGAACTGTGTCACTTTCTGGATAGTGGTCAGGTAATTAGGATTCTGCAAGGCCAAAAATTTGTTCTCATCTGCTGCCGTGATTAGCGTTGTATTTGGGGACCTGATCCTCTACCCAAGCAACTTGCTGTGGCTGCATTACTTCCTGCTGAAATACTGATTGTTGGATCCATTAAGAATCTATCCATCTTGATGCATGTATCTTAATGCATTAATGATGAAGGCTTAGTCTTGGGCACGTGTTTAGGTGTTTTCAGAAACAGGACAGAGTTAAAATATGATACATGCAAGTATATCATGGATTCTAATAGCCAGAAAATACAGAGTTTGGTAAAGAAATTATCTTGGCCAGTTGAATATTGTATATTTGCTCTGGCTTCTGAATTTAGATATAGCAAGAACTCTTGAATAAGCTAAGACTGGTGAGAAAGTTTCTGTTTTATTAAATATTACAGGGAAGCCATTTGAAAGATGTAAACACACATACATACACAATAATAAAGAATTTCTGTAGGACTGTATGTTCTGTTTATCATGATAGTACATTGGCATCTAAACAGTAAAAAAAATAACTAATTGTGGAAGCTAACTGCAGTACAGGAAACAAGCAAATAGTGTAAATGAGGAAAAATGCATATAGCTTTTAAATCCTTTCAGTTATACCAAATGAAAGCAACTGTGGCTAATCTAGGGCACTACCTCTGACGTTATAAGTGTGCATGTGCGATGCAATGAGGGCCAGATCCAGGAGAGGCCCTAGGTGTGGCAGTGCTCAGCTTCACCACACCTATCTGCAGGTGCCCTGACTCTGGGATTGGAATTAGGAACATCCAGTTCTTGCTCCTGGAGCTCCTTATGTGCGTCTTTATCCAGCTGCTGCATCAGGTAAATCTCCCCAGCACAGACTGTCATTGCTCCTAAGTCACAACCACACAGTATTAATTTTTTGCTCACTTGTGCCTTATTTTATATTGAAGACAGCCCAGATGGGCAATTCTCTAACCACTGCCATAAAGAAATATTGGCCCTGCCACGTCTGTCTGTGTTAATAAGAGCAGACCATGTGTCTCAGTTGAAAGGGATGGAGAGGGGTTTTCCAGCCTGTCATACTGCCTGCAGTCCAGCAAGCAAGAGGAGGCTCTCCATTGCATTCCTCTCCCCAGCGATTCCTGACGAGCAGCACACGGGCATCTCACCCCTGTCATGCCAGGCAGCATGAAATCTGCCTCGAGACTCATGCACTGCCCAGGAAACTTGGGTGCTTAATCTGGCATCACAAATTCCTTTCTGGGGCTAGGCACTGAATGCTTATGCTTGGCACTGCTGAGCAGCAAACCTTTATGAATGGAGCCCTAAGGTCTTTTCAGCTGCAAGAACCTCGTACGATAGGGTTGCATTTATTAACAGCTCTGATGATGTCTGGAAGGTCCCAAAGACAACTCTATTGCAGCACTTGCTTATCACTTGATAAGTCTATTGGAACAAATTTCAGCTGTTTTTGCAATGCAGTTTTACTGAAGCTGAAATATTCCAGTATTTGCTAATTTTTGTGAGGGATTTACCTGAGTGGTTTCTCGGATCCTGGCTGTGATAGTGTCATTGTAGGCTAGGTTTAGAGGGAGCAAGAAAGAAGTGTTGAGAAAGGAAAATCTGAAATTGTCAGGCAGAACATGAACATTTTGATAAGGCATGGTTTCATGAAGACATTAGAAACACGGTGCTTTTTATTACAGCATAGAACCAGGGTACATTTTGAAATCTCAAAAAAATGCATTGAATGGATTTGTCATTTTCTGGCTACCTCTGCTTATTTATTTTCTTGTGTGGTGATACTGTACAGGAGGTGTTACTCACGTGCTCATGGATCCCATGAGTATGTCAGGTTGGACCCAGTGCACTCGTAGTATGCTGCAGTCTTTAGGCAGTGAGACTGGTCCACTAGTCCACCCTCAGTTTTGCTAAATTCTTATGCTAATAAACCTACAAAATGTTGACTAACTGACGCAGGTTCCCATTACTTCTATGTTTAGTCACAAATGCACCATCAGAAGTGCTTCTTCTGGGAACGGAGCTCATATCTTTCCAACACTTCTCTCCTGAAAAAGTATTAAGCTGTTCAGAGGGCTCTTGGAATACGCATGTATAATCAGAAGTATGCAGTGGCATACATATCAGAGTACACTGTGGTTCACTCAGGAAAAAAGAAACCAAGACTCTAAGCTCTTTGAGCTTGAAGAATACTGAACTTACACTTCCAGCAAGTATCCTAAATGCCCAATGACATGAAGGTAAACATCTTCTGTGCTGTTGAAACTGGGTTGCTGCACAGTCCAGAGCCCAAGAACAGGGTCAGAGGAGGAGAAAGCAGCTGTAGTTGAGCATAGAAGTCCGAGTACTCATGTACTGCAGGTAATCTGCTCCCAGGGTGGTCTTTACTATGTACTTGTGGATCCATCAGAGCAGTGCACCTGCACCTGACTTGCAGTGCACTGGATTATACATCCTAGCTCTCTTTCCTTAAATGGGGAATTTCATCAAGACAGGCAGCCTTTTAGGGGCTTTGACATGGATAAAAAACACATTTAACTTAGCGGGAGCCTTTCCACTACCTTTAAGGATGAGGTCTCAAAAGCTCTGAGAGATACGAATTTTCCAAGAAGATAATTGTAAAGAAGAAAAGATTTTTATTTTATATTCACAACAGACATTTAATTGACATTGCATTGCAATGGGTTATGATGTTTTTGTTTTCATTAAAAGCTGCATTTACAAAAAATCCCTCTGCTTCAATTTTTGTTGAGCAAATGATTTAAGATACTTTTGAAAGGCTTTTAAGAACTTTTGTTTTAGCAAAATGTACTTACTCAGGGGAAACTTCAATCACAGTATTGGAAATTTTGGCAACCTGGCACTGCAGAAACTAAGCTGAAGCATAAAATCTTTATGTAGAAATGACTGAAATGGGAAAAGTCAAGTCTCCAAACACAAATTCTTGTGTTTCCAAGGTCATTACCTGTTCTGCCAATATAGGATATCGGTGATTCCTATTTCAAATAATTACAGTGAATTTGGCAGTCCTTCTAATGAGCCACATAGGCTGAGTTTCTAAATATTAAAAACACTCTGTATTCATCCAGAAAGAAAAAAATGCAGCTTGAGCTGCTTACTTTTAAAAAGCTTTAATGGTTACAGAATATGTAAATAAAAATTATGTAGGAGGAAACAACTCTCCTCTTAGCCCTTCTTAATCAGCTATATTGGATGAACTCAAGCTTTCTTTTAATTGGAAAAAATCTGTGATGAAAGGGCAATTAACAAAATAAGTGCCACAAGATACAGAAGTTGGGAAACTTGATGTGAACTGTACCAAGCTTGCACTAGTTTAACTGTTTCGACTACAGGTGTGATTTTTACTGAAATAGTTTTACTGAAATAGACGCCCGTTATTACCACACCCAGTGTTTCTGTGCAACTCTCATTTGAAATAATTTAAATGCTTTTTAGTTAGGCGGGAATTGTAGGATCTTGTGGGTGTGGATAGTTTTCTATATAATTATGTGGTCCAAATATAGATAAGGAGGAGCCTGGAAAAGATTGGCATCGTCAGGACCTGGAATGTGACCTTGGTGCATAAGGTTGATTGTTCCATTAGATTGGCCAGAGTAAGTTCCTTCAATATTTTCCCATTCATTAGCAAAATTATTCTTAAAACAGTCAATTTCTAAAAGTATTGGGAATCTTTAAATCAAAACGGCATGGCTTGGAGAGTTTTAGTACACTAAGCAACATGCAACCATTGAGAAACGTTTTTTTACTCATTTTTTCAGTACTTCGCACAGATTTTTACAAGAGACTCCTGACACTGCTACTATTCATATGACACAGAGGAATGAGTATCATAATGCAGGCTATAATTTATTGTAACTTTATGGAAAACATGTCGGTTGTTGTGAAATTAATTTGGAGGCTCTGCTAAAGTTTTAAGAATAATGTGTCTGTAAACGCTTCTTCATGGTCGTTGAGGAAGTGACCACCCGTGACTGAGTGCAGGTTGCATGTGACAGTTCATCTTCCTGGCTTTAAGACTCTAAAATTTAGACATCTAAATCCCTACATGAATGTACTAATTAATCTCATTTGTGAAGCTGTGCATGAAGGAAGGGGTGGTTAGTGAGACTTTTTCTCTATCTAGATGTAATTTACTCTAGAAGAGTGTTTGGATTGTGTTTCTGGAGGATTCTGTGTTACAAAATTCACACACTTTCACAGACAGAATCCTTGTACACAATTTCTGTGGTGTTATCAGGAATGCCGAGGAATTAAATTGACTCTCCACCAAATTAATGGAATTAACTAACCTCGCTGACAGATTTGCCTTGACCTGGTGTGGTTATTCAGTCTTTGCAATGAAAATGAAAATGTCTTGCAGCTGCTGTTTGCTATAGAAGCTAAGATAATAGAATCCAGAATAATCTTTTGGATTCTGTGCAAATAACCATTTCACTTTCTTGTGTTTGAATTTCCTTTGAAGGCTTTCATCTTTATCACAAGTTGCCCTCAATAGTACCTGAAAGCTGTCTCCTTATTCTGGTTGGATTGCTTCTTGGTGGGATTATTTTTGGAGCAGAAGAGAAGTCCCCACCTGTAATGAACAGTGATGTTTTTTTCTTGTATCTTTTACCACCCATTGTACTCGATGCTGGATATTTTATGCCAACTCGTCTTTTCTTTGAGAACTTTGGTACCATATTCTGGTATGCAGTGGTGGGCACGCTCTGGAATGCCATCGGCATTGGAATTTCACTTTATGGAATTTGCCAGATCAGTGCATTTGGTTTAACTGATATCACATTGCTGCAGAATTTGCTCTTTGGCAGCCTCATTTCAGCTGTGGATCCTGTGGCAGTGCTAGCTGTTTTTGAAAACATTCATGTCAATGAGCAGCTTTACATCCTGGTGTTTGGAGAGTCTTTGCTGAATGATGCTATAACTGTGGTAAGTTACTTGATAAATGATTAGTTGATAAAAATGATTGATTGCATGTTATTGTCATCTCTCATTGTATCTGGTGATTAAAGTTTGTTAAAAGATGGGAGTCAGTGAGTGCTAACATGTTTAAGTAATACTCTAAACTTCAGATTTAGAAACTACAGTAGTCTTACTGCACCAGAGTGGTGTGTAATGGTAGCATATTTGTTTTGGGGATTTTACTACCTGTTTTCTTTAGTTTCCGTATCTTTTAATAGTTACTTCTGTAATTTGAAACTGGAGGCTTTCCTCATCTTCAGAAATGTTGTTGGACAGCAGAGAGAAAAGCACCAGTGTGGTGCACAGGGAGAATGGGCTAATATTGGGCTTCCACAGGCAGGGGACCCAGTTGATTCTGGCCTTTTGTGTGTACCCATCCAGCTGGAACTGCATCGAGACCATCGGTATATTCTTCCCAGGCTACGGGTGAGATAGGACAGCCACCTGGAGGCTGTAATTTCTAATCATTAACTAGCTGAACTGGGTTTGTGGTGCACACCTCAGGACAGCAATCTGCAAATTCCATTAACATCCTCAATGCCCCGTGTTTGTACCTGATGATACCATGTCTGAGATGTTACTCGCATTTATCCATGCCTTAACTGAAATCCTGCCCATGCCAACAATGGCCTGTCATGCTTTCTGTTTTGTTAGACATGGGAGTCCGATTTTTCATATGCCAGAATGATCCGTAAGATTAATGAACTAGGTCTGCACCTTCCCTGTCTCTGTCACTGGCTTCTTATTCCTGTCCCATTCTACGCCAATTGGTCCTTTGGTTTTCGCCTTTTCTAGGACTTTGCCTCACTTGCTTAACAAATATATATGTCATTAGTTCATTTGAGCTTTGGTAGTGATAATTTCTTGTGTGTCCGTGGGAGTACTAGTTTTTGGTTGTTGGGTTTTTTTCACTTACACTTCATGCTTTACTTGATTCTGTTGCTACGTAGTCAGCTGAATCACATCCTCGCTTATATGTTTTCCTTAAAGCCTAGCTTTTCTGATTAGCTTACAACTGAAACTGCCTGCCATCACTCATCTGGTATTTAAGCCAGTCCTGAAAATAATTGAGTGTAAATACTGAGTTTCAAAAGGCTTATTAGTTCAGTTATGGCTGTATCTGCCTCTGTGCACTCTTAATGGCTGCTTATCCAGTGGAATTCTTTTCATGTATGTTTTTCTGAAGGAAAAAGATTTTTTTTATGTTAATGTAAAGTCTTTTTTTTTTTTTTGGTGGTTTTTCCAAACAAAACCACTTTACAATTACAAGATCAATCACCTTTCCACTGAAGCAGCAGTTAATCCAGCAAGATTTTCTCAGGAAACACTGCATCCTGATGATGGAAGTATTCGTGCGTGTCATTGCCCAATGGCAAATTACTCCAAAGCAGTATTTTTATCAACACTGGAGTGGCAATTTAATAACCCCGTTGCATGGCTTTCCTGTAGACACGATTATTGCCTTCTTTGCAGGCAGTCCTTTCTCATGGCATACCTGCTCAGATACCCTAATACAGGGGCATATACTCTGAGGAGTCTGCAGGGCCAGCCCAGCATGCACACTGGCCATACATATATTCATGAGAGAGTGAAAGGAATGTAGAGTACATTCGGTCTTCCCAGCTATCACTTAAAGGTAGCACTTGGCGGGAGATCAAGTGGTTTCCACATGCTAAGCATTGGCCTGCTAGTGGCTCCTTGTTATGATTTTGCACACCTAAAATCATGTGATTATACTTAAAAAGTGACCCAGCTTCCCTGTGAGGTGCCCTCAGAAGACCTTGCCTCCCCTGCCCATAGTGGTGCTGCTGGACCAAGTCCTCGCTGTGGTGCTGCATGGGTTACACAGTTATCCAGTCAAAGGAGATGATGTTTTGTAAATAATATCTCTTCCCTTGGGGAGGGTTCAGCCCCTTCCAGTTTTCATCTGATGCAGCCCTTGAGTCCCACCTACTCTTGCAGGTGCCTCCAGTGGAATGCAGGAACAAAACAGGAGGGGAACTGAAGGCAGGGTGGTCATCCACAGAAGCTGTCTAATTCCTATGGTCACTGCAGTATGAAAACCCACTGGGACTACACAGATGGGGAGTGCAGAGCAGCATGGCTTTAGTAAATATACTTTCTAGATACTTTAAGAGCTTCTTCCTGCTATCCCATTTGCACTGCCTGGCTGCTCCTAATAAAAGCTTTCATTAGAATAGCAGTGTCATTACGCTTTCTCTTTTCAGAAGAACATGCTGCCACACCTTCATTTTATATACACAGCAATACAAATTCTCAGGAACCTTGGCTCTGCTGCATTCCCTAGATCATCTTCCATGCCTAGTAGTTTTTGTGATATGCCTGTACATTTGGATAATCCTTTTCCTCCACTGACAGACTTTTAGCTCTTGAATTTGTCTGAGGATAATATTTGCCAATTGGAGTCAGTGATAACTGGCACGTTGATATTAAACGGCAAGACCACAGTTGAAATTGAGTGTTAGCAGTTCAGATTGCCATTCTGGGCTTAAAATCACAAAGAAGGAGCCACTGTCATTATAATAATATTATTCCTATGTTATAAAACATTATAGCAGTGCCTTGCATTCTGCCTCTATTGAAAACATTATTTTCAAGTGCTTTAAAGTAATTTCAGAATTTCAGAATAAAGACTAATAGAGTGAGAACTAATGAAAATAAGCAATTAGTGTCTAGGAAGAGCAGAGATACTCTTGAGACAAGGTTAAAAAGTGATTGGTGACTAATATTCCTTGGTGTAGGCTTTAGCTAAAGTTCAGCTAATGGATATTGAGTAAATGCAAATCTTGAACTTGGAAAAAAAAACTTGCTGCCTTATCAAGCACATTACAAAATGTGAGCAGAGCTGATGTTGTTCAACTCACCTGGAAGCTTGGATAGAGTTGTGAAACTGAACTGCTGCAGAGTAAAAGGGAAGTGAACCTGATTTTGATCTCATTTACACTGTGTAAATACAGAACAACAGAAATAAGATTAAAATCCTGTTCATGATATCCCATAGTCCTGGCTGCTGCTTCTAACACAGTGGTCTGGTTTTGATATGAGATGCTTTTATGCTCTCAAATAATTTATGGTAACAGACTTGATATTTATGGAGATGTCTGCATGTAGAAATGATGGGCTCCATTCTGTTTGCAGGGTGAATGCTTTGCTGTGAGAATTAGGTGATGTGGAAAGACTATTGCTTGAGTAGGTCAAAATCAAATGCTTCTTTACAAGCAGCTGTCAGTGGCCTTACTTTTCAGAATGCATTTAAAGAAAATAATCATCTTCCCTAATACAAAGGAGTATTCTGCCAGTTCAAAATCTGTTAGTGTCTTGAAGACAGCACAACTCTGGAGTAGTTCTGAGTTTCAACAAATGACGCAAGGGAATCCCTCTCCTTGCAGATAACACAAATGAACAGTATTTGTTCATCAGTCTATGGTTCGTGGAGACTCCTGGGAGTTTGTGAACTGAGATGTCCTTGTAAAGGGACCAAAAAAGGCACTCCTATTGTCAATAGGCTTAACCTGGTGTACTTCTCTTCATGCAAATACCTAAGGTCCACTAACCAAAACAGGATGAAAAACAGAGGAGCTTATGACATTAATTTCTGGTCCTGAATGGGACATACTAACAAGGAACAGGACAAAAAAGCTGGGAATCTGCCTCAGAGCAAAGAGATGAAGGTGTTTGACCAGGTGAAAAAGGACAACCCTCTCAGGAAATGGACTCATCTTGAGGGCATCATTCTTATCAAATAGATAGTTCATGCCTCTGCTCTTTGTAATGAAAATTGAAAATTACTGATGACCAGGCTACGTTTGATTTAACCTTCTTTTTTTCATGCTTGCTCTAGAGTATATGTTTTCTTTTTTGTATTTTTTTTTCCAGTTCTTTCCTTTCACTTACTCCAAGGGACACAAAATGGGTCCTATTTTTGCATTAGTCTAGAGAGATACTTTCACCTCTCTAAGACCTATCAAATTTTGGCCAAGAAGAGCTGTACAACTTTCTTTCTGTCATGTGAGAGAAAACAAGACTGTGAATGTTACAAATACCTGCCAATCGAAATTCAAACACCTACATTGTTGGCACAGTGCAAGTATTTATAAAACATTGTTCTCTCAAATCGTATTTCTGATAGAGAAACGTGTTTGGTTTACTAAAAAGTCCAGAAAGTAGTTGGATAATTCCTGCAAACTGTCCAAGGTGTTTATTATGAGCAAGATGACTTAGACAGTGAACCCATTTTACACTTTTTTGTACAAGAGGACTGTGTAGCCATCACACTATCACATGGCTGGAAGTGTACATGTAGGACCATGCAATTCCTAAATCTCCCAAGTAAGTCTGCAAATGTAAAGACCCTTTAAGATTTCCTTAAGAGTAACTGATTCTATTGTTGTGTGTTTTGTAGTAACTAAAATACAAGATCTTAGAGAAATGTGATGTTTACAATGTTCTCTTTCCTTTGTAGATCAAAAAGACTCTCTGGTTAAGAAAATGTAGTAATCCCACTGACCCAGTGGATTTAAGAGAATGGTTATAATGTGTTTAAAAATTAAACTGGACAAATAGATGGTAGTAGGTCTTTTAATGTGAAATAAATACAAATCTCTAGAAAATATCTAAAGTCTGAGATATCCTTAAACCATTGGATTTGTAATAGTTAATATATCAGAGAGGGAGCACCCCATGGATGCAATGTTTCTTGTACTCCTTGGGGTTGTCAGTGTCCATCCCCCCCCCCCCCCCCCATCAGATGGATTTATGGCCTAATTTAGTACTACATCTCTTAATGTCTTATGTAGATCAAACACATTTTTTTCACTGATTCTGAAACTGTTTTCCTCCTCCTTTTTTATATCTTTGGTTCTGGGGAAAATCTGAAATGGCCATTGGGGTAAAATTAGAAACTCTGCAAATAAATGCATTTAAAAAAAGATTAGACAGATCTATGATCCTGGCCTGCAGAATGACATGCCCTGTTTGCAAAAATGGGAATAATGATATTTACCTTTCTTTGTATATCTCCCTGATATTTATGGTTGACAAGTACTATGCTGGAGGTAAACAGCAGTATATCTCCAAAGTGAATTCAAGGCAGATAGAGAAAATCAAAGTTCAGCTTGAAGAAGAGGAACATAGTTACATGGAGGGAAATTAAAAAGAATTCAGAAACATAATATGCTTTTCTTTTTCTCATAGGTCCTGTACAATTTGTTCAAGTCTTTCTGCCAGATGCGCACGATTAAGGTTATTGACATATTCGCTGGCATTGCTAACTTCTTTATAGTGGGGATCGGTGGAGTATTGATTGGAATCCTTTTGGGATTTATAGCAGCCTTTACCACCCGTTTCACCCATAAAATCCGAGTGATTGAGCCACTCTTTGTCTTCCTGTACAGTTACCTGTCATACATAACAGCTGAAATGTTTCATCTCTCGGGCATCATGGCGTAAGTACCATGAACTTCAGTAAAGTACCACCCAAGTAAGAGTGTCAATGGAAATTGCAGAGGAGATCAGATGTTGAAAACTTTGTGATATGGCATCATTCCATTGTGCATGGCAGCAATGCTGGCTTGAGGATTTCTGGCCTCTCCCTTCCTGCTGCCTTCCATCCCATTCTCCTGGCTTGCCACCACACCAGCTGTGTCACTAAAACTGTTCATGGCATCACACCATAAACCATATATTTGAAATGTTCCAAGTTATAAATAATCCCTTTTATATCCAGTGGGGTTATTTTTAACTCAGATCAGTTTGGTGACCTCTGTCCTCATGTCACCCTACAGTTAGTCATAAGGGCATGACTGAGGGTGGCCCACAGTGATTAGAGGACAGTGGTGGCTGGGAGGGAGTGGTAGATGGGAGCTTCATGAACTGGCTTCACTTCTGATGCCAATATATTGTGAAACTACATCTTTAGTCATGTGAACAGTCAGTAAGTACCATTCTGTGAAGACAATGCATATATCATTAAGGCAAACTCCTGTTGGAATACAAGCAGAGCAAGGACTGGGTAAATCTGCAGAATCTAGTCCTATGTTGATATAACCCTTTAGTTTAGTATTTTGATATGTGTGCCTGTGTGTTATAATGCTTATATTATGCATGAAATAATATTATTCTTCCCACTTCTAACAGATGAAAATGTTTTCACTCCTGATTTTTCAGTCCCAGGCTTTAATAAAGAGAGAGCACAGCCTTTTGCTTGATGTTATTTATACTGTAACAATCTCAGCTTTAGAAAGAGTCTTTATTACATTTGATAAACAGTTTGCTTTGTTTCCAAGTAATATTTTTGAAGGCCAACCTTCTTTAACGACTTTGTGCTGTTGTAGTGAATGACAAATATAAGTCATTCAAGCATTAGGGGCATAGCTTTTATGAAAGTTCAGATGTTACTTGCGAATATCACTAATACTTGGTAGTGCCTCATCTGATGATTATCTTTTAGGAAAGTGAAGACAGGTTTGATATTGTAGCCATACCAGTATAAGGTTTTCTGGGACTGGAAGCAATTTACGTGGAAACTTACAGCTGATGATTTCAGCAGTATAAAAATAGAAATATGCCATGAAACAGGAGGGGTATGCACTTTAATGTAAGTAAAGAGCTAAAGATTGTATGGGTTATTTTCTCTGATATGAGCCTAAATAAAGTAACATATGCATCCACTTTGACCGAGTATATAAATGTCCCATGTCTTTCCCTAGCTTCTATTCATAGCATTTGTGTGGTTTCTAGTTTCCTCCTCTTCTTAAGATGAGTGTCCTTGATATCCTATGATCTAATACCTAAAGGGCTTCTAAATCAAAAACGTGTGGCTAAACTGTACATGTCAAAAATTCTAGCAGTATGCATGAAAGTACTGATTTTGACGTGCTGCATCCAAGTTGCAATATAAATGGCACGGCATGCCTGCTGGTGCATCAGTGGAATGCCAGTGCCTGTGACTAACACACCAGTGCATTGCATAGCACTAACAACCTATTCCTTTTAATTTGCCTGTGAGTGGGTGCAGAACAGTAGAGGAAGCACAAAGTATTTTTTCTTTCCAACAGCACAATGGAAAACAAGTTATCTTTAAAATGCCCTGTATCTTTTTTTTTTTAATGCTAAACATATTTTGTAACAGGTAAGGTAGCTGGATACATCAGTAACACCCTTGGGAAGCAGGAACGGCTGCCTCAGTTGTCCTGAGACACGAAGTGTGTTCCCTCCCAGGCGAGCTGCTGAGGGCCTTAGAGCTCCTGTAATCTCCACATCCCCTTGGAGTAAATCTACCCCGCACCTTTCACATTTTATTAGGCTTTGAACTGCAGAGAGTATTTTTCTCTGTGTCACAGTGCAACATGCACCAGTATTGAGTTCCCTGTCGTTTGCTTCAGGAAATGACTCATGGCATGATTGCTGTAAGACTTCAAAGTTTCTCCTCCTCTGAGCATGTAGTTGGACCAAATGACCTTGGAGTATCCCTTACAACCTTGGCTGTTTATTCATTATATGATTCTGTGTCCATTTATGGTTCAGCCTATAGGGGATAATTTCCTGATCTCCCTTTTTTTTTTCATCTTTATAAATATGAATCTGTTACACTACTGATTCCTGCTTTCTTCATAACCAAATTCCTAAGGATACTCAGTGAGACTTTGTGGTTACATGCTGTACCACACTTTAGGTGGAGGGCATCAGCAGGAAAGTACAGTGTTATCAGATAAATATATACACAGAGTGCCTCATTTCTGTGCAACTAGGAATTCACTGGCAGAGGAATAGAGGGGAATGAAAGGTGCTTGTCCTTCTCTTAATAAGCTATGTACTCGTTCTGGGGACAAATGATTCTTGAAGCATCTGTGGGTAACCCTGGCACTGGCTTATAGGAAAGGGTGTGAACCATGTCCCTGTGAGCTGTAGTAAGAAAGCTTTTTTTCAGAAGGAATGGAAAGAGCTCCTACTGTAATTAGAGCCAGGCTTGAATCAGGGTAACAGGTGTAAAACATACAGATGTGAATCTGAACTTTGTTTACTTGGTCCATTTCTAATTGTAATGATGCATTTTTGCTTACTAATTTCACGTAAGGGCTGCAAAGCAGCAGAACTATTAATATATAGTGGGAGGTTTAGTTCTTTGGGGTTTTTTGTTTTTTTTGCAGTAGTGAATTAGTAAGCTGAAAGAAACAAACATTGAAACTACTGTAAATTTAGTAGGTCAAGGAAACTTGAGGATTGAACCCAGTGGCCTAGTTTATTGCAGTCATGACAGAAACTGTACTGTTTGCACAGGAGGGCTTTTATTCTTCAGAAGCACAGAAGGTTGCAAGTTAATTGCAATTAACTGTTTTTCCTCTCCACTTCTTGACCAAGGCAACTATCTCAGGTCACAGAATTGGGAGGCAGTATAAAGGTATGTGGATAAAAAAAAAAAGTAAAACAAAACACATTTGAACTTTTGGTTTATGGTGGCAGTAAAAATTTAGTTTAGAAGAACATTTTAATATTATAATTATGTATATAAAATCTTGCATAAAGAATTTGAATATATAGTAATTTCTAACACTTTATTGCCATTTCATTTTCAAATTAAAGAGACTTAAACGGGCTTTTTTTCCAGTGTAAATAAGTACTCTGAGAGATACCAGATGTATAAAGTGATCAGTGATTACCTGTGGAATATTGCTTACCTGAAGAGTAGCAAATAATGTACAGTACTATTTGTTATATTGGTGAACCAACTCATCAATTAGTTGACGCAAATTGAATGAATGCAAAATATGACTAAAAATAATATTATAAGACTGTCATCCCTTTAAATTCTAGTAGTTAAACATGGTAGGTGTTTTAAGTTACAGCTTGCAAAGCTCCTGATTAATCCGGTGACAGATTCTTATCAGACATCTATTTACAGTGTCTCCCTTACCTCAGGATCCAAACCCAAACCTTGTTCAGAGCATGCTTTCCCTCTCCCCAAGCTGCAGGGCTTTCCTAAATGACTATAATAATGGAAACTATTTATTTTTAAAAGGAAATAAATATTGCTGAATGTTTTGTTGTCTCTGTGATGCAGCCCTGACAGCCCTAGTGTTAAGCTGCAGATTTGAAATTCTGAAATGACCATGTGTCTTGGAGTGGTTGTTTTGCAGTCTGCCCACTGTGTTCTTTTTATATTGCATGAACTGCCCTTGCACTTGCCAGCTCAACGGTGTGTGCAGTCACCTGAAGGTGGCTGAAATGCATCAAACTTATTGTATTTGTGCAGGTAAGCAGTGCACGCACAGGAGAGCTGTCGCGACTCATGACATAACGTGAGATATTTGTGGGTCTGTCAGTGCAGCCTGTGGCTTGTGAAAAGCTGAAAGTGAGAAGTGAAAGTGTTAAGCATATTTAAGACCCTTCTTCACTTGTACTTTTGAGGTTGGTCACCAGAAGTATATGTAAACTGAAGAGTGTGGGAATGTTTGACAGCTTCCAAGTTTGGATGTATGACCTGGCCAAGTCATGCATGGCCCAGGTCCTCTCCTACTTTCCTTCCTGAGATATGCAGGCACGTGTATTTGTGGGATCAGTGATGATATCTATGACATCCCCAGTGTGAGCAACTGTAATATCAGAATAAGGAGTAGAGCTGGAAGAACATTGTCAGTCTGTCAATATTGTGAAAAATGCAGGACTTCTGTTGTTCCAATCACATACTCAAACTAGAAACAATAGGTGAACCACTGAGTGTTGCAGGGAGGAAGCTTGCACGCTTATGAAGTCTGCATCACTTTTTCACAGTGAATCCCACATAACCATGATAAGCTCTGCTTCCCCAACAGTGAGATACTCAGGCCACAGAGGTTCTTTCTATTCAAGACCATGGTGAAATCAGCTGACAATGAGGAAACAGCTGACAATTATGCCAGTAGTAAATTCAGATGGGGGTCTGGGATAGTTTTTGTTCAGGCTTCCTCCTTATTCTTGGGAGTTTGCTTAGGGTTGGAGGTAGTTTTTGCATGGCAATGAACACTATTTTGTGTTGACTAGATCTGTTTCTCTATCACTAACTGGATGTGGATAAAATTGCCAGATGAAGGCCAGGTTAGGTGGATTGTTTGGCTAGCAAACGCTCTCCACCTGTGTTGGTAAGCTGCTACCTGCCCCATCGAATTGCATCTACTCCCACATAAGGTAGTCTTCCCTGGGTTTTACTCACCTTGATCTGCGTGCAGGGTTTGTGCTGCTTGAGTAAGGTCAGTGAAATACCCTGAACCCTCTTCCAGTGTCCATGTGTCTTCACAGATTCATCCCTCAGAAGTAATACTGCCCAGTCTGTTTGGGAATATGGGTGTTGGTGTAGAGAGATCTACAACCATGTTTCAGATCTTGGCCATTGTTCTCTAAAGCAGACCATGCTGGCTCCACTTAGGAGGAGGAAACTTCTGGACAAAATTAACTTCTATTAATTAGGAGAAACATTTTCAGAGTTTGCCAGTGACTACAGCCTCAACTGTCACTGTGGACCACCTCCTGCCAAATATGAAGAAAGCTTACTATGCAAAGGTCCTTTGAAATTACTGCTGTGTCTGAGATTCCCTTTTCTGCATTGCAAAACATAATTTTTTAATTCCTTCTTTTAGAGGAAAGAACCTAGATGTGTGTTCATAATGTTAGTGAGGTCTTTCTGAGATTTTCTTCAGTCTTCCTTTCCAATTACACTCACAGTCAGGGATCATAGAATCATAGAATCACCAGGTTGGAAGAGACCCACCGGATCATCGAGTCCAACCATTCCCACCAACCTCTAAACCATGCCCCTCAGTATCTCATCCACCTGCACCTTAAACACCTCCAGGGAAGGCGAGTCAACCACCTCCCTGGGCAGACCGTTCCATTGCCTAACGACCCTTTCAGTGAAGAATTTTTTTCCTTATGTCGAGCCTGAACCTCCCCTGGTGGAGCCTGAGGCCATTCCCTCTTGTCCTGTCCCCTGTCACTTGAGAGAAGAGGCCAGCTCCCTCCTCTCCACAACCTCCCTTCAGGTAGTTGTAGAGAGCAATGAGGTCTCCCCTCAGCCTCCTCTTCTCCAGGCTAAACAACCCCAGCTCTCTCAGTCGCTCCTTGTAAGACTTGTTCTCAAGCCGCTTCACCAGCTTTGTGTTGTTCAGAGATGGGGCTTTTGCCTTAGAGGAAAGACATGCTCAGCAGAAGACTTTCTGCAGTGGGATCTCCAGGAGACATGGGAGAATCTTCTTCATCTTTTTCCAAAGAGGTGCTGACAAACCTACCATCCTCCTCCATGTGAGCAAACAGTGTGGACATTTCAGTAGGAAGAGACATCCCCTATGTTGGCAAATAATTATAAACTGAAAACCT
This sequence comes from Clamator glandarius, assembly GCA_033459285.1. Taxonomy (NCBI): domain Eukaryota; kingdom Metazoa; phylum Chordata; class Aves; order Cuculiformes; family Cuculidae; genus Clamator; species Clamator glandarius. The sequence continues at coordinate 3,058,911 of JAUNZM010000254.1, forward strand.
GTTGGAATTGGTATAAATAACCATAGGACAAGTCCTCATGGGCTATAGGAAGGCAACATAACTACACGTCTTTCTCTGTTTAGGTTTAGTGTTCATGGCTTGGCTGAGAACCCATACACAGATGTGTATAATGTTTTTAACTAAGAAATCAGAGAAAGACCCTTTTTTTCCCCCCCTAAATTACAGAACCACCAGCAGCAGCTATTTCACAATGCATGTTGCCTTAGTTGCCCACCCTGATAATTATTAGGCAATTCAGACTATGCTTCCCTACAGTGAGGCACTACTTCGAGGTTATCCTTCAGCCAAAGCTGCTAACTCCTTAAACCTGTTCACTTTGTAGCTGAGTGGACCTCAGCCATCCCTGCATCACGGGCAACTCTACTGAGCAAGTAATATACAGCCAGTAATGTCATTCCTTCCTCTTCCTGCTGATTGAGAAACTCTGTTTACTGACACAGGCTCAAAGCATGGACACTTAAGCATACTTATGGTGAGCCCTGTCTTTTCTCTTTTGTATCAGCTGAGATACCCACTTCAGTCACCAGAATTTATTCCCATTTTAAAAAATGGTAGAAAAGATGACCCTGGGAACTACCGACATGCCAGCCTGTGAAGATCATGGAACAGATCCTCCTAGAAGACATGCTAAAGCACACGGAGGATAGGGAGGTGATTAATGGCAGTTAGCATGGCTTCACCAGGGGCAAATCCTGTAAGACCAATCTAGTAGCTTTCAGTGATGGGGTAACCACATCAGTGGACACAGGTAAACCGATGGATGTGATCTATATAGACTTCTGTAAAGCCTTTGACATGGTCCCCCACAACATCCTTTTCTCTAAATTGGAGAGATATGGATTTGATGGGTGAATGGTACAGTGGATAAGAAACTGGTTGGATGGTCATATTCAAAGAGTAGTGGTCAATGGCTCAAAGTCCAAATGGAGTGTTCCTTCTGGGGTCCGTACTGGGACCAGTGCTGTTTAATATCTTCATCAATGATATAGACAGCGAGATCGAGTGCACCTTCAGGAAGTTTGCTGATGACACCAAACTGCGTGGTGCAGTTGCCACACTGAAAGGGCAGGATGTCATCCAGAGGGACCTGGACAAGCTGGAGAAGTGGGCCTGTGAGAACCTCATGAGGTTCAACAAGGCCAAGGGCAAGGTCCTACACCTGTGTCAGGGCAATCACTGATTTCAATAGAGGATGGGGGGATGATGTGATTGAGAGCTGCCCTGCAGAGATGGACTTGAGGATGCTGGTCGATGAGAAGCTTAACATGAACTGGCAGCGTGTGCTCACAGCCCAAAAGGCCAACCATGTCCTGGGCTGCATCCAAAGAAGCGTGGCCAGCAGGATAAGGGAGGTGATTCTGCCCCTCTATTCCTCTCTTGTGAGACCTCATCTGGAGTATTGTGTCCAGTTCTGGAATCCTCAACATAAGAAGGATCTGGAGCTTCTGGACTGCATCCAGAGGATGGCTACAAAGATGATCAGAGTGCTGAAGCACCTCTGATATGAGGACAGGCTGAGAGAGTTGGGGCTGTACAGCCTGGAGAAGAGGAGGCTCCAAAGAGACCTTATAACAAGCTTCCAGTACCTCAGAGGGGCCTACAAGAAAGCTGGAGAGGGACTGTTTACAAAGGCTTGTAGTGATAGGACTAGGGGCAGTGGGTGTAATCTGGAGAGGGGCAGATTTAGACTAGATATTAGGAAAAAATTCTTCACCATGAGAGCGGTGAGTCACTGGCACAAGTTGACAAGGGAAGCTGTGGCTGCCCCATCCCTGGAGGTGTTCAAGGCCAGGTTGGATGGGGCCTTGGGCAGCCTGGTCTGGTGGGAGGTGTCCCTGCCCATGGCAGGGGGGTTGGAATTGGATGATCTTTAAGGTCCCTTCCAACCCAAACTCTTCTATGGCTCTATGATTCTATGATTCATTCATAAGTGCTTATAATGTGCAGCAGCATCAGAATTACTTTTGGTAGTGGTGTTCTTCTACTCAGCCATATGCAAAGGCAAAGCAAGCAGTGGCCTAGAGAGATGGAGGGTGACAAATTGTTTGTTGCTTTGCTGCTTGCTTTGCCTGGAAAAAGGAGTTGACTGCCATTGAAGAGGGGAATGATCTGGTGGGAAAACTGGTGATGGGAAGAGAGGGAAGCCCTACCCCAGGACATGCAGTTGCCATCCTGTCTAATGTCTCTCAGTGGCAATAGAAGGAGTAGTGCCTGTTCTCCAGGGCTGCTTCTGCCTCTCCTCACCCCTGGCTCTTTTAAAACATAGAGTTTGAGTGACCCTTGCAAAGATCACAAGGATTTAGCACGTGACAAATCTCTCCATATTCTGATGTATTCCCAGGAAACTCCCCACTGGGGAAAAAAACCAAAACATCATCATGCTCAACCATGTTCACCAAATCTATAAATTTGAGAATGGTTATGGAGTAAGTTAGGCTTTGTATTTTAAAGAGTACCGTGGAAAAGTGAATAGTGTACTGTAGAAATGAGAGAAGCTGAAAACAAAAATCAAGCCAGTGAAATAAAGGATAATGTTTGCCTTTCAGGATTACAGCTTGTGCCATGACCATGAATAAATATGTGGAGGAAAATGTTTCCCAAAAATCCTATACAACAATAAAATATTTCATGAAGATGCTGAGTAGTGTCAGTGAGACCTTAATTTTCATCTTCATGGGAGTGTCTACAGTTGGGAAGAACCATGAATGGAACTGGGCCTTTGTTAGCTTCACCCTCCTTTTCTGTTTAATCTGGAGGGCACTGGGTAAGTAAGTCTCAAACTATATGTTGCTATTCTTTGCAACTGAATCTTTTTACTTCTTTGAAAGTAAAAAATGCCAAAATTTAGAGGAAGTACCATCAGCTTGCAGAATGGTCATCTTATTTGTAATGTGTCCTAGATTGCAGGGTCTGCTTTCACCTTGCCCCCAAAATGGAACCTAAAAATCAATTGGGTCCTGATCCTGCCCATCTAAAGTCAGAGGCAGCCTGCTTGTTAAACGTAGCACATATATTTAAGTAAAAAAATATTTACAAATAAACACTTGTTGCTTAAAAGAATTCACAGTTGTACAGCAATTGAACAGATTGTGGTTGGTTTTTTGTTTTTTGTTTGTGTTTACTAGTTTTGAGATTTTCCCAGTCATTGACATAAATAGCAATAATGCTGTAGTTAAATGTTGTTCAGGTATATATTGTGAAGAAAAAAAATCCTATAAGAAACTTGATCATTCTTGAGTTTGCAGTACTAGCTCTTTTTCTTCTACATTGAGACCTAAGCGCAGATCAGATTCATAGGTCTTACAGTTTCCTGCTTAATGATTTGGTCCCTTTGTGCACAGAGGAGGCTCATGCTCTGGTCTGCTTCTGCACCCCTGCTTCCAGCTCCCAAGTCTCCCTCCGGTGCAGAAATCTGGACTGTTTTCCCTCCACAGATTGATGGAGGTGACAAGCCAAAGTGTTCAAAAGCACCTCAAATCCTAATAAAAAGAAAATTAGAAGTCGTGGTCTCTACTGCTGCAGAGGACTGTTGCCATTCTGAAGGTGCAGAGTCTAGCAGATGTAGAGATTACTTAGTGGCTTCAGGTCCTGAATCCAGCTGACCTGAGGTGATTAGCTCACTAAATGTATTAGCTCACTTAAAGATGATGCTCTTTAGACATTCTACATTTTTCTTCTGTGGTGTTTTCAAGCTGCTAAATAACATTTCATTTCTTCAATAACACACAGATGAGAAGCAAATATAAGTGTTTTAAAACACATATTAGTACTTGTGGGGGATTTCTGTGTAAGTTTCATTTCCCTTGTTTCCCCTCCTCCCTGTACTTCTGGTTTTTGTTTTGTTTTGTTTTTTTTCCCTCAGGTGTTTTTGTTCTGACTCAGATCATTAATGTGTTCCGGACAATTCCTCTCACTTTTAAGGACCAATTTATTATTTCCTATGGAGGCCTCCGAGGAGCTATTTGTTTTTCGCTTGTATTTCTGCTTCCTCCTGCTGTGTTCCCCAGGAAGAAATTGTTCATCACTGCTGTTATCGTGGTGATATTTTTCACCGTTTTCATTCAGGTATTGTCTTCCCTCTCCTAGACTTTTTCTTTCTCAGACAGGTTGTAAATAAGCAGTGGGTAGAAAACCAAATGTCCTAACTTTCTGGAAGGACCTGAAGGTACTTTCCATGGTCATAGTTTGAAAAAAAATGCTATGATGTGGACCGCAGGCAGTTAGCAAAAGTATGCCAGATATTAAGTACTTATGCTAACACACAAGTAGCATTAAGCATTTAAGACCTGTTGAGGTTGGAGTAGAGATAAAAGATAATCTGAGTGCGCAGCCTCAGGACTAATTCCTTGTCAGAATTTTTGAAGTTGTGTGTTTATTCAGGAGTTCAATGCTGGATACAGTGCACAGTGAGCAGGGGGTGAAAGACAAGGAGGGCACTGAGAGATGGACTGGAGTGTGTGAGCCTGGGTATTAGGCAGTGATACAGCAAAGGAATTGGACATCCATCCAAAAGCACCAGTTGTGCAAAAGAATGTGGAAAATTTGTGGTGTTAACCTGGCTACGGAGGCCTGGTCAGAGTGACCAAGAGAGGGAAGTGACTGAAACCAATAAAATTTAGAGGAGGTTAAGCCATTCAAATAAACATATGGGGCTTGTCATTATCCAGAATGGTGACAGAGATGTGAGAGGCTAGTACATGAAAGTTCAGGTCTGTGGAGAAAGTACATTTTTTTTCATCTGCCTTTTACATGGAGAAAGGTGTCATGGGAAGCAGCAAGTAACTGTGCTCATGCTTGGGAAAGGGGAAGTAGCAAGCATCTGTGCTCCAGCTTGGCTGGAGCAAGTGGAGGTCTGATAGTTGACCTTAGCAGGTAATCTCTGAAACCTGATTTCAAAGGGTAGAATAATTTTAAAAAGTGGACATAAATTAAGTGTGTTATGAAATGCAAGATGAACTTAGTATTATTCTTTGATAGGGCAATTTATTTGCGAGAGTAATCTCACCTGACTGAACTACTGTAAAATTTTGGGGGGTGGGGAGCAGAGTGGGAGTGGGTTGTATGTAGAAGATTGTTAGCTTAACTACTCATTAAATTGAGGTTTAGATTAACATTGGAATGATTGTGAAGTGAGTGAAAGGAGATGGCAGTTTCTCCTGCAAAGGGGAATAGAAGCATATGTTGTTTCAGGTCAGAAAGGATCTCTGGGGGTCTCCATTCCAAAACCATTCCCAAAGCAAGGCCGCCTTCAAAGCTGCAAAGTTGCTCAGGACCATGTCAAACTGAGTTCTGAATATCTCCATATATTGAGATTCCCTAGCCTCTCTGGGCACCTGCTACAGCATTTGACCACCCTGGTCAGATAATAGGCTGACAAGATGCTAATAATGAAAGTCCTCGGGGATGGTTCCTCGGGATGGTTTTGTTTAATATTCTTATTATTGACCATGACTCATAATCAAAGGAGTTTTTGTTGCTCATGTTTCTTGATGACAGGTCTTGGAAGGTGTTCTCAGGGTGAGAGCACGATAGGGCATCCCATAGAAAGAAGAGTATAACTGAGAGCAAATATGATAGAAACAGAATGAGATTTAACAGTGAAAAGTGCAAACATATCCTAGGACTTCCTTTCTAGGTATTTCTCTTATGAAATGGGAACCTTTCATTTGGAAAAAAATTGAAAAGAGAAAAGGCACAGGTGCACTAGTTCTTAATGGGGTGGAATTTAAGCCACCAGTGTGGTGGGGGACAGAAGAAAGGCAAATCTGATCTTAAGACGTTCTAAAACATGTATTTTCATCAGAGAATAACGACATATTCTAGAATGAGCACAGGACTGGTAATCCTGTCATAGGAAAGGAGAGTAGGATGCCTTGGGCTTAGCAAAATGAGGTAGAAGAAGGAATATAATTACTGTTTATATCAGGGAGTGAACACCAGCAAAGAAGGAACACTGTTTAAACTAAAGACAAATGTTGGCACAAGAACAAAGTGGTACAAAGCAACCATGATGAAATGAAGAACCAGCTTTCTAATTATCAGAACAATGAGGTTCAGGATGAGCGTTCTAGTATGAGCAATGGGGCAAAGAAACCTTAACTGCTTTTAAGATAACTTTCATTTATAAATAAGTGACCTGGTTGTCTGGGATAGTAGGGATTGATGTCAACACCATGAGAGATTCATTCCTCTCCCCTGTGCTAGTGTGCCTATACAACTACACAAATTATATTAATTTTTCCGCAAGTAATTGTTCAAATCCATTATATAATTCTGGGGTCGTCAAAATGTTTTGTTCTTTCTCTGGGAATAGTCAGGCATGGACACGTATTTACAAAAAGCCTAAGTGTTACAGGTCTTGAATAGCAATCTGAATGCCAGTGTTTATATGTCTTTGAGTACCTGTATTGGAAATAGTCATTAAAAAAGAGGATTTTATTTGTTTACCTTGGAATGATGTGGGATCTGTTTATTAACTCAGAAGATGAGTGAGGATTTTTTTAGTACATAACAGAACTGAGCACTGTGAATGGAATAAGTGGTGTAGTCCTGATGGTCTTTGCCAGGTTGTCCCTCTTGGAACTCTTAGCTCAAGGGAGCCCCTTCCTTCCTTCTGTTGCATTAGTGGAATTTGTGCTGACAAGGACCTCATAGCTAATTGCAACACCTGCTAATAACAAGAATGAATTCACTATTATAATTATCATGTCAGACTGGGTTTTGGGGTTAGGGAGTTGAAAGGGTATTCAGAGCTAAAAAGATATCCACAGCTATATTCAATGCTCTGACAGAGATGGAAAAGACCAAAAGGTTTTGTTTTGTCTTATGTTTATGGAAAAAACAACAGAACTATTTCCCTTTTTTATTTTTTTATTTTTCTTTACAGGGAATAACAATTCGCCCACTGGTGGAGTTTCTTGATGTCAAAAGGTCAAATAAAAAGCAGCCTGCTGTTAGTGAAGAAATTTATAACAGGGTATGTTGTGGCTTCAGTTTTATAGATAAAAACCTCACATAGATGAAATTCCTAGTGGCTTTCCATAAGACAAAGATTCAGCATACAGTGTTACAAGAGAGACACACATTTTTAGATTTCTTTTTGATAGCTCTTATAAGAACAATAACTGTAGAGCTTATATTTAACCTTCAGGAATTAGGGAAGTTAATGTTCTTACATACCATTATTTTGGAATCTTGACTTTCTTACTTGTTCACCTCTTGATGTAAATTAACTTTCTGTAGTTTGTTTCACATATGAGAAATGTGTTATTTTAGAACTTGGCTACATGAGGAAAGCAATTTAATTACGTTACATTGCATTTAGGTTAGTTTAATTAAACAAATGCGAACTCGTAAACACACTCTTAAACTTATTAACTCTGACATCATCACATTTGTATTTGGTATGTGTATGACTCCAATTATTGCAGTTTATTAGCCATTCATATTCTTGAATGGACTTCTTGCAGCATTGGGCTTGTGGCAGGTGGCTTGAAATTCCAAAAATGAAGAATAATTAGGCACATATTCAGCAAAACAGTAAATCTAGGCATCTAAAAGCCCATCCTTTTCAAGCTTATTGTTTGGACATATCGACCAGGTTTTCCCACTGAATTTGAAAGAGCCCTACTATGGTACTTGAATTAAGAGCAAATGAGCTGCCTCTGGGAAAAAAATGAGATCTTAGTTGAACTATGTCTTTCATAAATCATAATAAACTGAGAAACAGTGTGTTTCTACTATTAGGTGCTCAGGATGGTTTGAGATGAGGCTAGAGCACAATTCCCTAAAACAGGAGCTCAGAATTTGTATTCTGGATGTCTCATCTCTGTCCTGTGTACCCTGAGGGGTCAGTACTGGTGTGGGGAGCTGCTGCCCACACGGTCTCTCTTCTTCACAAAGTCATACCTCGTTCACTGTCAGGCCTGGGGAAGCCCCTGAAGAAGTCCCAGGCTTACCACTAAGTGGTTAGGGAACTTTAAAGAAATGAAAATATGGAAGGAAAAAGTTACTTCTAGGTTCAGGCAGGACCTGAGCAGGACTAACACAGAGAAAATTAGCAACTAACTTCTGTACTTTTGGAGCTGTGAGCTATGGAAGCTTGAGGGGAAGAAAACATAATCCAGTTCTGCATTTGTTTAGACTACATTTAGTTAAACTGAAGAATTGTCCTAAATTCTGACTAGACTTTTCTGTTTTGAAATAAGTTCAAACTAATATATCTCAGGACAAGTCAAGTGATGTCTCTAAGTTCATGTAATGAACCAACATTTCCCCTTTAGTTCTTTGACCATGTGAAGACTGGAATTGAAGATGTGTGTGGACACTGGGGTCACAACTTCTGGAGAGATAAGTAAGAATGGCTTTTAAATCTCTTTGTTATACAGGAGAGGCTGAACTGGCTCAGCAGCAAGAAATGAAGGTTGTTGGGCATCATACTGCAATCTCAGCATTTTATTCTTGAAAGCAAATGTTTGTTTTTAGAACATGCTGGTTACAAAGGGAAAGCAGCACAACAATGTCTCTTAACTAAACCACAAGCAAGTAGAACAATATTTGCAGCTGGGAAGAAACACAAACCTCTGATCCCAGGATCAAGGATTGTACCTTCTGAAGGTGCATGCCATCTCCCTGTTTCTGGCTGTTTCAGAGCATTTACTGTATGTCTGCTGAACCTTTCATCCCATCTGGCTTTCCTCCTGCAAATCATACATCTCAGTGCTGCTAAGTGAGGAGTTAGTTCCCTGTTTGATAGGAAACATACAAAAGCTTTGGGGCTTTCTCTGGAAAGATCAAGTCATTAGTGGGCATGAAGTATGTGAGAGATCCCAATGGCAGGTAGTTCCACAGTTTTTGATGATATTATTTAAGACTTAGTGTTACTTACGAAGATTACCACTGGCAATACTTGAATAATACATGTTTTCAGTGTAGCTGCTGAATCTTCATCATCATGGTTTGGATCTAACTCCCTTTACTTGGAAGCACCCAAATCCTTTAGATCAAAAGCACAGGTGTTGTTTGCCCACTTACAGTCACTGCAATAATAATTTATCCCTAGGATAGAGGGGCAGGAAGAGCCCTCTCCAAATGACTTGAGAGTATGACAGTGAGGATACTGTCCTGACAGATGTATGACATGGGTACAACTTTCCTTTATTCAGCCTGGTTCTCCTCCAGTCTGTGTGAGGCCTTTAATTAACAGATTAGGGAGCAAAGGAGAGTCCCACCTCTTTCTGACCTTCAGAAACGTTTTTGACCCAAATTCAAGAATAATTTCAGAATGGCTGGAGGGCAAAACAGTTCCTGTAAAACAAAATCACCCCAGCTGTAATCAATATTTTTTCACTAAGCATTCAAGAAGGTTGCAGTTGCTTTGGAAGAAGGGAGAACCTCCAAAGTTTGACAAAGACTGGCTAAAGTTTCAAAGAAAAAGCAGCCAATGTGAATGTAGACCTTTCCTTTGTTATTACAGTAAATATTTAATGTTCTTTTTGTTGGGATGAAAATTATTTTTTAATAATATGAGATACCTAAAAGTTAAAAGCTGCTGCTAGGAAAATTGTCTTACTAACCAAAACATAGATTAACTCTGGCTATCTGAAGCAAAGATGAACTTGACCCTTTATGATGTTACTCAGCAGTAGGTTATTAATATGAACAGACACATTCTGAGGGAATAAACTCCGTCACAATTGTGTTAGTTACAGTATGTTGGCTATCCTTGACTACACACAGTAAAAATTAACTGGTTGGGTTGGTTTGTCTCACATACAGGTTTAAAAAGTTTGACAATAAATACTTGCGAAGACTTTTAATCCGGGAGAACCAGCCCAAATCCAGCATTGTTTCTTTATACAAGAAGCTGGAGATCAAACATGCCATTGAGATGGCAGAGAGTGGAATGATAAGCAAGGTCCCATCAGCAGCATCTCTCAGGTGGGGAAGCGGTGCCAGTGTGGCCAAGTATCTTGTCTGGGTCAATTTATTTCACAGCCCAGTCTGTAGGCTGGATAATCACTTTTACTTTGAATGCTTTGTGTCCAAATGTCACCTGAACAGCAAGCAAATACAAACCAAGAGCATTTTGCCTGCAGCTCACACAGGAAAGAGTGAGCTGTGCTTGTCTGGGAGCATGTAGTTTTACAAGCATAGCTGCTCACAGGAATATTGATTTGACATGTAGGGCAGATCTGGATTTGAAAGACTGCCTGCCCATCTGCTGTGAACAGCTATGGGGGAAGCCTGAGGGGCATTTTGAAAAGTGCTTCAATCAAATTTACAGTTTAATTTAAATTATATCACATTTGGGAGATTGAGTTTTGAGCCTTACCACTGAGTCAAATGAGATCAAGGTTTCGTTCCTACCTGTTCCTCTGTTGTTTTGAAAAGTCATTTCCAGCTCTAACAAAGGAAATAGTTTAAATGTACTTCTCAATCACAAAACAAAAAACATTTTCTCTCTTTCCTCTATTTTCCTTTTTTTATCCTGCCACAGTGAATATCATGAAGGAAAGATAAAGCCGCTTTCTCCCACTGAAATGGAAAACATGCGGGAAATATTAACAAAGAATCTCTATCAAATACGACATCGAGTAAGGATGATGTTTTGTATACTTAAATATCCCACTGGTCATCTCTGAATATACTGTTTACCTTCCTAACATCTTTGGGCTAGTACATCTGCTGTACCATTGCACGATAATGAATGCTGTTATTTACTTTTATTGTCTATGAATTCATATCCTATCACATGTACAGCAACACATTCATACTCTTTTATGTAAATAGCTTACTTGATCTTATACTATTAATAAAGTTTAATGTTTTTTATCATATTACCTGCAATACGCTTACATTATTAAAGAAGGATCACAGGTGCAAATTCAACTCAACACTGTCTGCTTTTACCAGTATTTTGTTCACTTCATGATATGGGATTAAATTTCCATTTGCCTCCAGTAATGAAGTTGTTTACATTAAGAGAAGAGGTGATGAGCTGGAAAAATAGTAAAATAAATGCAAAAGGGAATTTCACATTTACCCTCCTGTGGCTAAGTGGTTTGAATTCCTGAGCCCTTGGAAAACATTCAAAAGTTGAGCAAGCTTCAGCTTGCTGGAGGTAAAAATTACTTCCCCCTAAGTAACTCATTTTGTCACCTTCAGATGTGCATCCTCTGTTGACATATTGGCTGAGCTAGTGCAACGTGGTGGTAAACACTGTATTAAGCCAGCTTTTTCCAATTTCTCTTTCATTATAAATATCAGCAGGTTAAAAAACAACCAACCAACAAACCAAAACGGGTGCTTGTGAAGCAGGTGACTAAAAAAATGCTGGCATAATTATTCTTTTTGTTCTTAATCATCTACAGTATGATTTTATTTACAAGGATTTATGATGGTTATTAAAACTTTAAAGCCAAGAAAACCTGTTTTGGTCTATGAATATAGTGCAACACATTTGACATTATGCTTTTCAGAATGTGACCCCTGCTTTTGTGTTTCAGACAATGTCATATAACCGACATAGCCTGGCTGCAGATGCAAGTGAAAAGCAAGCCAAAGAAATTCTGATCCGTCGCCGGCACAGCCTTAGGGAGAGCCTGAGGAAAACGAACAGCCTGTCAAGAGAAAGACCGGTACTTGCATTTCGTTTGTTTTACAGAAAGCTGTTCTTTGTAGCCAAATATCATGTAGACAAAACCCCTTCTGAAATGTGGAAAAAGATGAATCCTGAAAACAGTGCACATGGACCCCTTGATTTGTGTTGACCCCTCCAGCAAAACTTCAGTCTTGTAGAATGCGATTTCAGAGTGTGATTTGTTGCCATAATTTTATCTCAGAGGAGCAGGGCAGGCTCTGTACACAGTATACTTCTAAAGGATGGTCAGTATTCTCTATCAGTATTTTGATGAAGCATGAATGACCAAGGTCAAAAATGTCTTTGAGACAACCTATATACTTTATTCTCCAAAATATGAGAAAGAGGACTTATAATGAAGTCAGAGTGAAATCTTCATTTGAAAAATGTTGTGGATTCTTTGGTATTCAAGAAATATAGTCAGGACTTCAGGTTTTGACACAGTACAGGAAAATCTGCTCTGCCAATCCATTTTAGGTATCAGGGAAAATAACCATCCTATAAACATGTATTTTCATGCTTCAGGAATACTTAGCGAGTGTTTTCTTCATTGATACAATTGTCTTTCAGCAGCTGAGGCTGGAATGATTACTCCAATAAGTGCTATGTCTCATTTGTGATAATTACTGGGGCTATTGTGGTGTTAATTGTGACAATAAGTCTGTTCCTGAATGATTTTTTTCCGTCTCAACCACAGTTACGTATGTTGTCTTTCTCATACAAATAAATTATTTACTGGGTGGAATAATGAAGACATTCTGTTGGACTGAGACATTTTGGGGACAGGGAGAGAAACAGTGTCTGACAGCTTTTTAAAATGCACAAGCTGCAATTTTAAAGTAATTATGCTTGGATAAATCCACTACAGAGGGAAGCATAGTGGTCCTGAGCAACACAACAATAGGTGAAGAGGAAAAATCTCTCATGGATAATGAATTTCCTTCCAGGTTCCCTTTGAGTGTGAAACAATGAAAGGTACAAGCAAGGGAGAGCTGGTAGACTGTAGAGGTTTTAAAACATCTTTGTAACAAATGTAAGAAAGGATAGCCTTGAGAAATTTTTAATTTTATAAAAAGCAACCTGGAAAGTACCTCTTTTGTTCCAGGAAGTATGAGGTGTGCTCTGTACCCAGGACCTTTAGAGCTTAGTCTTGGGAAACAAGGATTTTATGCCCTGAACTGGTAAATGATCACGCTGGTGCCTCACTTCTCCATCAATTTTGGTGTGACTAGTCAACTGTGTAAAGTCATTTATATGCATAAAGCACTTGCAGGATCAGAATACAGATTAGTTCTTGTGCCTGAGTTTCAGCTGCAACCTACTTTTTGCAGCTCACTAATAAGAAGTTCCACACTGCAGATGCTTGAAGTGATACCATGTTTGCAGTGTGTGCCTTCCTTAGGAAAACCTGTACAGGTAAGATTGAGTTTAGAGATCCTGCATTTATTAACTTGGATCTCAGAGAGCATATCACTAGGCCTGCCTTTGAGTAAGCTGCTTGAGATTACTCACTCTTTATCTTAGTTAGCGTAGACCTCAAAGAGCAAACAGCATTGAGTATGTAGTAAAAGATCACATATTAGCTAATCCTAAACTACTCCCTAGCCCTTTAGCTACATAAACCTATTCAAGCTTCAGCCATGTGTCTTAACATACATTATGCAGGTACTTCAGATTTCACTAACTTAACATATCTTATATTGCTTTGCATAGGCTGCTGCAAATACAAAAAGATTTCTTTCACTTCCTAAAAACACTAAACTCCCAGAAAAACTACGAGTGAGAAATAAAACGTCTTCCAGAGGTAATAATTGTTTTCCTGCTCTCTCTTCCTGTACTGTGCTCATTTTGCCTACGTAGAAGGAAATCTTGTCCAGGGATGATGTAGAGAAACAAGCATATTAACTTTCAAATAAATACTAAATGTTTTGTGTTCATATGCTTTTCTTCTAGAGTTAATACCTTCACAGCATATTTTAAGGTGTTTAATATTTAGAAGAGGTCTCATAATATTAAAAGCAATGGGTCCTAAAGCAGGTATTTGAATGCAGGGAAGTGCCCCAGCAAGCAGAGTCTTGTGGGTTTTTTTTCAGTTCGAATGTCGTAGTGGTGTAGTACTAACAGCACATATCCTCATGTGATCAAGCAGCAGCCTGAAACATTTATTTACCATAAAAACTGCCATGCTTATTCTCCTTGTCTTTATTTCATAATGTCCAGATCTCCCTCTTGCATTATGACCCTGTATATGGTTTCTTTTCTCACTGCAATCACGGTAAAGGGCACTGCCCTGAGAACCATCCCAGAGAGGAGAATGAGGACATGAGGTCTGATTTATAGTTCTTATGGAGAACTTCTCAAAATCCTGTGGTTTACAACCAAAATGTATTTTTTTTTGCCCCCTGCCTAAAAATTGCAAAGGTTTTATACTGGAGTTCTTGAATTCTGAAAGAAAAATAAAAAATCTGGTAGAAGGCAACCATTTGATGTGTAAGCTTTGCCCATTTCTATAAATTACTTTTGATTATTGCTGGTCACACTACCATGTTTATACTATGCTCAGAAACATTTCTTGTAATGACAACCAACCATCAATAACTCAAGCTGAGAGGATTAAATCTCTACACAGTCACTAAAGTGTCCTGATCCCCATCCCAATTAGTTTCCTGCTCTTCCAAATTAATTTAGCAACAGACCATGTTTTTGTCTGGTAATAATTACATCTTTACTCTCCTGAATGTAGTATGCCTTTTATTCTGTAGTTGTGTCTGCAGAGGTCACCTACTGTCATCTACAATTAAAAAGGAAATGTGCCTCCAGATTATTCAATTGTCAAAAAATATATTATCTGACATATTTAGGAGAAAGAAAGCCTGCAAACACAGCCTGATGAAGACCTTCCTTGATATATACTTATCTGGGTGAATGGACAGTTATGTGATGATATATTTTGTTGACCCCCTTCTTCATCCTTTTAAAAGAAATAACATACAGGCTACTAAAGATAGTTGTTATTATGACATTTGCACAATACGCAGTTCTTTGCTTTCTTATATTTAAAATATCATATCTGAGTTATGTCTAAGAACAAAGCTGAGGCATTCATAAATGATTATTAAATTTCTTACCAAATGACTGAAGTTTGCAAATTTTGATTAAAATGTTAATCAATTTGAAATAAATCTTCTAGGAAAGATATATGAACATATACAGATCCAGAAAGTTTCCAACTTGGTTTACTTGACAGTGATGTTTAAGAGCATTCCCTGAATGATTATGACAGCTTTCACTTGATCATTTTCTACCCTGCTGTGAGTGAAGGAGTCTGCAGCAATTGCAGATTTTCCCTGTGGGTTTTCTTTGATATTGTACATTCAGGAGTATTAAGGACAGAATGTTTCCTCCCAGCTGCACATTGACCCTGGGAGATCATTTGCTCAGTGAAATATTGATGTTCCTTTTCCAAAGTCAAGTTTCTAGAGCCCCCATACATGTTGTGCTCTAGAAACACCTCCTAGATTGGATTGCATGGGATGTGAGGATGAGAAATCTCATTTTTGTGCCCTACTTGGACATAAGTGTGTGCTAGACTCCAAGTAGCCCTCAGAGAGACAGTTTTTTCCCATGTCCAGAGTCAGAACTGGGAATACGTCAAATCAGACGGGGGGGGAGGGTGTACTTGGTGATTAAGGAGCAGCAGAGTGAGTGATTTCTAAAAATAATGATTTTGAGGGGAGGGATGTTTGTAAGTAAAATTTACCATTTGTCCTAGCAGAGTTAAGTATCTATTACTGGGTCAGAAAGCACCGAATTTAGGAAACACGGGCAAATTTTTCTTCTATGGTTGCTAGTTATCATTGTGCTGCTATTTAAATAGTTGAGAAATGGTAATATTCTACACCTAACATTTTGATTTTGTTTTCAATTAACAGTGGGTGACAGCAGTGACTCTGAGATGGATGCTGCTACTACAGTGCTCAATCTAAGACCAAGAGCAGGGAAAATCTTGAGAGAGCAGAGACTGAGACAACAGAGGCCACTACCTGAGTTTAGGGTGGAGTGGAAGAATGAAGTTGATGGGAACCAGGATGGACGAGGAGAGCAGCTGGAGCCAACCATCTTGCCTCAGCCACCCATTGGGTTCAGGCAGCCACTGCTGACAAGACCAAGATTTGGCACTTTGAGCAGGGAAGATTTGACTGCAGACCATGGGTCAGCAAGACCTATGCCACCACCACGGTTAGTTAGGCAGGCATCGCAAGGGGAAAGGCAGAGAAATAAGCCTGAGAACCAGCCGTACTGAACATAATAAAAAAAGAACTATTGTTAATATATCATGGATGCATTGAATTAGGATTTTAAATTATCTGATCAGACTACGAGATCCATTTAAAAAAAAAAAAAAAAGAAACCAAGCCTCAACATGGGTGTAACCACTTCCGTTTGAGTAAAGTCAGTGTCATTAACTAAGTGAATGGAATACTGGAGAAACTGCAAAGTTGAAGACATGAAAAAAAAATTATAACTAACTTATGGTAATGCTTTACTTACGTTATTTCCACTATTAAGATAGGATGGAAATGTGCCTTATCACATCATCTCTTGTGGAACAAAGTCATGCAGGTTCAATCCAAGTTATGCATTGAAAATCATTGTTGACAATCCAATGATGAATGGGTTCTTGAAAAAATTTTGTATCATTTCAGATTTTATTTATAATCAAAGGATATTTGTTTTAACCAGAGCTTTAATATGAAGAACACTGAAAATTGCACAATGCACCTATCATATAGACTTTCTAAGAAGAATAAATATATTCTTGAAGTCCAATTTGTTTGAAGAGCTGTGATGCAGAAATAGAGGAAGAAGAGAAGGAACAAGTTGGAGGACCAGAACTGCAAATACAGCTTATAGAAAGGAGCTGCAATAGAGACAAGACCTGAATAGCTTGAATTTTTGCTTTCTGAATTTTTTGGCAATATGTTACCTTTGACAGGTACTGAGGATCACCAAAGGAAATCTGAATTACCTTGACTTTCACTAATGTCAACAGGAACTGAAAGCACCTAGCAAGACAAGAAAAGCCCTAAAAAGAGAAAACTTCAAGTTGATAAATAAGACTTATTCAAAATTGCTTTTTGCACCTTAGTTACTTGGTTGCCAAGCAAACACAGCAGTAGAATAGTTGCAGATCATTGCACGTAGACAAAGCTAGCAATCTTCTGTTTGAGTCAGGGACCACTGAGACTCAAGCAAGCTCGTTCACTCATGCCTTTGACCCTGGTCAACTTGTTTTACTTTGTTTCTTCATCTGTAAAAGGGGAAAGATAATCTTTTCTTTGTCTGAGCTATGCACTCCAAGGAACAAAAATGTTCCATCTAATTTGTTTGTACAGAAAAGCACAGCGGGGCCCTGGAATCAGATGAAGTCACTGTGCACCTTAATAATACCCATAAGAAACACGGACTTCTTCATCCAAGTGTAAATGGCTGCCATTTGAGTGCATATGGGAAGGGAGGGTGCATTAAAATAAATGATACTTAACTGTAGCTCTCAGGAATTTGCACTTTCTGTCCCACTTAATCTGTTTTAAGTTTTGAGCTTGCTTTAGCAGAGAGATACATTTCAACACAATGCAGAAATCATTTTCATTCTACTTGTAACAAAACCAGTAACTTTCACTGAAGAATGTACACTGTGAAATCATACTTTTTCATTTTCTTTAGCACATTTCTAAATCTGTGGGCAATAAGATGATTTTTTTTTTTATTTAAGCTTCTTTGAAAGAACTATTAAAAACAGAATTTCCTTTTAAAATCAAAGGGTAGCTTTCTTTCAAAGGCTTGTGGGTGGGGTTGATAAATTAGTTTTATAAATGGAGATTTAAGACTTTCTTCTAACAGCTTTTCAAAAATATTTATTTCATTCATGTATTTGAAATATCAGACTTCCCTAAACTCTTTTATAGGCACAGATCTTTCAATCTTTTTCCTCAGTTCCAGTTATGGAAGTTTCTGCTGTCTATTAAATGCAAAGTCTAAGCTGCAGAGGGATGGCTATGTGAACTCTAGAAATCTCAGTCAAGTGTTTGTGATTTTTGTGAAGGTGGTACTTAGCTATCCTTTAATGATCATCTCGTGCTTGGAAATAAAACTGGGTTCAAACACATCCAGCAAGCTTTATAAACAAATGAGAATTTTTCTTTCAACAGGAAAATATGTTTCATCAGTAACATTCTCAGCAAGCAGTCTGTCACTGCATTATTGGATAATATTTGAATAAGAAAGAAGCCTTGAGTTTGGATTCCAGTTTTGAGTCCAGGTCCTCCTTTCAGATGAGACTATTTAGATTAGATGTTTTATATCAAGCCCATCTGAAATCTGACCAAATAAATACATAAATGTGAAATGTTGCACATTGACATTTAATTTATTCTCTGTGGAGCCTTCTCATTCATGTGCTGGTAATAACAGGGTTTGTTTTTTTTCAAATGGCACAATTTTAAATAATGAATGGATGTTGCAGGAACCTTGCTGCTTTGTTGGTTGTCCATTAATACAGTGCGTGCTCTGATCGTTTGTACTTAAACTGGGTGCCCCATAGCACAAGCACATCAATTTGTAAATCGTTTTTACAAAATATGGTCTTAAGCCCTTGATGCTTCAAAACATGCTACCACGTTGTTATCTTTCTGAAGCACTTTGAGATCCACAGAATGCGAGCATCAAGGCAGATCTCCAGCATGATTACACTGTGAAGCAGAATCAAAAAATCTCCTGGGACTCTTGTCTCCTTGCAGTCGCTCTCTCCCTTCCTCAATTCTGCTCCTCCCACCCTTCTGCAGACTCTTTTAGAGTACCGGTAGGCCAGACCCTCATCTCCTCTGGGGGCTGCTTCCTTGGGTGTTCTCCTTTTCAGTAGCAATGACAGCAGTAGGTGAAGTAGGCTGTGTCCCAGGTAGTCTTGCTCTGGTTGGGGCCAGAGGTTTACTTTTTCCTATTTTTTTTTCCTGCAAAGGAAAACCAAGTTCAATAGCACTTTCTGATCATTCTAAAAGGTCCATCTAACGTTAGTTTGCAGAGGAGACTTTTCCTCATGTTGTATCGAAGCGAGTTTGTCTGCTGGAGAATTAAATGCCCAATAAATCTGTCCTTGAGCACCATCTGATGGGGAAAGTCATGTATTGACTGGAAAGATTTCTTTGTTTGCTTTTTCAGGAAACCACATCTTCAGCAGTGACTGGGAAACTTGCCAAACCCACAATTTTTTTGTTTCAAGATAGATTCCGCAGTATTCTCGATAGTATTGGTATTTTACCGCTTCAGTGAGGAAGCACGATGCCCAGCTGTCTGGCTTTAGGGACAGTAGGAAAATACACGTTATACGCTGAATTAGGGTTTTCTGAATATTTCGTGCCTCCTTCAGCTGCTGAGAGACTTAAAAGTTGAAAGTAAATAGGATAAGGAAGTAGGCAAAGCAAAGGCTAGAGAGCAGACAGACATACAGTCATCTGTTTTAAGCAGATATTTGAAAGACAAAATGAGAATAATTTGCCATAAGAGGCAAAATCTTAAGGGCTGTCATACTTGGTACTGAAGTATGTAAGTACAACTGAAACCACAGGTGTTCAACAAAAGAAAACCATGCTGCATAACAATTTAGAAACTTAATATCCTTCCTGTTGAAGCCACATAGAAAATCATATGGAGAAACAAAGTTTAAAATTTGGCCAAAATAACATGCATGGTGATAAAAATAGTATTTTCAGGTCTCTTGGAACAAACACACTTTGCCCTGCACCATCTCTCCAAGAGATGCCAAGTCCACCCATCCCAAACAGCAGCAACTTTCTAAGGATGACACTACAAGAAATGCTTCAGCTGGTCACCATTTCTAAAATTGTCCCAAGTCCTGCCAACACTCCCTCCAGCTCCTGAAGAAAAGATGAAGGATTTTTAAATTGGCTGAAGGAATGCTTTTTGTACAAAAGGTCTGCTCCTATAAAAATGTGCTTGTGAATATACTTAAAACACGGCATCTGTAATACACAGCCTCAGCCAGGCCAGCAATATATTGGAGACTCAGGCCAGAAAACATGATGGAAGGGATATCAGGTCCAAGCATAAGAAGGAAGAACTGCTTCAGGGCACAGCTGAGAGAAAAGCCATGGACTACATGATTCGGGTGCTATTTAAATCTGGAAGAGATAGGAGAGCTAACAGTCCTTTTTATCTCTCATTGTAGCAGATCAGGATATAACTTGCACTTTCTAGCTAAACCTGAAGGTATATTTGACACTGTTGTGTGAATGACCGTAAGGAAACCATCTTACAATTTTCAAGTCAAAGAGTTTCATCTCCTTCTTGGCCTGTGTATTAGAAGGTCAGCTAAATGAAGAGATACCTAGAAAATGTATGTTAGTTTAATTGTCCTCTGAACAGTTGAAGGAACGTTAGCATTTGGGAGTTATACAAAGGTGGGGCTGAAAATTTTCTCTCTTGGATACTGTGCCGTGCCACTTGAGAATCTTCTCCATCTGAAGAATTCTTCTTGCAGATGGTAGGCAGATATTCTAATAGGATAACACAATGGCAGGTTGGGTTAGCATTGTTTCTTGCCCCAAAAGGCAAATACTGATGCAGTTCCCATACAGCGTTGACATGCTTTGGGAGCCTTTTTATCCTGTGAGATCTGACAGATTACAAGAGACTAAGATTGCAATGGGGAAAGTAATATTTATACAGACAGGTAAGTCTCAATGTTTATGATGTGCTCAGGTTTACATTTGTGATTTGTCAGTTATAACACCACCCTAATCACCACAGGTTTTGTTTCAAAACATAATTGTTTTCCTTTTTGTGGCAAAGTAATTTTAAATATCCAAGTTTATTTCATTTATTTTTCATCTCTAAAACCGCCTATTTATTATAAATTTGACAGAATGGAAGAACAGTTCCAGCACAAAAAAAACCCTCAAAAATATATTTTTTAAGCTAATAGAGGATTGAAAATAACTAGAAATTTGGCGACACTTCTCCTTCTATGTTAACACAATTGTTTTTCCAAGACTTACCTTTCATAGAAGATCTACGATCTTTCATTTTGATGAGAAGGAAGTCTGAGCTCCACTCACTATCATCTGATTCTCAAAGTTCATATACTCCCTTACAAGATTCACGATCGGCTCTCTGTGAATGAGTCTTCAAAATTATAGCAATAACAGCACAATCGAGTCTTGGGTCTTCATATCCCAAAGTGCCAAGCTATAAAGCATCCCAGGGGTATTGCACAGCACCCGTAACAAAATGCGGGCTGGCAGCAGCTAAACTTACCCACAGAGGTTCCCACCAGCTAGAATACGAAGACATTACAGACTGCTTGAAGTAATGAACAGACCAGTTGATAAGCAATGCCTGTCCCGTTTTGTTGCTGCATTATCTGCTCAATAACCAACCTGTTCTCAGAAAATGAGAACAGTATTGACCTCTGTGATGCTGCTGCAGGGAGTCAATTAGAGAGGACAAAACAGGACAAGAAAATGAAATCTTCAGAACTGATATGTTTATAGAGGATCTCTTCAAATGAGCGCAGCAGAGAATTTTCATAGGCCTCATTTAAAAGCAACAAAACCAGTGTATATCATACACTACCAGCTTCTTTACAGTAATAAATTACTACATTACATAACTTTTTCAAGATAAGCTGATCAAAAAGGTTAGAAAAGCAGCCACTGCTAAAAAAGCATAAATTTCAAAACAAAGAAAAAAAAAGAAAAAAAACCACAAACAACAATACAAAATTAAAGTAACAGCAAGCAAGACAGAAATTTTAGTTTGCAGGTAGATTTTTTTTTTGGGGTCCATATTCAGATCTCCGTTTTGTTAATCTTCAGATAATACAACTGGATTCAAGAAACTGCTAAGTAGTTCAGTAGACTATAGTAAAAAATAGCTGCAATTGCTCCTCCCTCAGTGTAAAATGGGGAGTCACATCTCCAGGGATGTCATTTACTCATCCTTCTCTGAAACTGCACAGTTATGGCAACTAAGAGACAACACATGGGATCCACACAGGGTCTCCAGGCAATGGGAACAGTAGCTTTAAACACTCCATCTCAAAACTGGCAAGTTCTTTATTTTCTTTATTTCTTCTTTTTCCTTCACTGTCAAGCCACTTCTTGGTTGAATCCTTGGCTCCTGCGCCTTTTGTTTGAAAAGCAGGCAGATTTAAATGATCATAAGAAGGAACAGCTTAAAGGAAAAAACAAAATACCTTCACATCTTCATATTGATTTGAACACCTCTATTTTGTGCCACAATAGAGGAAGAGAGGAAAAAACACAGTGACAAAATGATAGATGTGGAATGTCACTTCGTTTTATTTAAATTCCTTAAAAAAGTGCAACTTTTCTATAACTGAGGCAGCATTGCAAAGACAAAATGTTTCTGCAGCAGCTTAGAAATTATTTTGGCCTACAAGTAAAAAACTTTTCTTCTGTAACATTGCAACATGTCCCTGAGACCACAGCCTTCCACAGATTTCTCAATTCAATTATTTCATTTCATTTTTATTTAGCTTCTATGGAGAACTACTTTTCAAAATAAAAATATTTGCTGCTTGTGGAAAACACTTTCTTCACTTATGTGTAAACACACATAGTGAAGTCCTGAAGTATTTATAAGGAATATTCAGGCTGCTGTATATGTTAGTACAAACTGAATTCTACAGTGTTTAGACTTCAGCCTTAACCAGTGCAGCAACCTTGAAGGCTCAATCGTTTGTTAGCTCATAAACAACAAGTATAGGAAAAATTACTAAATCTTTCATACACATCAATTTTTGATGGTTTTTTTCCTACCCTTCTCCTTCACCCCTTGTTATAGCTGCAAAACGTAAGTCCCTGACTTACTGAAGGGTGGGTTTAGATTGAAAAAAAAAAATATATATATGGAAAGAAAGAAAATAGGAAATTTTGGGCAAGAATGTTTCAGGGCATCTACTAAACAAGACAACAGGTGGTAAGGCACTTGAAAATGCCTCAAGTACCTAGGGTGAAATGAAACACAGATTACTATAATAAGGAACTCTTGAGGATATACACTGAAATCATAGCAGTAATAAGACACACGCTCATTATGTTAACATACAAAACAAGTCAGAGATCAATACAAATTCCCACGGTGCTGCCACTGGCATCACTGAGGTTTTAACAAGTATTTAAATAATAGCAGGCACTGGAAAAGGTAAAGAAGAAAAAAAATATGCAAAACGCATCTATAACTCTTCAGAATAGAGAAACACTATTTGCATGGGTATGTTCAAGGAGATAACTAAATTGCTTTTTAACCAAAAAAAGTCCAGTCATTTTATGTAGTTGACTTTGTACTTTCATTGGGTAATACTAGGAAAAGCATATGGTATATTACCCACGCAAAATACATTTTTCTTATGTTTCAAATGAAATGCAAACAGTGGTCACTGGCAAATAATATGAGCTTGAGCAGTAAATAGCACAGTAGAGTGCTACAATTCTCAGTACAGGTGAGTAACTTCTCTTTCAGAGTTAATAGTGAAGATATATGTAGACTAAAATACCAACAAACAAACAGCTTTTTTTTTCACTGAAATGTCACTTATGCCTCCAGAGATGAGAGGGAATGCATTAATCCAGATCCATGAACTATTACCAATTGCTCCAGGACACCTTTAACAGTCATTCAAAAGAATTAAGTAACAAATTTACTCTTAAAACGAAGGTAGAAAAGTTGCAAAGGAAATATTAACAATTTATGACAAAGTTGCTCAGTAGAGGTTATTACTAAAAAGAAACGACCAGTTCAGGATTCAATAAAGCTTACGTTCAGTCTCCGTTTCAGTCTGAATGACCCTGTATTATTTTAAAATTGTCCATTTTAGGTTTTCTTAATACATGAAATTAGCATATACCAAATTCTGTTACCTGGGTAAGACCAGGAATCAGCAGGGGTCAGATGGCTGCCCCAGGATGTCTAATCATGCCATGCAGCAAGTTTTGTAGACAAAGTATGCTTAAGAAAATCCCATAAGCAAACATTCTATTAATTAAGCTACTGTCACAGCAGTCAATTGGCAGCAGACCACAGTATAAGAAATTCACGTTAATGAGCTACATTGGAAAGTCTCCTGATTAAATAAAAAAAAAATCACCTCTGATTAAATAGTAAGAATAATTTTCAGTCTTTTATCAATCTATCACTCTAAATACTGTTTCAAATGTGAAATACAAGAAGGATATGTATATTTCATGTGGGTTTTTTTTTTTTCCCCTCCAAGAAGGTTAAAAATTCATTTAAAAAAATCTCAGCCAGAACAATACGGCAACACCTGTCCCTGTCGTGGGTGTTCTGGTGGTACCAGTTAGAGTAATGTTTGTCTAGAGTTAACATCCCCACAGCAGAAATATTTGTATGTGCTAATATTTTCCTTCAAGTGAACATAATGTGCCCTCTTAAAAGATCCTGTTACAACAGGATGTTTTATACCTGTACAAGTCTGACAGGTACAGGCAGGTTGATTCACTTTGCCTCTCCTGTAAGATACATCCATGCAATCCAAATTTGCAGCTATTCATTTTTTAACTTAACATTTCCATGGCTACAGTATTTTTGTTTGTTTGCATTCATTATCAGAATAGCTACTAAAGCTAGTCCAACCCCTAGACTTGGAGGGCCACAAGGACTGAACTCCTGAGCAATTCCAGAAAGGAGTGGGGCAATGATACGTCCCACTGATGTCACAGACTGTCCAACACCTAGGAGGGTACCACTGGCCTCATTCCCACCAATGGTCAATTCAAGATCAATGATACAAGTACGACCTATAGTAGTTGAAAAAGCTAAGAACGTAGAAGACAAAATGACCATCCATATGCTTAGTGCCGACGCATACAAGAAAATCAAGGTGCAGGTAAAAGTGCTGGAGTGTAACAAAATTCTGTAAGTGTTGTGCTGATAGAGTCTTGTTATCGGTCCGAGCAGACAACCAGCCAGGACTCCAAGTGCACTGCTATAGCTCATTATGTATCCAGCAAACAGGGGTTTCACTCCAAATCTCTCCTCCAAGGCCAGACTAAAATTACTGTAGTACAGCAATATAGCAACAGACATTAGCAACCGCACGAGAAATATATCCCACAGATTGGAGCATGCAATTTCTTTAATCCTTTTCAGCACTGTTGTAACTTGGATCCACGGAGACCAGAAAAGACTATCACTTGCCATAGCTCCATTAGATCCTGATTTCAAGTGCAGGTCATTATCTGCTTTTGCTGAGAAACTGCCTGTACTTTTGTTGCCTTGTCCATGTCCTCTATTGCCAGTGTTTTCTTCACTCCAGGGTAACATCCAGACAAGACCTATACAGATCAAGAAATCAGTTGATTTTATTCAACTGCATTAACCGTACATGGAAAAAATTAGTCTGATTGTAAGGCTACTTAGCGTAAATAAAAAAATGTGTAGATTAAAATTCAAAAAAAGGACTTTTAACAATCATTTCCCTTTAAAAAACTACAAATATTAAGCCTAGTTTTATTCACAGTATCATTTCAATTCTAAATATAATGAAAGTAAGGAAGGAAAACACTGAGGTAACACAATTACAACATATACAAAAATGTAAAAGCTAAAGTAAAAATTCTGATCTTTAGTCTTCATCTTTGGACATATTAAAAGCTCCCATTCCTGTGTCTGAATGTAAGTGATAAATACAAGCAGTTTTTCTGTTTCAAAATTCCCAACCTTCCACACAGGTTCAAATTCAAAGGATTATATCAGTATACAGAACATGTATGCCTTAAATGATAAACACACCATGAACTGAAATTATTACAAATAGCATAAAAACACGAAAGTGAGGAATGAAGGGACCCTGGATGACATACAAAAATATGACATAAAGCTTACCAGCATTCAGAAGAAAGATAGAGGCACAGATGAAGGACGTTTGATAAAAGCCATCTTCCAACTCTGCAAGGTAGCCACCAACAACAGGCCCCAGAATGAAACCCACACCAGAGGCTGCATTGAAGCGTCCCATTACTAAAGGGCGGTCTCTCTCAGAAACCAAGTCAGAAAGGAGGGCTTTAGAGATGGAGAGTGTGTGTTTGAAAATACCTACAACATAATATAAACAAAAAATAAACCTGCTCAATCCAAAAGACTAAGAATGACAGAAGTTATCCGAAATGTCAACAGGCAAAATCTGTATGATCGATACTTTTAAGGTTCCATTAACCACAAACGTTTCAGTGCTGGAGCCATGCAGCATGTTGGGCCATGACCATCATCCTGGCTGCTTAAGGATGTAGACTTTGGAATCAAAATTATTCAGGCATCTATGTCAAAGGACTGCTCCTGCAGCCCTGCTGGCACAAGTGGTAACTAAGCTGAGTGCTGAAGCAGACTAGGAACAAAATACCCACTATAATAGGAACTTGTGGGTAGGTAACTGTGGAGTAGGAATGACTTGTCTTTTTATGAACACGTACCAGCTTTGCAGAGTATGAAAATTTCCAGGACTGTAACACACCAAATTCATATGGGAAACTGGTGGGTGGCAAAAGAAGAGCACAAAAGGGTAAGCGTACTGCAGGAATACTACTAATGCATTCTTTTATGTTCCTTTCCTCTGACCAGGGTAACACTGTCACAGTAACAGCGCTATTAGCATTAAAAAGTATTACCTCTACTAAGCAACTGAGTATCAATCAAATAATTCATTAGCAAATTTGCTTTAAATTAAGAAACAATATTAACAGTTCCTAAATCAAAACTATCGGTCATAAAAATGCCCTTTAATAGATGTGTTCATAGTAATAGCAATGCTTATTGTATCAGAATATATGCAATAGGTGTTCAGCTATTTTGGAGAACCCTGATATGAACCCTGGCACAAACTTAGCTTCAGTTCTGCGAACATACATGCTTCTGCACAACGTAAATACTGCTTTGAAGCAGTGACCTAAACTTTCAGGCAAATTTTGTAGTATCACTTAGAGGCATATTTTCAGCATGAAAACAAATAA
This sequence comes from Clamator glandarius, assembly GCA_033459285.1. Taxonomy (NCBI): domain Eukaryota; kingdom Metazoa; phylum Chordata; class Aves; order Cuculiformes; family Cuculidae; genus Clamator; species Clamator glandarius. The sequence goes on from JAUNZM010000254.1 coordinate 3,085,638, forward strand.
AACTACGCATATCATTCCATTTTCGATTTCAAGTGCAGCTGAACATTTCCAGCAGTGACCTGGTATACTGTGTACCTGTTATGACTAATATTACAATAGCCTCTTTCAAGGAACTGCTGCACTCTTATTCTCATAAAATTCAGCAATGCAAGATAGCATAAAAGTTGTGACAGCTGTTGAACGTACACATAAATTATTTTCAGAAAATAAGTCACAAGAATGTTTGATTTTTAGAGATTTTTCCATTACCAAGGTTCAGCTGGTGCTGCTGGGTGACAATGCCATGCAGCAGTCCACACACCATGACTTCTGTACCAGTAATTCTCAAACTGAAACTACAAGGAATTTAAACCGCAAAATGGCAAGTGTTTACTCACCTACAGGGACTCGAGAAATGGCAAACAGGAACACAGTGGTGGATGTTCCAAGAAGGAAGTAACCCAACGCACTGAGGAGAATACAGGCAAGCAGGGAAAACCGTCGCCCTACTATATCACTCCAGCAGCCCTTTCAGGAAGTGGGAAATTGAGATTAATTAATAAGTTAATTACACAACAATCCTCACTGTTCAAAATCTGGAAGTCACAAGCAGAGTTCTGCCCTGCTGGCAGTGCACCCGCTGAAACTATGATTCCATTTAATGTCACGCATAGAGTGTTTTTGAATATAATTTCTCTCTCTTAAAAATAAATTCTTGCAATAAACACCAAGAAATATAACTACTAGTGGCCCTCTGAAAATGCTTTCACAACCAACCACAATATTTGTTTGTATCAATGGCCACTATGTACTCGACACTTGTTGAGCATCCTAAAAAAAATGATCTTGGCTATGTGGAGTTTGTCATCTAAGTGCAGAGAAGTAGGAAGTAGTTATGAGAGGGGCAAGCAGCAAACTTGCATACAGCATGTTTATAAATCAGCCTGATTCCAAACAGGAAATAGGTTTTTAAGCAGTTAGACAATAGTCTTGCAGTTCAAAGAAAATGCCACAAGACTATAGAATCAAAATATCCCAGGTGGCCTGCATAACAAACCCTGTAACAATTTTCTCATGGGACACTCAAAATCTACTCTCTTGAAAGCTAGGAGGTACCTAAAGGTGCTCCTGGCTAATTATAGGGATCTCAGGTATTGATAGGTAAAGCATTCATTCAGGTTTAATCTTTGGATTCTTTCCTAGATTAGGATGTAAAATATCAAAAGCTAATAGAAAACAGAACCAAACAAAGTTCAAATATGCAATTTATTAAGTCAGGCCACATGACACATTAGAAAGCACTTGCTCACTAAGCGGGAAAAGCAAACTCTAGCTAACAGGCTCATAAAGCGCTGACTTGTGAGACTGCTTTTTGAAGCTGCTACATTGAAGGAAACTGCCTTTCTAGCACCAACACTGAAGAGAATCCTGTGTGACTGCAACGTGCTTTTGCAATGTACCTGAGCCCAAGTCTGGATTCTAGTTGTTGTCTAAAGACTGTATTCTGTTTAGTTCTAAAAATCTTGGCAATTCCCTATAAGCAAAGAAACAATTTCCATGCAAACTAAAAACTGAGTTCTCCAACAAAAAAGGCTTATATGAACACTATAAACATTTTCTAAATATCAAGAAACACTATTATTAACCTCATCCTTTTTTCCTCTTAAAATCCATTGAAACACCAACATAGTCAGGGAAACAATGTTAGAACTCACCACAAATGTGCTGGAAAATAGTTGCATTACACCATAGAGAGATCCTAAAACAAACAGGTAAAACACCATTAAACTTATTGTTTTTCACAATGAAAATTGCATGAAGCTTTAAATGAAGAACCAGGAGAGAAATTCTGGGAGTAATTTACTACAAGAATAGGAAGAGGAAGCAGGAGAAACCAAGAGTGGAGTTTAGGACATAACCCAGGAAACAGTTTCAGGGATGATGAAAAACAAATTGTGAAAACTTGTAAAACCATGTAATGTAGAAGGATGTTGCTTTGTATTGTGTATCAAAAAACAGGCCTTGGCATTTATAATTGCTTTCTCAGAATCAGGACAGTATTTCATTACTAGGAGGCACTATTTACTTTACACCTGGCACCTCAACCTATTACAAGGCACCACAGAAGCCCTGAAGGAACCACAGATCCTACTCTTTCATTTTGAGTTTAGCAGCAATTAGAGATAGAAGAGAAGCATAGAGAAACACCTCCCAGCTTCTTTCAGTTATAAGAATATACCTTAAACCTCACTTTCTTTTAAAGTTAAAAATCAAAGCAGACTGTTGAAATGGAAACACATTTTTGATTTACTGCTGCTTAAAATACTACTCTGTCAACTCAGAGCAGAACCAGAATTATTTAATGAAAAGTGCTAAATTTCATTCAAAATAAAAAGCAAGGAAACAAAAAAAACCTGAACAGAGCCCATGTCAACCACACATAGCTATAAAGAAACATACTTCTATTATTACAAACCATAAACAGTACTATTAAAATATAAGAACTTCAGAACCACAGAACTTAATTTACCACTTCATTTTTAAGACAAAACCCCAAACCTTCAGAATTTACTTGTAAACACTCTTTAAAGATGATAACTGTTTTGACAAAAGACAACTGCCAGGAATTTAATCAAACTGGAAGTGATCACAGGCACTGGAAAGCTCAGGAGAACCAGCTGCAGAATTACAGTTTACAAAATCTGTAAGTAACAACAAAACTAAAATCAATACTTCTGGCTCCCATAGTTGCCGAGCTGTGAATTCTTGGATGCTGGAAAAGCCGCTGTGTAAGTATTACTGCAAGATTTCCTTGTTCTTTCCAAGGACAGTCTTTTCCAAACACTTGCTTTTGGCTATTGTCAGTACGCAAGACTGGACAGGTCTTGGGCCTGACACAGGATAGCTGTCTTTACAGTTTTACTTGGAATTTAACATTACTTTTCATTATACTGCTAGCAAGGAAGAATTGTGTTACAATGCCAAATTTGCAGTAAGGCCCATTCTAGTTAATGTTATCTTATTCTTTTTGGTAAATAAGTTGAGTACTGCAACTCACCTATTATTCCGGCAACTGTATGACTTGCTCCTAGAGATTTGATATGAAGGCTCATTAAAGGAACCACCATGCTCACACCAAATAAATCCTGAAAAGAAGGCATGAAAAGTTTTAAAAACTGATCACTTCTACAAAGATGGTGGTAATCTGGCCTAGTAACAGTCAGTATTTTTAAAAATGTTACATTCTTTCCATAGTCATATAAGATTAAAAGGATGTGGCCAACGTGGTATGTTGTAAACTCTACAATGCAGACATGCATAAAATTACAAAAATACATAAACTGAAAGATAAAAGATTACCTCACAGAAAAGTTAAAATTATGAACACCAATTCTCTTTCCTTCTCCAGATACAATCATTCCCCAGATATATATTTAAACATTAAATATTCCTTTACTGTATATTAAACTTTATCTGTTTAACAAGACAAGTATTTGGGGTACTAGCATTTTAAATGCAAAGTGGTCTGTAATTTCAGTCACCTAAAAATACTTCTTACCTGTGCAAAGAGAGTATATTTGGTAAATCTAGAGTATTTTAACTCTCAGGTATAATGAGGAAGAAGACATGGTAGATCTAAACCTACTTACAAAAAGCCTTTCTGTTTAACTTAAGAAATGCAGGGAAAGGACAAAAACATGAAGAAAAAAAGGCAAAGCATAAGTGAAACACTTTTTGTAACAGGAGGGCAAAGGACGCTTCCTTCTGACTTTTTAATCTTTTGTTAAGCTAACTACAGTGACCTAGTAGTTCACAGCATACAGTGTCCTATATCAAAGTAGAACCTTACAGAAAAGCTCTATTGGAGCAAGATGACCTTTTATCAGTGACCGTATGAACTGAACTGGAGTAGCCATTATCAGTATGCCCAAAGCCAGAATAACTGTAACAATGTGTATCAATAAATAAATTCTCACAGTCTGTCATTAAATACCTTTCAATGGCTGAACCTGAGACTTATAAGGAGAGAGCCGTTATTAAACACATTAGCAGGAGCAAACCAACCAAAGTCAATTATGAATACGTTCAGCGACACAATCTTAGGGTTCAGTAAGCTATTCCAAGCACTCACATGTACGATCATGGAATATTAGAAAAAAACAGTTGGAAGGGACCTTTAAGTCTTTTAGTTTTCTGCTCACAGTAGGGCTCCCTCTGCAGTCAGACCTAGTAGCTCAAGGCTTTAATCAGTCCAGTCTTGGAAACCTCCAAGGATGGAGGTTACACAACCTCTGTGGCAACCTACTTCTTGGCTGTCCTCATGGTGACTTTCTGTCTCTGCCTTGCCAGGTACCACATTGAAAAGCCTATCTCCAGCTTCTTTACCTATTTGCAGGCAGTGGAAAAGCAGATACTGGGCTCCACTCAACCTCTTCTCACCCTGCCAGTCGTCCTGGTGGGCCCTCCAGGGAACCCACTCCAATCTCAACATGGTAATTTTAAATGCAGCCTTATAAGCGGTGAGTGAAGGATGACAGCGTGTATTTCAGTGAGCTAAGCCTTCTAAGTTTTTCTAACTTTTTCCCCTACATTATATGCCCGCACATCACTTGTTCACATAGCCTATGATGCTGCTGACTGCCTCCACACCTGGGCACACTTCTGGTTAATGTTCAGCTCCCTCCTCACCGGGCCCGACCAGCAGAGCTGCTCCTCATTCCATATACTTGGAAGCATTCTACCTTCTACAGTGCTTGGCAGCAGACCTTCCTGAGTTTCATAAAGCTCTCGTCAGCTCAACTATCCAGCCTGTCCAGGCCCTACTAAAGCGCACTTCTTACTTAGGTGTCATCTGCAAACCTGAAGAAAGGTTCAATGACCTCGTCCAGGGTCAATTATAGAGATATTAAAAAGGACAAGTCTTAGAACATGCGCTGGCATTACTAGACTTGCAGGCATGCAGGTAGAGCAAAACCTGTTAACCCCTGTCCTGTGATGGGCAGTTATTTCTCATTTCACCTATGATTTCTTACGTCAAATGATAACTATGTTGTATATGCTCGGTTATAGAAAGCTTGCATCAGAGGCAACAGATATTCACTGCAATATTTCACCATAATCTACATCCTCTGAATGGTTTGATTTCTGCATGTACTCTAGCTCGGTGTTAGTGACATGGTACAGAGTTGCAGAAACATGGTGTTGAAAAGTGAACTAAGAAGCAGAGCTTGTTCTAATGCACCTTTCCCTAGAATATTCTCTCCAGGACCCAAACCAACCAGACTGTTTCTGCTGCCTAAAGGTTGGTAAGAGAACACGTATCTATATCTCACATTGCAAATTTGTACTCATTTTATATGCATTTTCCAAAACATCCCTTTTCATTTTAAATTAATTGAATGATATTTTCCCTGAGGCTCAGGAATCACTAAAGAATACAATCCTTCAAACCTTCTTTAAAGTCTATACACTGTTATACCAATAAGAGGCCTTTTATGTTCTGAAAAAAAATCGGGTTCCTGTTATTTTTTGTTGGGGTGGTGGTGTCAGTTTACATCAGCCACTCGTATTTCAAGAAAAGAAAGAACAGTTCTCTGATAAGGCAAGCCTTAGTTTTAAGGGTGCTGCGCAATATCATTTAATTCACATAATAAATCCCACTGCTTGACTGTCTGCACCAATAAAACAACGCAGCTGCTACAAACCACCATCGCTGCAAATATTTTGACTCCCAGAAAGCAGCTGGAGTGATGTACTACTCCAAAATGCAGCAGTTTTATGCAGAGGCACCGCGGGAACCTGCTATGAGCCAGGACATGGGGATGTGCACCAGGCAGAGGTAGGGGGGAACAGAGAGAGGGCTGGGGTTGGGTGCCTGCCCAATCACAGAGTCATAAAATCACTAGGTTGGAAAGGACCCACTGGATCATCGAGTCCAACCATTCCTATCAATCGCTAAGCCATGCCCCTCAGCACCTCATCCACCTGTCTTTTAAACACCTCCAGGAAGCTGACTCAACCACCTCCCTGGGCAGCCTGTTCCAGTGCCCAATAACTCTTTCCGTAAAATTTTTTTTCCTGATATCAAGCCTGAACCTCCCCTGGTGGAGCTTGAGGCCATTCCCTCTTGTCGCCTGTCACTTGGGAGAACAGGCCAGTTCCCAGCTCTCCACAACCTCCTTTCAGGTAGTCGTAGAAAGCAATGAGGTCTCCCCTCAGCCTCCTCTTCTTCAGGCTAAATAAAAAGTCTCAGTTGGAAGAGACCTTAAAAATCATCTACTTCCAACCCTCTGCCATGGGCAAGGACACTTCTCACTAGATCAGGCCTTGAACATGTCCAGGGATGGGGCAGCCACAGCTTTCCTGGGAAACCTGTGCCAGTGTCTCGCCACCCTCATGGTGAAAAAACTCCTCCTTATGTCTAGTCTAAATCTGTCCCTCTCCAGTTTATACCTCTTCCCCTTGTCCTATCACCACAAGCCTTTATGAACAGTCCCACTCCAGCTTTCCTGCAGCTCCTTCAGGTACTGGAAGATTCCTATAAGGTCTCCTCGGAGCCTTCTCTTCTCCAGGCTGAACAACCCCAACTCTCTCAGCCTGTCCTCATAGCAGAGGTGCTTCAGCCCTCGGATCATCCTTGCAGCCTCCTCTGAGCCCGTTCAAACAGCTCCATGTCCTTCTTATGTCCGGCCCCTGTCAGCCCCGAGGGGCGCTCAGAGCTCCGGAGCGGCGCAGCGAAAAGGCATCAGCTCCCCGCGCCGCTCCCCGCCTCTCCCCTCACCAGGAAGCCCACGGCGTAAAGACACCGCACGAAGCGCTCGGAGCTCCCCGCCGCTCTCCCGCCGCCATCCTCCTCCGCCTCCGCCTCCGCCTCCATCCGGCAGCGGCCCCGCGGCGCTGCGCATGCGCGGCTCTGGGGGCGAGTCCCGACCGGGGACCTGGGAGCACCTCGCGCTTCCTCTTCCTCGGGCGAGGAGGAAGAAGGAGTTGCTGTTACAAAAAGTGGAACGCTTTGATCTAGGCTGCAGCGAAGTTTCGTCTAAGCAATTGTGGGGTTTGAAAGTTGGACAGGATGTCCCTCTGATAGCATGGTTTCTTTTATAGAATCATAGAACAGTCTGGGTTGGACGGGACCTTAAAGATCATCCAGTTCCAACCACCTGCCACGGGCAGGGACACCTCCCACTAGCTCAGGCTGCCGAAGGCCCCATCCAACCTGGCCTTGAACACATTCAGGGATGGGGCAGCCACAGCTTCCCTGGGCAACCTGGGCCAGTGCCTCACCACTCTCATGGTGAAGAATTTCTTCCTAATGTCTAGTCTAAATCTGCTATTCTCCAGTTAATACCCATTGCCCCTAGTCCTATCACTTTATCCTTTATAAACAGTCCCTCCTCAGCTTTCTTGTAGCCCCTTGAGGTGCTGGAAGGTCACTATAAAGTCTCCTCGGAGACCTCTCCAGGCTGAACAACCCCAACTCTCAGACTATCCTATGGAAGGTGCTCCAGCCCTCTGATCATCTTCATGGCCCTCCTCTGGACCCGTTCCAACAGCTCCATATCCTTCTTATGTTGAGGATTCCCGAAGAGGACACAATACTCCAGATGAGATCTCACAAGAGAGGAATAGAGGGGCAGAATCACCTCCTCGACCTGCTGGTCACGCTTCTTTGGGTGCAGCCCAGGATACAGTTGGCCTTGTAGGCTGTGAGTGCACACTGCTGGCTCATGTCCAGCTTCTCATTGACCAGCACCCCCAAGTCTTTCTCTGCAGCGCAGCTCTCAATCACATCATCCCCCATCATGTACTGAAAATGGGGATTGCACCAACTCAGGTGTAGGACCTTGCACTTGGCCTTGTTGAACCTAATGAGGTTCTCACAGGTCCACTTCTCCAGCCTGTCCAGGTCCCTCAGGATGACATCCCATCCTTCCAGTATGGCAACTACACCATTCTTCTTATTGTCGTCTGCAAACTTGCTGAAGCTCCACTCGATCTCGCTGTCTATATCGTTGATGAAGATATTAAACAGCACTGGTCCCCATACAGAACCCTGATGCTGTTCATTCTTTGAAGATGATAAAATATTGTGTGAAGTATGATCCATGCTGAACAGATGTCTCTTCTTCTGTAATCACCTCTTGTTTGGAATTTCTTCTTGTTTCTTAGGCAAGGTCAGGCAGAAAAGTGGAGCCAGCTCCAAATTAGCAAGAGTTTTGACTGTTGCAAAGCTTCATAATAATATTAAAATTAGACCTTGGAAAGTAATACAATATGCATAAGACTCTGGGAAAATTTATCACTATGCGTGTAAGTGGGAAATATATTCTGTAACCAGTTCTTGTCTTGTTTCACATGGTTAGTGTAGATCACTCCCACATGTTGCCCATGCCTGATAAAAGATGCTGGATTTCCGAACTCCAAAATGGGTCTTAGGGAGTTTATTTGCTGGTGTTTTCAGTATCATTTTCAGAGGCTGCCAGGACTTTGCCCTTCCTGCCTCCACTTGCGTGTTTGTACACGCACGGATTTGGAACCTGTCATTGTGGGGCCTGAGGCTCTAAAGGAAACAGGAACAACTAGGGTAGGGTAGGGGCTTTGGAAGCAGAAGTTTCCCGTGGGATCATGGTGATGAGTGTCCTACATCCCACCATCCAACAAAGCTGGTGAAGATCACCATCTACAACACCCTGAAATGAGGTTTTAGAGAGGTGGATATTGGTCTCTTTTACCAAATGACAGGCAACAGATGAAGTGGGCTCAGGTTGTGCATGAGGAGGTTCAGAGTACATATTAGGAAAAATTTCTTCACTGAAAGGGTTAACAGGCACTGGAATGGGCTACCCAGGGAAATGGTTGAATCACCATCCCTGGAGGTATTTAAAAGACATGTAGATGAGGTGCTCAGAGATATAGTTTAGTAGCAGATAGATACAGTTGGACTCAGTGATCTCAAATGTCTTTTCCAACCAAATGATTCTATGTTTCTATGGTACTGCCGGTTACTGCAGAAAGATGACACTTTTGAACCTGTGTGCTTCTGAGCCTGCCTTCTTCATGGGGAAAAGTGATCATTCCCACTGCAATTGTTGTTGCTTGGCCCTCTCATGGGGTCAGCCTGGTGTTTCCATCACATTTCCAAGTGCAAAGTGCTCTTCTGCCTTGTTATGTGGCTGTGATTGTGGCACTGAGCCAGGGAAGAAGGGCTTCACTTTTTCTGCTTTGCATATACACTGTTGTGTGAAGTTTCCATTAAAGTCAAAGACAGCTGGAATTGTGGACAACTGCTATGTTAGAACATACTTGCATCCAAAGAAGTACAACGGTCTTTAATCTGAGATGCACAGATGGATGTGATTGTCACGTGCAAAATATCATTATGTTGCATGCAGAGGGGATCTTTTTACATGGTAGCTGCTACACCAGCTTACACAATGAAAGGGCAGCAGTTTTAAATACTCCAACAAACAAACAGAAAACCAAAAAATGCACAAGAGACAACTGATCTAGGGAACAGGAGATGGTTTAATGTTGTTTATTGTTAAGAAGAGCTTTTGGAAAACAATGATGACTTTTAAATTTTAAAACTTAGCACCAACTGATAAAGTTTGAGAATGATCAGTCAATGACTGATGACAGGATAACTTCAGTTCTGTCTTTGTGTTTTCAGAAGAAATAAATATCACTGAATTATTAGCAGATTTAGGTCACAAATAAGGAGGAACTAATGTGATTTTTCCATATGGTTATGAAGAATTAAGCTCACAGCCCTACATTCCACTTGACCCCCAAACTTGAAAGCAAGACATATTTTTAGATACACAGCTTATTTTTAGGATGCCAAGGCAAAGCTTAACCTAGCATATGTATAGGGAAAAAGATTTATAAAAATCTCCAGACTAACTCAGTTGTTTAATAGCCTATTGACTATGACATTTTATACTTGGTTTAATCAATATGTCTTATTAATGGTTACAAGATATTGAACTATTAGAGCATCATGGTAATTGACACTATGTTGTCTGCCAATATTGCACTAATTTTACTCTTGGTCATTTTATTTCTGACAGAAAAAATGGAAAAGGCTTGAAGATTCATCAGAGAAAACTATTAAAGAGGTGGATGATTCAAAGATGTTGCAAGGGTTTATGTACTGTTCATGGGGCATGAGGCAAATGATTGACTTTTGTGCAAACACTGAGCCCAAGTGAAATTCTTGAGGTACTGTCTATGCAAGTGTCAGTTTCTGCTATAAGTTTCAGAAACCAGAGTAAAGTAAAAGTACTTTAAAGGCGGAAGGAACATTTCTTACACTGACTGGGTTCTGGAGATTGGACTGTTCTCAGCCTCGCTTAGTGAACTGTTCTTGCCTCAAATGAGGAACGTGAGAATTAGTAAGTGGGAGGATGTCTGAAGTTCGGATTGCTAATCAGGAGAAGGGTTGAGGGATCTGCAACCATTTGCTAAGAACATCCACTGTGGTAAATGCTTGGTGTCACCTGCCAAGCAAGGGGTTGAGGCAGCCTCCAGCTGCCCTTCCGTAGCCAGCTCTGTGTCAGTATGGGCTCCAAGCCGTCACAAAGTGAAAGCACTGATGGAAGTCATCTTTAATCTCACAAAGTTTTGAAAAATGATCCTTTCATTCCTTCAATGTCAGAAAATTTTAAACCTTATAAATTCTTAATTCAAGTTTGCAAAATACTTTTCTAAGACAGATCTAAGACAACTACAGCAATTTATTGCAGTATATGGAACATATTCTTGGATTCCCACATTACAAACAGGTAAGGTCAAGACTCCCAAATGTACAATTTGTCATCAAATTTAACAAATCTAAGAATGACTTATTTCATTCTGGTTTATTGCTTCAGATCAGTAGGGTAACATTCAACAGTCATTTCAACTTTTCATATATGAATTGAGCCCTGTAGAAAAAATTACAGTCCAACGGCCCAGAACATTTTAAGAGGTACTGTGAATGAACTTGAGTTTGGAAACTGCTGTTAATCTTAAAGACATTTAAGGTCTAGTCTCTCTGAAAAGATCTGCAGTTGAAGATGAAAAAGTGGAAAGAAACCTTTTAATTCATTCCACCCTCAAAGCTTTAAGAGCTGGTGGGCATGACAGAGTGACTTAGAAAGCATTTCTGGAAGTCTTGTTAAAGGAAGAAATTATTTCAGTCATTGAGCCTAGTACTCCTCTTCTGTAATGTTCTATCATGACATGAATAAGACCACGTAGTTTTCCATGTTTCTTTTAATTAATGTTTAACAGATAAAGTACATATGCCAGGAATAGTTTAGATCCTGTTGATTGTGCTTTGGAGCAGAGGATAGTCTGGATGACTCCTTTGGTCTCCAGTCCATTTCCTGTTTAATACTAGAGTACCCTTATTTCATGCAGGTGCCCCTAGCCTATGATACTAGTTCCTCAGGCCTCCTGAATAAAACATGAAAATATGTACCAAAAAGTGTCTGTGTAATAGATGGAAGTAGTTACTGCCTCAGAGTGAGATTCATAGTAGCTTCCTTCTGTGGTAGGACTCATGTAAGACAGCAATACAAACAGTGAAGAAGGGTGCAGCTCTTAATTTCTGACTGTTTCCATGGGAAACTGCCTGGAACACCACCTAAAATCAGGCAACTCTCTCATCTGCTAAAACTGCACATGGGGTGAGTCATTCCTTTAAAGCAGTCCAGGAAATACTAATGGGTTTGACCTGGCTTTCTTACAGTTTTAAAAAGACTTTAGAGCACGAACCAAGGATGTGAGGAACTCAGATGCCCCTTCTTCTGTCTCTGGTGATTCTAATTATCTTGCCCAACTTGCAGAGACGTGTATACATCACACTTTGAATCAGTGTTATGACTCAATTCAAAAGTATTCTGCCTACCCATATTTTTAGCTATTTTATCCGATGTGCATTTATTGTAAAATAAAATGCAGACTAGGATATATGAAACAGAGTGACCCACTCACAGTCATACTGAAGTTTTCTCTTCCTTTCTGTGTCTTAATAAATCTGTGATACTTTGTAGAATGTCAGAGTCCTGAGCACTGAGGAGGTATGAGTCAGGGTCCAAATGGAATATACATTTTGCAGCTTTGTTCATCTGAGTGGCTGCAAGTCTATTGCCTGTTCGTACAGATGGGCAACAGATTGAAGAAGATTGTTCTTGTTGCTTCAACTGATTTCCAGTTGAAGATGTTGCTGTTTATAGGCTGCTTCTGTCCTTAGGTCAGAAGAACAGCAGTTCTGTCTCTTCATAAGCTTAGTATAGCTAATGCAGAATGAATGACTCGGTGATACCTGTGTTCAGAATGGCTTGGTTTCATCCCTGTGTAGAGCACTTGTACTCTCCATGATGTCTGCTCAAGTTTCAATGGGCCCTTGCTGCAAAGAGGTGAATAGTATCCTGGTCTGCGTTAGGCAAAACATTGCCAGCAAGTTGAGAGAGGTGATCTTTCCTCTCTAGTCAGCACTGGTGAAGGCACACTTGGAGTGCTGGGTCCAATTTTGGGCTCCCTAGTATAAGAGAGACATGAAGTTAGTGAAGAGAGTCCAGTGGAGGGCCACTAGGATGATGAATGGGCTAGAGCACCTGCCCTATGAGGAAAAGCTAAGAGAGCCGGAGCTGTTTGGCCTGGAGAAGAGAAGGCTCAGGAGGATCTTTTAGATGTATATAAATACCTGAAGGGAGGGTATAAAGAGGACAGAACCAGGTTCATTTTAGTGATGCCCAGTGACAGGATTAGAGGCAGTGGGTGCAACCTGAAAAACGAGGTTGCCTCTGAACATCAGGAAGCACTTTTTTACTGTGTGGGTGACTAAGCACTGACAGGAGTTGCCCAGGGAGGTTTTGCAGTCTCTAGCCTTGGATTCAAAAACTGCCTAGACATGGTCCCAGGCAGCCAGCTCTAGGTGGTCCTACTTGAGCAGGGGGCTTGGATAAGGTGACCTCCAGAAGTCCCTTTCAACTTCATTCATCCTATGATTTGTGGCCTGATTTAGTGTAGTATTAAGATTAAAGCAGTCATATCTCTAACAAGTTATTCAAGGCCCTATTTCAGTCAGTAAAGCAAAAAAAAAAAAAAAAAAAAACCCCAAACCCAACAATGTAATTGTGCTTTTAGGGTTGATTCATTGCACGTTGAAGTAGTCATCCAAAAATTGGTCAGTTGGACTGTGCTTTATAAGTGCCAATATGACTGTAAAGGAAACCTGAAGTGACCAGCTTAATTGGAGACAGCTACCCTGCAGCTGTCTAGTGTTAAGTAAGATGAATCCTAGCCAAAGATTTAATGGACAAAGCGTACTATGCCCTGTATGTCTGCCCAGCATGCTGCTGCCAATTGATTGCGTAGGTACAATGGATAACATCCTGCCCAGCTGGAGAGGATGGACAGGATGAGGAACTGAATCAGCAGGTGAGATGCTCCATCGCAGTTCAAAATGTTTTTCTTCAACAGTAAATGGGTAGTGAGGTCTCAGAAGGATTCAGCTCTGAGGCAGCTGCTGAAATTGTTTCTTAGTGTATAGTGAGACATGGAGACTGTTCTAATAAGCTGTTTTTAGATCATGGACCTATCTGCCAACACAGATAAGGAGCTGCCTGCCAATTCCAAGCACACACACACGTTTACTTGATCACAAAGAAACATAAACAAGCAAATAAACAATCTCTCCCTCCCATAAGATAGTCAAGCTTTTTCTCCTTCAGATGGAAAATGAAGAAAGAAGCAGCCAGCCCTTGTTTTGTTTGGTTGTTTTCTTCTTTTCTAGTTTTATAGACAAGGAGGGGCTCAGATACTATATTGAAGCAGAAGCTATTTCAATACATAAATAAACAGAATATGAATATTTAGGAGTTAGTTTAGCCCTATCTATCTGGAAAAGAAAAATAAAAAAAATTGTAAAACTTTTGCCAGCTTTGTTAAATGAGATTGGAATCCATCCATTTTGTGAAGGCCTTCAGTCCTCACACTATGAGTCAATAAAACCAGTGAATGTTGGGCTTAACTGGCCAAATAGATTGTATGTTAAAACTGATTGAATTACATCATTGTCATTATAGTAGGGATAAATTTGGCCAAGTCACTCTCATTTTAAATTGCCAGCCTAATTTCTGTAGAAATTTAGGAGTTGTGGAATTGCTGGGGAATTACCTTGTTTAAGATACAGAACAATGATTGTTTTGGCTTGATAAGCCTGTTTTCAGTGCTTTGAAACTTTCTCTCTTCTGTTGGGGAGCCATCAGAATTTAATTGAATTGAAGAAAAGTGCCTTGAGACTTTCTGTGAGTGTGTATTCAAGTAGTGGATAACATAAATTTTTAAGCTGACATGACAAGTCTTAACATGGCTTCTTATTTCATTCCTGACATAGCCAGGCATAATACTGGAGGTGTTAGAATATTTGGAAGATAGCACTGCCAGAGAATGTGCCATAAATACAAAAGAGAATAATTAGATTATCTCCTCTCAGGATGAACATGCTGAGACCAGAGTGCATGTACAGTATATTAAAAATAAATACTTGTCCTGCACAGGCGGTGATTCAGCTGTCACTTGGATTCAGTGAGACTTTTCATACAAACTAAGTTCAGTGAAGCTACTCCCGAGAGTAAGTTAATGTCATGCAGAAATGGGTTCATGGGGTCACTGACGCATTTCTGACCTGATACCAGGTAGGTGCAATAAGACTGAAACAAGCTATTTTATTTCTTTTAGTATTTGTGGTTCAGTGGCTGAGTCAGGGGACTGGATTTCTCTATTTATATCTAGTGTAACATTGAAAAAGTCATTCACCATTGTGTGGCACAGTTTCCTTAGTTATAGGTTTGAATAGCAGTATATAACTGTCTTTGAAAAGAACTTGTGAGAATTGTGAAGTAAAACATCAGAGTGAACAGTGCTCGTATTATTTGCACTATCAAAATTCACCAACTTCATATTTGTCTCCTTCTGCAATACTCATACATAGTTGTGTGCAGTTGGTATTTTGAAGATTATAAACACATATCCTGTAACACTAAAGAATAATATAATTTAAGAAGAGCCAAATGTCATTATGTTAAACAGCACATAAAAATTAAATAGATTTTACTTTTTTTAATTAAAATGGATATAATGAAGAACGTTGTATCATTGATTTTGTTTATGTTGTGATTATCTACATCTCAGGATTTCACTGAATACAATTTCTTGAGCTTTGGACCAGTTCTTTTGTAAGGCCACCCATGCAACGGCGACACAGCTGGGAACTCCATTCCACTGAGTGGGATTCAGTTCCAAATTCAGACCTTTGCATTCAGACCACTCTGTCTGAAATGGATCTGTGCTGCTGACAGGAGTTAATGGAGGTCTGATTCTCAGTAGTGCCTCCAGAATGAACTGACCAGCTAATGGAGACTGGTTTCAACCATCCAAACAGAGGTATCACGTTCAGGTGATGTAAACCTGACCTGAAGTTGTCATTCAGGAAAGATGTGGGTCTCTTCTATGTCCCTTGTCATACCTGCTTACCAAATGGAGATGCCTTAGGTGTCCTGGAGCATCCAATGCTGGGAGATGACTGTGAGACTGTTTCGCTCTGTCCAAGTTTGATTCAGTCACCATCACTTAGGCTTCTAGTACCATTTGAAGTGAAAGAGGGTACCTAAGACCACTGTGTAGGGCTGGAAGATATGGTTAAAACCAGGTGAGAACCATGCCTTTCTGGAGTGGCAGGTGAGAACTAGCAGCGTGCTGTTGCAAATAGCTAGAGCTGTGTGTCTGCCTGAGTGATTGAACTGGGCTCTCTGAGTGTAATCTAGGTTGTGCTGAATCACTCTCCAGGCTCCAATGACTGTCATGATTATAAAGGAAAAACATCTAGCTCATGTGGAACTATCTAAATTTGGGCACGTTAATCCTGAAGAGAATCCTATGGGTATTTTTTTTTTTTGCTATGTTGGACACATTTGAATAAATAACATAACAATTAATTCAAACAGAACGTTTTAGCTGATAGGGGCCCACAATGGTCATCTAATCCACTTGCCTGAGCACTTCAGGACTGACCAGAAGTTAAACCATTATTCTAATCTGCAAGTAGTCCTTTTCTAAAATATGATTTATTTTCTTTTATAGCACATAGAGATGTTTCCAAACATCACTTTCTGCTTTGGCAAGGTGAACTACATCAGTGGCTGTTAGGGAAAGAAAATATGTCAACAAGAGTCTGTTTGACTGAAAATTCATTTCCTGTTCTGCATAGATTGCAGTGCAAAAAGGCCACAAAATATTAGATGTCATTGTGTATGAAGTTAGTATGTGTGTGTAACTTCACACACAGGTTTATACAGGTTTTCTCATTGAAATCTTTACACAGATTTGAATAAAATACAGCTTGTAACAAATGTGAAGATGGTATCAGATAGATAAAGTACTGTTATAAAAATATTCAAGAACGTATCTCTTGTTTATGTGTCTGGAAACAAGGGAAGGTGGTAGAAACAGTCTTTTCCTTGCTCTCATTCAGCACACTGCTGCACTGTCTGAAAAGATAGTGGGACATATGTATGTTGCAGTAAAATTTTGTGACAAATATTTCTGGAGTGAACTGTCTTAACATTCTCTTGATCCCAGCACTTCCCAGTAGGGCATGTCAGTGCAATGTTTTCTACTCTGGTGATAGATAATGCCCATGAAATTTTATTGGGTAAGGACTGTGGGATCTGGTGCATAGTATAAACTCAATAAATCTCTACAGGAGCATGCGTTGTAATCCACTGGATATGTTCAAGAAGGCCTGATTGACGTGAAAAGAAGTTGTTAGAGGAGCCTTTTTATTGTGTAGCAAGTCCTTGGAGTTTAAATGTGTTACCTCACCCCCACACTAAATGACCAATGCGCACTTATGGGAAAGTTTCTTCACTTTAAAAATACTGAAGTTTCTTTATCAATTGCTGGGACGAATTTTTAATTGCATATGCTTGTTATATAAGCAAATACGATACATCTGAATAAATAAAGCAGTTCAATGCTTAGTGTTGCTAAAGCTACTACTTTAAGGGTAAGATGTAGATTTTTAAAGCTAGCTGGATTTGTAATAGAAGTTATGATATTTCATAGAATCATAGAGTCATAGAATAACCCTGTTGGAAGAGACCCACCGGATTATTGAATCCAACCATTCCTATCAAACACTAACCCATGCCCCTTAGCACCTCGTCCACCCATCCCTTAAATACCTCCAGGGAAGATGACTCAACCACCTCCCTGGGCAGCCTCTGCCAGTGCCCAATGACTCTTTCTGTGAAAATTTTTTTTCCTAATGTCCAGCCTAAACCTCCCCTGGCGGAGCTTGAGGCCATTTCCTCTCGTCCTGCAATTTGACTACCATGTTTTTCACATTCCTTAAAAAAATCTCAGCCTTATTTTCGAGCATGAATTACAGTAACTTCCAAAGTGGTGTGTGTATTTCCTTCCTCACTAACAGCCAAGGAAACATTCACCACCAAGCCTAAACTTCAGAATTCCTTGCTGCTACGGTACGCCCTGTAGTGTGGTTTACGTAGATGAGTAGAGCTGTGGCATTGCATGCAACGCCATTGTCATCTGCACTGATGTTGATGCACCAGCTGCAATAATATTTCAAGTCAATCCCTGATTACTTAGGGGAAGGTCAGCTATTTCTGACTGGCCTCGCCCAGACAGAGCAACAGAATGAACCTCTGCCATCAGTGTCCTAAAATAGAAGGTTCTTTTCATCTGTCAGTCTTGAGTCAGCCGCATGGAACACAAATTAGGAGACACAAGTCGACTCACAGGGCATTGGGAAATACAGGCAGAAAGTCAAAGGAAGAGAAACTTCTTCAGATATGAGCTGCATTTTCCAAACAGCTTTTTAGTAACTTTCCCCTCCAAATTATTTATTTTACCTGTTCTTAAGTAATTTAAAAAAAAGTGGTTCCTTTTTCCTTTTTTATTTCTTTTCAATAATTTCAATAATGAAGCTGAGTGTGGGGATATTTTTTGGAGGCTTCTTCGCAGCTTTGGGAGTTTTGCTTTTTTTGGTGGCATTTGGAACTGATTATTGGCTTCTAGCTACAGAAATAGGAAGATGTTCAAAAGCACCTGAAGATGCTGGGGTTAGTACTGACATTTTTATTTATAATGAGAATTATATATGCAGGTTTCTTGTGTGTGTTTATTTTCTAAGAACTTAATTCATATGGACTTTTGAATATGCTCATTTTGACCTTCTGGAGGCTGATCGGACTGCTTCAAAACCTCTTGTAACCACTGTAATCAACTATAAAATTAATTCCTCTTTTGTGATGCTGTTGTTGCGCAATTACGTTCTTTCAAAGAAAGTATAACTGTTTAGATATACTGTAGCTAACGTAATATTCAGACAAGCTGTGTTTCTTTTCAATGAATGTCTAATTTCAGTTAAATTTTATACTTTCAGCTGTTGAAAAATTGTAAGACAATGGCTTCTTCTTTATTTTTTCCCCATAGGGAGAACAGGCCACTTTCCATCATGAAGGTTTCTTTTGGAGGTGCTGGTTTAGTGGAAATGTAGGAGAGAATAATTCCAGCATGTGGAATTTCTGGTATAGTAAGTAACTTTTTCCTTTTACGTTATCTGTAGTAGTTCTCAAAATTGTTGTGGTTTTATTTTCTGTCTTATTCATCACTGGATTTCATATGACTTCTTTGGTGATTAGGTTCTTTGGCTGCCCTAAAATAAATTCTTGACAAACCTTTTTGTAATCTATACTAGAGGAAACCCTGGGACAAAGTCATATGTGTTTATCAGCTTACACTGTGAGTGTTACTGCTGTCCTGTTAACTCAAGTCCATTCTTCTCAGGACAGTATCTTGCCACCTATTGTTAAACAAACTGTTTATTTATGCAACAAAAAGAAAAATAGCTTAATGGTTAGCATATTCCATACATTTTTGCTTGGAGAGTTTCTCCAACTAGTGCTACAAGTAGGTTAAGGAGGCTGTGGGCAACTCCATTTTAAAAATGCTGTAGCACACTTCATCTCCAGAACAATTCCTCTACTAAATTCACAGATTGGGAATCTGGGACTCTTGGGTCTCTTTCACTATATGGCAGGATTCTGGAAGATCAGGTAGTATTTTACAAACAGAATCTTCCAAGAAGATGATGTCAAGCAGAACTTCTTTTCCCACCTCTGAGGTACAGAGCTTCTTCTCCTTAGTACCATATTTCCACAATTCTTGTGAAAAGCAGGTGCCATCATACAAATCTGAAATCCATAACCCATCTTTTGCTAAAGATATTGTTTGGTCTCAGGTTGAAAATGTAGTATTCACTGTAGTTAATTTCCCCTTGTTAATTTGTCTGGAGAATTCTGCTGCCAGGAATCTGAATTTAAATGTGGTTTAAGCTGTAGTCAGCCATTATCTTTTGCAGGGAAGAAGGTGGTGGTTTCTAAGCATTTAATATAAAAGATGAATTAACCCCTCTCTGGGGATATTGATTTCATAGACTAAACTCATATTTGTGAGACTGTAAACTTTCTGAAGTAGCTTGATATTTTTCGTTGTTCTTTCACAAGGGAAAAAGTAATTTCCTATGTTTGTTTTTTGTGGGACATGCAACAATGAGACGGGCATAATTAATCCTCACAAGAGAACGATATTTATGCCTATAAAAGCATTTGTATGCATTGCATATAAATTGCAGCGTGCCTTCAGGAAGGCTGCTTTACTGTTCCTGTAGTACAAATCTGTGTTGCCCTTTAAGGAATATCCATGGCTGGATATCAAGACTTGTATCTCTTACCAAACCAAATCTACCATCAGCTACTGCCTGGGAAAGAACCTGAAACCTTGACCTCCGTTTACCCATTTACAGAACAGGCTTAAAATATTTTATTGTTAAGGCAGTATAATATTAATCTTTAGCTTTCTTTCACTTTTAGCTAATCAGTCACCTTCTAAGAATTGTACACATGCTTACCTGTCACCATTTCCACTTATCCAAGATGAACACAATTCAACCTCCTATGACTCTGCGATCAGTAAGTATTTTTTGTCTGGAAATGGATACATGCCTATAATTTCAAGAAAGTATTTTGGGTGCTTCAGGATAAAACAGCCTTAACCCTCCATGTATTCTAGTAAAACTGGTTTTTGTTAAATAAATAATCACACGTGGAGATACATTGCATTTTTACTTTATGAGAAAGGCAGAAAAAGGTCTTGTTACTGCCTAAGTTTATTCAGCTACCTCAGATATGCTACACTGACCACTGGATGTGCCATCTTCTCTCCATTGTCCTTTTAGGGAGCTAAGGCACTGCAGTTACTCTAAACAATGTGTGCCATGCACAAATAATGTAACCTAAGTTTGTAGCAATGGGCAGTTTTGGTTTTTGAGCTAAGCTCTTTTAAAATACATATTTTTTCTCTATAATAGTTTAAAATACTTTCTATGTTAAACTGCAATATTAACACTAAGAAACTCTGTGCAGTAACAGGGATACATATGTATATACATTGAAGTTATGCAGTAATTGAAAATATTATGTTTGAATAATGCCTGGAAATCTGTTTTTATAACTCCACTTAAAAACATTGATCACATTTCATCAAATCAAGGACTTTATGCAAATATATTCGAAGTAAATCACTTCTGATACCTATTTCATATGACTCTAAATAACCAGCAACGTGTGGATGCTGCATATCTCTGAGCCTACTGACTCAATGATTAAGTGATCCCTTCCTGTTCTGAAGCTATAATTATGTCTTTGCTAACTTTGAAGCATTTTCAGAATCCAATTTTTCTGATACAGATGTGAAAACAAAATTAGTTGGAGTGATAGTGTTTCTGTTAATCTTTAGAAGTATTGAACTGTGTGTCCAGGCAGAATTCAGACCTCACCATTCCAAGCTCTGATCTGTAACTTGACAGCACATCTAGTTTATCATTTCATTTGAAAGTGGAAGAGTCACCAGCTCCTAATAATCTAGACAGAGTTTATATTCCACTGTTCACTCATACATTCACAAAAGATCTTTGAATTGTATTGCATGATTACACAGAAGTGGACAAACAAAGAATAAAGAAAGGAGAAGGAATATCATCAAAAATTTAATTAATTTTAGTTAATGTTTGCTGAAAGAACCACTGCTCAAATATAATTTTCTTATCTATATTTCATATTAGGAGATTAAAAATAGACAGGACTGTTCTATAGATGCTGGCCCAGGTATAGCATATTCAGATCCATTCCTGCTATATAAATAGATACAGTTGGATTGCTTTTGAGCTCATTAAAACTGAAAAGGGTGTTTTTAAATGTCTCCAGTTTGTTTTCAGCATCCAAGCTGAGTTATTTACTGGAGCAGGTATGCTTGTTCAAGCCTTTTTCACAACTTTTTTTGAAGGAGGTTATGCCATGATCTCTTCTGTTAGTCGAGAACTCATTTCTCCTTCAGTCTAGTTTGACAGTTCTACCCATGATATTTGGCAAACAAGTTTTTAAAATCTTGCTGCAACTGCAGTTGCTAAATTAAGAAATACTAGAAGGTTATCCTCCTTTTCTTGATTCTCAGTGGAGGAAATACTTCTATGTAAAAAACAGTGGCAAATGCCCTAGGTTTGGCTTTATGAAGAACAAGATTTCATAAACTATTTGAACATCCATTTGGCTACATCTAATACCTTACACCAACTAAAAGTAGAACAAATGGGCACCACCCAAAGATTGACATTATTGTCCCTTTTTTTGGTTCTGCTACTGTTTCTGGATACAATTTACCATTTTCATGGCTCATACCTTTTTCAACACCTTTGCTTTTGAGGATTAAACCCAGAAATCTTCCACACAGTGTATGACTGTGCTTTTAGCAAGTCCTTCAGGTCCTGCTTTAGTTAGGAGTGGATAAGAAGAAATATTCTGCCATCTGAAAAATAGTTTGCTCTTTCATAGGAAATAAGCAGCTGAATAAAAAGCTTTGAATTTCATTAGAAAAATAGAACATGTATGTACAGCACATTTTTTCTAGCAATCTCTAACTTTCTGTTAACAGAACTGTTAGTTTCTGAATAAGCAAAAGGATATGATTTCTTTTACAGAGTGGTTTATCTTAACCTAAAGCAGGTATCTGAATGAACTCAGGAAGCCTGTCCCTAGTGACTCTTTGTAGTGGTACGGTGGTTTATAGTGACAGCTATTGTAAAATGCAGCTTATTAAGTAGACTTCAACAGCACCTCATTGTATTGCCAGCACGTTCATTTATATGACGATTCACAAACATACATGCAACAGACTACAAGCTAGGAATAAAAAAAATATTAGCCCAGACAACAGAAGTGCCAGTTTAGTGCCTTCTGTGTTCTAAAATAAACATACATTTGTATAATTATAATAAGATTGGTTATTTCATCAGGCTATGTTGAAAACATAATAGTATAGTACTTAAATAAAAATTCCTTGCTAGCTAGATTAATGTATGCTATCACATCATTAGATCCTTTACACTGACTTTCAAGGACTATCACCTATTTATAAAACTCTCCCTTACTATAGGACAATACTAGGCTTGTTTTTGAAAAAATTTACAAAGTTCTTACTCATATAAGTAGTCCTATTGGCTATAGTAAGACTATTCCCAAGACAAAGAAGTGCAAGATCTAGCACTTACTGAAGTCATTAATTTTATTTTTCAGTTTCTTTTTTATCAACTTGATTTGGAAGTAAGCAATAGTTCCTTAACTGCTGTAAACTGCCCCAGCACCTTCTGAAGCTAAATTGGAAGCTATTTAATGGGGCTGCACTGACACATTATTTTAATACTCTGACTTGTAGTTGCTAGTACTTTTTTTTCACTGATCATCAGTATCTTAATTTGTCCAGTACTGGGCACAGTGCCAGCGTTTGAAGTAGTGCCTGGTATAGTAAAGAGTACAGAGTATTTATGGGGTTGGAGCAAAATTCTGGTTCAGCAACTATTACATCTTCAATGGTGTGATCAGATTTATTGGCATGTTTGCTACTGGGTTGAAATTAACTTAAAGTAATTTTTTTTCTTCCCTCCTTCCAATTATAAGTGGTGACATAGCACAGCTCAAATGGATCCAGTCAGTTAATACATGGCTCCGTGGCTGGTGCTACCACAATAACTTTGGGGGTTTTGATAATGGGATGGCCTACACAGCACTGGGACTACAGGCTTTGGATGGGAGCCACCTTTCCCAGAGGGTGAGGAGGGTGTTTGCCTGGGAGCTTGCAGGGCTTGTGGACAGGGCTTTAAACTAGATATGGAGGGGGACAACATCAAGCTAGTCTGTAACAAGCAGTGGGAAGACAGGTGTCAGGGGTCAGATCTTAGGGAGGATACCTCTCTAAAACACCTTGTAGGTAATAAAGGATCCACTGGGAAGATGATGCAACCAGCAGCCCAACTAAAGTGCCTTTACACTAACGCACGAAGCTTGGGTAACAAGCAGGAGGAACTGGAAGCTACCGTGCTACTGGAACGCGATGATCTTTGAAAAGTCACAGCAATCAGAAGAAGTCCCTGGTGACTGGAAGAAGGGTAACATTCTGCCCATGTTTAAAAAGGGCAGAAAAGATGACCCTGAGAACTACCAACCTGTCAGCCTCACCTCTGTGCCTGGGAAGATCATGGAACAGAACCTCCTAGAAGACATGCTAAAGCACATGGAGGATGGGGAGGTGATTAATGGCAGCCAGCATGGCTTCACCAGCGGCAAATCCTGTATGACCCACTTAGTGGCTTGCTGTGATGGGGTAACCACATCAGTGGACACAGGTAAACCGATGGATGCAATCTAGCTAGACTTCTGTAAAGCTTTTTTCATGGTCCTCCACAACATCCTCCTCTCTAAATTAGAGAGATATGGATTTGATGGGTGGATGGTATGGTGGATAAGAGACTGGTTGGATGGTCGTATTCAAAGAGTAGTGGTCAATGGCTCAAAGTCCGGATGGAGATCCATGACAAGGGGTGTCCCTCAGGCGTCCGTACTGGGACCAGTGCTGTTTAATGTCTTCATCAATGATATAGACAGTGAGATGGAGTGCATCCTCAGGAAGTTTGCTGATGACACCAAGCTTGATGGTGTAGTTGCCATAGTGGAAGGATGGGATGTCATCCAGAGGGACTTGGACAGGCTAGAGAAGCGGGCCTGTGAGAACCTCATGAGGTTCAACAGGGCCAAGTGCAAGGCCCTACACCTGGGTCGTGGCAATCCCCAATTTCAGTACATGGTGGGGGATGATGTGATTGAGGGTTGCACTGCAGAGAAGGATTTGGAGGTGCTGGTTGATGAGAAGCTTGACATGAGCCAGCAGTGTGCGCTCGCAGTCTACAGGGCCAACCATATCCTGGGCTGCATTAAAAGAAGTGTGGCCAGCAGGGAGAGGGAGGTGATTCTGCCCCTCTATCTCTCTCTTGTGAGACCTCATCTGCAGTACCATATCCAGTTCTGGAATCCTCAACGTAAGAAGGATATGGAGCTTTTCGACTGTGTCCAGAGGAGGACTACAAAGATGATCGAAGGGCTGGAGCACCTTCCCTATGAGGACAGGCTGAGAGAGTTGGGGTTGTTCAGCCTGGAGAAGAGAAGGCTCTGAGGAGATCTTACAGTGACCTTCCAGTACCTGAGGGGAGCCTACAGGAAAGCTGGAGAGGGACTATTCATAAGGGCTTGTGGTGACAGGACAAGGGGGAATGAGTATAAACTGGAAAGGGACAGCTTTAGACTAGACATAAGGAAGAATTTCTTCTCTATGAACATGGTGAGACACTGGAACAGGTTGCCAAGGGGAGTTGTGGCTGCCCCATCCCTGGAGGTGTTCAAGGCCAGGTTGGATGGGGCCTTGGGCAGCCTGAGCTGGTGGGATGTCTCTGCCCATGGCAAGGGTTTGGAACTAGGTGATCTTTAAGGTCCCTTCCAACCCTAACTATTCTGTGATTCTGTGATTCTGTGATTCTGTGATTCTGTGATTCTGTGATTCTGTGATTCTGTGATTCTAATCTAGAAAATATTAGCAATGAAGTCTGAAAAAAAATATTTTACAGTGAAATGTTAGCAGTAGCCTATTTCTAGGTTGAAAAAATGCTCTTATGTAATACAGGCACATAACTGTCCATGAGAGATTGTAAAACAGTATGTTTACTATGGGAGAACTCACCAGACACCAAGCAGTCATAAAGGAAGAAGTATTTAAAAAGCAATATATTCATGCTGTGAATATTGTATTTGTTTTATTGTTAAGGTTATTAAAGAAAAAGTATTACTACTAAGGAGTAGTAAAGGTTACTGAGTGAAATGGAGAGAAAATTTGTGAGGTTTACTCTTTTACCAAGTGTGCCTTCTACACTGCTGCTGAAATTCTGTAATCTCATTTACACTTGTTTATCTTCAGAGTAGATTTAGGGGAGTTCAGGCACTTCACCTTTCATTGTGTTTTATATTGTGTCTGGCATTTTGATACCTCTTGTCAAAAACAGTTTTATTTCTCTTGCATTAAATAGAGAGGTAAAAAATGACATGTTCAAGAAACAATCCACAATCAAATCACAGGAAGTGTTCACTTTAGGATGTAAGCTTGTGCATGAAAATTTAAGGAAACTTTTCCAAGTCATTTTACCTGTCCTTAGTCATGTTTATGTAGCATTGTATTCACATATGCTTCAAAAAAATTTTCAGCTTTGTAACGCTTAATAATTTGTATTTGGTATTGAATTCAATATTGAGTAGCTATGGGGGTTTTTTTGATAGGCCATAGAAAATGAGATTTTAAAACACTTAGAGTTGACAAGGACAATAAAATGTGTGGTTTGGTTCCATGAGCTTGGTGATAGCATCTACAATTGTAGATGGTGGTTGTATTGTGTCATTAGCTAACCTGTTCCTCAATAACCCATTATGGAGCTTCTGAGGTGTGCAACACAGCAAGCATACATTGTAGATGACATAGCTGTTTGACTTTGGCAAATATATTATTGCTTCTCTTTCATATCACGCACCAGTAACATCTTAAAATATGAAACTATGGCTTCATTTTATAATAAATTCTGGGATCTGTTATACTAGAAAAAGGAGCTTTTGATAGTTTTCATCCATATCTCCAAAATGTGATTCCTTACTCAAAACCAGATACTTCTAGTTTTCAGATGATGCACAAGTCATTCTATTTTGGAGGAATACACTGCCACTATAATATCCCCACAATATACAGGCTGAACAGTGCAAAGCTTTAAGACAAGCATATCATGTGTACTCCTGTTTTCCTCTCTGTACTATTTTATTTTTAAACTTGCCTGTCACTGCCAAGGCAAATGTCCCCATGAAGGGACAGCTTACCAAGACAAGTTACAGAACCTTCTGTTTAGCAATCTTGCAACAGAGATTCATGGTATCTAATGCTACAGAGAGGTTTACCCCAGACTGTGTGGTAGCACACATGTGTTTTTTTTCTTCTAGTGTAGGCAATACTTGGAATAATGCATGTTCTTGTGGTAGCTAACTCAAATATATCTGTGAAGTACCTTGCACAAGCAAGGATACTTCTTGTCATCTGGACTAGAACATGGGCTATCTTATCAACAGCCTTAGTGAGACTTGAAATGGTGCAAACTTGTCTTAGCACCTTGTATAGATACACTTAACTATTATTTCTTGAAACAGACTGCTTGAATCCCCTTTTCATAGGATATAAAGAAGCATAATTCAAAGCAGCATCTCCTGTTTTTTTCTGTCATGGATCACCTTATTCCCAGAACAGCAAAGTCTTCAGCTTGAAGAGTGAGCTCGTTCTTAGGAAGTTTTAATTTCAACCAGCTCTTTTGTGTTCATCTTTTGATGCCAGATAAAGCTAAATGATAACAGTAGGGCTGCATTTTAATGTTGAATGATTAGCTATGCAGGAACTGATCTTGCCCATTTAGGCAGAGGAGATGGGAAATGTGGTCTGAGGAAAAAAGGTCTGAATATGATATAAGTCAAGCCTTCTTTGCAGAAAAATGGTTGCTTTGTAACTCCCTTACTAAAGAAAAAGCCTAAATGCTCTTAGGATGTTTCTTCAGATCTGTGCCACAAATTACTTTAATGATTTACTGTCTTGCAGATTAGAGGAGATAGTCTTTTACTTGAAAAGCAGAAGATCTGGGATCATTGCAGACTTGTTATCTTTCAACTCTACTCTATTTTCAAATTGATGTTTAATGGCAGACTTAGCTGGCTAAACACATATTAGGATCATCAGAATTTATCTATGAACAAATAATTATTTCTAGAGAAATAGAATTGAATCTTATTTCAGGTGGTAGCTAGCTCAAATCAGTATTTCACATAGAGTACATAAAATAGTTATTCTGTTGGAGAACAGAAGCAGCTTTTCTCTTGTATAGTTACAGAGAGGTTTAAAAAAATACATCAATTACATTTGTACTCTTTTTCTGTTCAGTTTCCAGGAATATTTGAAGATATCAAGATTTTCAGATAAAATTTCACTAAAAGGAGACTTCAAATATTCCTGTATAAAAAGCAGATAATGAAACTGCATACTAATTTTGTAATGCTGGAGAAGCTTTTTTCCTCAACCATTCAGAAAATAGAAACATTGCTGTATGACTTAGGTGACTAACCATAATGATATGAACAAAGCTTTTTCAAGGTTCGTTTTGGCCAATGTGTCCTATTATGTAGCATGACTTTGAAGTATCTTGGGCCATCCATGTAAAAGAGCTGGGTGGTTATAGACTGATTTAGCAGTGTTAGGTTTTAAATGAGGAAGTAATGTCCCATGGACTTGGGGACTGCAGTCAAGCTTAGCAAAGTAGCCCCATGAGTAAAATTAAATGAAATTGCTTTAGAGACCCAAGACTGAAGGACTTGGAGATTTACCTTTCTAGGTCTCCATTCACTGCCCATTTGCATGAAGTGAATCACTTTACCTTTAAAAAGGTGCCTAAATCCCTTAAGAAGTAGAGTACTTAAAACAGAACACACACATAACTGCTTTGCTGACCCACAGGCAGATTTCTGACCTAATATTTCTGTGTTTGGTTTTTTTATATGTGACAAGAAGACTTGTATTGGATACCAAGCAAAAAAACAAACAAACAAAAAACCCAAAAAAAACCCCTTCTGCTAGTTACTTTCAGACACACGGATCCTTTCAATGCCCAAATCTGCTGTTATGTGTGACAGAAAATTATGTCTATGAATGTTTGCCTGGATTAAAAAGGATATTATTTAAAAAGTGTGGCTAATGTCATGTGGTGAACATAATCTAGCTGATACATTTACAAGGCTGATAGAAAGAAGATAGTGTATACTTTAACATAGATTAAGGTGGTCAAGTTAAAAACTATAGATTTTTGGAACATATTAGTGGGAAGCACAAGCTGGTAATGTCTAGTGCACCTTCAGATATCAGATAAAAGCAAACCCAAATTATTTAGGAATAGCTGACTGCATGAATTTGAAATTTTCAGGATATGAATGAATATAATAGTTGCTTAGTTGTGTTATGCCATAACAGTGAGTAGGTGCTGTCAAATGATAAGTGGCAGTTTCTTTTGTGATTCACTTTTCCTGGCTTGCCAGCTGGCTTATATGCTTTCCCTCAGTTGGGTGGAAATGTTTTTCACTGACTGAATTGTCAGTGCTTCAAGATTTTCAGATCTGATGATGGAAATCTTTGCAACTCATAATTTTACTAATGGGTTGTGTTAATGTACCAATTTTTAAATTCATGGGAGAAAATTTATGTCACTTTTGTAGCATTTGTAAAATGATGACTTTGTTAAATGGATGTGCAATTAACCAGCTAAAAAATAATTGTTAGAAAGACTCTTTTGGCCAGAGTATGTCACAAAACTCTCGGCTCATTTATCACCAGCTGCATCCATTAATTCAGCACTGTTTGGCACTGTCTAACATAGGCTTCTGAGACATCACATTTTAAGTCTGATAAAATATAAAGAGCTTTAGAGCAGGAATAGTTGGTTTAAAATACTTAGCTTTTTCAGAAACCTGGGGTTTTTTTGCGTTGTCCTCCCTCCTGCTTTAGATGTCCATATTTTGAATATGATTATGTGCAAGGAGAGTTATTCAGTTGTAAATCGCAGAGAACTTACAGATTGCTGTTGGTGACATGGTCTGAGCACTGAGAATGTCAAGATGTTGCAGGTCTCTGCTTCTCCCACACAACTTCGGTAAAACAATTGTTTCCTGTCAGTCCAATCATTTATCCCAAAGAATCATTGCTCCAGGTTTTATGTACCATTTTCTAAAGAGTATAATTTTGGTCTAGTCACTATCTTACAAGTCACTGCTAAATATGAAGCAGACTTAATTCATGGTAATCTCTTTTCCATGATTATCAGATATGGACTGGCATTCAAACCTAATTTGGTCCACATGATACATAATGTATATGCACAATAGAATGAATGTTTAATTTGTTAATAAGGCAAGTGAAAAGACAAGAGGAAAAGAAAAATCTTTGTCAGCCTAATATGTCACTTTTTTAAGTTCTACAAACTTTTGTATTCTTTTTTTTCCTTCTTCCCTTTCTCTAGTTTATCGAGGTTTCTGGACAGTTCTTATGCTCCTGGGAGTGCTCACTGTTGTGATGGCTAGTTTCATCATCATCTGTGCAGCTCCTTTTGCAAGCCACATTCTGTACAAAGCAGGAGG
Organism: Clamator glandarius; assembly: GCA_033459285.1. Taxonomy (NCBI): domain Eukaryota; kingdom Metazoa; phylum Chordata; class Aves; order Cuculiformes; family Cuculidae; genus Clamator; species Clamator glandarius. Next base: position 3,115,328 of record JAUNZM010000254.1, read on the forward strand.
AGGCTTTCTCATCATTGCTGGTGGGTATACTGTTTGCTCAGTCAATTAAATAATGGAAAGGATGAGATATATCTTCTATTTTCCTTGACCGAATATTATATTAATCATGGAAAGAAGGCACATATGCTTCTACTCTTTGGCTTGTGGAGTGCCTGCCTTGGAGACAATTCTTTCCACACTTATTTAGTCATGAAAGTATTCTAAAAGCTACTTCAGGGTAAGGTAAAAGCAATCCAGGACAAGTCGTGGAATTACACCGCAATTGCAGTCTATATTTTTAGCAGGAAAAAGAATGCTTTCATATAGGATTCTCACAGGGCTTTAGCTAAGGAGCGAGTTTTTTTAATCAGTGACACAAAAGATGATTATGGTGGGCACAAAAGAAGTTGGAAGACAGAGCACATTTGCATGACCAATATAGAAGAAATGCTTTGGACGTGATTGGAGTGCACAGAATAGTTGTCACATAGTACAGTGGGAACTCTAAACTTCTGTGAAAGAAAGATAACAACTAGTTGAATTCCCTCCATCCCTGTAACCCACATGTACTATGGCTATGGAGGATGTACTCTCCCGGGATTTGGCTGTTAGAGGTATCTCTCTGGAACACAGTCCTGTTAACCTTGAAAAGTTTGGGAAGACATCACACTGGTGTGTGAGATACAGTTGTGTGTGATGTAAAAGATAGTATGTGCTCAATCAGGGTTCTTTGGATCAAGTCTGGTGTGAGGCAGCCCTGTGAAAATGATTTTTCACAGGGCAGAGCCAGTCCTGTCAGAACCAGAAGGCCTGTGCTCTCTTTCTGTTTCTGTTACTGACCTTCTGACCTTGCTTACCCACTTTAGTCACAGCTCTTCATGGCAGCTAGTGATCATTATCGCCTTTTAAAATACCCTCAGTGAAGTGTAGGAAGTATTTTATAATATTTTTTTCTGAAAAAAAAATCCTGCATACTTGCGTTTGATCCCTTGAGAATTGCTCCTCCACACTTTAAAAAGACATAAAAATATATTCATAGTCTAATGGAAATCTAAGATATTTCAGTGCTTTTTGTCACTAATTTGCAAGGGAAGAGCCCATGCGAGTTGTGCTCTTTTCCTGCATTTCTAATCTGTGAAAAAAACCTTCAGCTGCCACTAGAAAGCAGCAGAGGCTGTTAGAGAGGAAAAAGACACTTGAAAGACACCAGGAACTGATTTGCAGAACTGCGAAGTGACATGTGTGTTCACTGAGTCAGTTCGTCTGCCCTCATTTAAGCAGGAGAAAGTTAGAGGCCCAAGTCTGCACTAGTCTCCTTGGCTTCCTCAGGAGGCCTGTAGGAGGCAATAACATTCATTGGCAGTCAAAACAGTAGGTATGTAAGACGTTCCTCCCAGCTGGGGATTCATTTCATCCTGAAAGAGGGGGCTAATTGGATCATATGAATGTGCTATGGAAGAAACCTACCCCTCTATTTCCTTTACTGAGAGAATCCAGAGAGACTAGTTTTTCATGTGTGTGAAGTTAAATGTGCTTCATTATCCTAATGTGTAACCTTGAACCTGTCTCTTTGCCCTTTTCACCCTTTAAACCTATAGAGCAGATGTTCTTCAAGGGAAAACCTGATGTTTTACTCTCCATACATGTAGTATCTTTCAACTTCAAGACTGTTCTCAATCAGGGCTTCAGAGGACATTTGTGTTATTTTTACTTTTACCATTATTGGTGTTGAAAAGCATAGATATTTAGCAAAATTCTGCTATGATTTGCCAAAATGTAGTGGTGTTAGCAGAGTATAGGACCCTAGGGCAATTAGGCTTCCACAAGACATTTTGGCTTGAGCAGGGGGAGACAGTTCCTGACCAAGCTCTTCCATACCTACTCCCAGTCTCATCAATAGGGCAGGTCTGCTTGGTGAAGGTACTTACTATAAATATCATTATCTGATCCAACACTTCAGATCACCTTCAAAAATGTTAAAAATGTTTGTTGCTCTAAGCTATTCTCACAACTACTCCTGTAGCCAAGGTGAGGTTTTAATTATATCATGAAATAAATTCATGCTGGTGGGGATGACCATACTGACATATGGAAGACCTTATAAATACTTGGCATTGTCAGTATTTAAAGCTATATACTGTGGGATGTCTTGGACGGCAACTAAGTTTCCTGTGGTGTTACTGATCAACAGCCCATCATGTTAAACAAAGAGTAGAAGTGGTTCTTAGCCCCAAAGGTGTAATAGTATGGAATTGCTCTCCTTTCAACAGAAGTTCCTCACAGTAGTTAATATCCTAAATCTAGGATAACTTAGGGGCAGAGCAAGATAAGGCACAACCTGGTGCAGAAGAGGAGTGTTTTAGCCTGCCTCTAGAAGGCAAGGTGGTGTGCTCTACTGTGTTCCCTGCTGCCTTGACCCCTTCCTTTATTCATCTCCTCTAGGACTAGCAAGCCTGTTAGTTTATTGCCTCCCAAAGATAAACAGGAGATCAAAAGTGAGAGCAATGAGAAGTAGTACATAATTACCACTCATACCAGTGTAAGGTCAGGATGCAGCCAGGATGTGCATCTATTTAAACACAAACCTAATGGGAAAATTAAAAGTTATAATGTGTCGTGGATCACAGGTGAAGTTAAGAGTTCTTGTAAGACAGAAACCAGCATATTGAAGTAAAAAAGGAATTATATACATTGTTTTGAAAGGGCCTGGATGCTGTCTTACCACAAAGTTCAAGTAGCTGTTATACTGCAAGATATAGTAAACTTCTGAGAAGGTAGTTAGACAAGGTGGTTATTTAGTGGAACTTTGGAAAAAAATAGGAAGATTAGTCATTTTCCTCCTTACATATGTCTTTGAATAAAACTATTAGATGAAGCAGTTTTACTATCTGCTATTGGACTGAAGTATCTGTATCTTCTTGCGACCTTAACTGATAAATTATATAGCAGATAAAAGCTTTGCTTCAGCTAAAGAAAATAGCTTGTAGAATGGTCTGCTGTGCCTTCCTGGGGTTCAGAGAGCAGCAGAAGTTGTTCTTGGAACTGGGATTCATGCCAACCATTTAGCCATCCAAAACCTAAATGTATGAACCAACTACTTAAACTTTTAGTGTCAGTTTTAAGAAACACACTTTCAAAGGGACAATTCACCTTACCTGTGCTAAGGCGGATAGATTTAATTTCCGGAGGACTGATGGGAGGACCCTAAACAGAGATCCTGAGTGACATAGAATAAGAATAAGTTGGAAAGGACCTCTTGTGGCAATCAAGTGTGACCTAGCTTTCCAAGCAGGGCTGTCTTCAAAGTTAGATCAGGCAGCTCAGTCTTATTCACAAGTTTCAAAAATCTCCAATAATTGATATTCCACAGCATATTTGAGAACTTGTCCCATTTTGACCAACTTTATTGTGAAAAATGTTTCTTTAACTTCTATGCACCTGAAGTTGCCCTCGTTGCAGCTTGTAACCACTGTGTCTCATTCTTCCAGTATGCACATCTCCGAAGAGTCTATCCGTATCATCTCTGTCACTCCATTTAGAAAGATGGAGATGGTTTTCTCCTGCAGACTATAATTCCCCAGCTTGGTCAGCCTCTTCTTGCCATCCATTCCCCTAAGCATCTTGATAGTCATCACCTCTATTTATTGATATCTCTCTTTCACCAAGGGCCCTGAAAGTGGACATAATATTCCAGATGCGATGTTAAAAGTTATGAGTAAAAGGAGATAATATTATTTCCAAACCTGCTGACTGTGTTCTTGCTGATGCAGCTCTGTATAAGCTTAACTTTCTTTTCTGATAGACCTGCTTGAACTCTTTCACACTGAGAGGGCCCATTCTTGTACTTTAAGGAAGTTTCCCGTGAGGAACAAACAGTTCTCCTGGGATCCTTTGCCCTTCAAGGCATCCTTTGTTCTCCAGGGCAGCCTTTGCCCTTCAAGGCAGCCTCCTTTGGGATCCTGCCTATCACTTCTCTCTGAACAGGCTGAAGTTTGTTCTGCTGAAGTTCCAGGTCTTTATAATCTCCCACTCACCTTCTGTATTCCTCGTAGGATACCAAACTTTGCTACTTCAGGGGCATTATAATCACAGCTAACACCATCCATCGTATTCCTGATCAGTTTTTCCTTATTTGTTAGCATCAGGTCCAGCAAAGCACTTCCATCAGCTGGTCTGTTCCACATCTGTTTCAAAAAGTTGTCCTTGATGCAGTCAAATACCTACCTCCAACATTGCTTGCTGTCTGCAATGTTGCTTTTCTAGAAGATATTTGGGTGGCTGAGTCACTTGTGAGAACCAGAAACCGTAACAATTTTCCAAGTCCACTTCCTCTTCTTGATTGGGTGGCGTGTAACAGATGCCCAACATGATCACACCCTTTACATCTGCCTTGTTAATCATAACATATAGGCTCCTGTCACTGAGAAGATCTCTGTCCATTCAAGAAATTTCTTTGTGCAGACTGCAGCCATACCACCCCATTTTAACTGCCTGTTCTTAAAGACCCTGCATCCATCCAGCAAAACATTCCAATCAAACAAGACGTCTCATGGGTGGCATCATACATCATCCAGTGACAGCATGAACTTGAATTCTTCCTGTGTTATCCCTGCACTGAATTAATTAATTCATGCATTTTAGATGGGCTTTCAGTTGTACTGCTTTCTCAGTGTAAGTGAATGAGCCTCTGTCATTGCTCTGTCCCATGCATATGCTTTCCATTCCATTCCCTACCCCCTGTTTATATGGAAGTTTAGATGTCCATCTGATGGACCTTGCCTCTCCCTAGAAGTCCTCTTACCTCAAAGAGGTCACAGAAGCCAAAGCCCTGCTCTCCACACTAACAACAAAGCTAGGAGCTGATGCAAGTTTAAACCAACTTTTGTACAGTTTTTATCCTTTGAGACCATCATCACCTGGACCCCCATGGCCTTACTTCTCACTCTCAGAGCCCTGTAATTACGAAATCAAGGATTCAAGGTCTCTCTGCCAGCATCACTGGTGCCCATGTGGATGAACTGCAGAGAGTCTCCAAGGGCCAAAGGGAGCCTCAGAAGCCTCTACACAGTGTTGCGTATCTGGGGCCCAGAACAGCAATGAACCTACCCACAGACCAATTCCGATGTCTGATCTGTGGCAGAGTCACACACTTTCCTTTTTTTCTTCCTGATCTTAAAGAAAGGCTGCTCACTTGTCTTGAGTGGTGTAGCTGAACTATCACGAATGGAGGGGTACAGACAATTCTTATTATTGGTGACAGCTTACTGACTAGTAGCTTCCCCTATGACACTATGTAACTACATTAACTACCTGAGGCTGCAGGTATTACTACAGATGCTACATCTGTGGGGAAGAAGTGCATTATCAGTTCAATGATACTACAGTCAGTGACTTGAGTGATGTGGTTGCAGCCTCACCTCATTGCCTACAGTATCAGGTGATGGACTGAAAGTAGCTATAGTAGTGTAGATGGTAAGAAGCCTTATAGTTGCTTCAAAGGTCATAGGAAAACAAGGGAAAACTGCCATAAAATAGTTACCTAGTGCAGCCTTCAATAAAGTCCATAATTGCATTGGGCTTTCTGCCTGAATGGTGGGAAAAGCTGTCCTCTTGTACTGATGTCAAACAAGTAAGTCTTGCATGGAGCATTACAGAATCACACCCTTGTGAAGAACCAAGATTTGAAGTACGACTGCTGCTTCCTGCCAAAAGAATGAAAAAAACTGATATTTTATTTCCAGCTCCTAAATGAGGACAAAAGTGTGTCTTCAGAACTATATGCCAACTCCCATAACTCTTAAGTGGGATCCTCGGCATGAACTTCAGAGTGGAATGTCAACCACGCTTTTTAAATAAAGGTCATGAGAGGCCAAGGTAGGTAGTAGAATCTGTAATAAGAAGGACAGAAAAATGCAGTTGAAAAAAGAAAATACACACACATAACATATTTTCCTCAAGTGAGATAAAGAGTTCTAAACTTCTAGGCACAAGTAAAAAGCTCACATCATTCTTTCCAGCACCTGTTGTCTTGGTGTCTGCATAGTGAAAGATTCATGACATAAACAACCATTCACCATTGACAAGTGAAAGGCATTTCTGTGTGGGAAGAATAAGTACTAAAGGCCAGCAAACTGCTTCTTGAATTCATAGACATTTTTAAAGGTTCTGTATTCTTTCCCTCTGCAATATGCACAAGTATTTGTTTGAAAGAAATTCAAAAGGATAAATGGAAAAGACAGAAGAGAGTGACCTCAGAGAAGTCCATGTCTTATCACACTGCACAGAGCTGTGTATCAAACATGTGTGTTCTTAAAAAATGCAAAATGGAAAAAAAAGAAAGAAAAAGGAGGAGGAGGGAAGTATTTATTTGTCTTAATCTCTCTCAGACATATTTCATGTTCTAGGAATAATTTCCCCAGTCATTCCTGATTCATGCAACTGTTGTTTTATCTTACATTCACTAAAAGGCAAGGGCAAATGGACACTCGTACACTATGCAAAAGGTCTAAGTGCTGAAAATGTAGAAATACATCATAGCACACATTATTCCTAAAAATATTTGCTTCATGAAATGGTGAATGTTTTTTTCATCCTCAGTAATTTTGCTTTGGAGCTTGGTTGTGGGAGTTCACGACATTCAAAACAGTCAGTGCAAGAATGCAGGAACAGATTTCCCAGAATAATCATATATTTGTTCTAGTATATTTTCCTCCATAATGAACAGGCATTCCTATTATACTTGTAATGGATGCTTTCACAACTTTTACTGGCATGACTAATATTCTGAAGAAAAGAGACAGGCTATTGAGGCAAACCTAGGGATATAGAAATAGAATGGAACAGCAGTGGTGTAGTTACATGAATAGAGGAATACTCCCCATTGTCTTCCATAGGCAGCCTAACTTTATCTAAGAAAATACTCTCCAGTGGTTAAAGAGTTTAGATTCTGACCTCTCTTCAGTTTTCCATGGGCTTTCCCGATGGTTCTGAGTTACTAGTATTCCAGAGACTGTACAACATTCTTCAGAACCAAGTCCAAATCTTGTGACTGAGGGTGAGGTAAAGAAATAGGCTAATCTAAAACTTTTTGCAATATACAATTTTCTTCAAAAACAGCATATTCCCTATATATAAATGGAGGAAATGAGATTTTGCAGTGGTGGGGGCTAGCTTAAAACACTTGGGCAAACCAAGATAGGTGACTGCTTAGTAAGATTTTGTGTTGCCTTTGGTTCAATGCCTTCACTTTTTTTTAAGTACGCTTCACTGAATGGTACTTCACTGACTGGTATAAATAACCAAGACAGAATGTTGCAGAAATAGTGTAGATTTACGCATGAAGTAGAAGGATGGAGAGGCTGAAGACTTTTATTTAATAGCAACTCTGTTACGGTATGTGTTATGTGCTAAGCAAATCTGCCTTGGCTTTGAGGAGCAAAACTACTTTGAAATCCAGAGTCAAGAGCAAAGCTTGGGCACGTAGAACCTCTGAATATCAGGTTACTTGTTTCTGTGTGTCATTTTTCTTTCTACAAAATGGAGATATAGCCAGCTTTTGTTCTGTATTTTTGTAAAAAACATATTAAGTGCTGATTGTTATTTGACGTGACTGTTACAGCTCATAATACATAGACCAAATTGATATCTTGAGGCCAAAATACTTCACATGTTATGTGAAGTATGTGAATTTTACATGCTTTGCAGTCCACTGAACAAATTGTACTCTGTTCTTGATACTGCTTTCCGATCAAACCTTTTCTGAACCTTTACAATTCCTCCATTTTGTTAAAATAAGATGCACGAACATGAAGCCATATCATCTGAAAATAAACAGTATTCTTTTGGAATCTAACAACCAGATAAATATTTAAGCTCCAGTAACCATTCATTAAGCTCATAACTTGCCTTTGAATCAAGTATTTTGATGCAATCTGTGACTGCCAAGAGGAAAAACCTTTCAGTCAAAGAGACTTGCACATGTGCTTGAATTTAAGCACAATCTGAAGCTCTTAATGGATAGGAAGGAACTAATGCCTTTGGCCCTAAACATCAAACATTTTAAATAGGTGCATTAGTGATCATAGAAGTACAAGACCTGCTTCCCTGCTCTCACTGCTTCTAATGTACTCTAGCATCTTAGGAAACAGGACCAAAGAGACAAAACAGAGGGTCTATTAAGAAATGCTTCTGTTTTCTTTTTCTTGTCTGTGAGCATTTGTAACATAGAGGATCTTCAGTAAACTCCTGTGAAAGTGCTTAAGTCCCATGAAATTGTAAGTGTGTGAAAATTTAAAAAAAGGAGCACTAATGAATGAAATGCTGTTGGAGACAAAAGGACATGGTTAGTTTTTACTTAGCTTGATTCTACCGTTCAAGACATCTCTTGAATACACTAAGCAATATACCTACTAATTAGCCTCCATTAGCAGATAGTGAGAACCTTTAAATACTCCTTTAGTGCCTTAATTAACTAAGAAGGTTTACATATTCTCCCTTTCTTTTTCTTCTCTTTTAAAGAAGGACATTTATCTCTGCTTGACATGCATTTCTTCAGCGAATTTCCATACCCAACAATTTGCCACACGCAGGTATTAATAGCTTGTTGAGAAATCACGCAATGGATTTTAGCACCCCTGAAGTTGTTTTACTGCTGGTAGCACTGGCTTGCAATTTTGCACCTACGTGGAGTTGACTCTAGTTTAACTAGCTAGAAGGTGTTGCTTGAGACTGCCCAAAGAGCAGCGGGTGCCCATTTTGAGATTAAAGCCTTTCAGACAGAGTCTTGGTTTAATGGCAGATGCTTCTGACTAACTGGGCTCCATAACTTTGTGTCTGCCCAGGGAGCCAGAGGTCAAAAGCGTTCCAGATGTCCAAGGCCTGGTTGCACTTACCTGTCGTTACAGTAAGAGAGTAGACATCAGTACTTTTTGTGATTATTATTGGTTTGGACTAAGTTTGCTCAGATGCAGAGAATAAGTAGAAGACTACAGATATTTGAAGAAGTACAGGCACAGCTATCTGAAGAGGTAAATTCCAATGCTCCACATAGATTTTGCCATTTTATCAATGTATCTTTCCAAAACTTTGGGCTATATATTTTTTTAATTGCAATTTTGAAACCCTGAACAAACTCTATGTCTTTAATAACTCCATTTATAAATTTGCCCTTGAATCTTTTTACCTCAAAAGTTACTGCCTCTGTGTGGTTCTAATTTTGCTGTGTTGCCCATGTTATCTGTAATCCTTAGATATTCTGTTATAGGAATCGTCTGCTCAATTTGACCTATATTTGGAGAGTCTTCAATTTAATTTTTTATTCTTTATGTCTAGCTCTAAAGTGACTCTTCTCTCTAATTGTTTAACCAGTTGTATATTGAATACTATTGCATGCACTAAATTCAATCAAAACTGAGTTTACTTCAGCAAAATACTTTCAAAATGGAATTTATGCCTTTTAGAATTGTGTTGGGTTTTTTTTAAGCTTTGTTCTAAATTTAAGCCCTAGCAAAAAAAATGTAGTCCTGGAAGAATATTTCATAGACAGGAAATGTGTCTGTGTCCTTCTTTTAGTTCTTCTCCATTCTTTTAGCCTCAGAAAAAGTTGCAGGTCCTTTGGGATTTTCAGTCACATTTTGATTATGCCTCAGGTTAACTACTCCAGCTCATGTTTTTAGTCTTCAAAAAGTAGTTCTTGTAAGCATTGAGTTGTGAGCTCTTATCTGTCAGGTGTTCAGGATGCCCAGAATGCACAGTTATTACATTTTGACAATAAAGTACCAGCGAGAATGTCACTAGATCACCAATTTAAACTGCTGCAGCTAACCTTTCTGATTTTGCCTGAAGCAAATGAGGGAGTGATGACAAGAGTTGGTCCTTGCTAAGTGAGTAGGAAGGGCGGGAGAAGGAGGTGTTGAGACAGCATCTCAAGGTGGGGATGGGAAACGGTAGCCATGAAAGATTACCAGAACAGTTGGGTCTGGAAGCAAATGCCTGTCCGTGGGTGCTTACCAAATGCATTTGTGGGTTTGGCCATAAGGGCTGCACTGTAACTATTTAGGAGGATCAGGAAGCCACTGAAAATACCTTTGACTATGTGGCTCTACAACATCTAGACTCAAGTTTGGTAATAAGTGTTCTGAGGAGTATACGCTCACTTGTGGTTTTAATGAGACACCTAAACATCCTAGGATAAAAACATGATAGGGTGGTGTCCCCTAAATATTTAAATGTTGGAATAGATAGTCCTGCTGCTGTAACTACTGTGACAGCTGGAGCTTAGGGAATAAGTGGGTACAGGCTGGAGCATGCAAAAAATTCAGACTTGTGCCCTCAGTTTTCTAGCATATCTTCTGCTGGAGCATCTGTGCTGCAGGCTTGCATTTCTCAAGTGTTCACATTCCTTGAAAGTGAAATGAAATATTAGGAATGCAACTGATGCTTTGGAAAGTACTTTCTTCTTGTATCTCCTTCTGGCATATAGTAACAAAAGATTAACAAAGTTTGCAGGGATATGCACTGCTATTACTATCATGTATAAACTTTCCAAAGGCCTTTCAGAGGAGTGGTTGAGGAAAGGTGGTGAATTATGTGGTGGATTAATTCCAGGAAACTGTTGTATCCAATCTGAGGTTGATACTAATAGCCTCCTTCATAGCTATTATTTCATAGTTATTGGATTTTGTTCCTGTACGAGGAACTTCTTTTCTAATGTGGATGATTTTGCACTAAATACATCTGAAATTTTCTGCAAAACATTTGAGCAGAATACTCTGAAGGCAGTATGGTCCAAACAAAGCCCTTTTCATAAGAAAAAAGAAGCAAATATAGAGAGGTGAGGATGACAGAAAAATTTTTCACCCCTTTCCATCCAAACAAACCGTGATAGAAACAATGTCAGAGTCTGGGAAACAAAGGTAGATAATTTTTTTCAGGTTGTTCAGTCCTGACCCCCGTCCTTCACCCTCTCTTGCCTCCTGGATTCAAAATAATAAACACCTGCCTAAATTTTGTCCCTAAACACACCTGTGTTTCAGTCTACTTACTAAACCCAGATATATCCTTTGTCATGGGAGTACACCTTTCAGTGCAACTCAGAAGCAAGATGTAGGTAGTGTTTGTTAGAAGATGCTAAAGGCAAAAAGGAGCCAGTGGTGCCTTGTACACAGGACCTCAAGCACTGATGGGTTTCTAGGTATTACAATAAATGCACCCAGCGTTTGTCTCACTCTTTGATATTAAAACCGACTGTTTCTTTTCCAGGTGTCTTGTTTTCACTGGTAGTCGTGATGTATGTCATCTGGGTCCAGGCGATGGCTGATCTGGAAAACTACACAAACATGAAAAGAATGGATTGCCCAGACTTTACTGTTTATGTACGTTATGGCTGGTCTTTTATGGTGGCTCCTATAGGAGTATTTTTTGCTTTATTAGCAGGAATGTTGTTCTTGTTGGTAGGGCGTGCCATTTATTTACACTCAGACTAGTCGTATACTGCTGAAGGGAATACAGGAATTCTAGTGAAACTTCATGACAGTTGTTAACTGGAACACAATTTTGTACATTATCACCATTATGTCAATCTTAAGTGTGCAGGCAGACTCCTGGAAGTTCTTCTGTTACTTGTTTAAGGGTAAACGACACAAAAATCAATACATGAAGAAACCACCTTGAGTCCCAACTAGATGTTTTTGATTCTTTACAAAATACACACACAGTTCTCCGTATTGTACTATTAGCAGTATTTTTGCAGTTTTGCAGGCAGGGGAAGGCAAAAATTTTCTGCAGCCAAAAGCCCAGCACCAAGTGGGACAAATCAACATTTTATGCATTTTCCTTTTAGCATTTACTTTGTGCTTCTGCTTGTGGAGGATGGTACAAAGTGGAGGAGAAAACAAATATTCATGCACAGTAATTCAATCTACCCCCCCTTCTCTTTCCCACTATTTGCCTTAGCTTTAATACATGCAGTCATGTCTATACTTTATAAAAACAGAGTGCAGTTGTTCATACAGCATCCATGGAGAGAGGATGTGAGAGAAGACAATTGCTGTGAACAGTGACCTGGTGCTAGTCCATACATGTAGCAGCTTGACTGCTCCTGTTACCTCTTTTCTGTAAGCGTTTGAAAGCTGTATACTTCTGTATTCCAAAATCTGTGTTTGTTGCATGATTCTGTAAGCCAAAATGCTGTAGTTAAATCACTAACTGAAGTTATGCCAAAATGGTACTTTGAATTCTAGCATTAATATTTTAATCAAGTTTTAACCCTTTTATTTTTTGATGGAATAACTGGCTCCTCCAACAAAAATTTTCCTGGTTGTGTAAAATGACTTGTTTATTAAAAAAAGGTTTATTATGAAGGCCATATCTAGGACATTAAAATGTATGTTTTATATAGCCTTGATTTTCCCAAATATTAAAAATCTGCATTACAGTCCAAATCCAGCTTGCCTACTAGTCATCCCAGGGAAAGCAATGAGCCTAGCTAAGACAACAGGGGAGATGGACTTAGATCTGTATTATAGGAGTGGCTGGTCTTCTGTGCGCATATGTGTGTGTGTGCATGTGTTTGGAAGATGGGGTGAGGGTGGGACTCTATGCATGGTATGGAAAAGATGGGATGGAGTTTTAACAGTGGGGAAACTTTGTCTGGCATTGGGCCCAAGCTGAAATTAAATCCATCTGAGGGTGAGTTGGTTTTCACTTTGTAACTCAATGCAGAATAATTTGGGACTGCATGTTGGTTTCTTTTTGTTCATAATGCTTAATGTCACAACTGTTATGAATACTGAAAGCATCTCTAAGAGGCAGGAAAGGAGTGCCCACCTAGAAGATGTGTTGTGGTGGGCCATTTCAGGAGCTTTTGTGATTGGAAGCTTTCCAGCCTTCCCTGCTACTTATTTATTTTTCCATCATCAAGATTAGCTTTATACATTATAGAACAGGGAGACAACAAGTTTGAGGGGTAAGGGAGATGGGACTATGAGGTTTGGAATAATTACCAAATCACAGGAGTATTTTTATTGGCAGCTAACATGGTGGTTTTAATTACTGTGTTAGAATTTTAGCCAAATATCCATAAGCATACATATGAACTCCATATAAATTATATCCATCCGGAGAGCATTATGGTTACACCATAATGCCCTTGTTAGTCAGGAAATGCTGAAATTAACCCTGCTCCTTGTGCATATGGTATTATATTGCTGCCCTTAATTACACAATCACACACTGTTTCTCAAATAATAAAATCTGTTGGTATTTACCCCCTTTACGGTCTAGCATACCCACTGGTAATTGTGGAGGTAAATTCAATAATCAAGAGTTATTTGACTAAGTACCCCTCCAAAACTCTATCTGCTTCTCTGCAGGGAAGAGTCCTCCACAAGAGCTTAGATGGGGGCGATGCACTTGAGCCACTTTCTTGCAGCTTTTAGAATCTGGAGGAATTGGGAGGTGCCTCAGAGCTGGACTTCTTCCAGCAAACCTAACCATGTGTGCAGCAGCAACTAATATACTCTGCAAGGAATGAGCCAAGGGCTCCCGTGGAGCCCTTAATGCAGCCCATGTGCATCTTCAGAACTCTCTCCATTATGCAGCTAAATTAGTTACACTCCTGTGTGCAAGGCAGCCTCTCTTGAAGGCAACGTTTTGGAAGAGATTGTGGATGTAATGGCTGTTGAAGATCCAAGGTGTTTCTGAGGGTTCCCTTAGAAATTTCAGGAAATCTTTCTTGCATCAGTAGAAATTGTGTGAACACTCATAAATTCTTCACTTAAATCCACAGTTTTTGCGATAGTCTGTAGCTTTATCAGTTTGCTTTAATTGGATGCCACCACCTTCTCCTAATGGCAGAGCTGAGAGTCAGATTCCTTCTGAAAGGATGAGGACAGGTTGCTTGTTCCCTCCAAAACATGCATGTAGGTAGGCACACGTTGTGTAATAAGTAACTACTGCAAACCAAGGAATGGTGGTGAAGGTGGGGAGGAGGCATTTCTATATGGATGTTACATAAAAACACAGTCTAATTCTTATTCTGCTTTCATTAAAGAACCATGTGCAGGGGAATGGGTTTGTAAGAACATGGGGAAGACAAGCCAGCTAAAGAGAGTCACTCCATGGCATTGTTCCAGATATGCTTTTGTCTAGAAAATCCTTGGTGGCAATACAGGGATTTTCATTATTAGAGCTAAGCACAAGATTGTAAAGGGGATTAAATGCTGTAATCAAAATTTTCTGTGAAGTTGGTCGTAGAACTGTGTTTCACAGGAATCTGTAGGGTTTGGGGTTTTTCTTTTTTTTATTGCTCGTGGTCAGATTGAAAGAGAAGAGTTTTGTGGGTTTTTTTTTTTTTTTTTTTTAAGTAACATGTTTGGAAAAGTGATGGTAAAAGGAACAGCTATCTAAAACACATTTTCTGATTACTTTCAATCTGACAATCACCCACTTGGCCATTGCAAACATGGTAAGGACTGTGACTGCCCACAAAGGAGATAGTAAGAAAATGAGTGGATGGAAGCAAGGAAGGAGGGAGACAAAGGAGTGTGAGCATTTCTCCGTGATGCCCTCTGCCAGCCTGCTGTGCAGCTGTTGTGGATTCCTGGGGGACTCATTGACACAATGTGGCAAAGGCAGCTGCAGAGAAAAACAGTCAGAAAGAGATTTGCCCCTGTTTATCCTTGTTACTCATTTGGGTGGCTGCTGGAGGATTCACTGGAGCTGACCTGCGTGAAATATGTGGCTGTTTATTGACATTTACATTAGTGAGGTAAAGCAATGTTCTCCTTTGAGAAAATGCAAAATAAAACCTGCTTTATTTCTCTGCAGGGTGCTTACCTGCTGCAACTGAGACTGTACTCTATAGTGTGTTAGTAAACTGCTAGTAGGACAGTGCTAAGTAGTGCCTGCATTGCTACCCTCTTTCTTGCAAAATCCTAACTGCAAAGTGTGTTGTGCTTATTATCTTTTAAGAAGTCACATTGAACCTCTTAAATGAGCTATTTACTTTCTGATGCAGCAGCTGGGTTTTCCTCTGTCTATCCTATTCATATCTGTCATTTTGGCAGTGTGATTTCCAGGCAGTGAAGACTAGATGAAGTATGTTCACATGAAATTCTGCTGTGTTAACTTTGAGAAGTCTGGATTAATGCTGCTGAAGTCGGTGGAGACACTGAAATTGAAAACAGAAGTCGGTCATCTGTAATCAAAAGTGACAGAAGAGATGAAGAATCACAAGTATCTACAGCGTCACTTCCCCCCCAGTCTCTTACTCATGTTACCAATTTAAACTGGTCTGCCTTTCCAGTTCACAGTGTAGCTCATCTGCCCAAGAGACACATTGACAGTAGGGGTCAGGGGAGACATTTGACATGCAGGTAAGAAGGAATGTTGGGCTGGCGGCATCTCCTGTATTAGACAACTCCAGACTCTGCACCTAATTTTTCCCTACATCCCGAAGAACCCAGAGGATCCTCACAGTGTGCTGCAAGGGTCCACATTTTGCTGTGAGCATAAGGAAGCCTGGAGCAGAAGTCACCCCAGGTTATTTGCCATAGGTCTGTTCCTTATCTGTTCCTAAAAACTGCCAAGGGTGCACTTGCTACAAACTAGGGGCATCCCCTACAAAGAGAAGGTGCCTTTCACACTGGGAGATAGCCACTCTGAACTGGGTTGCAGTGAGGGGATGGTCTCAGCAGTGGTACTTCACATTTGGCACACCTTTCTCTTCGGCCCCTGTGCCCGGATGACCAAAGAGATGTTTTCCAAAGTGACCTGCACATGATTCAGGTTTTAAACAGATTAAGAAAATGACCTTAAATTAATTCATCTTTAAGATGGAAATGCATCTAAAACAGAAAGAAACCCAGACAGATAATAAAAAATATTCCCCTCTCCCTTTCTATACCACATCAGATTGACTTATCCTCTGTTATGTGGCTTTACTTTGAAACAGATCACTCTCGTTGCAACACGTTTAATGCTGCCAGCCACCACATGGTTATTTGGCAGCTATTTAAAGCTCAGATCATATTACTCTGTCGCAGTGCTAGGCACCCATGTTCCAACTGGTATACAACTGATCTAAAGAGAAATCAGCTTCAGGTTTTGTTCTCTGAAATTAAATGTGACAGCATGATCTCCATGATCCTTTTTTGCCCCCTTTTCTTTTTTTTTTTTTTTGGTATGCATTATTACTTTTTGGAACAGCGTTTTACTAGCACCACAGGGGAAATTCAGTTAGGTTGTCAGCCTGATATAGTGTATTATCAGACGTGTTAGCTTTTCTTCCCTCTTACATTTGCTTAAGAGCTTATAAACCACAGAGAATAAAAAGTGCTCAATACAATGAAATGACCTGTCAAGGATAGATATAGTATTTGTGAATGACTTAAAAAAAATTCCACCAGCTTCGTGCACTCCAGTCTCACTCACTAGCTGTGCTGTCTTAAAATTTGGCCTCTTTAATTTCCCCCCAAGTAAAGCGCTTTGATGGTCATTGATCTTTGATGATTGCTTCTTGAAAAGGACTAATTTTGTCTTTCCATATTCAGTCTAGGACGAGATTTTGCAGCAGGAGAGGATGCCATTATGATATTTGAAATAGGTTTGAATCCTGCTCTTAATATAATGAGCCTAATCTTGAATTTTACAAAACATTGAACAAAGTCAAGACAAGTGACTCCCAAGAAATACTTTACACTGCAGGGGATTTAATTATTTTATTAATGGAGAATAGGAGAATAGGAGAATTTTCTGTAGGAAATAAAGTAACAGGTCACTGTTAACCCTGATAGATGTATGAAATTGAGGACCTGGGGAGATCAGCTTCCCTTTAACCTCTCTTGGAAAATATGTGATAGTGGTTTTACAGAAGCTCCAGTAAGTATTGATTAGGAAACTGAAGTTCCATATGTAATCTTTCTTTCATTTTTTTTTTTTTGAAAATCCTGTCCACATCTTGTCCCACCACTCCCCATCAAATACTTCAAAAACCTTTTCAGGTTTTAGCTTTGCCCTGAACTTTTAATAGCAATTTGCTAGCAAGGCAATATGAACAGAATATTCCTATATGCTCCAGGACTAGTGCTAAGGTTAGAACGTAACTTGTTTCTTTGGCATGTACATCGCATAATCTGGTACAAGAGCACCACTTTCAGCGTTCCCTGAGAACAGGCTTTAGGGATGGAAGTGTTAAAGCTCCCTTGGAGCACTGCATGCTTTGCAGTGCTTGTGTGCTGCTACCATTCACACAACAGCCCTGGACGTGCTTGGTGCTGAGACAAGCCTGCACAGCTGCATGAGCTGTTCAAGACCCACACCAGGGTCTAGACATGAGAGGATATAGCCTAAAATGTAGTCTCCAGAGATGTTTATGTAGCAATTTAGCATGAACATACCAACTAGCTCCAAAAAGTTAAGAGTACTGAACTCTGCCAGCTGATAGTGACCATACCATGGTGTGCAAGACAGTGTTGGTTAAAGAGTGAGGAGAATCTATAACCTGGACTGACTTATCTACAGAAACAAGTCCCAGTGTGCCAGTACCGTGGTCTCATCACTGTAGCTCCTACTGCTTCTTTTGTTCTTGAAACTGCACAATCCACTATTAATTTGTGCATATCCCAGATCACAGAATAACCAGGTTGGGAAAGACCCACAGGATCATCAAGTCCAACCATTCCTATCAAACACTAAACCACGTCCCTCAGCACCTCATCCACCCGTGCCTTAAACACCTCCAGGGAAGGTGAATCAACCGCCTCCCTGGGCAGCCTGTTCCAGTGCCCAGTGACCTTTTCTGTGAAAGTTTTTTTTCTGATGTCCAGCCTGAACCTCCCCTGGCAGAGCTTGGGGCCATTCCCTCTTGTCCTGTCCCCTGTCACTTGGGAGAAGAGGCTAACACCCTCCACTCTACAACCTCCTTTCAGGTAGTTATAGAGAGCAATAAGGTCTCCCCTCAGCCTTCTCTTCTCTAGGCTAAGATGTTAGCTATGTCTGAGAAAATGAGCCTGGTGGGATTCAGAACAGACGTGGTACGTGTAGGTTGTGGCTCTTCAGCTGGATTGATACACTACTGTACAGAAGCTGTGCAGAAGACTTTTCTGATAGACCACTAACTCAGTTTCTTTCTACAGAGAATGCAATTCACAGGAGGTACTTACTTCTAGTTGCTGTCAGAAAGAAAAAAACTGCAGCCTTATTGAGAAAACTCCTAATCCTGTCAGCTTTGTTTTTCCAGCGAAAACCTAGTAGTAGTACCTTATTGTACAAGCAGTCCGTAGAAATCAGTGTCACAAGGCAATGACGTACATGCTCAAAGACAGGACGGTGACAGGTGGTTCTAGTAAATAAGACCCTCTCATAAGTCTAACTTGTGATTCACCCGATAGGAAAATATTTGGATAACCTTTCTGCAGTAAGTAGCTTTGCTTTATAATTCAGGTGTATGGGAATATCAAGTAATCATATTCCAATTATTAATCGCTATAAAAAGGCATGTGTGACATTTTTTCTCTGTAGAAAAGAACCCCAACAAATTCTATGCATATTTCAGTGTCAGTGAAATACCCTTCAGATTGCCCTTGATAATCTGTGCCCGTATCTCCACTGCTCCAGTGAAATAAGCACATGCCTTGAGACTCTGCATGATCAGTAGTGGGTTCTTTAATTTAATAAGGAGCTTCTGCACTCAGACAGAGAGGAAATTCATGGACTAAGGAGACCAAAGTAGAAGCCCCAGATAGAAGCTAAAGGCCTTAGTGTCTGAAACTCTTTGGTCAATCTCTTGGTCTTGGTCAAACTCTTTGGTCTTAGGTCATTTGGTCAGATCCGTATTCCAGCACAGACACAATGCCTGTTCAGTTATTGCCTCTATGTCTAGACTTAGGGATATCCTTAGATGCAAAAGTGTCTAAAATCTGCTCAATAATAGAAAAAAGATAGGGCTCTCAGAGAGGGATCTACCAAACAACATTTGGCCCGTGCTAGCTTTTCAGTGTAGTGGAGCTGTGCTGATGAGGGATGCCAAAGGCATGGCTTTAAGTGGGAAAACGACACTTATACTACACGAGCTTCTGAACTACCTCTTCTTCCAGCCTAAGACCAACAGTTGGCTTTGACAAACTCTCACTTAATGAGGCAGGGATGCCCGACAACTTCTTGCTCTGTGAAAGAACTACAACCTGCATCATGTTTATAGAAATCTATATTTTCTCTTCAGCTTAAGCGGGAACATAAGCAATATCCACATCACCTCTGTGCAAACCATAACCCATACGCTGTCCGCAGGATGGAAATCCTGCCAGCCGATCCCTACATCTGTCCGCCTGCTGTCGACTATTTTCATTTTTTTTTTTTTTTTTTTGCATAAAAGCGGGCTGGAGGGAGACTAGAATGAAGTTTCTGGAGAGGGGTCGGGGGGCTGCCCTGCCCGGGCAGCGACAAACCAGCTGAGAACGGGGCCGAAGATGAGGAGGCCGGAGAGACGCCGGGATGCAGGGCGGGGGCTGCAAAGCCGCCGGCGGCCACCGGGGGGCTTCATCTCCCCTCGAAAAGAGCTCAGCCGGGAGCTGCTTCCACGGAAAGCCGCTTGTTAGAGCTAACGAGAGCCTGGATTTTCTCCTCCCGTCGAGGAACATTTGCTCTTAGCTTGGGGCTTGTCCATTTAAAGGTGCCTCTCTGATTAAGTTGGGGGTTTCAAGTCTGTCGATTTTCGCAGAATTGAGGGTAATATGCTTAAGCAAGTTGTACCCTTCACACGAGTCTAGTGTTACCTTAATATCAGCAAAGGCCTTTTCTGGGGCAGGAGAGCCCCAAATGTTGTGCTAAAAGCTCCTTACAACCTACTAGACTCCCATTCCCCCAGTTCCATTCTCCTTTTTTTTTTTTTTCTATCAACAATTTATTGCTTAAATAATTAGCAATACATGTGTTTGTTTTTTTAAAAAAACCCCACTTATGTTCATTCATAAGATCTCAAAGTTCTTTTTAAGTGAGGTCAGCACAATTAACCCTATCGAACCACTGCTGTGAAGAATTTCCAAGCGCGCTCATAGCTGATGCTGTCACTGTGCATCAACCGGGCAAATGGTCCTGTTTCTAACACCTTTAATCCAAGGCTGGAACCAAAACCAAAGCACCAGGAAGCCTCCATATTAGATAAAGTTTCTGGTCACAGAAGCTGCTGCTGCCTTGCAGGGAGGAAGAAAACAGCCTGGAAACATTTGGAAACTGCCCTGCTGTGGTTAAAATTGTTGGGGATCACTGAAGAGCTGAAATAAGGAGAAGGAGCAGTTGGCAAAAGCTAGAAGAGGTAGCAGTGAGAAGGAGAGCAAAGTTTCTTGAGTAACATGTAGCTTAGAGAGCTGTCACAGTTTTCAAGTTAGGTTCCTGCCCTTCCTTGGAGAAAAACGTTCCCAGTGATCTGGAAGAGTGAGGGGGCTAAAGCCGTAAAAGGAGGCCTCCAATTTTAGAAATGACTCTTCTCTCTGTAATCCCTCCACTTTTATAACATATTCTAGGTATGACATTATACAAACCGTGTAACTGACAAATCCTCCGTTTGCATTAGATTTAAGTGGCTTCCCTCCCATCACTCCTCACTGTTAAAAATACATTACAGAAATTACTATCCTGCCTAGGAAAATGTGTGATGACTCTGGTGTCTGTCATTTATTTCTAAAACATTTTGGCACTTTTCCTGCCCGGTTGTCTTTTCCCTTCAGCTTTGAGTGGAGGAAGGGAAAGTACAGGGTTAGGGCAATTTTTTTTCAGTTTCCCTGGTTATTGCATGCATGCACTGCAGCCTACGTGCCAGGCATGACGGGACTTAAATGCTGAGCAGGAGCAGTGAAATCCTCAGGAGGAAAGGAGAATAGAAGGCACAGATAAGCCACAGTTGGGCTGCTGTCCGAATGGCTGTATCATATCCGACCAAAGGCCCAGGATCCCGTCTTTCCGCAGTGACCAGTATTTAGAGAAAAACTGTCAGCAAACAGCGAGTGTTAGCACGACCTTTCCTACCATATGACCTTCAGCTTTTTGCAAAGGGGACAAATTCACCCCTGCTTTCATTATCTTGCCTTCTGCATCCAAACAACCCCGCAGTCTCCTTCGTGCCCTTCTCCTGCTGTCCTCTGACAGATGCTCCAGCGCCACTTCTCAGGGGGTGCTCACACAGGGCATTTCTAAGCATCAATCAGGCCACAGAGATGCATTTTCCCCTCTGATAAGAACCCAGCTCAATCTGCAAGGAGAGGAAGAGGATCAATCTGCCTGATTGCCGCAGCCCCTTCATTTTTGCACTCTGCAGCCCCTTGCCATGCAGAGCAGCGGGGGAGTCTCCGCTCAGTCGCTCCCAGCAGGTGTCACTGTGGAATGGGAAAATGCAATTCCAGGGCCGGAAAAAGGAGCCTGGCTGCAGACAGAGCATCCTTTGACACTGCCGTCGAGGTAGCGTGAGGTTAGGTCCGGGAAACTTTCATAATTAGATCTGAAACAGATGTCCTGCCCCCCTCTGCTTCCTCCCCTTTTTCTTCTCTCCTGCATCGCAGCAACCCTAATAGCGGCTTGGAGAAGTTTTCTGATTTTTTTTTTTTTTAAACATTGCTTAACAGTGAATGAAGAGACACTTGTCTTCATGGATCACTACCCTGTATAGTAACACAGCACAATAATGTGTAAAGTTTCCAGAATTGTTAGTAATTACTGATAAGCCCAGTTCAGCTCTCAGTTACATACAAAGCTGGGTAAACAATGGGAGGAAAAAATTAATTAGAGCCCGTGTTTGCTAAAGCTGGCTAGCGATTCCATCTGATCACGTTCCTGCTCCTTTTATTGCCTTTGCACAAACATTTGGGTGGTCAGGTTTTGCTGGCACCTAGGTGTGCAGGAGGAGCTTTTATCTGTGCAAATAGTACATTTCTCCCAGGGCATTGGCCCTTCTGGTGAGTGCTTGCCCGTGCTTTGCCCTTGTGTTTGCAGCTCAGAAGGTGTTTGGAGGCCTGGGGAGGTGGAGGTTAAATAGTCGCTTCTCCCAGGCAGTACTGCTAGTCCATATATCAGCAAGAGCTACAAGGGAAGACAGAGGAGAGGAAAACCAGGAATGGGAGACAGTGTGAAAGACGCTTAGCTGGAGACATTTTACATGTGTTTTGACCCCAGAGTACTCTTGCGCAGTATGTCTTCTATGACAGTCAAGCATAGTTGACGTGAATGGGCAGAGGGGAATTCAGCACCTCACAGAAAGCTTCTCTTAGGCAAGCTCTGGACACACTGGTGAAATGAACTTCAGGCTTGGCTTGAGTTGCCTTGCTTTCTGGGAAAACTAGGGTGGGCCCAGTTCTTAGAGTTTTGTCCCAGCCATGTGTTAAGGCTTGATGAGAACTACATAACAGTTTAAACACTGCATGGGCTGCTTGTCCTTCCCTAGTTCCTCATCAGGGGCTCAGGCACCTTCTTTCTGTTGTAGGGAACTGAGGGTGTCAGAGCTTGTTGCTAGGGCTCTAAAGAGCATTTTCTCCTTCATGACTGATTGAACTCCCTCACTCCACTAGGTCTCATTTGCTTATATCAAAACTAGCTCAGTCTTTAAAAGGTGGTCAGACCAGATGACCTACAAGTACTCCTCACAGCAAAAATAACTCCATAATTCTATAATACGGGGTCACATTTACTTAACATGTCCTTGAGCAGTGCCCTTATGTTTTCTGCATACCATTTACCAATTTTATGCAGTGGCAATGCCTGTTCTTCCACTCTGCCATTCTCAGAGATTAAAAAGGCAGAATGTGACATATCCTCAACTGAAAAAAAAAAAATATATGTAGCGTACATTCTTTCCTTTACCTTCATTCTGGGAAAAACTAGGATAACTCTGCAGGTAAGGACCATTACTGGTCAAGGGTGAACAGGGAAAGGATTTCAATACCCTCAGCATCATCTCTCACCAGGCTCCGTTCCTTGAAGGCCTCCCTCAGGGCCTCAGTGATTTCTTCAGGTTCAACTCCAAAGTGTAGAAACCAGGTCAGGCAATCATGGAGATGCCTCGATGTTTTGCTGGCAAGGAACAGTTTAGCGATACCTGGCATCCACTCAGACTCATAATGTGTTTGCTCTATTGTGAAGAAATGCTTGGTAGATGGATCCATAAAATCCTGCCTATAAGTGTGCCCCTTTTATTGATGTTATTCTTACCCTGGCGCACAAAGCTTTGTTTTATGGGGTGGTGGGAAAAGCCCAGGTCAAAACTAATATGATTTATCCATCTGCCTTCATCAAGGAGTTCAAAAAGATAAGTAATCATCTATGAAGACAATCAGGCTTCACATATACTTTCGTGTACTTTATGCAGAGTTGGGACCACGAAAAGAAATGTTCTGGACAGAGGGCTAGTATTGATCCATCCCTTTTGCTACCAGCACTTTGGACAACTTGCATCCTACCTAACATAGCCTGTGGGGTCTCCCCTTGGCCTCCAACCACAAGCATCTGCCCTGGCAGGGTGCTTCTAGAATAAACTCAGACGGCTGTATGGGTGCAATTAAATTCTCCCCTCTTCCTATTTGAACCACCATTAGGGAAAAAATGAAAAGATCCCTATGCTCCAATTTTTGTTTATTCTGAACACAGTTGCTGGATGTAAGCCATTCTAATTAAACGACGAACTTGTTTTGTAGAGAGCTCAGATGTTACTGAAATCGATGTCAAGTGACACACAAGTCTGTATCATGTGTGCTGATCTTTCTAAGCTCTGCTGGCATAGAGAAGGAGTAGCAACCCCCCCACCCCAACTCCATAAACAAAACTCAAGCCCCTAGATCTATTTACTGTTGCGTTTTGGCTGTCCCTGGGGTCTTCATGGAATATGCAAAACTAGGAGCAGATCTTGACGCAGGAAGTCAGCTGGCAAATGTGGGTGGTACTTGGGTGTCAGATAAAAATTAATTTAGAAATGCAGCTGAGGAGAAGAAAGCTTCCTTCTGTACCCAGCACTGCCCTTGCAAATCAGGGCTCAAATTTGGTGAGCACATGCTCTGCAAGTTGTTTCCCACACACAGGTTACAGAGGTGATGCTATTTTAACCTGCATGTTTGTACCAGGTGTCCCACAGAAGACCGTGAGACACTTCACTACCAGTGCGGGAGGGTCTGGGACACCAGCCAGCCAAGCTACATACACTTGCTCATATTCAATTAGCAGGTTCAGGCTGCGTATGTAATCCACACTGCCTACAGTGCCAAGCTGCCAGTTGCCCTCAGCTAATAATATAGAACTGCAAAGTACGGTTAATTAAGTAGGTACAGTTTATTCCATAGTATGTTCCCTATGTACAAAATTGTGTGTAGTTTTCAACTAGTGATGTAGGATGTTGCTCACAGAGTTGTCCCTCATCATGCTGGTTTCAGGTGCTCATTCCTTCTTGCATGCTCTGTGCAGGATTGTGGCCTGAACCAGGGTGGTGGAGGCCACGATTGCCACCAAAAATATTAAGTTTTCTTTTGAACTAATGTCTTTTGGTCTGGACTTGTGATGATTTTTCTTTGGCTGTATTTGCTACCGCTTACCTTCTAAACTAGGATCGCAGAGAAAACCTGTGACTGTAGTTCTTTGCTGTTGGAAAATAACAACGTGGAGGGCGGGGGACAGTATCAGAAAGGTTGTTTTTCTAGGCTAGCATCAGGATATCTGCGGAAGCTTCATGCCAGTTGCTCATGGTTGTCTCCACAAGTGTTCCCTCCATGCAATGCAACAGTGTAATGCAACAGTGTAATGCAACAGTCTAATGCAGGAATTCTGGATCAGCTTCAGTTGTGCACCGAGTCAGAGCGCTATGACTTATATGTACAGAGGGTGTATGGGAAATGCTTTGCAAACACAAAAGGTCTTGTTTTACAAGCTGCCAGTGAGTCCTGTTTCAGAGACAAACACTTCAGTCTACATGTCATGTTATTTGGAGGCAGCTTTGTGACAAGTGTGTTGTTAGTTATGGGGTGTAGAAGGATGCACTGCAACTTTATAAGGACACTTAAAGTCGTTAAAGAAAAATCAAAACCAAAACACAGAAGTTATTTATGAAAAATTGAGAGTAATCTGGGGAGTAATCTGAATGAAACCTTAATTTCTCCTCTGTCCCTGCTTGCTACAGTGAAATTTTGGCAGAATCTGTCATGTATCTGAGTCAAGGTGAAATAGCAATTTGGTTTTTAGGAGGAATCAAGCAGCTTTATGGCACATCTCATCTTATTTAATGTGCTATTCTTGGAAGACAAAGA
Source organism: Clamator glandarius (assembly GCA_033459285.1). Classification (NCBI taxonomy): domain Eukaryota; kingdom Metazoa; phylum Chordata; class Aves; order Cuculiformes; family Cuculidae; genus Clamator; species Clamator glandarius. Next base: position 3,140,578 of record JAUNZM010000254.1, read on the forward strand.
AAGCTTTGCTACCACAATGTAAATGAGGCATAAGTCCACAGAAATAAACTCAGACCAACCTAAGCAGAGACTAGAAAACAGTACCACATGTTTCTTTTAAAAAAAAAAAAAAAGAAAGAAAGAAAAAATCAACAAACAAACCAAACAACAAAAAAGCTGGAAGAAACAGTGAAAGATAAAGATGTATTTGAATGATCTCGTAATTATATGTACACCAAGACCCATTCATTCATTTATCTATTCTTCCTCTGCCAGCATTGGCGAGCAAGCAGAAATGAGACCCTTCCAACCTTGTCTTTTATTTGCTGCTTCTTTCATCTGCTTTCCAGTTTTGAAATCAAACACATAACTTTCCCTCTGCTATGGAGATTTGTATGGTTTTTGGTTGTGTTTCCTTCCTTGAGCTGGCTTCCAGTTCACACGGTAGTAGACAGGCCCAATATGAAAGATTAAATTATTAGTTCATAAAACTGAATTATTACTTTCAGGAGAAAATAGGCAGCCATGGATCCTGAGTGCTGGGAATGTCATTCGCAGTGATGATGAAGGCATTTAGGAGTTAGGGAGGGTTGATGGACATGTAATGGCCACAGCGGTGTGCCACTTCTCTGCCACTGATACAGAGATAACTACCCTGCACACACATTTCAGATATAAGAGAAGGTAAAGTGTCTGCCCATAACAGTCTAATGTAGAAGAAAATGCAACAACAGTTAGGAGGGGTAAGAACAAGAATTAGGAGAGTAGTAAGAAGATCACACAGGATCACACCATCAGTAACTGCCTACATGCACAATTAGACTGTTCTAAGCCATTTTAAAGTGGAGTTGTGTGAATAATTGATTTTTCAGTTCATTGGTCAATCTGAAGAAAAAATACATTCGTTTTGGATTGAACTGAAACATTAAATTTTATGGGCTATTTTAGCAAAATAAAAAAAAAGTTTTAAAAGGCGATTTGGGGTTGAAGTCCAAGTTAATGATTCATTTAGTTGGGGATATTGAAATGATCGTTAAGAGTATTTTTAATTTAGAGAAGTTTAAAAATAACTAATTTTGAATAAAAGGTTGAAATACTGTAAAAATAGAGAAATAGTTTCCCTTTTTATAAATAATCTTATTTTTAGGCAAAATTGTTAGCCAAATCAAGCCAAAGTCAGGAACAATTTTGACCTGACCTGTTTGCCTAGTACTTAATGACACTGGTTCCCTCTGTCATTCCACCTTGCTTTCAGAGGATAGTGCATTTCTTGGAAGAACAGAGGAAAACAACTTCTGAGGAAATGATTTCATATTTAAAAGAAGATTTCATTTTTAACTCACTTCTCATGGAGATGAAAGACGTAATTCTAAAGCCATTCCTCTGTTATAAAGCTAAGATTACAGAGAAAATACTCAAGCAAAGTGATTCTGCAGGGTTTATCTTAAAGTAATATGTAAATAAGTAAATAATATTTGACAAAGGAAGAAAGTAGTTATTCTTAAGCAGTCTATCCAAACCACTACTGGTAAATTTTCTAATTACTAGTCATAAGGTATAAACCAGAATAAAATAAGGTGTGTTGTCAGAGTAATCAGGTAAATGTTACAGATTTGCACTGGAGTTACATTCCTGCAGCAAAGTGGTGGTGACCAGGAGTGCAGAGGGCCACTTACAGGAGCAGAGAATGAGCAAGATCACTGTCTGGTCATGCTGGCTACCTGGGTGTCAACTCCTAAGACGGGATCTCTTGTTTTCACTTACTTGGGAAATGCTGGTGTGCCTTCTCTGGGCTGTACTTTAAAGCTTGTTCTTCTTCCTGCAACCGTTCAAAGATTAAAGAAGGTTCAGAGGCTATTTCCCAGGATCCCCAAAGATACCCATTGCAAGGACCCTGCAGGAAGTGCTTGGCAGAAGAACGGGATTTAGTGATCATTTTTGACAGTAGTTTGGTTCTTTCCTCCCAGTCTCTTAATTTTCCTTATAGTGAAAATATTTTGTCTCTAATAAACACCTGCTTTTTTTTAATCCTCGGTCTCAAGAAGTGTGCTTTATTTCTTCACGTCATTTTTTATATGCACTTTAAAACTCCTGAATGGGTTTCTTCTTTTTGCATTAGTTGAGTAACTTTGAGCAAGAAAAGAGATCATCTAACATGACCACCCTTCCCACATCCATCTCTCAGTATCCCTGACCTGGTGTATTTGGTACACAGGGTCTCTGCCTGGCTTGAGGGACGGAAGAGATCTTTGCTTGCAGGGGTCTGTATCAACCTCTCCTCATGTGGGCTCAGCACAAGAGTACAGTTATTTATGGGTCTGAAGCCTAAGTAGTTATTCAAAATGAACACACTGTGATCCAGTTAGGTTATAGAAAATAATAGACACTATACATGGACTTTGATACATTTGTTTTCTTTTGATTTGGCTGAAAGCCTCTCACTCTCTGTCTTTCCTCTTTCCTCTGTCATTTCCCTTTTTCTCTTTCCATCCCCATTTCAAACCTGAATTAAAGAGTTTATGAAGGAGAACCAGGTCCCAGCACAGTCACTGATCTTAAGGGGAGAATGTCCCTGCCTGTATCCGTCTGCGCTTTGGGTGCTGCTGAAGCAATCAAACAATTTATTTATTTTATATTAAAACTTTATTAGGGGCAAGCAGTCTTTTTTTATGCATTTCTTTATTTGTTTCTGCAGAAAAGTGAAAAGAAACAGTCACACAAAGATGTACTCACAGAGCAATTAATACTGATAAAAATAACATCATCACTGTCATTAATGGCTACAGTCTGATACTGCTTTTCAGTCACAAGATCACCTTATCATGACTTCTGTGGGTCTCTGTGCAAAAGAGAGAAAAAAAAAAAGCAACCTTCTCATGGTGCATAAAGAAACTGAAACCTGTTTATTTATGACTGGATAAGAATGAGCTGCCTCATTAATGTGGTATAAAATGGGTATAATTCAGCATTCCATACAATCCTCCGTGACGTGTTGACAGGTGCTGTCATGCACTATCACTTTTAGGTTATTGCACTCTAATAGACTACAATTATAGCTCATTTAATATGATATGACAGTGGGGAAGCATGTGTGAGGTTACAAGCAGTTACACTTGCAGAACAAGCCGGTGGCAATGAGTGCAGCTACAGGTAAATATTGCAGGGGGAAAATCCCCTTTCCACCACCACAAGGTCCCGATCTCTAGCTGCGGGTCTTATACATACAGTTCCTGCAATAAAACATTAGTGTCTAGCCACTTCCTCACATTTTCTTTTATTTTCCCCACAAATGCCAATATCACTGCTTTCAGTTGTGCCTCCTAAATTTGCTCCAACAGTCGAAACCACAGCAGGGGGTGGAGTAGGCTTGAAGAAAAGCTGAAGCTGTAAGTAGCACAAGATTTATAACAGCTGGCAGCCCAACATCTCATCTCATACAAACAACTCGGTTACTTTTTGGTGGCCTGCTGTGCTACTAACAAGGCAGGCTACAAAATTCACCCACTGGGTGATGGGGAAAGGCAATGCAAAGCACGCACCGGCATTGTTTTCATATGGTAGGAGAGTGGCAGAAAAGTTGGGCCCTGTGCTTTGGTTTCACTCCTTAAAGGGATAAAATGCAGAACTGAAGCTGGATAGAAATTGTTTTAACCAGCTGAAAAAAGAAGTCCCCTCGGGGAGGTTAAAGGTTTCTCAAGAGCATTTGCAACCCAAGAGCTGTAGGGTTTTGTTAGGGCAAGATTTACACTGTGGCTGTGTAGGTTATAAACCAAGACGATGCCAGCTATTCTGTATTTCTCTTTAAGCCATACTCTAAAGTGAGTGGATTTGCTACTTTCTAGTTTAAAATGTATTTCATATATTTTTCTAAATGCTGAAGTTGTAGCTGCGCTTGCATGCAGAGCAACTGTAAGATACTTAAATTCAAGAGCTTAAATATAAAAGCCTAGAAGCTGACCCTGTGTGACGTTTTCAGAAAACCAGCTTTCTGGCCCATGCAGTCATGGTGCATTGACAGCTGGGTCACACCATATGGGTCAGGATGCCATCTCTCTGTTTCATGCATCCACAGAGCTGGAGTAAAGCTCCTCAGCTGATTCACAATGAAACATCTCCTTTGCATTACAAAGAATGCACTTTTTTTGCTGAAACTCTTTCCCCATAAGCAGCAATCGTATGGTATGCTTGACATACCTACTGGAAGACTGCACACGCAGACTCCTCTGCTTCTCTTCAGCAGCGCAGAAGGCTCAGCCTGGTGAGCCATTGCCTTCCTCCCTCCCCTCCTGAGCAGCTGTTTCTCTCCTTCATAATCCAATCTCCCCTGCTACTCCTTACACCTTTCCAAACCTCGAGCACCCACCTTGTCCTCTGTGTGTCCTCTCTACAAGCTCAGTGAAAGGGAAGGAAAGTAACTCTCAGATCAGGTCTATGACCAGGCTACTGCTTCTCTGACAGTGGGTAATGATTTTCAGCCAGCCCTGTGTGCCTGATTAAGTGTCCCAAGTCATTGCTAAGTCCTGTGGACTTGCCCAAAGGGTGCATCCTAGAGTAATTGTCTTATACAAACCCTGCTAAACTAACTGTGCCCTCTGGTTCTTAAGGAGATTGCAGTGCTCTAGAAAACAGCACAATAATGCCCCCTGCTAACCACAATAGCATGGTATTTTGCGTCTTTTCATGCTCTTTTATGCCTGCATCCCAAGGGCAGAATGGAATAGTGGGGTGCTGTAGAGAAAAAAAGAGAAGTGCTGGTCTTTAATATTATTGCGAATTTGAGGCAGGACTCTGAAAACCTCCTGCTGCTTTTTGGGGAAGAATTTCCTCTGCAGGGCAGTAGCACCTGGGATGCCAGTCCCTTGATTCCTTCTGACAATCTCCCTCTTAATGTCACCGTTGTTTCTAAATTTTCCTACAATAAAGAAAAAATTGTAACTATTAAGATAAACAGGAACACTTTGTTTAGTAGCTTTTTTGATTTTTGAAATTAATTAAACCAAATAATAACTAAATATTTAGACTACATTTATTAGTAATTAATGCTTTTTTTAAAGGTTGATCTCGTGTCACAGCTCTCAGCCCCTTTCTGCATTGTTGTGACAAATCTCAAATCTGGTAGCCGTTTCTTATTTGTAAAAGTACTAAAATTTAAAATCTTTCTTTAGTCTACCAGTAATGTCACATGGTTAAAGTCTGCTAAGAAGATGTGAGGGTTAACAGTGTCACAACAAAGTAAACTGCTATCCTGCAGACTTAATACTACAAATCAGCACCGATAAGCACCAAGCAATGCCTATCACTACCAAAAAAAAAAATCCCCAAGGAAAGAGGTTGAAGCTGGAGAAGCACAAGGCAGAAACCTTCACGTCTGGATTTTCTGTTTTTTTCCTGTTTGAAATGAAAAGCTGTCTCTCTAAACTGAAGGGCAGTTGGAACCAAAGCTTCTGCTCCTGATCAGTTTTTGGTTGGCAGGATCTGTGTTCTCTTTGGGATTTGTTGGATTTTTTGTCCATACCCGAGTAAAGACTTTATTGCTGGGTTGAGAGGTTAGGAAAGTGAATAAGAGTTAATGCTGCTTGAAATAAAAATCCAAGTGGATTTCTATGATGACCATCCTGGGTTCTCCCAAGCGATGCTGCAGATGTCATGTAGCCCTCCTGCCTTTGACTGCACCCAGCAGGCACCTGTGGATGGGGCAGGGGAGCAAAAGGAATGGCACCAGAGAAAGCATTAGACACAAAGTTTTCTTTTTCCTAAAAACTGGTTGTAAGTCAGCACCAGCAACAGAGTAAAAATTTCCCTGTTGCAAGTTTTTTCATCACATCTTCGAATACTTTATGCTTTTAATAAGCTCCTTTCATCCCACTTCTCATCCTCACTTTCATAGTCCTGGGAAAGCCATTTATTTATCCCTCTTTGCTATGTACAGAAACTTCAGGTATGACTGTATGTTTTAAGTCAAGTTTTCAGGAATGAAACAGTATTTCACCCTGCTACTATACAGTGATTTCTAACACAGTTCATAAATTTCATTCTGAAAAATAATGTTAAGTAGAGAATTAAAAATTCTCTTTTTAGTGCCTGCCTTCATGAACTGCTCACAGTGATAATGCCATAACCTCTACTGGTAACATGGAGTATTGTCAATGCTAGGCACTCACAAATCAGCAGGGAGGTAAAGACCTGAAAGGCTTTTTGTTTTGTTTATTTAGTTTAATATAAAGATGGTCAGATCTTTGCGGGTATCTCTTGCTTTTAGGCTCTGGTTTTTGCTTGAATAAACCAATGCACGAGCATTATCTTTTCATTCTTAGTTCAGAAGAATTGTGACCTATAGATTTTATATGAATCAAATATTCAGACCCAGGTATGTGGGAAAAAAAATAAAGAAGGTGTGGCACAATCGTGGGATTTTTTAGACTATATGTAGAATTCTTTTATTTTGTCCTTACATAAGGAATACTATGGTGGTAAAGTAACTTCCTTCCTTCCTTTCTTCCTAATTCCTTTCCTTCCTTCTTATTTTTTCCCTTTCCCTTTCCCTTTCCCTTTCCCTTTCCCTTTCCCTTTCCCTTTCCCTTTCCCTTTCCCTTTCCCTTTCCCTTTCCCTTTCCCTTTCCCTTTCCCTTTCCCTTTCCCTTTCCCTTTCCCTTTCCCTTTCCCTTTCCCTTTCCCTTTCCCTTTCCCCCTTGCCCTTTCCTTCCTCTCCCTCTCCCTTCTTTCCATTTCCCTCTCCCTTCTTTGCTTTTCCCTTTCCCATGCCTTTCCCTCCCTCTTCCCCTTTCTCTCTCCTTCTCCCTCTCCCACTCCCACCCTTTTCTCTTTTCTCTCTCCCTCTTCTTCAGCTATTTTCAAGATAAATCCTGTCTTTGCAAACTCATAACTGACAGAGCTGACAACTAGAATATTTACTGGAAAAACAAGGATGCACAGCAAGACTTCATGATTCTCTCTCTCATATGTATTTCTTTATAGGATGCATTCTGCAGTATTTGGTGCGTGTGTCAGTGGAGATGAAAAGATACTTTACAAGCAAACTGAAATCTATTTCCAATAACATTACTATAGCACAAAATGGAGTACTATGAATGACAGTCACTCAGATTTCCATAAATGCAGCTCCTCTGTAAGTGATATTCTGAAATGATTTTTATTTCTAATGTCACCCTTGGAGACTCTGCAATGTCATCCTCATTTTTGTCAGAATAATTATATTTAATTTGGAGGTTTGGTCTATCAGAGGTCCACAAATTTGTTTCATCAGTTAATACTGCTCCTTTGTCAAAAACAGGCAAAAAGCAATGATTTCTCTGATTCATCTCTATACTGTATGGACATTCTTTAATGATTAAAATGTTATCACTAGGAGAGGAAACATCTTTCATAAATCTTCCCCAGTGAACACAACAGTCTTGTCTGTTTAGTATAGCAGACCAGTTGAACCCTGTGTCACATGAAGACCTGAATACTTCCCAGTCAAATAGGAGCAGTTTCCTTGGTAAGAGTGTAGTAGTCTTGTAAACCTGAAGTGTCTGTGCATGTGTGTAAAGCTAGATTTAGGGAGTTTTCTTTAGCTGCAGTTTATATAGAGTTTCAGAATACAATCTGTAAAGTCAAATCAACCTTCCAAGCCCATTTCAGGCTTTCTTTTTATTATTTTTTTCTCTTTGGACATAAAATACTTCAAATAAAAGTTCTATTAATAAAGCTCTAACCACAGATTAAATATTTCTGCTGACATTATTTGACTGATAATATCAATTTCAAAGTTCAAATTTTAATAAGGTATTACAAAGCATAGGAAGAAACAAGCTAATCAAGCCAAGTTTCATATTTCTCCTCTTTGTATAAAATGATAAGTGAATTTAAAGCTATGCTTTGTCTCTTTAATATCTGCTAAATATGGATGAATTACTGAATATATATTTATTCTTAGCCTCATTTGAAGGCAAATATTTACAAGGCTTTTCTCTTGTAATCTGATTTTAATATCTCAACTGAAAATGATTCATAACATGTGGCTTCAAATACCCTGTAGTTAAAGAGGCCAAAAATTAATTAGCTGATTCTAGGAAGGTTTTCTTGGAACTGACCTTGAAATTAAAAAAAAAAAAGCAGTACTGTTTATCAGATCATTGTACATTGTTGTTGCTTATGCTAAGAATGTCAGGAGTAAGTAGCAGAGACTGGCAATAACTTGTGTCTGATCCTTGGTGCTGATGTACGTGTACATCCTGTGGTTTTCTGTGGCTCTTCTAGAAGGGCTTCAGGGCCAAGTATCTTCTGTCCTTTTGGTGTGGAAATTGTTCAGACAGGCATTAGTATATGAAGCTGGATAGCAACTGTTATGCAAGGAATGGGAAGCACCTCCCTTTAATCCCCTGTCCAGATTAAAATGCAGTGAGTGCGGAAATACTCGCAGGTCCTTTTTTTGCATCTTATAAATACACTCAGGAAGCCATCTGGGAACAGAAATACTCCCTGAGTACCGCTGACCTGATATGCAAGTGTCTTTGTAAAGTCAGTTTCTCTTCTTCCTTTGAAAGACAATCTTGCTGATGCTGACTGCTAAAAATAAGGACACAAAATCTTTTCCAGCATCTGGAGTTTTCTGTGCTTTAATCCGTTCATTTCCTTATGTATTGTTATATAGGTATTTCTGGGCACACTCTGATTAATGTACAAATATATATTTTACTCAGTAGGATTAGAGTCAAGTGGGCCTGATTCTCCACTTCCTTGCATCCTGCATTGTTAGCTATAAGTGTAGGTACAGTCCTCTTAAGAACTGTCATTTTATAAGGAGCTTTAGAGAACTAGATTAACTCTTGCTTTGCCACTTTAAAAATAGTTTCCATCTATTGTAAGCTGCAACCAAATCTTTCATCTGCCTTTTTTTTTTTAGTTTTGGCTGTATGCTTTTTTAGAAACCTGAGATGGAGGTTATATTCTGTCCCATTAAACACCTGTTTCCAAAGGTTACCATATGGTCCAAAACTTCCTTAGGGCAAGCGTATTCCAGTAAGTTTGTAGAGGTATGCATCTGAGTATTAGATAGGTATTTACACTGTCTAATTGCCAGCCATAAATGTGCAAATAAGCAGTTTAACAGCCCTTCCACAAAACACCTCTGAAAATTCCTCTTCAGTTCCTATCGTGAGTGGTTTGCCCTGTATTTTGGGAGGTCTCCGAATTAGGAGGGTATGTTGACCATCTTTGTATTTTTTGTGTGTGTTTGTTGTGGACGACGGCTCACATAGCTTTGCAGTAAATCACAAATTTGCTTTTCTTATATCTGTTCTACTTCCCTCTTACTGGGTATCATGGTAGGTGTGGTGTCCTTCATTGCTGCAACCACCTTATCCCAATAATATTGTGTCAATGGCAAATGCTGTGATAATAGCTATATTCATGTAATTCTGTCTTAGATCTTAAATCTATATCATCTGCATATCTGTGATACTCCCACTTACATATTAGGTTGGCACTAAACACCCTTAGGGGAGTCAAAAAGTAAAAAATATTTGACATAATATCTCCAACAGTAGTGAACCTTGGTTTGCCATGAAAAAAAAATAATTCTGATCATTCTGAGTATTGCACAAAGCTGGTACTAGAATGTAGCTGTAATTTCACAAATGTGAACGAGTCAGGAAGCCTTTCAGGATTTCAGTTTTTCACAGAAAGGAAAATGGAACAAGATTTGTACATTTAACCAAACAAAAGTGTAGCCTCAGCTCCCGGGTTTGGTTTTCTCAGTAACTTAGCATCTGCTTTTGGTTTGGCAACATTAAGTCACTTTAAAAAAAAGGCAGTGGAATTTACTCAATAGTAAGCCTAAAGCACGCGAATTGTGTATGTATTGTGTGGGATTTTGTCTTTCTCCATAGGTTTGTAGGTGTATGTGTGCTGTGTGCCTCAAACAGCCCTGAATGTCCATCTGCAAGTTGGTAAGAAGGTGTGCCAAGGATGCAGTGATATTGATGAAGCTAAGGTGATATGCACACTCCTGGTATCTATCCCTATGTGTCGTGCTTCCTTTGTTTCAGTGCTGTTATTCCCCAAATGAATACATTTAACAGACCTTCTTCTGGAAATGATGGAAAAAGTCAGCAACTTGCTGGTGCCTCTGACTTATTGAAGGTTTTTTATTTCAAGAAACATGAGTGATTCTAAACCCAAACTTAGCATTTTGGATCAAGTTCCATCTAGAAGCAGTAATTGCGTTTTTATCAGTGAACGGGTTCACTTTAAAAAGCTTTTCCTCTTTCCTCAAGGTTAGGGTATTTTTTTGGTGCAATTGGTAACTTTTCCTTTTCTCTTAATCAAAACAGTTTCTGGAAATGCAGGATACATTTTGCTTGAGAATGAAGTTGAGGCATGGTTTTAGGCAATTTCATATAGTTAGTTAAAGGTGGTACAATTTGCTGTTTAAAAGCTTCTAGTGTATACAGCTCCATAGCTTGCATTTTATCAGTGTGGTGCGATCTAGCAGGCACAGGAAAGACAGAATATCCTGATTAACCAGCAACTGCTACAGGGCATTATGATTTGGCAGAATTCTAGTTGTAATTGCCAATCTTCAGCTGAGGAAATATGGACAGAATAAAATAAATACAATTTTTTTGCGCATTGCTTTTTTTTTTATAAAAATGTCAGGCATTGAGTGGGAAGTCAGGATTCTTAATTTCTCACTTCTTCTACTTTTATGAAAACAAAAGAAGCAGTGTTTTGAGTGATCCTTTCTGTGTAAATACTATCTGTCGTTTTGATATAGTCTCCTCATTATCGTAGCCACATCCTTCCTTCTCATAATAGTTCTTTTACTCTTATCCATAGTGCCACTACTTATTTCCTCCCTCTCCATTATCTTGTGTAGTGAACTTGTAAAGATGCCTTTTTTACTATACAGCTAGATGACCTAGGGCTCGCAATAAAAAGCACGTGCTATTGGAAAACCGGAGAGCTTGCTGTGATCTTTGACCAATATTTTGCAGGCGTTTGCTGCTGTATAGTTCCCTTTTCCATAATACCTTCCTGCCTACTGCCTTTATCACAACCACAAAAAATAAAATTAAAGGTAACTATTTAATTGCAATGTTTTGAAAATCAAGTTTAGAAGCTAAGGATGTAGACATTAGATGGTTAAGATATTTTGACAGTATAGGTCCAGGGAGCTAGTTAAATACACTACTGAATTACAAGATTAATCCAAAGAACTTACATAAAGACTGCTGGTTTATATTTTTTTGAATACTCTTAGTCATCAGGTATTAGCAAGTTATACTACAGAGTTTACAGCACAGCATATACACTCCATGGCCTGCTATAGCCATAATCCATATTTTAATGCTTTATGTCAGGCATCCCTGCTGCCCTCTAACCATTCTTTAATAATCAGACAAAAGTGATATTTTAGGGTAACAGTTAATAAATAACGTGACTTATCCAATCACACCTTTCACTAAAATATTATTATCTTTTGACAGGTTCATTACTGTAGAGACATCAGGGACTGATGAAACATTGTCTAATTCAACCACTAGTACATTTTCTGTAGTTGTCTTTCTTTTAATTTAATTCTCCTACTCTGAAAGCATACTGTCCATTGCAATTATTGAATGAGCATTTAATCTAGCATAACTAAGGCATTTTAATCTTTTCTTATGGAAAAACGATTAAATGGTCATAACATTCCTGTGATGTGTGCTCATCTACTCCTGACTTAGAGAATCAAAGTTATCTCCTTTCTTATGGCCAAACCTCAAGTAAGATTTTAACTTTAGTGCAGCGCATTGGCTGCCTGAGCAAAAAGAGGACTACTATTTATTTCACGATATTGCGGAGTCAGAACAATGAATTGTGGTTATCATTCACTTCTGGTAGAATTGTTTCTGAGAAAATTGTGCGTATGCCAGTGACTTTTTCTGGGTAACCTTATTTAGAAATTATTATTTCTTGAATTGGAGATATATGAATAGCACAAACCCCAAGTATGACAGATTGAAACGAAACAAAAAGCAAAGAAGTATGCCAAAGCAACTTCCTGCATACTGATGTGATCACGTGTCAAGAAACCCATTTCTTGCTGTCTGGGGTGTCCTTTTTATCTGATATTACATGTACAAATTTAATGGGAAGTGAACTTGAAATATCAGAAACACACATGCAGGAAATAAAATACTGTTTTGTCAAGTTTGCCTTTAAAATTTGGCTAGAGGCAAAGCCCATCCCTACCAAAAAGGTGACTAAATAAGAAACACAAATTAATCATCCCAGAGAAAACCAAAAGCTCTCAACTTCTTTTATTACTGAGATCCAGTTGCTGTCTCTGTAGGACAGCAGTTCCTGTTGATGACATGGAATGGGGCAGTAACTTCATTGCTCTTTCAGAACATGTTCTAATCTCTGGAGTCCCCTGGAGAACGTGTATCAGATAGCCACAGAAGTCTGCTTCAAATCAATTCATATGCTTTAAAAGATACTTTAACAATGGGAAAATTGTGAAAAAGAATGTTAAATTTATCAGATAGATTTACAGCGTATGCCAGTACCCTAGCCAACTGCTTTTTAATGCCTTATTATTTTACTCTTAAATAATTAAATCTGTACGTATTATAATGAAGAATTATATGCAGTTTCTAACCTTCTACCTACATAATAAACAAAAACTTAGGTAATGAGTCACTGTTTTTGAACAAAACCATAAGTCATACTTCTAAATTCAAGGAGAAATTGCTGGTATGTCTGTATACCCTGCGACATGCTTTAGCACATACTAAAAGTATGACCTGACCAGGCTGACATTCATATTGTTACCATTCAGCAACTCTCCATCCTGAGGAATGATGAAAAACACCACCTCCATAGGAAAATGCAACTGTCAAAAAAACCCAAAACCATCTAATATTAAAGTTTTTTTTTCTAGTTACTGAAAATTTTTACTTGGAAATGTCAGTGGAGGACCCCATAAACTCCTATATCAATGGGAAATGGGTACCTTATACCCCCAGGGTCTTCTAAAAATCTCCTAGCTATTTCCTCTTTTCCCTGCCTCACTATCTTCATACTTCTCATGGAGCTGAAGTGTTGCAGTGAGAGAGCTTGTGGCTTTAATGAACCGTGGTGTAGGTCTCCAGTGGGCAGTGGCTGATGAGAGACATATAACTGGTCTAGAAGGAGACCAGCTGTCCATTTGGTGAACATTGCCATGCAAGTGGCAAACTGACTCTGATACAAGAGCATCACTAGAGATGATGATGCTCCAAGATCCAACAGAGGCAGTAATGGCCATATTGCATCAGCTCCTACCTCCCAGAAGTCTCTTTAAATTTCTCCCTTTAGTTTATGATTTGGAAGAACAAAGGTCTTTTTTCCTACAACATGCTTCCCAAGCACATTTCCTACCATTCTAGGCAGAAAAAGAGGGTCAATTCTTGTTTGCCATTGAAGGATTAATATAATATTTATCTTCCCAGACAAATACTGATGGAACTGCTGGTTCTAAACAGAGTAACTTTCTGTGACGGCAGCCACATGGTGAAACTAGCTAAATCTATCTTTAGCAGCAGCTGTAGAAAAGCTTTTCACTAACTTTAAGGTAAATAATCATGGACATCGTTTTCCATGCTTGTAGCATAAGATGTGGAAGACTCCTCTTCCTCTATTGGAAAAGACCAATTTTGTTTAGTGTTGAACCAGCTCTATCATTAGGGGTTTGCTAGCTCAATTAATATTTAAAGGTTATAGTGCCTGTATGCTACTGGAAAAAGATCAAACCAAGGAAAGGAACAAACACCTAAGTCATGTCACAGAGGAGGGACACTCCGCAGGCTTGGCCACTTACTGTGGTATTAGTTCACACTTCTGATCTTCTAAAGAAAAGGATGGATGACCTTTAAAAATAACAGGGAAAACATGTATTAACTTTGCACTAACTGGGTTCTTAAAACCTAAAATTATTATGAAATATGAAAAAAAAGAATTTTGCAGGGAATATGTCTGCTTTTATTTCAGTACTAGTTTTGAACAGGGTAAGGTCTCTCTTCCTGAGTTATCTAAAGACAATTCAAGAATGGGGAAACCTGCTAAAAAAAGAGCAGATCCTCTCTGCTCCTTCATTTGTGGCAAGATGAGTGTCCCAGAAGTCTTCTTTCCTATCATGGAATAACCTTGTTTTGGAATATGTGACTGAGAAAAGTGTTCACAGTGTTTGGTCATGTAGATGGGGAATGTGCTTCCTAGCCATGCACACCAAAGAGTAGGACTGCTTGCCCCTGAAAATATGGTAGGAAACCAGTATTTCTGCCTTGCAATGTGGTAGAGATCATCCCCCCACATTTTTTCTGTCTTCACTCTCCAGGTTATCAGTGCTCTTGATCTTGATTTCGTGCCTGCGATCAAGGGAAAGATGAAGGATCACTTATGTTATTGTTGTGTGAGCTGTATATCGGTGGGAAAATGCTAAAAAGGCAGTTGCCACTTATCCATGTAGCTGTGCACCATTTCTCCCTCTAGTTAGTAAGCTATTTCAAAGGAAGGATGCTCTGACTGGCTCCACTCTTCTGTACAAAGCTACCCAAGGATTTAGTATATTAGCATTTTTTTTCCAGCTCAGGAATGTGCTGCTGAAGCAAATCTGCCCTTGGCTCTTCTTACCAGTTTGGTTCACATCATGACGCAGTCTCAGGGTGTGTGAAACCGACCCTTTTGATTAAAACTAAACCAGGACATACACTCCAAGAACGCACTCATTGTATTATATTTGGTAATGGGTGTTGAAACCACAGGCCCAGTGTAATATTCTCTCATGACCATAAGCTTTCATCAGTTCTTCTTGACTCAAATCCAAAATAAGGGCAGCAATTTGCCTAAGTCATAGTTAGGTTAATGACAAAGTGAGGACCATACATTTTCTTTCCTTGCTACAGGTGAAATCAGTCCCTAACAAAGCTCCTTTTCTTTTGTTTTCTGTGCTTCACCACTTGCCATTTATTTGCTTATTTTCCTTACTTCTTCCTGTGTCCTGTTCTATGCTTGGTATAAAACCTCTGATTTTAAAACCTACTTGTCTGCCTTCCCTCTCCCATTTTCACATTTCTCTAAGACACATCCTGCAGTAAAACAA
The DNA here is from genome assembly GCA_033459285.1 of Clamator glandarius. NCBI lineage: Eukaryota > Metazoa > Chordata > Aves > Cuculiformes > Cuculidae > Clamator > Clamator glandarius. Next base: position 3,155,684 of record JAUNZM010000254.1, read on the forward strand.
AGCTTATTGTTTTTCCTTCAAACTACAAAGCATGCATTATGTTTATTTGGAGATGACTGGAAAAAATGTTTAACTTAAATACTGTGCATTTGCTAAATATTCTGATTCATTCAAACTCAAACTTTTCAAAATCTTGATAAATTATCATTCTATTCTGACCTTCTCTGTATAAAATTCCTGATTTCTAGCTCAAAATAACTGATTGCTTTGTAAGCTAGGCTAATTATGCCATAAACTTTTGTAAAAGGAAAAAGGAGATATTTTAAATGCTTTGGTACAATTTTTTCCCCTGATTCTTAATGTGGGAAAAATTTCAAAATGCTGACATTTGTCCCAGCTTGAGGATGAAAAAAATAGAAATCTAGAAATATTTTGCTTAGCAATAAAGCCATATGGTTAAGAGGAGCAAAGCGCACATATGGCAACAAGATCATCTCTTGTAATTCAGCCCATTAGTGCAAGAAATTTGTTCAGACAGGTATGGAGTTTAATTCTCATTTATGTTACTGCCACCTCATTCCTATCTGACTATAAAAAAGGCCCTGAAATTCTAATGGTAAATATAGCATATGTTCCCACTAAAAGGTGTAAAAATCTTCTTGCCTCCTTACACCAAATTAGGCAATAGTGTGTGTATGTAATGTATGTGTGCTTGGTGAAAAATTGCAGGATTTTTTGTTATTATTTTCTTTGGTCTGAAATTAAACAAATGTAAAAGAGCCACTTGAGGTTTGCAATATTTTTACAGAATGAAAATAAATGTGTTCTTTAACTTGTGCATACTTCCTTTTCCTACTGGGCAATCCCTCTTTTGACAATTCCTTATTGGGCAAAGAGTTGATCCTACTGTCTGCAGAGACACTTCTTTGTGATGAAGCATAAACACAACCACAGATTAATATCCTTAGTATCAAAGGGGTTTATGGTAAGGGTGCTCAATGATCAATAAAACAAGGAAAACATATGTAATTATCCTGTATATCTACCTCCCACTGCTGGCTTTGGGGACATTTCAGTAGCTTCATCATCATTCTGAGCATGTTTATCCCAGTTTCCTGGAATACTGCTGACAGTTTACTTGGACAAAGCTGAAAGCCTTGCTAGTTCAACTGTCAGGTTGCTGAATACTGTGCACAGGGAAGATGTATGACTGAAGAATTAGGAAACAGTATTCTTCTTGTCCAGTGAGGGGTCTCAGGTAAGTCTCTTCACCTTCCTGTGCTTCAGATACAGTGGTACCGCCTGCCTCTCTAAAGCACTTGGGCAGACCTGATACAAAGCCATGGTTATTGAAAATGGAAACAGCACATTTTAACACAGCAGTATTATTCCATAAAGTGCATTTTCAAACAAAGTTGTACTGACTTCAGTTTTGTTTTAAATACTGCCTGGTTACTTCAGGAAATACTTATCTCCAAGTAAACTCCTGTAGATGGTAGCTGCTACATAATCTGCCAAGCTTCTGCAAAGTCCTGTCTTCCAGCCTCTGCACAGCCAAGTTAAATTGAACTTTTGCTGTTAAAAGTATAATAGTAGCATGCATAAGCTAACTTTTTACAGAGAAGGCAAATGGAAGAAGGTAGAGAATTTGACAGATATGGAAAGTGCAAGTAGTACATGATGCTACCAAACCCTTCCATGTTCATTATTATATCGAAAATACCCAATTCATAAATTATGCTAAAATTCAATAGCAGTTATAATCCTCTGACACTGTGGGGCAGGCTGAACTGGCAACTGAACTGGTGGTTAGTTCTAGTGACTGTGAATCTTTATGTATTTAGATCCAGACTAACCCCGCTTCTGAATTTTATATTCTCTATAATAAACTTCCCAGCCACTGCAAAATGAGCTGAAAATAATACAGCTTTCTAAGCTCTTGCTGAGAAAATTCTCTAACATAGTCATTTTATTTAAAAAAATAGCTGTGAAAATCAAAACAAAGGCATTTAAACACACTGCCAAATTGTTCCATAGATATATCTCATTTTCCTTTTGTTTGTTATTTATTTTTATGTTCAACAGCTTATTACTATCATTCAGTCTTTACCCTCAGGTTTGTTTGGGAACAAGGATTAAGAAGACTGTCCCAGGAGTAGATTTTACTGTCAAAACCATCAGGGGCTGTGTAAATCCATCACATATGTTTCAGGGGAAAAATTAACAATAGTATCTAAGTCTTTTGATAATGCAGGAGCTAGCAGGTATGCAGAAAGAAGACTAAAACCAGTATCAGACATTATTCACTGTCAGCAAAAGGCTGTTTAAACATGAGAAAATGATCCCAAAGTCTAGCTGATTTTAAACAGCTAAGTCTACAGGACAGCTGAGAGAGCGAGTGAAATTTTTCACAGGGTGAGAAAATTTTTCTGGACAAGAGGCTAGAATAAAGAAATACATTTATTTTATGTGATGGTAAAATATTTTAACTGAGAGAGATGATGTAGATTACTTCTACCACACATATGTTTCAATCTCTATTTTTGCTCTAATGCAGTGTTAGGGTCGCTATGTGCCTTGAGATGTCAGAAGGTTGTGAAAAGACTCCCCACCAAAATACTTTCAAACATATTCACCGCATGCAATCAAGTAAACAAGAAAAAATGACCATAGGAACATTCAATATTTAGCCTAATTTTGATTCTTCTGTAAACAAAAACCCTTCTGACTAAGAATGTCAAGAAATGTCGCCCTTGGTTCTATCATAAGTCACTGTGAAGGTATTTCTGTAACACAGATCTCTGACTCCTGCTCTAGCCTCTGGACCATGGCAATTCAATGTTGTTCTGCTTTCTCCTGCTGTTTCCAGAGAGCACCAACTGTGTTTTGGCTTGCTTCCCAGAAAATGTTGTTCCAGAGCAGAGATTTTGACCCTCAGTAGAGACAAAGACATATAAATTAAAAATAAAAAAGAGGTAGCAAACAAAGCAGTGAATCTCTAGGCATGTGAAGAAAATCATAAGCAGTTTGAGTGGTAGACCTTACCATTAGTGTGATCTCTAAGCACAGATTAGACTTGTACACCTATAAACTTCTATTTGCTTTTTTAGTTACCCTCAGGATGTCTTGGCTTTGCATACCAAATATTCTTGAAAGACAAAGATCTTTTCCATCTTCCCAGGAATGGTTGCTTGGATTAATGGTAAAGGCACCTATTAAATGTAGATTAAGGGAACTGTGATGGGTCTACTGAGTCAAGCCTAGCTAGACCTAACTTAATCATGTATGTGTCTATGTATTCAAGTGCCTGTCTTTGGAAAGGCATTTTGTGCTTAGAGTGCTCTTCAGTTCAAGCTGTAAAGTGCTTGGATTTACCTGCCTGGAAGCCTAACAGTCTGGGAATGTGGTGGAAGTTAAGTGCATTCCACCTACCACTGCTGGTCTAAATTATATGGTTTTCTAAAGGATTGTGTCCCATTTATATCATGAAGTAACAAAGGAGAGCTCAGTTCAATGAAAAATGTTGACTAAGCAGCTCTTCAGACAAGAAAGGTCCATATAATTGGTGTGAGGGATCATCTTTCAGTGACTTTTGATGGCAGCCATAGCTGATCCCAATACTCAGTTTAACAAAGCACAACATGAAACATTTTCTTAACCTATGAAAGTACTGTATATATGTGCCTCTCTATTAATTGCCATCTCCACCAAAAGATGCCTGCTATCACTGCCAACATCTTGAAGCATGTATGTACAGATTAGAGAATTCTAGGACTTTACCCTTTGCTTGTATATCACTGATATTAGTATTAGCAGTATGAGAGAATAGGTTGGTGTAGAAAAGTACAGTATATGGGTGAGTCAAGAATGCACCCCACTCTTCACATTTACATTGGTTTTGGAAGACTGGAGTCAGACTAGGATTCCTAAATTTCTAATTGCTGGATATCAGTATGGCATGGAAAGGCATTCTGTGTCCTGTCATTGTTTCCTCATTAGGGAATAGTCTTTTATATTGAAATGGATATCAGTAGACCAGATGCCGTGAAATTGGTCCCTTTTATGGGGTAGGCAAAGGCCTTTGGTTAAAAGAGGACAACCACCGACTGGAGAATGGGCTGACTGAGGAGTATAGCGCTGTTGGTTTTACTCTTCACAAACCGTGCTGTCAGCTCTTCATTTTCCACCTGTCCTTTTTTGTTCATTCCAGTTGTCTAATTTTTCCCTTCCTCGGTGTCTTGAGTCAAGCACGTCAGTTCCTTTTTGCAGCCTTTTGTGTTCATTGATCGGATGCTGTCATCTCCTTGACTCTCCTTATCTGCAACAGAACCCTCCAAACCTGCGCCTCTCTGCCTGCCTGCTCCACCAGCCCCTCGCTACCCCTTACCCTGGGCTGTCGGCATAATGAAGGCTTGATTTCAATACTTCCCCTCATTTCTCTGTTCACTGCTCTGCAGGTTAATGCAGATTCCAAACTTCAACAAGGAGCTGTTAAACATGTCATTAACACTGCTTCGGCTGCAAATGAAACTCTGCTATTGGGATTATTCTGGGAGCTATAGTTTTGTGATGAGCTTTGTCAATCACAGCTGACCTGCTGTGTACAGAATGAAACTCAGATTATCTTCTTTCTTCCTCAGACTCTTGTCATTTTTTCACAAAGAATTACTATTCTACTCCCCGAAAGATTGATTACTTGCACAAATAAGAGAGTCTGAGACATTAATACAAAATTCACAGGCTTTTCTTTATCTCAAACCTGCAACTCCCTCTACATTTCCTCTTGGTAATTATATTAGAATTGTGTACACTAGGAATTGCCATCTGATTATTATGAAACTAGTTTTGTCATGACAAAAATGAGCTTAAGTCTTGTTTTTTTGGAAAATGATCAGTACAGTGCACTGGATGAGAGAGAAGGAGATTAAATCCAACTTGCTTTCATCCATGAATGCTTTCATCTCTTTTTCAAACACAGGAAATGATTACCACTGCTATAAGCTGCAGTTCCTATGAGTGAAAAAGGATAAGAAAATATTGAAAATTCTGTAACCAACAGTAGGATATAATATAGGTCCCTGGTACCCACTGAGAGACATGTACTTTATTTTTCTGTGCTGGCAATGTCAAGGGTTTCACATTTTAAGAGTTCGCTTCTACTGAGGTGTCATTAAGTACTGGAGAATATGTTAATTAATTTGCCATTTCTGCAGGTTAGGATTTTCTTTTATTGTAAGAAAGCAAAATATGCTGAAAAAATTTCACTCATATAGCCTGTCCTCATCAGTCACTTAATGAACCTTAGTGTCATTTCTTCCAGTAATTCTGGAATTATTGAATAGCCCAAAACTGAACCCAAGCTGTCTTTTGTTCTTTGTACTTGGAGTATTTTTAAAATGAAGTAGGAAACAGTTAGCACTGGTCTGGCAGGCTGACTTCAGTTCTTTCATGTTCTATTTTAATACAATGATGTAAATGTTGGTTTGCTTTGGTTTTAATTCTAAAGTTCAGGAAATTGTTTGACCTCTTGCACAGTACTTTTTCTTTTACTGAAACATCAATCCCAATGAGCTCTGACTTCTGTGATATAAAATTCAATATTTGGAATCAGATGCACTTTTGGGCAGAGGATATATTTAAATTTGAGCTCACCTCCTCGATTACTGCAATACAGTAAATAAAACCTTTTCTAGTTTCATTGTCCTTGCCCAACAGGTTTTCCCTTTATGAGGCCTGTTGAGTTTGTGCTGAAAAGCAAGTCCTGGTAACATTTCCTCCAAATCACCATTGGAAGACTTTGGGTTTGTTAAATGATGTGCCCAAGTCAGTAAGAAATTCAAACTCACCCAGGCACCTAAGCCAATAAAGCTGTTGAATGTAAAAAGCCAATGTTCAAAGCCAAATCATCACCTCATGAATCATGATCATACTGAACAAGTGAGAAAGAAAGACTGAGAGGAGAGGGAGGGTGTTTCAGGGCAAAAGGGGAGAGGTAAGTTAGCAAGCAGCAAGTATAAGGTCTTAATCAAAGGGAGAGACCAGGATGATGAAGAGCGAAAGGTTGGGAAAATGTGGGTGCCTCTTCACCTCTGTAGCCGAGCTGCTAATTTTCTTCTCTTTTAACCCTCCTGTCTAGCAAAGAAAGAAAGAAGAAGGGTGTGAAGTATCGAGTGAATGACAAAACGCTCACCAAACAAAACCTCACAATTATTAGTAATTGAATATTTCATATTTTGAGTCATTCAAGCTCTATGAGCCCCAAATAGCACTTTTAAGTATTCAATTTTTTTCTCCATTGACTTTAATTAAGCTTGCCCCAGGCTGGCAATCCTGATGAACATGGAAAAGGTTTTTTATAAAGAAATAAGCTTTCTACCAGTACAGATATTTTTTTTCTTCCTGAAATCATCCAGCTGTTATTAAAACTCGAACTCTTATTATGCCATCAGGTACAGTCTTAGAAATATAAAATACAGATCTATTAAACTGCTGCACCATAAATATTTTCCACTTGGTGACTGTGAAAATTACCATATTATTTCCTGATTCAGATATGCCTGATGAAACCTAGCATTAGTGATAACTGACTGTATGTATAGCAACTTCCATGTAAGCACTAGCATAAAATGCTTTAATGGTGGAATTCACCTACATACCTGCATTAATGCACATGTTCTTACATTTTCTGCTTTTCTGTCATTTGACCAGCACTACAGCCTTAACAGCAAAATGTCCAAAATGACCACAGGGTAAGGTCATTTGGAAGCAACTTTTGCCCATTATCAGTAACACGCTTTTGCTTGAATACAGTGAATTTACTGTGTTCAGAAATTGTTGAACTCTCTGACTAAACTGCTCTTGATAATAATGCACTGGTGTCACAGAAGCCATACGAATCCATACTGACTGCAATTATCCCCCAATCTATCACCGAGATACAACCAGTTTGGTAACTATGGTCTTTTCTCTGAGATGCTATCTATTCTGGTGTTAAAGCATGATGTTTTCTTAGAGCACATAGGAGTCTTATGGAAGCAGTGACACAGATATATTGAAAAAAAGGACTTTCTTCATGTCAGTAAGTTGGATTTACTGTCTAGATACTCTGCTAATATTACTTGCTCTAACTTGTTGACTTCAGCCTAGCTATATTGATTTATACTTGTGGTGAGTTAAGATTTAGAAAGCACAGTGATCTGGAATGCTAACAAACTACAATTATGACAGAGTGAGACATCAAGGGGGAAATAATCCTTGCAGTCATGCAAAGCCCAGTGCAGAGATCAAGGGCAGGCTGTCATGCAGTTGCTGAGACAGCGCTAAGCCCAGTGCTTGTTAGGCAAAAAGGTGGACTGTCTTTGGGGCTTCTAGAAAACCCAAGTTCCCCATGAGATAAATGGTAATAATATTGAGATATATGTTAGAAACCAAGTCTTTGGATGCTTGAGAAATTCGAGAGACAATGTAACATTATGAAGACTTCAAAGGTGGTGGTGGTAACAGCTTATTCTGATGGCTGTTCTGTAATGGGCTCTCCAAGTAAGCCTCAGCATTCTGGAGCACAGAAGTCTTACTATGAAGAACTGTTTGCCTTTATAGCCTCCATAATTATCCTTGTTTTACCTAACGTTATGTTGAGATAGCTCCTATTGTACCACAGCAAATAAAAAAAAAAATATTCCAGCCTCTTCCTTGTATGCTTGAACATTACATTAACTCTAATCTGAATAACTCTGCCTCTTTATTCTTTTCTGTCTCAGTTTATCTGCTCCAGACTTTAATCTCTCTCCAGTTAAATGGCATAACACATCAGCAATCAGTTCCTCTGGAGATCAACCTCAAACCAAACTAGCTTCATTTGTGACCATACTGAATAGTTTCCTTGTGGGCCTCTGCAGCTGTGGCTGTTTTCTTGCCCTGAATTTACAAAACAAGACTTGCCTTTGCTATCTTTCAGCAAAACCATTTGGCCAGATTTGTGTGTGACTATATCCAGGTACTAACCCAAAAGTGGAAATACAGATTTGCACATAACCTAGCAGGAACATCTGTGATAGAGCTACTCAGTAAAAGGTCCTCCTCCAACAATCACCTAAGTTTTTGCAGCCGGAGCTCTGTTACAATGGGCCTGGCAATAAATGACAGGGTACTGGGCTTCTGAAATATGGGCTACATTGGCCAATTTAGCAAAAGCTGCTTTGTGCACAATATTACATGAATGTTTCTCATGCTCATTTGGAAGTAATCACAGTATAGAGGCTGTGCAAGGGGCTTCTGCTATTAATATTTCCTGGTGCTGATGCTGCATTAGTAGGATACAGTATTATTAGTAGTCAAATACCAAAGCAACTTTGAGTGCATGGTTGTGTAACTCATCCTTATGAACTAATTTTCATTTGTACATCAAAGTCATTATTCATGTTGTAGTTTATGCTAATTAATTTTTGTAGTAGGAAAAGGGGTAGCACCAAGCTGCTTTGTTTTATGGTTGTCTGTGCGAGTACATAGATGTTTTGCTCAGACTTGCAGTCTTTGAGTTTGAAGTGTAGAAAGTGACTATAAAAGGTGAGTTTGAAAGTCTCACTTACTATATATTTCTGAACATTTTTTACAGGCTTTATTCATGGAAATGGGGCTCATTTCTTTCCTGCAGCTAAAATAGGAAGAGTGGGTGATACCTCAATCCTTCTTACCCCTTTTCTGAAGCATATAGGAGCCTGAACACTCAATCTCTCATCTTTGCCAGCTTGTAAACTTTTGAGACTGAGTGACACAGTCAGCAGCAACACAACTCATCTCCTCTATACTAGGGGGGAGGCCAGCATAAGGCTTTGAATTTCTGTTGAACAAGCAGAATTTAAATGGCCCTGCCCAGGATGCAGACAGAAATAGATACAAATAAATTTAGTATTGAAAATGGTGGGGTTTTGTTGTTTGGTTTTTTTTTTTTTTGCTGTTGCCCCTGTGCTAGTTTTGGAATATTTGGGGTTACCCACATTACAGATCTCATCATGTCAAAATTATAAAATATAAATTTTTTTGACTATTTTCTGTGTCAAAAGGGCAACGTATTAAAAACAAGTCACAGACAATTCTTTTCCTGTAAAGGTTAGGGATTCTCAATGTACATTCAGAGCCATACACACAAGTGCAAATAAGTCAACTACCACAGCTATTTAATCAGGAGCGTTTGTTGATTTGAGCAGAGCCCCTATGCTGTGAAATGAAAAAAGAAAACCAAATTTTCTTGAGCAATCTTGCTGTTCCTGCTTCAGGTGCTAGGCCATTTCACTAAAGCAGCTCAGACGAGAATGTCATTAGTTCTTAAGCCCCAGGTGAATTTGCCACTGTTCCACATGATTAAGCCAGATAATTGTGTGTTGATAGCGAATGTGGTTGGTGAAATACAATTTCTAGGACCTTCCTAAACAAACACAATGTAGAAGTGAGTCAAAGTGCTGTCATTTCAGTCCTTTGTCACAGGCTTTGCACTTGCAGACATCTCTGGTGAGGACTGGCGAATCGTTCTGTGGCATGTCACTGCTCTCTCAAAGGTGACCTGGCTCAGAAAGTGGATCATGCATCTTTTGGCATGAAGTTTAGGAGAGTGGGAGGGGTTGGAAAAGGCCCAGTTAACATGCTCATGAACAATGCAGGCTTGCAATGTTAGCCCATTTTAAACTGTGCATACTGGACATAGCTTTGTCTTTGAGCAACTTTACCATTCTAGACAGTATTTTCAGAAGTGATTAAAATGCTGCAATTAATGTGCAATTATATATCCTGAGAAGCAAGTCACTGAAAACTTTTTAAGATCTATTTTAAACAGCGTTTCTCTACCAGGTCGATGCAGACCAAGCAAGCAGATTTCTGGGGCTGTATCCTGTCTCTGCTTACTTTTTCTGTGACCTTGGGTGAGTAACTAAAGATTTGACTTTTGATCCTGAGCTAAGAAGAGGTAGGACCCTAGATCTAATTTTATTTTTAGATTACAAACAGATATTCCATGGCAGTGATAGTTTCAGCAGGCATAGAACTGCCTTTCTGTTCTCCTGGCCACTTGTTTCTGTGCTGTACTGGCACAAACATATATTTGGTTAGTTATAGCTGGGGACTGACTTGGCTGCAAATGGTCTCTTCTGCCCCCTCAAAAAGGTATATTTTTGAGCATATTTTGTTCTCTGATCCTGCCTGCCACATGGCTCACCAACATTTGTGCTGGGCCAGTACAAGATGTAGAAGTAGGAATAAGTAAATACGCTTAGGACCTTGGAAAGGGAGAAGGGGAAAGCAAGTGCATTGATTATATTGGTGTTGCTGCAAAAAACAGTTGTGATTCTACTCGTAAAAAAAACCAAACCGGCTAATACTCAGGCTGGCATTGTGGGGATTATATATTGTCCTAGCATGCTCTGAGATGTTTTGATACAAGTCACAGTGGAAACAGAGGACATTAGTGGACCCATTCTACTTACTTAACTCTGGTCACAAAATGTGCAAAGTGGTTAATCATTGATGAAGGCAACTATTTTTACAAAGGCAAACAAACAGAAATAAAGGCACATAAGAGAAGGTGATTTTCCTGATTTACCTACATTACATCAGCTGTATGTGGCAGTAGCAGGAAAATAAGTCCTTTGACTTTTCAGCTCTACTTTTTTTTCTGAGTTAACATGTTTATTGGAAGTTGGAAAGGTGGAATAGTTTCTGGGACACAGTACCTCCAAAACACACAGCAAGTGCATGTTTATTGTGGAGTTGCATGTTATGAGTCCACAAGACTTTGCAAAGCAGCCTCTAAAACAAACATGCACACACTTGTGTCTATATCTTGCCTATAAAGCTGTGTTTATCAACCAAAATAAGGAGAATATGAACAGGCAGGAAAAGGGCTAGAGTTGCAGGAAAAGAAGAATGCTCCTTGTTTTTTTTGAGTAATTTAAAAATATTTATCAGGTTATTATTTTTTACTCTCTCATTTCATTCAATAAGCAAGCATTTATTATGTACAATCAGTATCCTTTAGAATTATCTGGCAGTCCTTGTACCAGATGAGAAAAAAAGTTTTGTCTCATGATTTATAATGCCATTAGTTGTTGATTGTTTATCTGTGCAAGCTAAATGTATCCAGTGTGCATTCTTCATTCCCGTGTCTGTCTTCCCCATCCCTTTTCCTACAGACATACTTTCTTAAATCACATTGACCATGTATCTCCCAATATATTGAAGTAGGAGTCCCTTGAAAGACCATCTCAGTTTCATTTCACAGACTGGATGGGTCTCTGGGTAGGAGGACTATTGTTTTATCTTCTGAAAGTATTTTTCACCAAAAGCTGAAGCACTGACTGAGAAAACAGTTCTCACCTGCTTCCTGGTAGTTTATTAATATTCAAAGATGAGTGAAGAAGCCAGAACGTGTGTACCTTTAGCAAGTAGGTACAACTTTATCTAGAATAAGACAAACTGATTACATTGACAGTATGGCAAGCTGGTATAAAGCAAGTGCTTTCAATTAATTTTAATTAGAGAGGAGTAAAAGGAAATTTAAATTTTGATGGATATTGCAGGTCTGAATCACAGAGGAGTAATAGAAACTTTATTCTTTGTATGTTTAACTGTGTTTTCTGATTCAGAGCATGCAAGATTTAGGGGAAAATATTATCACACAGGTTTCTTTCTGAGAAGGTGCTCAGAACTGTCATAGGGATGAATAAGCCTATAAAACATATGATATGATATGATACGATACGATGTAACGTAATATAACATAACATAACATAACATAACATAACATAACATAACATAACATAACATAACATAACATAACATAACATAACATAACATAACATAACATAACATAACATAACATAACATAACATAACATAACATAACATAACATAACATAACATAACATAACATATTACGCAGCAAACTGAGCATATTCTTAATTAATTTGTGAGGGGAGGAGTTAGTGTTTACCATGATCTAAACTTTGTGATCATCCCTCCTTGCTAATATCAAGTCTTCTTAAAAATGGCTTTTTGGTTGGTAAGAGTTTAGTCATCTGTGTCAAAAGACAAATAATTATCTGTTTCTTCATAAATTAGTACTAATAACTAATTCTGTTGCTCAAGGAAACAAGACAGATGTGTATCCAAGTGGCCAGAGTATTGTCCTTAAAGTAACTTCCAAACAATGTCAAGAAAAAAAGGGAGTAAAAAAATACGTTGTCTACACTTCAGCTAGAGTTGCCCTAATGTCATCACAATGTGCATTTTAGAAAAAGCAGAGGCAGTTTTTAACAATTTCAAATAATTGTGTGAAAATAGCCTTGATCTCTCCTTAAACTACTAAATCTTTTTAATGCCTCTCAAAAAAAAAAGGGCTCCAAATGGATTTAAACAGCTTTGATGAATGTGAAACTTAACTCTCTGCTTGTAATATTTCCAGAAATAGTGCTATTAAGTTGATTTGTGCATGGACACAAATCATTCGCAAATTGGACCCTCCACGTTAAAAAGATTTTAGTCAGTGTTTAGCTCTTTGGATGAAAACCATGTTCAAAACAGGCTTTTAGAGTATAAACCTTGAGTTCTATAAAATGGAGCATTGATCTTTCTTACCCTTAATATTCAGTGTCATGGGCATTGCACGTCAGAAACTATGTTGGTCACTGACACAAAGTTGCCTTCTGCTTATGCCTGAAGGCAGTTAGCATCAGAGTGCTGAACAATCTTCTGACACCTCCTGAGGCAGAGAGGACTTTTTCATCTATCCCTGACAGTCTTTTCCACTTACTGGAGGTGATTATATTCCTTGAATTCACATGGGAACCAACCGTTGGACCATCCACAGCTACGATACACAATCCACAGATCCGATCCCCAGACAAAATTCTAGTCCCCTTCCCTCTTGTCTTTATTTTAGCGAGACAGTTTTAACTTTGGGTACTCTGAAACCTACTTTTCCCCTTCTGTTCCTGTTTTTTGAAATCCCAGAAGATAGGCTATTATTTCAATACCCATCCCTATCTAGGACTAGAGAATAATACAGTCCACAGCTGCCATGTCATTCCTTTTTATTCCTGTTTAATTATTCACTGTCTTTTTTTCCTCCTCAAGAAAAACAATTGCTTGGCTTTCATAATATTTCAACAGTGTTCCATACTAAAGGCTAACGTGACAGTTTCTTGAATACAAACTAAATGAGCTAGAGGTACAGATCTAGCTCACTACCTTTTTGTCTAGCAGATTCAGACAGATGGTACCAACCAGTTGGAACACTCTTAGTTATAAGCCATTAAGATGAGCAGCGGGTCAAAGCCTTAAAAAATAGGTAAGTATGTATTTGCTTATAAAATGAGTTTCTAACTACTGAACAGTATAATTTAGTAAAATGGAGGCAAACCAATTTCTGTTATGAAACTGTTGGAATACCAATTTCTGACTCTGATGATCAGAACTATTCTCATTTTCACTTAGCTTTATTGTAAAAGGGAGTGAATTAGCAGAGAACGCCTTCCTTAATTTACAGTAGGATATTCCTCAGACATCTGAATAACTGGATTTCCATTTTTAAAAGCATACTCCAAAACTTCCACAGATTTCAAGAGGTTTTGATTGTGCCTTTAAATGCCCATCCATACTGCAGATTTTCTTGGGTTTGAGTGAAAAGCTGAAAGAAGAGATTCTCACAAGCAAAGAGCAATTTTGCTAAGCTGTATTTTCCTTTAGATCTATATTATTTTAATTCAAGCTCTTCAGGACAAAGACTATCTCCTCTTATCTGTCTGCAAAGTGCATACAAAAAATGAAGTCCTGTGCTTGACTACATCTCCAGCTTCTGTCATAAGGCAAATAATGAATCCTACTTGTTTTAGATTTTTAACGCATCTTGACTTGTTCTTGCCTTTTTAACTGCAGGACCCTTGAGGCAACTGCTGACTTTATTGATGATAGACAACATGATGTAAGCTGTTGGAGATTAATTATAAAAAGAATCCCAAAATACAATAAACCACTCCATAATAAGAAAGAGACAAATCTATGGGAAATTTTGCAATAATTTTAAATGCTATATGGTATTACCAATAGATAACAGCTTTATTAGATCTTTGTATTTACAAGTCTTAGTACAGTATATTAGTAGCAGCTGGCTCTGCATTAATTATCTACTAGTTTAAATATGACAGCGATATGTATTTATATTGGTCAGAAAATTTGTCATTATCTTAGCTAACTTTGTCTCAGTAAAGTGTTGTAAACTGTAATATTAAATTGGCATGGCTCATCAGTATAACTACCCAGTATTGCATTCTATTTTACCTCAATCAAGTCCAGAGTAACTTTAAGAATGACTACTGTACAGATATATGTCATTCAACATGACATCAAACAATTACAACGTCAGTCTTTAGAAATCTCGAAGACTGTCTCTATGGGGTTGAAACAACCCAACTCAAAAAACACATTTAGCTTCTTGAACAAAACTAAATATTTAGTTTCAGATCTACTCAACATTTGTCTGTGTTGCCCTGCAGTATCTTTGTGCCTGACATCCCAGGGACCAAGATCTATACAGAAACGACTCCTTAGCTGGTTTACATTTCACAATTCACAACTGGATGTCTTTTTTTGGGCAAACCTGGGGATTTGTATGGTTATTTACCTTGTGGCACACACAGAAAATGTGTCTGTAGCAAAAAAATAATGCAAGACATCTATACTCCAGCTCTTGTAAGATATCAAGACCATTTCAGGGGAACTTACATTTGTATTGAACTGAGATAAAATGTAATGCTTTGGTTTCATTCAAAAAGAGTTATTCAGTGCTGCAGTTTTGTAACATTCAGCATTTTCTTTAGATCAGAAACACTAAATTGGCATGTTTTGACATTTCTGAACTTTGTGATTTTCAGAAGTTTCAGTAGACAATGTTTGACTTTCTGTTCCAAATTGGGATAAAAGCAAATATGAAGACAGTGAAATTTTCAGCGGGACTGAAAACATATGTTCTTTCAGCCCTAGCTGTATCCTCAATCCACATAAAAAGAGTTACAGATATTTGCCAGAGATACTGAATTTTGACTAGTTTCACTTTATTTCCTTACAATATAAAACAGTGGGGGTGCAACATTTGTATAACTGTAATAGATGACTTTGTTTATTAGCTGGCCTTCTTGGAAGTGAAAATTTTAGCATGAGAAAATGAAAATTCAGCAGAGTTTGAGGTTTTCTGAATACGTATGAACTTGAGACTTTCTTCTTGCAATGATTCTGTCTCACTTTCTCCAAGGGATTCAGTGTTTCTGCCTGATGTGCCTATACCCCTGTGCACTTCTTAAGCAGAAAAAAAGGAAATGGAGATGACACATCTTTTGGGAATACCTATGCCATGTGGGGATATACCAGCTCCAGGCCTCTTTCTTGACAACATCCTTGGGAAAGGTTCAGACACAGGGATTCCCACAGAGACTCAGGCAATTGAAAATCACTTTCTGATATGTCTTTAGGGTCTCTGTCATGCTCAAGTGCAGTGTATAATCTGGTCTTCAGTGTCTTCTACCATTCTAAAAACATGTATACTGGGAAAAGGTGGAGGTTAAATATCTGTCCTATGTCTTAAGTGAACAGCAAGAGGAATTAACCCATTACAGCCTACCTGGTGTGTCTCATCCATGTATACCAAGAGGCACGTGTGCAGTCAAGACATTGATCTAAGTGAGAGTGAGCTTCTTCCCATGCCTGCTCAAAAGGCTTGAACCTTTATCTTGCTGCTGTAGAAAGAAAAGTGAGCACAATGCATTTAATTCCAGTGAGGTGTTACCTGTAACATCCTCCATATCCTGTCACAACAACACTGAAAAATAGTATCACCTCTTTAAAAACTCCCACCTCTTAAGATTTCAAGATGCACCAAGTTATTTTTTATCTCACACATCTTACAGAGTCTCAAAGTGCCAAGGAATGTACAACAATGCATGTGTGCTGGAGAAACTTGCATGATTTGGTCTGCAGGGTTTAAACACCTCATTTTCCCCTGGGGATTTGCTATTTGTGAACAATTCAAATTCCACTGCAGCAGGCAGGGAGACTTCCCCTCTCCAATGCAGATGATTCCTCATCTATGTTGGTCTTTGTCACATTTTAGCCGCCTCTCCAGCATGACAGGTATGCAAAGATGGCTCTCAGGCTGCAGTAACTGAGACCACATGAGACAGTCTAAGGGATAAGACAACTAAACAAAATACGGAGCATGTATAATGAGTCTACATGCACAGCTGAGAATATCCTTTAGTCACCCCATGCTTTTTGTGCTGATTTCTTTTTTTTTTTTTAAGGATTTAGGTTTTTTCAGTACAGAGGTATATACAGGATCAATGCTTACAGATAAAAATAAAAGTCTGGCCGGTTCAGACTCCAGTTGATTCTGTTTCCAGCTTCCCTGGGTTAGACCTTCCCACACAATCTATCACACATATACATCTCCTAAATCTGTGTCCAGCAAAAAGTGCTGGTGGCCCAGACAGACTAGTGCATTTGTTGGTCGTAATATATTGGGCTGCTGTCATCCTCCTAGCACACATCACACATTTCCCATAAACCAAGTGCTAAACCTGTGCTAAAGCCGTGCCCTCTCTGCAGAAGTTGAACACACGTGTGCTGCGGTTGCATAGGTTCCTCCACTCCTGCAGGATCTGAGCAGCTTGTTTTGCTTTGTGAATAGCACAAGCCAGTGGCATGCAGCTATTGCAGGCTGCCCAGTATTATTTTATTTTGTGTTATTTTATTTGGATTTTAAGTATCAGAAGGGCTCTCCCTGGCTACAGAGCACAGATTTAGCCAAACCTCAGTCTTGTTTGGAAAAGTAGTTTTTAATACCTATCTGGAGTGTGGGTGAAGGTGAAAGTTGTCAGGCTGTGAAAGATGGAATTGGTGTTGGCTGACCTGAAATAGGCTGTAAAGTTCTATTCCTCACAAAGGCAAGATATATTATTGCTGTAACACCATTATTCCGCTCCATCACTTTTAAACCTTGTTCCCATTATCTGCAAGTTAAATATAACCCTATGTAAAAACAGGAAGGACAGCACTAAGTTGTCCAGCTTAACAGCATACACTTAAAACATAATAGAGCACTTGTTACTGTATTTTATGGAACGGAAACTCCAAATGTAAAGATGTATTAAGGAAATATCTCAAAGTTATTAGGGAAGGATATTTACAATTACAGATTGCTTTATATTATGCTTTTATGAACATCTCAGGAAATGAAATAGCCCTCAGCTGTAGAGAGTGAAGAGGGAGGTAATTTTCCTTAATATGGGTGATAAAATTAATCTGATTGAAATCGCTAGCGATTATTTCGCAGAATACTGAGTGGCAGTACAATCACTTACACTCTTTTATATTTTTTTAGTCAAAGCTCGTGTAGATGAAAGCTAATTACAAAGTAGTGATGTGAAGCGCTAAGGAAATAGTTTGTATAGCATAGAACAGGCACAGCTAATTGGGGTTTGTGATTACACAGATTGTTGTTAGGGGGAATTAACTACCAGCAGTCTCTCCTGCAAAGCTCCTCATCAAGGGAAAGTAAAAATAGACACTGGATCTGTTATTTATCTAATTATGCTATGAATATTTTCACAAGCATGTTACACACTCTCAAATGGTTTGTTGTTCAAAAACTTTCAGTCTTGTGTTGCTTCTGATCAAAGTATCAATATGAAGTTTCTGACATTTGACTTTTTCACTTAATATAATACATTCAGTCCTTCCACTCCACAGAACTATGCCTAGGAACTGAATGGTATGAATTTAAGCATCTATACATAATGCTGTGGCAGCAGGAATGCATCAAAATTATTGCTAGAAAGGTGACTGGACAGAGAAGATTGCAGTGAGTGACCAAAGTAAGAAAAGCCAAGACAGGCTTAAAATAGCACTGGGAAATATTTTTTAGCTATTACTGTTTACTGGCAACTAAAACCTTGCAAATAGGCAAAAATGCAGGCCTTTGTTTTACACTACTCTGTATAGAACAGGAAGGGGTGGAGGGAGGAGATGTTCCATATGGAGACCCTGATCTTGTAAACTAATCTGCATGGGAGACTCCTTATGCTGCATCGAGCCTCACTGAAATCATTAGGACTCTGTGTGGTGCAGTGTGTAATCAGGCTGATAATAGATGCTCATTGAATTTGTTACGTGTTTCGCTTTTCTTTGTTTCTAGCTTTTACTTGCTGACCTGGAGTAGCTCACTGAGATTGGAAGCTGTCATGTGATGAAGTTTCAGAGAAATCTGTAAGTGCTATGGATGAAAGTGCTTTCTGTATGAAAGCCACTTAGAGTCCTAATTTCTGATGGATTATTGAATTAACGGATATTAATTAATAACAGATGCAGCAGACTTTGGTCAACACCAGAATAGCTGCAAGTAGTTTGGGGGCAGGCCCCAGAAGATCTTGCTAGTGGGTTATTAAACTCTGTATTAGTAGTCCTAGCACAAATGTTTGTCAGTCGTCATAGAATTTCTTGAGGAAGGGGAGAGCAATCATGAAAATCTTAGGCAGCTGCATTCAAACAAATAAGCAGGAATTAATATAACCGCTGACAGGAGCACCACACCTTCGTGTGAGCCTCGCTTCCTGGAATTACTGCCTCCTGGTATAAACCTCAGATACTCCTA
Source organism: Clamator glandarius (assembly GCA_033459285.1). NCBI lineage: Eukaryota > Metazoa > Chordata > Aves > Cuculiformes > Cuculidae > Clamator > Clamator glandarius. Next base: position 3,174,311 of record JAUNZM010000254.1, read on the forward strand.
TCTCCATGCATATAACATGTCCCTGTACCATCCCTCAAGAACTGCTTGAATGACACCCAGCTGCATACTGCACAGGGACTGGATGCTCACTATTTCTAAGAGATCTTAGGAGAAAACTGCAGAAGAGAAGCATTTTTCCTCTGCATAATCTCCATTTTCTGTATTATGCAGAATGTACAGTCTTTCAGATGCAGTTTAGAAGCCTGAAGATGAACAGGCAATTCACAACAGTTTAATATTCATACACAAAATAAAAGAAAAAAGTGTAAGAAGCTGCTTCTGACTTTGGGTGGTCAATCTGAGGCACTTGGATTCTGGTTTGGTTTGTAAAAATTCCGAGTTCCCACAATCTCCACTCCAAATTAAAATTGAAATGCCCCAAGTCAGATGGCCATTTTAGCATAAGCTCATATGCTTTATTTTGCTCTTCTTTTTTATTCCATTTTTCTGAAAAATCCTCAGGCTACATCTTGCTAAACTGTGAGTTGTTCTATAATCTTGCAGTTTCCAAACTTATTTGAATACTTCTGCCAATGCTCCAAAAATTAGTCCTCCTGTAGAAATTCCCCTGCACCCAGAGGCATTTCTAGCAGGATGGATATCATGGTGGGAGATTTTCTTCACCATAGCCTTACAGACTGTGCTTCTGAGAAGTTCAGTGGGAAAATCCCAGGTCCAGGGACACGTGACTTATACTACCTCTATGCAAAGAAGCCCAGAAAATTTGGCATATAGCAGAAATTGCTAGCCAGCATTAAAAAAAAACCAAACAGTATTCCATATTCATGGAAAAGAATAGGTGTACCAAAATGACTTTGATGGGAAAGTGCTGTTATAGCTTTAAATAAAAAAGTTGGCAAGAAAATATATATATAGAACCAGAGTAAAATTTTTCCAGTGAGGCTTTTTGCTCTGGATAGCCAATTTAAGACAAGCTGGGTCTGATTTTCCAACATGCTGAATTCCTGCAGCTTTCACTGACTTCACACTGAGTTGCCCAAAATCAAAGCAATAAATATAGCACTAAATGCCTGTAATAGTGCTGCTTTCCCAGCCCTCCCTTACCCCTTTTGAGGAGCAGTACGTCTGTCCCAGTGGACACTCCTTGACTGGAATCCTGGATATTCCTACTTTGTAACATGCACCCTCCCCTTAAGACTGGTGTATAGCTTCACTTTGGGTTCCCTGCCTGGGTTTACGTTCCCACAGGTTTGGAGGGAAGATATGTTTGATGGTCTAAGTGGACCATGTCTGCATATAGCAGACTTTCAGGTGGTCACCGTTTCTGTTCATACAGTACTACCAGCTGTCCTGGGGGTACCCTGCCAAGCTACAGGTGTGATTTCCCAGGCATGGTATCTGCTTATGGTGTAAGGACATGACATTGTGCAGTCCTCTTCAGTCGGGAGAAGAATATGAGGAGGAGGAGGTATATAGAAAAGGAAACCTTGACCACCACTTGGTTTAAAATACATTTGGAGAAGTACCAAGAGCACAGTTACAGCAGAAAAAACTGCTCATAGCAAGCATAATATAGGAGGCTCTCGTATTTCGTGTTAGTACACAAAGGACATGCTGGATCAGACAAGTTGTCCACCTCCTTCAGTAAACTGTTTATAAAATTGACTAGCTTCAGACAAGAATTCCAGGAAATTTGCAATAGGTTTTTACAGAGGCAACTTGCCCACAGGGAAAATTTCCTCCTAATCTGTTTTATACTCTGAAGCATATGAATTTAGATCCTTTCCCCAAAGTCTTGGAATCTTTGATTTTTTGTTTTTCTGCTCTTTACTACAATCAAACAATACCTGTGGATATTTTGGCTACTGCCCATAAAAATTCATTGTACACAGTATTGAAATATTGTGTCACACACTTGTATGAAAATATTTGCTATTTATTTTATCCAGAAAATTAGTAAAAGTATAATGTAGTATTATATTTTTTTCATATTGTTACTTATGGTCTGACAGTAGCAATACACTTTATTTTATACATATTAGCAGTTTCACAGCCTTTTTGTATGAACAGAAGATAAAAATTATCTTATATGAGTATATGCAAACGATGAAGGGTCTGGACCTATGCTAAGTAATTTCCCTGTGTTCCTCTAATTCGTCCAGTTCAAGTGACAGACACTGAAAATTAAATAATTTCCAATAAAACTTCTGTAACCTGAAATGAATCCCTACAGAATAATTAGAGTATCTTGCACATAAAAAGTAATCATGTATTTCCCACTTGTGAAGAATCCTCTGTAGCTGATTGGCAGCCCTGGAGTGCTGGTCATGCCAGAACTGTAACGTCCATGAGATTTTAATACTCAACTGAGAGGCATCACCGTGCCATGCTGCTCAGGAACATATACTTCCTCAAGCATATAGTTTGGTTTGCTGCTCTGAGTAAACTGTACTGTACTACTTCTTGCACTGCTTTTCTTTATGAAACTGACTCCACAATGCCTCCTACTTTCCTGTCCCAGCAGTCCACCCTCTCCAAGAGCCTTTGGTCTAGAACAAAGTCTTCCTTTCCGTGTTTGACTATCTACATTAAAAGTTTTGCCATCGTTAAGGATCTTAGCGTTCATTTGGTGGAGACAGATTTTGTTCCAGCAAACTCAAGTCCTAAATATTTTGAGACCTACAACTTCTATATTAGCTGTTGGGAAAATTAGCTGTTGGGAAAATATAAGTCTCATTGCCAGGCCTCAAATCTGGCAGTAAAGTGGGCATTCCTACCACAAAAGTCACATGCTTGTAAAAATACTGCCTGTATCAGGGCATCCTAATTCTAAGTACCACTTAGACCCTGGGCTCAAACCTGTCCCCTCATAGTCACAGGATTTTCTGCTCAGAGAATGAGCCAGGCAAATGCAAGTCTTCCCTCAGTCTGTGATCCAAGTGAAACAACCAAAACCACAGTAAAAATAACTTTGACTTTGCATTTTTAAAAAAACTAATGGGCCAGAACTCTGTAAATCTAATGAACTGCTTTATTGATATTACTTGTCATTATTGCTGTGTATTACATAGACACTTAATTAGGATCACCTTTACAATAGTGAAAAAAATTCTCAGAGACTTACAATCCACAAAGGGCACACATGGAGGATAAAGGAGAGAAGAAAAAGATTATTATCTCATTGTTTTTTAATATGACAAACTGAGACAGAGGACTGAAATACTTATTTTTTCAGCCATTGATTTGAGGTGTCAGTTTTCACAACTAGTGATACACTCAGAACTGAAGATGTGGTACAAAACCTAAGGAGGATCATTGCTTTGGTTTGTTTTCATTTGCACTTTAGGATCGAGATTTCTCAGACACTGTTCAATACAGGTGACTGGGGAATGATTTTCCTGTCCTATGTGAAGTTCTTAGTGTTTCAGCTTTGCATGGAAGTGACTGTGAGACCAGTTGAATTTTTTTTGTAAAAATTAGGAAGAGAAAGCCCTAGAGTCACTGCTCAGTTATTTATCAGGTTTATAAGAGTCGGAGAATTCTGTCAAATCAGGCAGAAAAGGGATAATACTTATGGATGGGATTCATTCCTATTGGTTGGACAGATAAACTTCCTCAGTTCAGAGAGGTACATTCCTCTGGAGTCTTACTCCATCCCAAGAGATGTATGTAAGTTTAATCACCCTCTGGAGTAGCTTTTCTTGACCTAATGCATGTTAAGTGCCTACAGATATGTTTGGAGGTTTCCCATCCTTGCTTAGTGCACCCCAGGTGCACCGATTAGCAGTTGCTTTGCAGTGATTCACTTCTAATCATTTCTACTGGAGCTGCTCTGATTTGTGCACATGGCGAGGGACCTTTAGCATGAAGAGGCTGGCAAGGGCAGGACCAGGGCAACCGTGGTCTGAATCTTTGTTTCATTTCAAATGCGGGAATTGGTCAATTATATCTCAGATGAGTGCTCTAACCAATGTAATTTTCTGTATTTTTTCTCCATCTCAGAATAAAAAAAAACACTTCAGTAGGAATCCCAGATTACCTTTCATCATGAAAACTTTGCCATGACTACTACATAATGTCGTTTGATTTCCCCTTTGGTGCTCCTGACAGTCTTCTGGGAGAACTATTAAATAACTCCAGCAAGATACTCTCTACATGAAATGTGCGTAGGTCTAGCATTGGATGAATCGACACGCTGGTGCTCAGAGCTTCCTGATGCATGGGTTCAAATACCCAAAGCCTTCGGTTTTTTTCCTATGAAGTGTACTTACAGCTCTCCTCCCTCTGAACAGAATGGCTGCAATGCTGTGCTTCCATGACACGGTTTTGTTCTGTTTCATCTTCTGTGCTGGCTGCCATGCCCTCATACCAATCTTTAATCTCTCTAGGGTGGTTCAGGGAAACCTTCCTGTACCAACAGCCAACCGTCTCCAAGCAGGGGAGTCCAGGGGTAAGAACATAAATTTTTTCCTCACATCCTGGAAGCTCAACACACTTTTACTATAGCAACTTTACTGGTAGTAACTGAGACATTATGATCATGATAGAAATTCATGCATATGCCTGGAGGATGACAGACTGTATCTTAATGTAGACCTTTTTAGGACACATAATACTAACTCTATGAATACATGAAGCTGCAATTTATTTACAACTTTGTTTTGTTTATAAAAAGTGCCCTATACATACACTTTACATCAGAACCACTTTTAGTCCGCACGTATAAACTAGTAACTATTAACTAGTAAGCATCCTCAAGCTTGGTGGAATTCACATTAGTGATGAGAAACATTACAAACTGCATCCCACAAAGGTTTAGATTCACAATGGGTTCAGTCCTGAGGTTTTGCCACAATGCTTCTAATACAATACGTATTCAGTAAAGAGGAAGAAAAAGGGGAAAAAGCTGACTCTTGTGGGAGTTTCTCTTCAATTCTTTGCCTGTGGTGCATTTTCCTTGAACATTGCTGTCGTAAGTTTGATCTACATGTTTATCTATCTGTCTACAGCAGTGGATATATTGACCAAAATATTACCCCCCACCTACATCTGGCTTTGTCCTGGCTCTTAAATCTTCATTGTTACCTAATCTCTTGACAATCTCTACAGTGTTCAGCTCCTGGGTGCCTCAGTACTACAGTACAAAACAGATTTTCACATAGCTAAATCACCTCATGAAAAATTCCCTTGGTGCCCATTTTCTACTTAAACTGGTGATTAAGTACCCCTATCTACTACAATTTGAAAAACATCAGCATGTTCCTGGGTGCCTATTTTGGCTGGTTAAATAAGTAATTTAGTTTTCATAGGGAAATGTTGTATTGTTTTTTCCCCTGTGATGTTCCCCATGCTGCTTTGTTTTTTTTCCTGAATAAAACAGAGAAAAACCATATATTTCAATGACACCAACAAGAATAATAAAATAGGACAGATGGGGAGGGAGTGCCCCTACTTTTAGAATAATAATTTTTAAAAAATCATACTACAATTAGCAAAAGAATGATGTAAATCTAAGCATTTTTATATCAAAGTTAAAAAATTTCTCATTTTATCCTTTTATCAGTTTCTGGTTTTCTCATCAACAACCAGCACATTTGGTGGGAAATCTGTATCTTGTTAAAAATATCTTCCAAGAAAATTTTTTCAGCGGCCCAAGAGTAGTTGTGTATATATAGAGAGAAACATAGTTAAAAAGTGTTGAACCTGAATGCCAAAGCTAAGAGTACACATACAGTCTTAATTTAATACTCTTATGTATTTGCCTAACAGGAGAGACTTAAATTCACATTTGCTATCTGGCCTTTTTACATATTCACTCAAACAAAGCAAAAGTAACTGTGGTAGATCTGGACAGATGAATATTTTCTTTTCCTTGATGGAAACAGGGTCACTGGTCACAGCTGCTTCTACCCCACTTCTGTATCTGGTTGCATGGCTGCACAAACGGGCAGCGTGGGGGCTCTGCTTCAGCTGATGGCATCGGGCAAGTCAACCAATGTGAGAATGGCCGTAATCTGAGGTGGGGATATATATGCCTGGCTCTGGACAGGACCATAGAAAAACATCTTCATCATACCACTATGTACTTGACACATTTTTAAGGATGGTACAAAATAAGATCCCCCCTTTTTTTTTTTCTGGATAGTATTGTACCATAGATATGGGCTCTTCTGAGGATGTAACCAACTCGCCTAAGTATAAGCAGCACCCTAATGTGGTTACCATGCTTTACTACACCACTCTGGAGATGTTTAAAAGGCAGTGGAGGTGTTTAAAAGGCAGGTAGATGAGGTGCTCTGGGACATGATTTAGTAGTAGACAGGTACAGTTGGAGCTGATGATCTCTAAGGTCTTTTCCAACCTAATGATTCTATGATAGTACCTAGTCTGGCATCTAGCATGGCTCTAAGTCTGCACTAATAAATTTACCAGGGGCTGTTTTCTGAGACCAAGTACATGGCATGTTCACGTCTATATGACTAAGTTCTCTTCTCCCAGCCTTGTCCTCACTGTTACTGGGGGACTGTCCTTGCTCCAACCTATTCCTTGAACAATGCCTAGGAAACTACTAGTGGGAAAGTGCCCAAAAGTGCCTAGGAGCACTTTAGCAACTAAGCAGAATGGATAATCATAGACCTGGTCCCAGCCACTGATTAACTTGCTAGCAAAGAGGCAGCTGTCATAAGCCATGCAGAATGATGGCCGGCTCACAGGTGGCTTGTGCTTCTCTGACACAAAGCTGTGACCTGTCTTCTGTAATTTTTGAACATTTCCAGGGCTCAGTAGAAAAACATCCCAGGATTACAAGAGCAAACAAAAGCAAGGAATGAAGACTGCCTGCAATCTTGTCCATAACCCTGGTGTCTACCTCAGAATTTGAAAATAGATGGGTTTTTTTGTCCCATGTGTGACCCTTTTCAGGTATGGCCCATTTCTGATCAAGGCAAGTGGAATCAAAAGAGTTTCTATTTCCTTCTTTCAGGAACTAGAGGGTCCAGTACACAGATCTGATTAGCAGTGCTTGTCACAGTATCAAATACATACAGAAAAAGATGATTTATCTGTTATTTGAATTCCAAAAGAATAACAGATATTTAAGCAATAACTAAGACTCTACTCGGGAGGTGGCAAGCAGCCAGCATGAGACTGACTAGCTAGCACATTCCGGGTGATGATTTTTTTGTGAGTAGATATCCATAAAAGATTTCCCATTTTTCCCTACATTTTATGCAGCTGTACTGTCTCTTTTATCTGCCTACCAGCCACATCCTTTACTGATTTTTGAACCTGTTGTGAAATACTTAATATTTTCATAAATGTTGACAGCTGAATGAAAGAGCACCTATAGCTTCCTGTAACAGTAAGACAGGCAGAGTTCAGTTCATGTATTCCATTTGGCAGCAGCTTTCCACTGATCAACAATGTTATACTCTTTCGCAGCTTTGCTGTGTCTTGTCTGAGACAATGTTGTAGAGACTGTGAGGGAAAACTGGGTTATTCAAGGCAAAGCCTGAAAGAAGCAAAAGACACAAATTTATAGGAAAACTAATTTCCTTAGTCTGGCTACTCTTAGACCACATTTATTCTAAGCTTAAGAGATGCCTAAAGGGGGACAACCAAGCTATACTGGACACAGCAGTTTCTGGTGCATCACTTAATTTCACTATGTCAATGCAGTAGCCTGAGTGGCTTCATCCTAAAATATGTATTCCAATAGTTTCTCAGGAAACATATATTTCCATCCACCAGCTTTGAAGAACTGCCTTGTGCACACGTGCTGGGCATGCCTCCAATGCAAGTAAGATTCATGTTAGCTTCAACTGTGCTGAAAAGTCTTGTATACAATTGTAAAGTTCATTTTTAGACACAGAGTGCATATTTAAGCTATAGAAAGAAGTATACTCTAAACATAAATCACTGCTTGGTTTGGATAGAAATTGTTTTCACAGGCTATTCCTGGCACATCCAAAAGAGCAAACTTAAGAGGTATCACACTTAAGGATCTTTTTCATTTCACTCAGATCAACTCTATGCCTGCACATTGTTTCACCACTGTATGCATCAACTTAGTGGGAAAAAAATACTGCATGTTCTCAGTCTCCAGCTTGCTCATACGCAATCAATTTATTCAGAGAAAGATTATGTCCTGCTTCTCCAGAAAGGCTATTTTCATGCTTAATTTCCATATCAAATCTGCAACATCAAGGTATAGGATTATTTTCAGGACCAAAAAATGATTTAAAAAAGGGAAAACTGGATTTCCTCATGTTCAAAGATGGCAAAAAACGCATATGCTAGGAAGATGTTTAAAATGCCAAACTGTGCCTACCTGACACAATCAAACCTGTGAAAAGGGAGGCTGTTGTCATTTTCTGAATGACATGGATTAGTCTGAACTTCGGTATCTCTGTTAGAACATGAACAGCTGAGTCTTACCTCAGTGACTGCAGCCTCAGCTGTTTCTTACCTCACATATGTGATCACTTACAACAGCAGGAGACAGTGTAGGCGCTGGTTCTGACAGCTCTAAATCAGAGTTTCTTCTACAGCAATTAGCTAATGTGTTATTGTGAAATAAAACCAGCTCATTCAAACATTGAAGGATGTAGATGGGAAAATAGCATAAATCTGATTTTGACCTCAGCAATGGAAAATTTCAACCCACACATAAGCATTTCAGCATACTCCAGTGGGATTGGCTAGAAAGCAACAATTCAGTCTAATGAAAAACACTTAAGTGTGAATATTTAGGTAATTTTTCATTAGTTATTTTTCATTAGGATGAAGCCCATCCCAGACAAGTTAGAGGACAGCAGCTACGGCTCTGAGCTGGGGAGATTCCAGAGGAGCAGGTCTGGAGAGAAGGAATTGCCTTCCTCCCTTCAGTCCTCCTCATGGCCACTGAGTATTTGACTGCTTCAAAACTTCTGTTTGTGGGAATTGATCCAACGCTGCATTCTGGACATAGGACTGTTCCCATGCTGGCTCTGCTTATGTAAATAAAAACTGGAATTTAGGTAATGTATAAATCCCTAAATGGCTCGGTGTGACCAGTACAGATCAGGATCTAAAATAGTTATGCTAGTATAGGCACACAAGACAAAACTACCCAGTTAATGATGGGTTACATTATGCTGATTTTACACATGTTTCTAAAATACATGTGAAAAATATAACTCTGAGCTGGCATTTCAGAACTGCAGTGCACATGTAATATCACAGCCCTGAGACATGCCTGGGATGTTTGATCCTTATCTGTTGTAAAATGCCCTCTCCATTACCACTAATTATCTATGGTCAGATAGAATATATGTTCAAATAACATTTTGTGTTTCTGCTAAAGCATTTATTTAATTAATTTCTGGTTTAGCCTTCATTTTTGTTTCATATGTTCCAGCCTATTGTTTAACTTGCAGGCAGATCCCAGACTTAGAAATCATCCATGCACATATTAAGAAACAGTTTATCTGTCATGGTATTCATAGTCCAGTTTTATATGAACTATTTAGAGTTTTGCCCTGCCTTTACACTCTTGTTACTTATTTTACAACCTGTTCTTTTGTCAGTTGATCTGTGTACTGTGACCAGACAGTATCTTTCCAATAATGTATTATTAATAGTTAAGCATTAATAATAATAATCAATAGCAAAAATCATAATTTTTATCTTTAAATATTCATGCATCAGCAAGACAGAAACTAATTTCAGAATTAATATGCGAATAAGCAAATGTAAATAATTATACAAGTATATAGTGGAAAAACATGAGTTCTCTGTGTGTGCACACAGTTTAGATATAACCTGTTTTGTTCACAATATCAGTATTTTAAATAACCAGAATATTGATTATGTATGCCCATTTGTTTTAAAAAGTAAGTTCTGAGGATTTTATCATATGCTTTATGCTGTTTCATATCCAGAAAAAAACGAGGAACAACAGATGCCAATTGCTGAACTTTAGTGCTGTACTTCACACTGTGCTGAATGCAGGAGGTTCATACTAGGAAAAGATGAAAAGCAATGCTTCTGTAAAAATGAAAACTATAATATTTTACTTTTCAAATGAAAGGAAAACAGAGCATAATGAAAAAAATTGTATGCCACAGAATTAATTTTTATTGTAAAACAATCTAGGACAGATTTCTCTTCATTGTAAGTTAATCCCAGGTCATTGCTTCAGAAATAAGTGGATGTTTTTTTCACCGTGGAATGAAGTATCCTAGCTTACCTTGGAACTGCTTTGGAGCAACAGTTTCAAGAAATCTGTGGGTTGGCTTGAGCTGATTTCTATAGGGTTATGGTTTTATTACCCTTCTGGAAGTAGTTCTATCAGGTCAGGATATTTACAGATTTTTTGTTTTTATTGTTCATGATGGAGATCTGATTTTTATAAGAATAACCTAATTTTCATCTTAACTATATTTGACAAGGAAGCACTTAAATGACAGCATAATAATTTGTAGATATGTCCTATGTTACACCATTAGGAATTTGCATAAAATAAGAGGAGAATGAACATCTATTTGCCTTGTCAGTATGAATAAAAGGAAAGGAAACCTACGTCAGATGGGTTGATTAGAAAAGTTAAAAGTTACAGATGAGCTAAAGTGTACGTTCTGAGTAATTTTACCACTGCCTGCTGGAAAATTGAAATGAGTCATTACCACTGAACTCCACTGAGAAACCAGTCAATGAAATTATCATGCAGCTAAGTTGTTCTAAAGAGAAGACTCTACTTAAAGTGTACTTGCTCATAATATATGAAGTGAAATTATATGCTGTTGCAAATAGCATGACTGAGAAAAGAAAGGGTTAAAAATTCTCAGCAGCTCCTTAGTTAAAAAAAAAAAATAAAATTTCTTTTCTGTTTTACTCAATAAGGCTGTTTGTGTTTAGGATTGCACGCCATGAATATGCATAATATTTAGCTTTATCCTTGTCATTGTTTACAATATATGCTGCCTCTGCATTGGCAAAGCATATTGTCCATTTTGGACATGGCACAATGGATACCGCAAAAAAAGGAGGTCAGTCTGAGTTTATCATTATATACATGGGAAATCCCTTGACCCAATGTTTTTTTCCAGCCTCTTTAGGTCTTCTACTAGGCAGTGAATTAAGTGAAGCCAGGTAGAGGGTCTGAAGGAAATTCTCTGTTCCTCTGGCACTAAGCTCTAGTTGCTGGCTGGAGAATTTCATGGAAACTGAATGGGAACTTCCTTTGGAAGTTTTCCATCTACTTGTGTATTTGCATGTGTACAGATGGTGGGAGCTCTGGAGCTCTCCAAATATTCGCTGATTCACAGACACACTAAGCCAGCTCTGCTGTGACTCATCCTTCCTTAGGCTACAACTGGAAGGGGTAACATTTGTCTTATACTGCCTTAAATACCTGCATTTCAGCAGGTTGCAAAATATGTCCCCAAGTCAGCCCAGCGACTCATGTGAGGGAAGAGGCTCTTTGGCAGATGGAAGACTCCTAAATAACCTCTTAGATAATTGCAACCTTTCTGAAAATCCTTGCCCGTAAGGGCACACCATCAACAGGGTAATCCCATGCTAACCCAGCCACCGCACCACCTGCCTCAGAAAAGAGGGAGTTTAGAAACAAAACCCCACCCTTAAAATCTAACTAAAAAAATCAACAGAGTTGGGAAATGAGCATGGAAGCAGCTTGCTCCAAAGTCACAACATCATTCTATGCAGAGGCAAATAGACTTTACAGAGTGTCCCAAACAATCCTAGATGCTAGGTCACCCTGTGCAAGGAAACAGAGGCCATGTTTCCAACACAGTCTATCAGAAGTATATAGATGTGCACAAACTATTCAAGCAATAATATTTTGCCTGCCTTTCAAGAAGCTGAAGAATTTGTAGCCAGATATTTCTGATATGGATAGCTAAGCAATTAGATTATATTTCTATTAGTTTTGATTTTAGAAGTACAGCTTTTTCAAAGTTGTCAGAAGAGATAATTGATGTAATTTGGCATTTATTGTTTGAGAGACACATTAGTCTGAGGAAATGCCTCTTTTTCTGATGGGATTATACTTCCAGCTCACTTACACACTTACACACTGACAGTTTCCACAAGTAGGATGTCTGCAACTGGAAGCAAAAGATGAATTCACTATTCTATTCTCATTAAACAATGATATGTTACTAGTAGATAAACTTCACTTGTTAAGAAACCCCCCATGTCCTCTACTGGAAGGGAAGATAGTCTTGTAAAAGCATGTAGATACATTATACAAAAGGGCTGATTTTGTCTCTCTTTTCCTCACAGAATTCAGTGGAAAAATACAAATTGTTGTACTGGGGGTTGCAAGCTACCATTGCTCAAATCTGACTTTAAAATTTGGTTTATTTAGAACATAGAAATACACGTGAAATTTAATCAGCATCTCAAGTCACATTATGTACTCTCTGTTCAACAGGAACTGAGCACATAAATTAGCTGAACTGGGAGCTAGTCCCAGATCCATCCCTACTTGGCTACAGCACCTTTTGCTAGGAACTTCCAGCAGGGGAAGCTCTTAGCACATCAGTATCTTCATACTTCTTTGGGAGAGAGCAAAGTTTAGTCAAGACAGAGCAGGGGTAGCGTGGGGAGGGGGGGTTGGAGGAAAGGGGGAGGTGAAAAATCAACAGTGTCATAAGCAGTAGTATCAGAAAATTAAGAAAAATGTATTTTGATTAGATGCCTTTCTTGCACCTTAGACGTTTGAATCGCATATAGACATGGTATGTCAAGAGCAGGGAGACTGAAAGTATTTTTGTACGAAATTTTGTGGCTTACAATACCCCTTCTGTGAGGGAGCTGCGTCCAGTTTGGGACTGACAGGCAGCCTGCAAGCTTTGTACTGGCACACTAATCCCTTGTCTGTGGGTTACTGAAAAGCTACTTGCATTTTTGTTCTCGGTTCACCTTGGTGAAAAAACCCCATTTCCACATATGATAAATCCAGTGTCTGCAGAAAGGCAGTCACCTAATTGCACAGTGAAGCAGAAGAAAGCCTTGCAAATGGTATACAATTTTCAAAGTGTTCTAAGCCTTAGGCAAAAGCCTTTCAACTGTGTCTAAAACTGAATGATAAAATATGTTGTACAAATTATCTGTGAACAGGAAACATGTGGTAGTGGCAGGGGACTGAAATGTAACACTTGTAAAGAAATGGGAACTGCCAGTCATTTATACCCTTTTACTTTTCTCTCAGTCACAAGTTCCATCATATTTTTTTTCCCCATCAGTTGATGTTCAAGTTTATAATAAGACATTTATTAGATCTCACTAGGCCAATTACAGCTTTGTAGCAAAAACAACAAAAAATATCAACCCATAGGAACCTGAAGGTTTAGTTTTGTCCCTTTCTTCATATTTTTATAGAGTTTCTGTTTTATCATTGCAAGGATGTGTGTGGATGGAATTTTGAAAGAGCTTCAGGATGGCAGAAATGCCTGGGATGCCAGTCATCCACACTTTAGACTAAAGTAATCATAAGTTGAGAAAACTTTCTCAAGTCTTGTCTCTAAAACAGTATTAAAAAACTAAACAGAAGAGTGAGAGGAAAAAAAGAGTAACGCACAATTGCTGTTCAGCAGGAATAAAAAAAAAAAATCACAAAACATCTATTCTGAAAGCTCATTTCTGCTTCCTTGCTCTTAAAGTTCCTGGAGTAATGGTGTATCTTATATCTTCTGTTTTTTAAAGACGTAATCTTTATCTCCAATACCAACCACTGTGCACTGTGGTCCTCATTGATGGAATTTTTTATAGTTTACCTCCAGAAGAACACTTCAGGAGTGAAGGGGAGACAAAGCAAAAACTTTTACTTTTCTGCTTCACCTTGCACAACAAAGTCAACAATTTCGTCAAGTCTCAAGAAATTTTTTGACGTAAGTGAAACATGAGATTTAAATGCAATGCTTAACAATGCCACCTACAAGCAGCTAGAAAATAAGACAAAACTACAAAACTACAAGGATTTTTAGCCATGACAATTTTTGCAGATAACTGGATTTTTATTGGTCCTGGTTCTTAAAAACCTTTGAATGCATAAACAGGTATAAAAGTGTGTGAAAGTCCAGCAACAAAGCAAAGTTCTTACATGACTCACTGAATGACACCCTAACCCTCATTTACGACTGTATTACTTCTCTGTATAATGCTGTCCTAATTAAACCATATTAGGTGTCCTCAGTTTGCTGTCTGGACAGAGCCATTCATGCCCGTTGTGATAACATGGTTGGAGTAATTTGGTGAACTGGTGAACATGCAACATTAGTGTCTATCAAATTGTTTTCCTGCTGATATTTCCCGTTACGTACACGACACAGACAAGTACTTGAGAAAATAATTAAAATTTTGATTGTATCTGAGAAAAAAAGACTTGCTTTCAAGTTCTGCTAAGAGAATCTTTCAGAGGCAAAAGAATTAAAGGTTTTACAGCATTCTGAGAGATTAATGAAGAGGTTGTGTGATATAAAGGTTAGCTCATTGGGCTGGGATTCATTAACATAACTAGACAAACAATAAGGTGGGGTCTTTTGACTCAGTGATCAAACCCAAGCATTGGGAAAAATCTCAAGCAGATCTTTAAAAACAGTTTCATAGTTAAAACAAAACCAAATTTTTTTTTAAAAAAAACACATATTTTTTCAAGCTGTCTTTTTTCCAAAGCTAGGTCATTTTTCTTAGAAGAACGGAAATGAAAAATGGTATTTTAAATTGAAAAGGCTATTTTTTTTTCTGAACTATTTTAGCAGTTTTTGAAGGAAGTATTACATTTAAAAATAATACAATGAAATCTTTGTAAACAACTTCAAGGTTTCCCCTCCCTTCCTATTTTCTGGCCACAAATATTTACTGCTGAGAATTTGCAGCCGGTGCTGCTCCCTGTAGCTGTGCCTGCACTGCAAACCAGTAATAACTCCTCAGCCTCATTCTCCAGTAGTCCAGGCTGGGATCTGCTAGAAAACACAGTGGCTGCCTCCCATGTTGCATGTCTGGATTTACTTTGCATGAAAATGAGGAAAGCATTAAGCAGTGGTGGTTTCTGTTTGGCTCTTGCATTGAAGTAAACCCAGACAGACGTGGGAAGCATTCCTGGCTTCCCCACTATCAACAGAAACTTTGAAATATTAAGATTTTTCTTTAGTGGTTTTATTATTAATCTAACAAATTCTACTTGTTGAGTTCTGAAACAAATATCTAGTTCTGTTATTTGGGATTTAGATGTCTTCTGGTCAGTATCTATATATTTCTAGGTTTTGTTTTGCCTGTCTGCACAGTAGCGACAATGATAAATGCTTCTGTTGAATAGATCTTTGAATTTTTCAGATGAAAAATGCTATATAACTATGTTTGACTGTTCCAAATGATTTGTACTTCTTCTCTTTCACCTGTTAATTCACATTTAACCCAAGCATTTTTACAAGAGAAGAGAAGAATCTCTGCTTCTAAAAACTTTCAGTTCTAGGTACTTCTTGCATTTTCTAAGTCTAAAGTCCCAAATTCACAGAGGAAAAAATTCCATTGAGGGCTAGTAGATAAAAAGATAGCACTTTTAGCTTAGTAAATGTTTAAACCATGGAGTACTGTAGTCTAGCAGAATATTTACACTTCTGTCATGATGCTTATCCTGCTCTTTCACTCTACCCTCAGCATCTGATATTATCTTCTGCTTTTCTTTTTAAGGGATGAGTGAAGATGCATTGCTCTGCCACATCAAAGGCTGGAAATGAGTCAAATTTCACTCCCAACTACTCAAATAGGTTTCCTGTTTCCATCCAAGGACATCCTTTCCTGTTAGTCCCAGAGTCAGCCACTCTGGCAAAGAAGCAGCATTACCAAAATATGTTGGTATAAAGTCTGATATTGGTGCTTCCCTGGAGTGGCAGCCCTCTGAAAGTATGCTCCAGGCATCAAGGCACCAACATGTGATGATGTATTTCTGCCCTAGCTGCCCAGTGTACTCACTGTTATCCCCTAGCAATTCAAAAAACTCTTGTCTATGATTCTTTACAGGAGCTGCTGCATATTTGCCACATTGAACTGCACCTTTGCCTGCCTACAGTGAGCCTAGAGTCTGGCTTTAACCCCAATTAAAATCCCAGGAACAGAAATACAAATTTGTCCTCCTTCTGGAAGAATATTGTCTTCTTCTGGAGATGTGGTATTGGACTGATTGGTTGCTGGCTCTGACCCTATATAGTCTTATGCTCCATACACCAGGATTCTAAGTCATTGATGTGTCTTCTGAGGAAAGCATACAGAGAAATAAGAACGTGTTTCACCTGATAGGTTTTATATCTAGCTTCATCCCTCAAAGCACACAAAAACATGAAACAACAGGTATCCAATGTTCATTCTTTGCAGGCCATTTTCTATCTCCTAATGATCTTAACTATTAAGCTCCAAGTAAAGACAACCTCAGGTACAGGACTATCTTTTATTTCTGCTGAGAAATATGACTGTGGAAAAGGGTCTTTTTTTCAAAGGTGAAAACACCTTTATGTCATATGAGGAAAAGGAGCAGAAAAACTTCATCTATAGTGCAATCAGTAGTGACCGGTTGTTGGAGTAATTTTGGAGGCCAAAAGTCTTGTCTGACTTCTGGTTGCCTCTATGGAAAAGTTCAGTATGCCTCTTTGTACCATATCGGCCAACCTCACTAGGATGTTTCTGATAATCTGGGAGAGGCTATTTCTTTTTTATTCTCTGGAATCTTCTGTTTTGGAATAGAAAAAAAATAATAATGATTAGCTTGTCTTTTTTAAAAATCAGAACTGTCAGACTGTGGCACATGGATCAACTGTGGTCTTCAAATCAATTTTCAATTATTATAATGGGCCAATGGACTGTATGCTGTTGTTCCTTGATCTTGTTCCAGATCACAGAATCACAGAATCACAGAATGACCAGGTTGGAAGAGACCCACTGGATCGTCGAGTCCAACCAATCCCTCCAATCCCTAAATCATGCTCCTAAGCACCTCATCTACCCTAACCTTAAACACCTCCAGGGACGGTGACTCAACCACCTCCCTTGGCAGACCGTTCCAATGCCTAACCACCCTCTCTGTGAAGAATTTCTTTCTAATCTCAAGCCTAAATCTCCCCTGGTGGAGCTTGAGGCCATTCCCTCTCGTCCTGTCCCCTGTCACTTGGGAGAAGAGGCCAGCACCCTCCTCTCTACAACCTCCCCTCAGGTAGTTGTAGAGAGTAATAAGGTCTCCCCTCAGCCTCCTCTTCTCCAGGCTAAACAACCCCAGCTCTCTCAGCCGCTCCTCATAAGGCCTGTTCTCCAGCCCCTTCACCAGCTTTGTTGCTCTTCTCTGGACTCGCTCCAGAGCCTCAACATCCTTCTTGTGCTGAGGGGCCCAGAACTGAACACAGTACTCGAGGTGCGGTCTCACCAGTGCCGAGTACAGAGGGAGAATAACCTCCCTGGACCTGCTGGTCACGCCGTTCCTGATACAAGCCAGGATGCCATTGGCCTTCTTGGCCACCTGGGCACACTGCTGGCTCATGTTCAGTCGGTTGTCAACCTACACCCCCAGGTCCTTCTCCTCCTGGCAGCTTTCCAGCCAGGTTTCTCCCAGTCTGTACCTCTGCTTAGGGTTGTTGTGCCCCAAGTGCAGGACCCGGCATTTGGCCTTGTTAAACCTCATGCCGTTGGTCTCTGCCCAGCGGTCCAGCCTGTTCAAGTCCCTTTGTAGCCTCCCGACCCTCCAGCGGATCGATGCTTCCACCCAGCTTGGTGTCATCTGCAAACTTGCTAAGGGAGCACTCGATGCCTTCATCCAGGTGGTTGATAAAGACATTAAACAGGACTGGACCCAGGACTGAGCCCTGGGGAACCCAGGCCTCCAGCTGGATTTAACTCCATTTACCACCACCCTCTGGGCCCGGTCATTCAACCAGTTTTTCACCCAGGAGAGTGTGCGCCCGTCCAGGCCAGAGGCCGACAGTTTCCGAAGCAGAATGCTGTGAGAAACTGTATCAAAGGCTTTACTGAAGTCCAGGAAGATACATCCACAGCCTTTCCCTCGTTCAAGAGTTTAGTCACTTGGTCATAGAAGGTGATCAGATTAGTCTGGCAAGACCTGCCTTTCATGAACCCGTGTTGACTGGGCCTGATCACCCGGTTCTCTTGTAAGTGCTTCATGATAGCACTCAAGATCACCCGCTCCATGACTTTCCCCGGTACCGAGGTCAGACTGACAGGCCTGTAGTTCCCCGGATCCTCCCTGCGCCCCTTCTTATAGATGGGCACTACATCAGCCAGCCTCCAGTCCAGCGGAACCTCCCCAGTCATCCAGGACTGCTGGAAGATGATGGAAAGGGGTTTGGCCAGCACATCCGTCAGTTCCCTCAAAACTCTTGGGTGGACTCCATCCGGCCCCATAGACTTGTGGGCGTCTAGCTGGGCAAGCAAGTCTCTAACCACCTCCTCTTGGACCTTGGGAATCTCATACTTCTCTTCCAACCCTTGGGGTTGTGCACAGAGGGAACAATTTTCCTTACTGTTAAAGACTGAGGCAAAGTAGGCATTGAGCACTTCAGCCTTGTCTTCGTCCCCTGTTACTCTTGTTCCCTTGTGCATCTTGTGCATCTACTAGGGACTGGAGATTCTCCCTAGCCCTCCTTTTGCTGTTGATGTATTTGTAGAAAGACTTTTTGTTGTCTTTCACAGACTTGGCCAATCGCATTTCTAGTTGGGCCTTAGCCCTCCTGACTTTTTCCCTGCACATTCTCGCTTCCTCCCTATAGTCCACCCAGGATGCCTGCCCCTTCCTCCAGAGGTCATAGACCCTCCTCTTCCTATTGATGTCTCTTAGGATCTCCCTACTCAACCATGCTGGTTTCTTACCCTGCCGGCTACTTTTCCAGAACATGGGGACGGCTTTCTCCTGAGCTGCTAGAAGTTCCTTCTTGAAGAGCGCCCAGCCCTCATGGACACCTTTGCCCTCAAGGAGCGCCTCCCATGGGACTTTTCCAACCAGCCTTCTGAACAGCCCAAAGTCTGCTCTCTGAAAGTTGAGGGCGACTGTTCTGCTAACCTCCTTCTTCATTTTACCCCGCACTGAGAACTCTATCATCTCATGATCGCTTTGCCCCAAGAGTCCTCCAACCTTCACATCCCCCACTAGTCCTTCTCTGTTCACAAACAGCAGGTCCAGGAGGGCACCGTCCCTTGTCGGTTCGCTCACCAGCTGTGTGAGGAAATTGTCTTCCACACACTCCAGGAACCTCCGGGACTGCTTCCTTTCTGCTGTATTATACTCCCAGCCTATATCTGGGAAATTGAAGTCTCCCACAAGGACTAGAGGTAGCGATTTTGAGACTACACTCAGTTGTTTGTAGAAGAGCTCATCAGCTGCTTCTTCTTGGCTGGGTGGTCTATAGCAGACTCCCATCACAATACCTGCCTGCCCATGGGCTCCTCTGATTTTCACCCACAGGCACTCAGTCCCATCCTGACCGTAGTCCAGTTCGAGGGTATCAAAGCCCTCTCTAACACAGAGGGCTACCCCGCCTCCTCTTCTGCCCTTCCTGCCCTTCCTGAAGAGTTTATACCCCACCATGGGTACGCTCCAGTTGTACGAGTCATCCCACCACGTCTCCGCAATGGCAACGACATCGTAGTCTCCTTGCCCTACCACAGCTTCCAGCTCCTCCTTCTTATTTCCCATGCTGCGTGCATTGGTGTAAATGCACTTCAGCTGGGCAGGCGAAGCTTCAGCCTTCATAATAGGGCTCCTCCCCAACTGAGTGGTCCTTGACTTAACTAAGGCCACAGTGCCAGTTTGCTGCCTACCATCCCCAGCTGCACTCACCCCTCTTGCTTAGTGGTGATATACTGGCAGGCATCGCCAGCACACCACCCCTTTGCCACTGAAGTCTCACCTCCAGGCTCACTCCCATCCTGCCTGGCCTCCATCCCCTCCCCCCTCACATCTAGTTTAAAGCTCGACTTATGAGCTTAACTAGGTTTTTGAGATGTCAAGTGCCACTAAGAAACTCCAAAAGCTCTAAATACTTGCCTAATAGCACAATTGCTGCAGTTGCCAGTGAGATGATACGTGATCACAAATGGAAAGGGAGCTGGTTCATGAGTCAAACTTTCTAATAAAATGTGTCATCAGTATGATAAAACGCTGCACGAGGTGTCATGTGTCTAGTGAACTGAAAATTATTATGAATCTGTTTTCTGAAGTGTGCAGGTGTGAGGTATTTCCACTTACCTTGGTACAGGCAAAGATGGGCTAATGCAAAGTTGCCATAGAAAAAAAAGTTGCAAAAGATAGCTACTTATAGTGGGATTCTCTGAATAGACAGATAGTCTCAGGTTTATGATTGGACTTTATGATCCTAAAGGTCTTTTCCAACTTTAGCAATTCTGTGATTCTTTGATATATTCTGTCTTATACAGCCTCTGTTGAAGGAAAATGTAGCAAAGTGTGTGTGGCTGGAAGAGTACATCATTATAAAAATAAGGCAAAGAACTTTTGCAAGTATGTGCCATTAATCTAACTTGTCTCCTTGTCAAAGTACAAAGAAGTTCCATGGACCCCTCTGAGACCTGTGCTAGGCAGCTGTTGTGTATCTCAGATTGTCCGAATAACAAACAACCTAGACCACCATTAGGTAGTTTATCAACAGAGAATTTCTCTTGCAAGGTGGTGAATTGTCACCTTTCATGTGCACCACATATACCTGCAAATTTGACTCAAACTGTCTTCTCAGCCTGAAACAGTGGTGGTGGTGCTTGTAAGGGGAAAATTACTCTTCCCAAGCAAAATCACTTAGGAGTTGAATTAAAAGACCAAATTATTACTAATTCATTGTACCAGAAGGGAATTAAATTCAGACCTAGTGAGGCAGATATCTCATGCTGTGGATGCTATTCACTTTTCCTGAGTGTTTCTAGCAGTTCCTGGAATATCCTATACTAACTTTAGGCAGACTGTGTTGGCTGCTTCACACATTTTAGCAGCAAAAAGACCTATTTCAAGCTCAATAGGAGGCTGAAGTATTACAGACCTTTGAGAGGGACAGGGAACTAAGAAATGGGAAAGAATTGCTGCATAACCAGGAATCTCTGCATAAATTAGATTAACTAATGTTTTCCCCAACTTCTACCAAGTGACTAAATTCATAGCGCCATTTGTTTTAAACTAAATTGTGTGTGGTTTTTCAAATCCCAGTTTGAAACAATGCTACTCCTGAGAATGTTACACGGCACAGTGGGCCAGAATGTTTCTGCAATAATAAAGATTTTCAATTTTATTAAAAATTTAATTTTGAAATGTCCCGAAGTATTTCATAAAAAAGCAAACATAGAGTGTGGCAGATTTGTTATCAGTGGGAGAGAGGCAGATAGAAGAGTAAAAATTTGTGAATAAAAGGCTTCAACTATTCTTGTTGTTATGGAAAGTGTATGGGGTATTTAATGCTTACATAGGTGAGATGGGACCTCTGTTATTTCATGATCTATTCCAAAAGAGTTCAGTGGAAGAGAGAAAACTAAACCAAATATATTTGTTAGGAAAGAAGGAGCCTCCTTTAAAATTGATGCTTTGAAACTTGTGATTTAAAGGAATAGATATTCAAGCTCAAAACTGAGGCTTCTGAGGTAATTTTTGCCCAAACGTTCTTGACACAAAACAGCCAAATTCTCAATCATTTTTCTCTGCAATGTTGTATTGTATTGAGCAGAAAAACAGGTGTAAGGGGATCTTTTTAACCATGGATGAAGTACTGGGGAATAAAGGCATGCTTAGTTGCTGCTGTTTTAAAGCTCAGACTCCAGCTTCTTTCTGAACCCTTGGAGGACTCAGTGAGTGAAAATAATATATAGAAAACACCCTATTTCTGCACCTTTTACATAATACCTTCAGTTCCACAAGCACCCCGGGATATCTCCATGCTGTTCCGCTCTTTATCCACCATGTAAGTGACCCAGGATGCCTGCCCCATGTGCTCTACTCATGTAAGTGACCTAGGTTCCCCTACTTCTACACATACAGATCTCTCTTTTCAGATAATTTTCCCAATGCTATTGCAACTTTATTCAGACAAAAATCTCACTGAAAACAGGAATGATATAAGAATCAACATACAGATAGCAAGATAATGTCTTCCTAATAAAAAATGTCTTTGGGTTCTGAAGGTAATGAAGAACCCCAAAGTGGATCCCTTCAGCTGACTGTACACCAGAAAAAAAGAGAAGATAGTGCTGCTGTATATGTAGGATTCATCTAACTTAGGCTTGTTCCCACTGTTTAGCTCCACAGCATGACAGCTCTGATTGCAAAGTTGTCCTGCCAGGAATTTCTGAGGGACAAAATGGAGAAAGTGAAAGAGACCTAAGCCTTGCTCTGCCAACACTAGCACCTGTGTTGAGACCCAAACTGCAACACTGCACTGCACCTACTGACGGCACAATGCTCTCACACTTCCAGTTGAAAACACAGTTTCTCACTTGCCTATATTTTAAATACAGGTTGCGCAGCACAGAGGATGGAGCAAGCCTGCTGTGCTCTGCCCCAGGAGTGGCTGCATGGCAGTTTCTTGTGAGCAATCCTCCTATTTGCATCACTGTTATAACTGGTGCTATTTCCTTTGCGATACTTTTTCTCGTTTCTGCTGAGAGCGTTTATCAAAGTTCCCTTCAGAGTAAATCACTCCTCTGTAACTTCATGAAGTTTTAAAAAATAATTTAAAGCTAAAGCCTAGAATCATATTGCTGTCTCCATCTTCTGCAAAAAAGCTGTCATTAGAGACACCAGGTGGGAGCAAAGATCACTGAAACCATAACTGAATCCAAATATGAATTATTCTGCCTGCTGAGGAGTTGGCAAGCATGTTTGCTCTTCTTTGGCTGGCACAACTGATTTACTGTGAGGGACAAACAGTTGGACTATATATTAGAAGCTGAGAAAGTTTACGTATTATATTGCCATACACTTCTATCCCAGAGAAACAAAGCAAAGGTTTGAGAGAAATGGGGAGTAGCAAGAGAAGAATCCTAAATATAATGTATTCAGTGGGCTCCAGAGGCAAAATGGGTGTTTCACTTTCATATGGACAGCAGAGTCTGGTAAGCAGTTACACCAGCAAATAACTTTAAGTATTTGAATAGCTCCACTTGCCATGTTGGGATGTATCATTGAAGTGTTGTTACCCACAGACATTTTTAAAGGTATTGATCTTAAGGGCATGTCATCAGTTATTCCACTAATTCATAAATTTACAAGGAAGTAAGCTTCTTGTAGAGATTCAAGCATAAGAGTTAAAACACAGCTTATGAGTGAACCTTAAAGCAAGCCATTCTTTAACTTTAAATCTACATCTCTTTTTCTTAAAAAAAAAACAAACAACAAAAAATAAAGAACCCCCAACAAAATTACCCATTGGCCTTCCCCTTCCCTTCTGTACTGGAAAAAGCTGGTAATTTTTGTGGAACACCTGAAAATTGATGATATAATCCCAGAAAAGCTATGACTAGACTTGCAGCTCTTTCATAAGCAAAATGTAGAGGTCTGACACAACACACATTATTTAGTATGGATGAAATGTGCTGGACATTACTTAGACTGATCTAGTGTTCATCCAGAGTCACAATGTTGGAGAAGTAGTAATCATGAGCATTGGTGCATGGAGAACTCGTTTATCACTACAGAACCAGAAAAGAAAGAACCCATTTGAATCTTATTTTCAAGTGTGCTTTGAAGCGCTAAGGTTAACAAATCCTTTAGTCACATACTGTACAGTCCTAATCTAAGCTTTTTCTACTCGGTCCTGCAGAGTGTGTCTTTTTGAATGAACCCCCTACAGAAATAAAAGAGACAGTGGTAACTCTGAAATCGCACTTCTGTTTGAAACTACTCTACCTGCTTTTGTGACAAGTAGTCCTATGATGACCGTAAATGACACAGGCAATTTTCCTGTTTGTTCAACATGTGTGTTTGATAGCTCTATCTACATAGGTGGTGTCACCATCATCCTTGTTAGTGCATGTCTTTTGCTCAGCAACCACAGAGAAATCAGCACTTCAGGAGCACATTGAAACAAAGACAGTAGGGAAGGCACAGATCTACCTGAAACCTTTTTTTCTTTATTATTCACACAAACTTCTATCTAAGCTCAAATCCAAACTTCAAAAGATTTGTCAGATTAAATTTTTTAAAAATTAAATTGATTGAATCATTTTATAAGCTCTGTCTCAGCCAGGACAGGTATGGATTGCAAGAAATCTGTAATAAAACATTCATATTTAAATTCCCTCTTCAGTTCATTGATATCACGAGGCCTAAACTAACATAAATATTTGAGACTGAAGTCACAATAAACCTCTCGTTCCTCCTTCATACTTCATTCCACTATTAGTATTAAAAAGTCATTTGACCTCAATCATTTATTTGTTTCCCCTCCTATAACCAAGGATATTTAGGAAAGCAAATATCCTTAGGAAAAAAAATGAAAGAAGACTCCTAACTGTGCATTGGTAAAATTTTACACTTAATTGAAATTACTGGCCAATAGTGTCAGCAGTCCTTGCCTGGCTTTCTGTTACATATCTTGTGCCTGAAGATGACCTCACACTGCTTTCATATCAAATACAATTTCATTTGATTAGCCACCCACCGATGCAGCACTGTGGTCTTCCCTTCCTTTTCTTTCTTTCTTTCTTTCTTTCTTTCTTTCTTTCTTTCTTTCTTTCTTTCTTTCTTTCTTTCTTTCTTTCTTTCTTTCTTTCTTTCTTTCTTTCTTTCTTTCTTTCTTTCTTTCTTTCTTTCTTTCTTTCTTTCTTTCTTTCTTTCTTTCTTTCTTTCTTTCTTTCTTTCTTTCTTTCTTTCTTTCTTTCTTTCTTTCTTTCTTTCTTTCTTTCTTTCTTTCTTCCTTCCTTCCTTCCTTCCTTCCTTCCTTCCTTCCTCCCTTCCTCCCTTCCTCCCTTCCTCCCTTCCTCCCTTCCTCCCTTCCTCCCTCCCTTCCTCCCTTCCTCCCTTCCTCCCTTCCTTCCTCCCTTCCTTCCTTCCTTCCTTCCTTCCTTCCTTCCTTCCTTCCTTCCTTCCTTCCTTCCTTCCTTCCTTCCTTCCTTCCTTCCTTCCTTCCTTCCTTTCTTCCTTCCTTCCTTTCTTCCTTTCTTTCTTCCTTCCTTTCTTCCTTTCTTTCTTCCTTTTTCTTTCCTGTCACTCCTTCCACCCATTTTATTATTTCTCTCTTTTTTTTTCCTACTTTATTATTTTCCATCCTTTTAAAGGTATTCTGTCATTATTTCATATTTGCATGCTATATGGTACTGATGAGATATCTGTCTTTGATCTATTTATGCATCTAGTCCACAGGCAGGTGAGGTGAAAAAAGCACAGTATTTGGTAGGAAACTCAAGTCTCCAGGTGCAGTTCTGGCAAAACAAGTGTACATTTGCAAATTAAGAAGCTTTTGGTCAGGCTCTTCAAGTGTGTAAGAGAATGCAGCGCCAACCAAGCTAACAGTCTCTACGGAAACACTCAAGGTGAGGGTTATGTACTGATTGTGAGATTATGGCTGTGTTATCTGGAGAACCAAAATACTCCACTTCCATTACAGCTTTGCAAATCCTATGCTTGACAGTTTCATGGAAAATAGGTTGTATGAGCTTTTGCACCCTGGAATGATGCTGCTTTACAAGTGATAATATAAGTAATGTTAACTGTGAGTGCTTGGGCTGTGCTCTGAAAACATAAAGATCTGTATAGATGGTAATGATCATTAAGTACTGTTTGAAGAATTTTTTCTCCCCAGGGTGGTCTTTGACAATTAATTTCTTGGGATACATTTTCAACAAGCACCTTTTAAGACAGCTTCTTCAAAGAATAAACTGATTCTAAGCTTCCGAGGTGAGAAGTCCCGTACAGAAACTTATATTGAATGGGAGTTTTTGTTTCTAGAAGAGGAAAATGGAATGCTGAGCCATGTCCTGGGAAGGAACACAGTGCCAGCATCTCTAAATGAACAAATGCATAAAGAAACATTTTGTGAATTTTGATCGTACTTTCCTTTCAAAGTCGCACTATCCTCTGACAAAAAGAGGGTGTCACCAACCTGCATTTCAGGATTGAAAAAACATAATAACACTTAAAAATTGAAAAGATCATTTAGTCGTGTCTCTTTCATATTACACCATTAAAATTCACAGAGTTGTAGCTATCTATTCACCAAGTCCAACAGCTTGGATATCACTGAAATTCAAAACTATTTTCTGTCTCCACAAAACAAGTGATACCAGGGTGCTCTCAATGCCCAGAAACCTACAATGGCAGATGATAAAATATGTTATTCTCATGCATTCCTACCAAAGACAAGGACGAAGTCCAGACTGTAGATGACTAAATGCTGTTGTCTCCATGTGAGGTGAGTACAAAAGTTTCCACAACAATGTAGATTTATTTTACACATTTCAAGATGTTCAGGAAGCTGTTCAGTTAATTCTAAAGGAGGCATCTCTCCATCTTTGGTCAGCTCAGATACCTCCTGGCCTTCCTGAACTGTCTGGGTTGGTTCTCTATTAAGTATAGTCGAAACTACCAGCTTACATATAGACGTCTTTATTTAAAATTCTAAAACCCTTAAGAATCTAAAGACAATTCCCTGGAAATTCCATCTCCTGTGTTGCAGAGAGTACTAAAACACTCTAAAAGCTCAGCTAATACACATTTGTAGAAAAATTATTTCCTTACACTAAGTCCACCTGTCACATTGTCTAATTAATAGTCTTTCCAGGCTTTTGGAGATGACTGTGCCTATGAGCATGAGATTTCATTGTAGTTTATGTCCTAATGTAAAGTTGAAAATGTCATGAGGATAATGCCAAACTCACTGATTTCTGTAAAGGAAGGGAATAAAAAAAAGAGTTTCACAGGTGTGTGTTGACAGGTACCAAAGGTGAGAGAATAAAAACACAGCCATGACATCAGAAAACCCAGGCAGCTTTTCTTGTGGAAACAGTACTCAACACCAGCATTTTGAAGGATCTGATTTGAAAGATTCCAACAAATGGTGACTGCTCACACCAACTAAGCCATTCCAGTGTTTAATGACCTTCTCCACTAGGATACTGAATATTATTTCAAGGCTGAAGCTAATATCATCTTTCCATTAATATATCTTTTAATATCTCTGTTGGTTAGACTGAAGAAACCCTCACCTGTCCCAATATTGTGTACACAATATTCAAATTCTTTCTTATCTCCCTTTTTAATAAACTATGTTGAACTGCTTTCTTTCTTTTTGTAAGAGCTGTTTTTCAGCTCCTGTTCCTGTAAGGAATCAGTTTTGGGGTTTTTTTGTCTGATAATTCTATTTAATTTTTCCCTTTTTCAAATAATCAAATATTTATTTAATCATTTTTACAAAGAATTGCAATAAGTGTGTTAGTGACATTTTTCAGGATCTGGGTATTGGCAGCTGGTTTTGCTAGCATTTGCTTTTTTAAATACCTGTGATATTTATTAAATTTACCTGTATGCATGATAATGCATACTATGAAATAGTACATGATGAATTGCTGCCATGGATTTCACATCTATGTTTTCATTGTGTAATAAATCCCACTTGCCACATGTGTAAGAATCTGGTAAACTTGTTGTATAACGGTGCTGCTTCAGTCTGTGTATGGATGTGTATGGAGCCTCTAGTAGTTAAGTGTGAAATACAAATCAGTCAGTCATTGCTTTCTACTGCAGAATAATTTATATGTTTATTTTAAAAGACTTGAAATTACAAATAAAAATCAGTAAGTAGACCACAGTGTATATTTAAAAAATCTACTCTGTATTTTCAGCAGAGACAGCCAAGATCCTGGAGGTGTTACAAATGATTCAGGTGAGTAGAAAAGTAACTTAAGTCGACATTATTTAGAATCATAGAATCATAGAATCACCAGGTTGGAAAAGACCCATCAGATCATTGAGTCCAACCATTCCTATCAATCACTAAACCATGTCCCTCAGCACCTCATCCACCCGTCCCTTAAACCCCTCCAGGGAAGGTGACTCAACCCCCACCCTGGGCAGCCCAATGACCCTTTCTGTGAAAAAAATTTTCCTAATGTTCAGGCTAAACCTCCCCTGGCGGAGCCTTTGGGGAGAGCCTTTGGGGATCATGTCTGCAGTAGATGCATCCTGGTGACGTCTTGAATGCTGACATGAGTGATGGGGTTACAGCTCCACAGGGGTGGCTGCAAGGTGCAGAGTGGGACCTGGTGTGGGTGATTTTGTAGGCATTTTGTAAATATTTGTAAATGTTTGTTTCCTATCACAAAAGACCCATAACATTCTATTACAGCTATTATAGCTAGTGGACTAGCTATTTGGTTATATATATATAGCAGACAATGCATTTATGTGCTTGTAAATGGCAACTCCAGAGCAAATACAGTGAGTTTAAGAGTTGTTAGGACTCCTGTGTTCCAGAATATCAACAAAGGCAACATCAGAAGTACTAATAAAAGGGACTTCAGATTAAGCCTCAAATACCAGGCTTAATATACAATCAGTATTTGCAGTAGTGAATATTTAAAGCTAATGGTGGAAGCAAACATATTGTTTCCTTTTATTTCACTTATCAAGAAAAGGACTTCACTCCTTGGGACAGCGTGGAAAAAGAAAATAACGATAAAACACTCAGGGACACAGAGAAATACACAATATGAAATAACTTGGGTGAAGAGGATATTTTACTATTTCTTTTATTGTAGGGAAAAGGGCAAGTGCTTAAAAATTTGTATACAGGATTAGAAATATACACTAAATTTATAAAGAGGATAAATTACCTTAGAATTTTGTTTCTGCTTCACAGATGGCATGCCTTAGGGTAAGTTAAACTCAGAACTGTGGTGAGTATAAATGACACCATTACAGGAGTATCAGTCTCCAAGTCCTCTCACAGAGGACAGCACTAAGTAAAACAGTGTATTGTGTGGTGAGAAAAATGCATTACTGGTCTCTGCAACTAAGAACAACACTACACACAACTTCGTAGTGTCAAAAAATCACAAGGGAAGGATTAAAAAAAATACCTGGTCTCAGCTCAACAGAAATTGTATTAAAAAACCTGTGTCAGTGCAATAAACATAAGCCTTGTCTCCAGCTTCCCAGTAATTAATTAGTCAAAAATAAAACAATCTTTTAAGACAGAAATTTTTGGAGGTTTATTGAAAAAAACATACTCCAGGCTTCTGAGACTAATGGCAAAATGTGCCATCTAAGGTTGAACATTTGATGGGACCTGGTGAGATCAAAGAACTGGAAAGAAAAATGTATGCTAAATAAATAAGAATAAGCTCCAATTAAGGGCTGGACAGTCCTTAAGCTTAACACAGCTTAAGCACGGCTGGAGACATCATTGCAGCTCCTTACTTTAAGAGAAATGCCATCAAGATGGCTTGAACTAGAAGCAAAGTATTTTGGGTTCATTTCCTTAAGCCTGACAGCACACAGTGTGTCAGCCAATGGAAGCACCACAAAGTGAGAACTCAGTTAACCAATGTCATGCCACTGCCAGTGCATTCTTCCAGCCTAAACCTGTTTTTTACCAACTCTTGCCTGAAGGACTCAACAGGCCTGCAGTTACCTACATCTGGGGCTTTAATTTCTGTTAAAAACATAGTCACACTATCCCCAGTTGTATCCCTATATTAAGAGGGAGCTCTAAGTTAGGAGCCCTCAGAAATGAGTTTCTGGAGTGAATAAATTTATTCCTCTTGATATGTATTGCAGTCTGATCTAGCATTAACAAGCTTTGAAAACCTAAAGGTGCAGTTTCACATTTTCTCTTAGATAGTGCAGATGCTGCTGAAAATGGCTTCCCCAGTCTTCACATTCTCCCTTGCTTTAGATTCTTATTCCCTCTGTCTGTAGAAAGCCAACTACAAAATAAGACTATCTCATCCAGCTCATTTTCACTATCACCACATGTAAAATAGAGGAAGTGCCTGGTCAGAAGAGAAGATGGTTAGAGGAATAGGTTAGAGGAATAGATCATTCTGGCAATAGTTAAAGTTAGAGCAAATTAAATACAGTGCAACGTAGCCTGGCTAGTTACATGCTCCCCTAAAATATGGGCATTAATGGAAGTTCATTTGTACATGCACGAAGGATGAAGCTATCTTCAGCACAACAGTAATGTGTAGCTAGTATCTTAAGTGGCAGTGAAGGATTCGTGCTAAGACAAACAAGTGGCCACAAGCAAATGCTGGATGTGAATAAATTGTCTAATTTTTTTTCCCTGTGGATAGTAGGGGAAGCTTCCCCTCCTGTCTAAAGAAGTCTCATGGGGAGAATTTCTAAGCACTGTCTTCATAGTAGTTTCATTCTTTTTGGTGTCCTAGTCAGTATAATTATGAGGATCAGTAGGTCTTGACATGTTGACCCAGCTTTATCAAAAAGAAGTTGGATGAAGCGTCGTATTTGTACTTGGATGTTCAAACACTTTTGTTTATTGGAACCTATTCAATCACCCATGTGGATTTTTCTATCAATATCCATTGCATCTGGAAAGAGATGTGAGGCTGATTCTGTGCTTTTGTTTGAAGATAATAACATGTACCTCAATATGATAAATAACAATGTCCATGGGCTTGAAAGATCTCTTGTGTTTCTGTTGCCCTATTGCTCTCATGCAGAAGAAAGACTAAAAGCCCTCACTAAAAGCTAGCATTGCTTTAAAGAAAAAAATTATTTAGCAATGTTTCTAATACAGATTAAAACACACATGGGCTCAAAATAAAACTGAGTTAGCTGAAAATGATACAGAACGTTGTGCTGAATATTGCAAAATTATTTTTTCTTCCAGAAAAACAATTACATTTGGATGCTGGCTGACATTAGACCACCTGATTATACTCCATCTTATAAAATACAGGGCATTCACATAGTTTTAAGGTTGCACATAGAACTCAGTATTGTTTAATCTTGAAATGTTAACTTTTTCAAGCCATGTAGTCACTCTGTATGGAAGGGTATGTGATATTTCTGCTTCAGTAACCTTCTCAAGACTCAGCAAATAGACTCAGCAGGGGTTAACCTGCAGGATGTCCATAACTGAGTAGAATTTCTCCTCACCTGTAGTGATAAAAAATCAGCAGAATTTTTCTCTTTTCATATATAAGAAAGAATATGAAACCTTTAAAAAAATGCATGAGGACAGAAGAAACTGAGTGCAATAGACTTTATTGGAATTTGTCCTCCTGTGCTAGATGAATAAAGTGCTGAGTGACTGGCAGATATTCAAAGATGCACTTCTTCCATTATTTTTTTTTTTGATCAGAAGAAATTGTGTATCACTTTTTTTGGTATACAGCCCTTGATTGCTGCTTAGGAACTCTGGATCAGAGAACAACTTTCTAATAAAGGCTTTAGGGATACCTCACTTTGAAGCAGGCTGACAGAAATCTCTATTCTAAAACACATTTTCATTTTTTTTTAATTTTCATAAAGTCATATCATCATAGAATGCTTTGGGTTGAAAGGGACCTTTAAAGGTCACATAGTCCAACCTTGCCCTGCAGTGAGCAAGGACATCTTCAGCTAGATCAGGTTGCTCAGAGCCTTGCCCAACCTGACCTTGAATATTTCCAGGTATGGGACTTCTACCATCACATTGGGCAACAATTTCTGGTAAAATCTCATTGTAAAAAAATTCTTCTTATATCTACTCTAAATCTATGCTCTTTTCCTTTAAAGCCATTACCCCTTGTCTTATGAAAATAGGCCCTACTAAAAAGTTTGTCCCCATGTTTCTAGTGGGTGTCCTTTAAGTATTGAAAGGCTGTGATAAAGTCTTCCTAGAGACTTCTCCAGGCTAACAACTGCAACTCTCTCAGCTTTACATGATAGGAGAGGTCCCTCTGATCATTTTTGTGTCCCTTCTCTGGACCTACTCCAACAGATCCATGTCTTTCCTGTGCTGTGGGCTCTAAAGCTGTACACAGTACTCCTGGTGTGGTCTTATGAGTGCAGAGGGGCAGAATCACATCTCTTGACCTGCCAGACATGCTTCTTTTAATGCAGCCTGGGATATGGTTGGAGTTCTTGGCTGTGAGTGTATGTTGCCAGCTCATGTCCAGCTTTTTATCCATCAGGTACCCCCAAATCCTTCTAGGCAGACCTACTTTCAATGCCTTCACCTTCCAGCCTGTATTGGTATCAATAGTTAGGTTCACACAGGCCCACTTCTTAAGCTTGTCCAAGTCTCTCTGGATGGCATTCTGTCCCTCTGGCATGTCAACCATGCCACGTATATTGGTGTCATCTGCAAACTTGCTGAGGGTGCACTGGATCCCGCTGCCTGTCATTGATGAAGGTATTAACAGTACTGGTCCTAGAAAGGACCCCAGAGGGACATCACTTGTCACAGATCTCCACCTGGGCATCAAGCTGTTGACCTCTGCCCTCTGGATGTAACTATCTAATCAATTCCTTATCTACTTAACAAACAATCCACTCATAAAATCTATATCTCCACAATTTAGAGAGAAAGATGATGTTGTGGGAGGACTGTGTCAAAGGCCTTACAGAAGTTCAGATAGATGACATCCACAGCTCTTGTCTACTGATGTAGTTGCTCCATCATAGAAGGCCGCTATGTTGTTCAGGCACAACTTGCCTTTGACGAAGCCGTAGTAACTGTTTCAGATTAGCTATCTGTCCTCCATGTGCCCTAACATAGCTTCTAGGAGGATCCCTTCCATGATCTTCCCAGACACAGAAGTGAGTCTAATAGGCTGGTAGTCCTCCTTTCTACTGTTTTTAAAAAAGGGTATGTTTCTCTTTTTCTAGTCAGCAGGGACTTCACTTGAGTGCCATGACTTTTCAAATACCTTGGCAACTACATCAGCCAATTCCCTAAGACTCTGGAATGCATCTTGTCAGGTCCTATAGACTTAAATATTCAGGTTCTTCAGGTAGTCATAAATCTGATATTCTCTTACAATGAGAGCGACTTTATTCTCACAATCCCTGCCATGCTTCACCCACTTGAGAGACACGGGAAAAGGAGTTGCCAGAGAAGACTAAAGGAAAAAAATTGTTTAGTACCTCAACCTTACCCTTGTTCATTGTTACCACTTTGCCAGTTCTGTTTACCAGGATGGTATGCTTTCTTTGACCTTCCTTTTCTGGCTTATGAATCTGTAAAAGCCCTTATTATTATTCTTCGTGTCCCTTGACAAGTTCAGCTCCAGCTGTGTCTTAAGCTTCCTGACTCCATATCTACACAACTGGGCAGGGTCCCTGTGATCTTCCCGGGAATTTTCCTAATGCTTTCTCAGATTTTCTGAGTTTTCTGTCTAGCTTAAAATGATAGATGATGTATATTCATATATGTACACACTGGTTGTAAACCTATATTGCTGATGAAGAAACTCTTAATTCTCAGTTTTGAAGTGGAATAAGAAACTCCAGTCAGGAATGCATTTTTAAGTAGTCATGATTATCCCAGTTGACTGTAATCAGGTCTACTATAAAGCTTTGTCTATGCTATTCTATTAGATTATTATATTAGATTAATATGATTTACTGCTTCTGATACAGCTGCATTCTAGAGTTGTAATCAATTACTACAGATATAGAGGCAATCACACTGTAACACTTATTGTCCAAATAATGCTTAGTTAGGCTTAAACTATTACACAGTGCTGGTGCAAAAAGAAGAAAAGATTCACTAGCATATTCACAATTTCTTGCTTCTCTGTAATTTCTATCTGCTAATCTCAAAAGTCTCATAAATGGTTATGAGGCAGAAAACTTATACCAGATGTGGATTATTTGCTAGTTAGCACTCTTCACTTGCTTTTTTTAAATTTAAAGTCTACTTACAAGAACAGAGAAAGCACGGCATCTCCTTTTAATGGCCAGTTATACATTATAATTACCTGAAGAAATTGATTTGTGAACCATGTTTTTTCTAGGTCAAAAGAGCATTGCCCAAGTATTTGTTGAATACTTACAAGTAATGAATATATTTGCAGAATTCAGGATTGCCTCTTGAATGGTTTGTAAGCAAAAAAAAAGACAGAATTCACAATGAATATTATTTACAATGAATAATTCAACCAGTACTAATTATTTAGCACCTGTGGAGGAAAGAGAGAGAAATAGGTATGCTAATATGATATTGCCTCTTTTCTGCCTAACTGTCAGGTATTGATGTAGAGAAGGGCAAATGTCTGTCACACAGAACACTTGCTGGCAGATGTGTTATCAGCAAGAAAAGAGGATTTAATTTGCCAAAATTATCTATCTATCTGTCTATCTAGACATTTATACAGAGGCATTCATACAGAGGTAGCTATTGTCCCTATATATTTAATAAATTTGTTGTACATTTATATTTTAGCATTGCTTGACAGTTCCAAAGTACAGGTTGACTGTGATGTGCAGGATGCAAATATATAAAAACCACTTGTAGACACATGTTCTATGCATTTTAGAACAAGAGCTTAAGGGATATATTTCTCCTGAAATGGCAAATCCAGCAATTTTTATGTATGTAATTAAGGTAGATGCAGAAGATGAATCCTTACATGCATGACTCACTGTATTGTAGGTGTCCAGTATGTGTTTGCATAAAAAACTATAACACTTGCTTTATTTTAAATACTAGGCTTTATACTACTTTTTAAAGAATTACATCAAAGACAAAGATCACAAAAGTCTCATGAAATAATAAGTAATATTTTACATTTCCTTATAGACTTCAGTCTCTTCCTTGGTATATTACTGTATTTTGCAGAATGAGATAAAGTGTCAATAGTTTATTTGAAAATTGCTGACTGTGCTGTGATAGACAATTAATCAGTGGACCACACACTGTTCACGTTATGATTGTCATAGTTATGGATTATAACCTGATGTTTCTCAACATTTTGCATTCACACAGACTTATGTCATGCATTATCACTGAAGTGGTATCCAGAGCACAGAATATT
This sequence comes from Clamator glandarius, assembly GCA_033459285.1. Classification (NCBI taxonomy): domain Eukaryota; kingdom Metazoa; phylum Chordata; class Aves; order Cuculiformes; family Cuculidae; genus Clamator; species Clamator glandarius. The sequence goes on from JAUNZM010000254.1 coordinate 3,209,249, forward strand.
TATGTTCATTTTTATTAATAAAAGTATTATCACTTGATCATTTTACTGTAAAATAAGAGTTCAGCCCTCTGCACTCTTTTTTGAAAAGTTATATATAGAAAGTACAAGAAAAGACTTGACCATTTACATTTCAATAAGTATGTCCTTTACATAGTAAGGAAGAACACAGATCTTTGTTTGCTCTGAATTTCCTATGAATTCATGTGCTATGAAACCCTTTTTTCTCAGCAGATGAGAGCATAAATACAATATTATGGTGTGGTCAATAGAGTAGAATATTCTAAACCAGAAGAGGATTGATTTTAATGGAAGCATGTAGATAAATACTTTAGATTTAGAAGATCTCTTCTTTTCTAACTGGAACATGGGGTTTTGAAAATGGATGTGTGGGGAGAAAAATCTGGATATTATCAGGAATTACCTAAAAATGTAGAAATGGATTATCAGTTTCCAGGTGGGTCTACAAGACTGTATTCCCACAGTTCTCGTATGAGCAAATAAGGTGTAAACTGTAGCTGAGAAACTTAATCTCTTCTAACATAATTTCCAATGTGTTTACTTTTATCCCTCTCTGAGATTTAAATAATTGAGAAGAAAAATTGGCCCAGGTTTTCAGCTTTTTCCAGGTTGAGTTATAGATCACAGGCCATAAATGCACCACTAGTAATTCAGTGTTTCTGCACTGGGTTTTACCAATCCTTAGAAACTTCTGAGTTTCTCTGGACTTTTATGATTCCAAAGGGAAGACATAACGTTTGATGACTGTTGAAAATCAGAATGTGCCAGTCATGTTCCCACTATGTTTTCCAGATAGAAATTACTTGGAAATTACTGGGCATGAAAGCCTGAAATTTTACCTTTTTGAAGCTAACGTGATAGCATCCATTGATAGTATATTGAAGCTCCTTTGGGCTATTAACCTGCATGCCTGGAGGAGATTCTGGCCCTGACTGTTTAATTTTGATTCTTTCTTTTTATTTTTCTTAAGCTGTTGCCACTATTTTAATATGTGCCATGGCTGTTTCTGATTTCAGTACAGAGATGAACTTTCTCAGATGCAAGATGTCTTGAGACAGGAAGTTCTCATATTATTTTTACTTTTATTTGAGAACAAGGATAACCTCATAGCTCTTTTGTCTTTGAAACAGTCATTAAATGCAATAACAAAGCTGTGAAATAAGACAGAAAGCACATAAAAAAAAGGGTACTGCTTTATGCTGCTTGCTTTGCTTGCTGCTCCAGGTAACTTAGCATAGACACAAGTAAAAAGGTGCTTTCATGAACCTCTCTCTTTTCAGTCTTGGGGTTGTTTTTTTTTTTTTTTTCTTTTCTGTGGCACATCATAACTGTGGACCATCAGGGAAGCTTCCCTATGACATAAGATTTCAAAGCTACAGGTGGTCTCCAAGCACGGCACTTCAAAGAGTGTTTTGATTAAATGAAACAATGTTTGTGTAATATGGATCCCAGATCTTTGAACTTCTTTCAGATCAATTCAGCCAACAAAGATTCAATTACATGAGATCAGAAGATCCACTTTCATCCTTTGTTTTCATGTGTCATTCAGCCTTGTCTTTTCAAATAGCTTTAATACAAAATCTCAGCCAATCATTTACTTTAATGAAAACCACAATCATAATGACTATGGTGGTGACGGTGGTCCCTGTACTAACAGTATTAAAACACACTTTCATCTGGACATAGTGTTTGCTTAAAAAAAACCCCAAAAAATAAAACCAAAACCAACTAGTATAGACTATGTAGTATTTTAAGTGAATTAACACATGTTGGCACAAGCTGGGTCTATATCTGCTACTGAAGCTTGTTTAACTGTACATATCTTGTGTTTTTTCTTTTTTTTTCCTTTGCCTTCAGTGAAAGAAAAACTGATCCTAACAGTTTTAAACTTGTTAATTCAAACCATATGTCATAAAGCCAGTCTCCATATGGTGCAACACCACCTTATATTTACAGGGTATTGCTTTTCCAAACATTATTCTAAAAGCTTTATTTTCCCCAAATGTAATAGGTGGAACTGAGCTCCTGAATACAGCTTTTAAAATACCTCAAGTGTTTAAATCACATGCTGATATAGCAAAACTACACCAAGTACTAAAAGCTAATTACAGCCCATTTTATTGGAAAAATGTGCTAACCAAGTCCCTGACTGAGACTGTATACTTAAGAAAAGCACGCTGTCAATCCTCGGTCTCCACACAGGGCAACAAAAGATAGGTGTGGAAAAAAAATTCAACAACTTATAGAAAGACTTTTATGATTTGAACTTCCATGATTGGTTGTCCAAACTATGCTGGAGTTAGAGAGAGCAGGTAGCCTTTGCCATTTTTGTCCTTAGGAAAGAAAGAAAACAAAAAATCCCCTTGGATTTCTGAAGCAAAATTGCAATGGGAAGAATGAAGGAGGTCAAAGAGACTGTTGAGTTTGACTGATGCTTTTGGTTTGCTTCTATCTACCTCTAAAAGAAAAGTATGTGGAAATATCTTTGAAATGTCTGTCTTCAATATTGAAAAATGCTGAAGAATAGCACAGGGTGCTTTTTAGGGTCTTTGAGGACCTTTCCTTCTATAGCACTTCATCCTTCTTCCTAGGGCACCAGAAGATACCTACTTACTTACTCTCCTGTCTTGTTACCAACACACACTCCAAGATGACAAGGCCTAGGGAAAAGGAAAAGGGATTATGGCTAACTCCTCATTAAGCTTTCTTGGGGATTTCTTAGGGGAACCTTAGGAAGGTTTACTAATTTAAAGATTACCTATCATAGATAATCTGAAAATGGATCTTCAGGTATATAATGTGATTATCTAACAATTGTTTTATCTGTGTAGGGAAGACTATTATGTTGAAATGTGTCATTTTCTAGATCTGTTCTTCATATCTAGTAAAAAAAAAATACTCTGCCTTACTGAGTCTTACAGAATGTACAGTCTCCATTTTTTTCCTATCTTGGCCAGTATAGTCTCCATCGAGCCCCTATATAAAGTCTAAGTTTTATGTTGGGAAACATTATCCAGAGTGTTTATGCATCGGTCTGAAAGGAACCCTGCAGCCAGAATGAGGATGGTGGACTGAAATCATTATTACACATCATTCTTCACATGTGTAAGCCTACCTCACAGTTAGTCTCTCTTGGCTTGCTCTTCCTTTTTTGGTGCTCTATGGTTGAAGTGTGACTTCCGTGCTCCTGTTAAAAAGGTTCTTGGCTGTATGATTTTTAAGGCTATAGAGTATACCATTTTTTCAAAGAAGGACCCACAAACCACAACCCAGCTTTAAACTATTGACACATGTGAAGTCAAATTCTCTAATCATTTATACCACAGTAAGTAAATCTACCATAATGAATCTAGAATAGCTCGATTGGCATCAAGGGAGTTACTTCTGGTTTCTCACTGATGCAGCTGGAAGCAGAATTTGACCATAGAGAGAAACTTTATTATTTAGTTCATTAATCACCAAGGAAACTCGCGAGCAGGAGAGTCCTACCGGGTTTCATTATTTCCTTGATAATCTTATTAGAAACAGAATTCTAAATTGCATGCAGAGAATTCAGTGGAAAGAAAACAGGCAGCACCTAGTAAGCAGTCAAACCTGTTCCAGTATAGTAAGTTAATAGAAATGTTCTCACAGAACCCTATGCAAATTAAAGCAAAATACAATTGCATTTTGAAATGAAAAATGTAAACATGTACACAAATTAATGAAATAGTTCCGTGCATAATGCCACTGCTTAAAAAAACAACTTATTGTCTTCAACAGCCTCCCACTTAGATTAAGCTACCAACCAATTAACCTATTCAGAGTACATAATGCTTTCTTAATATAACAGTCATGAATGGATCAGTGCAAGAATGATACATTGTCTATAATTTGAATATATCTCAATGAGAATGAACTCAAATACAGAAACTAAGATTATCATCAGAAGATAAATGTTAACATGTGCCTACTTGTTCAAAAGAAAACCAAAGGGTCCACCATACGATGTAGTGCCACAGTTACTCAAAGATGACCTCTCATGAAGAACAAGAAATGGTAATATGATGTGGTTTATTATGGTAGATTAGCGAGGTGATTATTTCAGTCAGGAAAGCTGTCCTTTCCAGTAACAGCTCAGTCAAGTTTCTCCTTGTGCAGTACGTGTCTGTAAGTTTTGCTAGTTTAGCTAGCAATGAAATTAAGAGGTTTGATGATTATGCCAGTACCAACAGAGAAAAAATCAGCACAGTAATCTCCTACAAACTGCCCTAAGCTCTTTAAAATACCAACTTTGGACTTCTGTAGATTTTTCATTTTTTCTTTTCTAGACCTCAGCTAATTTCAAGAATCCATGTGCCTACTAAGATACTGGCATTTGTAAATAGAAATTTTCAGGAAAACATTTCCAATTTATTGAATATTATTTTATCAAAAGCAATGGGTATTCTCTTATGTCATACCGAGGCTTTACACTACATCAATTCTCTGTATGAAACCCAGATCTCCTATAAGAAAGATTTTGTCCTCCAGAATGGATATTAAAAAGGCCAAAACCAGGCAAAATAATCCTGGATTTCAGACTATGGAAGTGCAACATAAGATGACTGTGGTGACTTGCTGTCATTACTATAGTCTTCCTTTTGTGAACTTCAGCAAGTTAAGTGATTTTTCAGAACCTTGGCTACTCATTAATGGATCAGGAACAATAATAAGTCATTTCTTGCATGTTTTGTTTCTCTCCTCTGTATGGACGATAGCAGATTATCTGCTACAATGGAGGCTCAATTTTAGCTAGAGCCAGTTGGAGCTTTTGGAATGCAAATAGTAGCTGCAGTGATAGATATAATAAATATGGGGGGAAGAAAGATTATCAGCATGATTTACATGTGGAATGCTTGTCCCTAACTGTTATATAACTCATACGCCTTTTGCTTTATCACAACTTGATGTTTCCTGAGACCTCCATTCTTCAGCCATGCTTTTGCTTTGAGCTGAGGTATCTGTTTCCTGCTATGCAGGAACAAAACTCAGTTTGCCAAATGACTGGTATAAGAAAAAAGATGCCATTCTTCCCTCTCTCATTCAACTAACCAGGTATGTACATGTGAGGGAGGCAAGACATCAGCTTGTTTAGGTTATTTGTAATAGCTATTTAAGACTCTGGAAAGATGATGGATATACTGCACTTCAGCCTGTTGTCTTTGCCATTGTGGGTATATAAATTATACCCTTTATGAAAACCAATAACTTGGATGTTTTACAGGATAGTTACAGCAAAAGAAATGTGCAGATAGAGGGAGGTGGTTTTGTCTTTTAGTTTAGCAAATCATAGAATCATAGAATAATTAGGTTGGAAAAGAGCGTTAAGATCATCAAGTCCAACCCTTAACCTAACACTGCCAAGGCCACCATTAAGCTGTGTCCCTAAGCACCACATCTACATGTTTTTTAAATATCTCCACATATGGTGACTCAATCACTTCCCTGGGCAGCCTATTCCAAAACTTAACAACCCTTTCTGTGAAAAAAAATTTCCTAATATCCAATCTAAACCTCCTCTAGTACAACTTGAGGCCATTTCTTCTTGTTCTATCACTTATTACTTGGGTGAAGAGACATCTGTGTGGCTACAACCTCTTTGCAGGAGTGATAAGGTCTCCCTTCAGCCTCCTTTATTCCAGACTAAACAGCCTCAGTTCCCTCAGCCACTCCTTATAAGACTTGTGCTCTACACCTTTCACTAGCTTTGTTGTCTTTTTTTTAACACAGTCCAGCAACTCAATGTCTTTCTTGGAGTGAGGGGCTCAAAATTGAATACAGCATTTGAGGTGTGGTATCACTAGTGCAAAGTACAGAGGGGCAATCACTTCCTTACTCCTGCTGGCCGCGTTAGTCCTGATAAGCGCCAGGATGCTATTGGCCTTCTTGGCCACCTGGGCACACTGATGGCTCATATTCAGGTGGCTATTGACCAGTACCCACAGGTCCTTTTCCACCAGGCAGCTTTGCAGTTACTCTTCCCAAGCCTGTACTGCTGCATAGGGTTGTTGTGACCCAGGTTTAGACCCAACACTTAGCTTTATTGAACCCCATACAATTCACTCAGGCACATTGATCCAGCCTGTCCAAATCTCTCTACAGAGCCTCTCTACCCTTAAGCAGATCAACATTCCTGCCCAACTTATTGTTATCTGCAAACTTACTAAGGGTGCTCTCAATCTCAATTATTAAAGATACTAAAGAGAACTGGATCCAATACTGAGCCCTGGAGGCCATCAGTTTTGACCAGCCAGCCATCAACTGGATTTAAATCCATTCACCAAAACTAAGTGGGCCTGGCCACACAATAAATTTTTTTATCCAGTGAAGAATATGCCTTCCCTAGTTGTCTCATTCCCTGTCTGTGTTAGGAATTTTTCTGCCGCACACTCCAGGAACCTCCTAGGTTCAGCAGACATCTGGTAGGTTGAAGTCCCCCATGAGAACAGAAGCTAGTGATTGTGATACTTCTCTCAGCTGCTTATAGGACATTTCATCTGCTACTTCATCCTCATTGGATTGTCTGTAGCAGAGTCCTACCATGATATCCATCTTTCTTGTCTTACCCCTGATTCTTGTCCATAATGACTCTATTATATCATCACTGTTATTGAGTTCTAGACAATCAAAATACTCCCTAACATACAGAGCTACCCAGCCACTTCTCCTTCCTTCCTTATCACTTCTGAAAAAATTAATAGCCATCCACTGCAGCACTCCAGTTGTGCAAGTCATCCCAGGTTTCCACGATGGCAGCTATATCACAGTTTTCCTCCTATACAATAGCTTCCAGTTCTTCCTGTTTGTTGCCCAATTACAGGCTGAAGTCAATGAAACCTATGATGTGTCACTGATGGATTCAGCTAAGGTTTCTACAGACTCTTCAATAAGCAGGATTTGCCAGGTTTACTGGAAAAGGTCTCCATGTAATTTTTCGGGCTACAGTGCCCAATGCCCTTGGCAGTTATCTCTCCCTGTGTCTCTAGAGTATGCGTCCCTGGCAGAGACCAAGCACTTCAATAGTGCTCTGTGTTGTTTGCAGTGCAGCTGGATCACAACAACATTGATTTCTGTCTGGGTATCCTGGGCAGCTTAGGGTTCCATCTCTGTGAGACGCAGCGGGACTCAAGGGTTTGAACTGTGTGTTCCTGGGACAATTCGGCTCTTGCTCAAATGTTGGCAAATTATCTTGTAATAAACTGAGTCATTTAGTTCATATTAGGTTAACTGACCATCAGCACTTATTTTATAATGTAAATTACTTGTATTTAATTGTCCCAGAGGTTTTAACATCTTATTAATAATAATTAATCATAAAATAGAAGTGAAATGGAGCAGTTGTAGACCACATCATTATTTCACAATTTCAAATACTGCCTGTTTTTATTTTTTTCTTATATGAATCTTCTGAAGTTGTAGTTATGGGTATTAATGATAGGGGCAATAAAATATTAATCAAATCTATACAACTTTAAATAGAAAACTATGTCTCATTAAAGTATATAACAATCTTAAAAGTAGTCTTACTTTTAAGGCTGTTCTTTTCTCTTTTATTTCCCCTTTAATTTAAATTATATTTGCCTTTTAGAAATGTAAAATTTCATTATGTATAAATGAATACTTCCATACCTCTGTCCAGCACAGGCGTTAGCTTAAAAGATGATTGTCCTGATATGTAGTTTTCTAAAATAACAAAAGAAAGGGATTGATGTGATAAATGCTACAATGACCTGTACAATGACATTTCACTTCACCAATACAAGAATCAATCTACATAGTCCGTCAAGTGAGACTATGGTTTTCTATAAGGACAAACAAGGCATTTGTTTATTCGATTTTAAAATAACATGATTTTTAAATAATCAAGATTAAAAGGTCACATATTTATTAATATGTAGCACACTTCTCATTACTCTTCTAACATTATGCAACTGTTGCCTTTCAGCAGCCAGTTCTTTGCATTCATTTAATGTGCTCAGATATCCTTGTATGTGTCAAATGTTACTGTGCTATATTCAAGCTGAATACATTATTAACTTCTGCAGCACTTATTAGAAGGCAATGCTTTTCCTCCAGAATCCAGAAGGAAAAATTATTTAAAAGGAAAAAAAAAAACCAAGCCCCATATTTACATGGTGTATCAGAAGATTCTTTTCAAAACTGACTTTCAAAATGGTAAATTTTACATTAGAACACTGATAATTATTAAGTCAAATGCTTAAAGGCCCAGAAGCTTATTTTTGAGTCATATTACTCATTCAGAGACCAGCTTCTCTCTCAAGAGATTATACATTTTTGACAAGGGATATGCATGCAAACATTCCATTTCCTTCAGGAACAAGAACATTTGCAGATAATGTTTTGGGTAACCTTAATAAGCTAATGATTATGTTATTTTACTGTTAGTTTATTTCCAGCAGAGATGTTTATATTTCAGCCAGCCAAACATCTCAGCAGTGTTACTGGTTGGCATTACTCTTAATCTAAAGGAAAGAGCTTACACATGGACAGGCTAGTCGGAAAGATTCAATGTTTGTGTTTCTGGAGTCATGACCTGCACATGCATACACAGGGGTATAAATGTGTTGCATATACACTTTCAGACACAGTGATGCTGATGGGACTTCTGGAAAAGGATGCTGTCGGTGAGGCACATCATTCAGGTAAAGTATCAGGTGTACTTCATTGAAGTGACGAAGTATATAATTTTCCAAAATAAAATGTGAGCTAAGACAACAGCAACTGGGCTTGCTGTGATTCAATTGCAAAAGGTTCATTAGAAATATTTTTTAATCAACCATCTTAAAAGACACAGGCTTTGTAAATAGTTGGTAATGTCAGAAATGAAGAAGGCTAATAACCTACTTCATGCTGGAGCTGATGTCACAGACATATTAAGACTTTCTAGACCCATGGTGAATATTGCCAAGGTCACATAAAGGTGATATATTTCCTCAGTTCTGGACAGGTTGTTGATTATAGAGGTAATTATTTTATTCTGTTATTACAGAGGCAGTTGAACAACTCTTGAATGTGTCTCTCGTCTCCTGATTTTTGCCATCTTGTTTAAATCTCATTAGTGTTACGTCAGTTTGAATATCAGGTACTAAACTGGAATAGACAAGAATGTATGGTTAAAAGGCGCTCACTTTTTCAAGTTTACGTGGCAACGATGTGAAAATTTTTAGCTCTTGTGTGACATAGTTCAGAATTTAAAACCA